>CM060193.1:33321890-34521890 GCA_030549335.1 Pontederia crassipes
CTTGATGCGGGCCCGGATCGGGCACAGCCACCCAGCCGGGTCCGTGTCATCTCGTGTCGGGCCACCTAGTTGCACATTAGGCACGACATGACCATGACACAACATGACCCATTTTAGTACGAGTTTCTTTTTCTGCACACCAACACGGACCGTGCAATGCGAATATGGTCTGTGCATCATCGATGATGGGATGCATCACCTACGTATATGACATTAACACATACCATTGCTTTTAACATGGTCTGCACATAGAAGGCAACGATGGAAAAGATATGACAACTGACAATGAGGATATTCTACAACGTGCTAATTAGTGAATCGTAGTCCAACGATTTCAATTGATATGATAAAAGTTCTTGCTAATTATCATGTTAACGATGAAAAGTTAGAATCATGTTGATGATTGAGACATGGTAAAAAAATTCTTTCCAATTGTACTAATTTAAAAACTTTTTATTATTCAACATATTATCATGTTAACAACAAAAAGTTGGAATCAAGAGTCATATTTAATAATATTCATGAGATATGTTTGCAAGAATGAAAGACTTTAGAATTTGGTGCCTCTTGAAAATATAAAGTCATCTATAGTAGGAGTGTGATCCTTGATTAAGCATCAATATTTCAATAAAAGGTAGAGGTAGCTGCCACAATGAATGATGCGTCAACAAATATTTGAAGATCCAAGTAACTCTAATGAAGGATGGTTCAAAATGACCATATCAAATTGAACAACTTGAACATGAAGAACCTGATCAACAATTGGACGAGAAGTCAATTGATGCTAGACATCATCACAAATAAGTGAGTTTTATTAATCGATATAATTTTGAGGACATGCATGATTGCTTATGAAGGTAGTTGAGGAGGTGCCTATAGAGACGTCATCAGATATACTAGACAATGGAATGTTGCTATGGTTGAGAGATAAAAAATCTTAATAATGACAGCTGATCAAGTTATCTAAGAATACAAAGGTTGTTTACTACAAATAAATCTTCAAGAAAAAGCCTAAAGTTCTAAGAATTTAATTCATGAGATACAATATATATAGTTGTGAAAGACTATAGTTAAGGACAAGGATTAAATTTGCAGACTGATCTATATGGCTTACAGCAATCTCCCATATAATGATACAAAATATTCATTACAAGAAAATCACGCATTTTCAACATACAACAAGTATCCTTCGCATTTTTCGATGACATTTGCGATGAAAAGAAAATTTTTTCCAACATACCGACGGACAAAATGTCTATCTCTAGTACTGACAACAAAATTCGTCGATAATTTTTTGATGGATTTAGCCCTCGAAATTACTGACGGATAAAAATCCATCAGTAATTTTCGAAGACTAAACTCTTCGGTAATTATAATTATAATAAAATACATATAATATAATATAAGTATATGATTAATATTTTAGTATTAATGTTTTCTTATCCACGAGTTTCTATCCGTTGGTAATTTTGAATGGTAGACTCGTCGGCAATTACATTTATATATAATATAATACAAGCATACAATTAACTTTTTAATATTAATATTTTTGATAGGTCTAGCCTTCGGAATTATCCAAGGAATTTCTCGACATCGATAATTTTGAAAGTTAGACCCATTGATAATTATATTTATAATAATAATATATATAATAAAATTATATTTTTATTTAATATTAATATTTCTGTGGGTTTAGCCTATGAAACTTGACGAATATCTATCCATCGGTAATTTTGAAAGTTAGATTCGTCAAAAATTATTTTTTTAATAAAAATATGAAATATATATATATTTATCTTTTATTATTTTCTTGATGCATTAATAAAATAATATAATAAATAAGTTATCATTATATTTCATTTTCTCATAATTTTCTTTAATATTTATCTTCTTACTCCTTTTCCTTTTAATATATATAGTTATAGAATATAGATTATAAATAAATTTAGAACATAATATAGAAAATATTTAATAAAATTAAAAATATGTTATATTATGATTAAAACTAGTTATATCTTGAATAAGAAGTTAACATGTTTTAATTTTATTAAAATTTATTTATATTATGTTCTAAATTTATCTATAGCCTCTATTGTGTGTGTATACATACATACACACACACACACACACACATATATATATATATATATATATATATATATATATATATATATATATATGTGTGTGTGTATATGAAGGGAAGAAAGTCAGGTTAAAGTAGTTAAGTATTAAAATTATGTATTCACTATATTCATTTGTTTTCTCAATATCTAAATAATTCTTAAATTGTTGGAATAGTTAAAGTTAGATAAATATTTTGTATAATATATGAATAATTTTAAAGTCTAGATATGATATATAATATATTATGTAATATTTTTAGATAAATAATTAAAATTGAAAGCGAGCCATTGTTTATTTTAGTCCCACTCTTAAAGTTTACAACATAAAAAGAAGAGTACCATTATAAAACAAGGAGAATTTATAATCTTGATAGATGCTTATTTAATTAATAAGCCTCATATATATGAATATATATAATCAAATAAGTTGTAATATTAAGATTATAAAGGTCATTTTTATGCTATTTTTTTCCCGACGGATTTTATCGTCGAAAATTATTAAAAATGTTGTAGTGATTTGACAACTTCAACATCAATAAAGAACTCGACAGAAGTTGCAATTAGTATTACTATCATATAAAAGTGAAGGACGACTCTATCATCTATTACTTTCTTATTACTATAATTTGAAATTTGTAGAAACTTCTTAGTTCAGAGTTTGAGATGACAAATTTTGGTGTAACATAAAAAATTTTGAGAATGGAGATATTGAGAATATCACATGCAGAATAAACTATTCTTTCTTAGAAAATTTACATTCAAAATATTTTATTCAGATTTAAAATGTCTAGAATAAAACTCTTAAATTTTCCCAACTTCAAATATACATCTTATAATCTTCGCACCATAATCAAACAAAGAGTATATGTTTGATATATCCCATGGTTTGCATGAGACTTGATATTACTCATATTGTTAATTAGTTTGATTAGTACATTCATGAGCAATCCAAGAAAGAGCATTGACGAGTAATAAATCGTATCTTCTAATACCTTAAGAGGAAATTTGACATTGATTTTTATCTACAGAAGTGATAGAGTTATTGGTTATAAGTTATTTAGATTCATATTTTGTTGTAGATGTTGATGTAAGAATCAATGACAAGCATTGTGAAAGGCTGTGTAATGAGTTTACTAAAACTCATATACGTCCCGAAAGAATCAAGCACATTAATATTACAAACCACTTCAACATCTGTACAAAAGTTGACATTATAGGCAATTCATATGATATTCTCACCAAGTTACTTCCTTATAGTAAGTTTCAACAATATATAGACCTGCTAAAAATAAATACTTGATAATAGCACTAAGACTAAGTTGACTAAAGCAAATATTTGTGTTTTACATATGATTCAAATCATAAAAAGTTTATCGATAATGCTTTGAATCTCTAATTATAAACTTTTTTTTTCTAACTCCTTTCTTGTATAGGTGTTCAAATAATTTATTATTAGTTAAGAGTTCCTCTATTGATAGTGAAGCCACCCAAATTTCATAAAATAATTGTTTAATATTTCTATAGTTATTATTATTTTTATATTAAAGAAAAGGAACCTAAAAGTAATTTCATAAAATAATTGTTTAATTTTTCTAATATTTCTTTCTCCCTCTTTTTTTTATAGCAAAATGTGCCACGGAAAAATTGCACTCCCACCTCAGTGTGTGACAAAAAAACTGCACTCCACTTGTCAATCTCTACGACGACTAAAAAGTAAACGACGTAAACGGGCTTCTACTCGCAAGTACTGGTCAAATTGAGCTTTCACTCTCTACTTTTTGTTTGGGAGTTAGGAAACAAAAGATCTAAAGATGCGAGTGCGACGAATCAAGGCCATGTATGCGTGCTCTTGCATACCGTCATTATATAGATCTCCATCTCCAATACGATCGCTGCATCTGTGCCCTGCATCAACGCCAACCATGACGAGGTCCGGCAGTCCATTTTTACTGCTCCTGCTGCTGCTGCCGCTACTACACATCACTACTGTACTCGTCGCTCCCTCCATCGCCATCGACATTCTGAACCCCACGCAGCCACTGGTGGACGGGCAAATCTTGGTCTCTTCAAATGACACGTTCGTCTTGGGCTTCTTCAGTCCGGACGGCTCCAGTAATCGCTATGTCGGGATTTGGTATCACGAATCCAAGGTCTCGATCCCAACAGTCGTCTGGGTCGCCAACCGCGCGCTTCCCCTCCGCGATCATAACGGAAGCCTTCAGATCACTGGTAATGGAACGCTATACATCGCGCATCACAACTCCACCATAACCATCAGGGCGCCGCCTACCTCAAACTCGGCTGCAGGCCTACGTAACCCGGTAGCGAGGCTCCTGGACAACGGGAACCTCGTCGTGCTGGAAGCTGCCGGCAGCACGGCTGGTAACAGCTTCGCATGGCAGAGCTTCGACTACCCGACCGACACGCAGCTCCCGGGTATGAAGGTAGGCTGGGACCGGAGAGCTGGACTCGATCGCAAATTGATAGCGTGGAAGAGAGCCGACGACCCGGCGCCGGGCGACGTCGCAATGGTCATGGACACGCACGGGTACCCTCAGAAGTTCCTGGAGTCGGAAGGGACGGGGCGCGTCTACTGGCGGTCGGGGCCGTGGAACGGGCTCCGGTTTGTCGGTATCCCGGACATGTCCCTGATGAACTTGTTCGTGCACGAGTATGTGCAGAACCAGGACGAGGCGTTCTACTTGCTGGGGGTGAAAGACCCCTCCACCTTCTTCAGGCTCACCGTGCACGAGTCCGGTAACGAACAGGGGTTCTTGTGGATCCAGAAGAACAAAGCTTGGAACCTCATCTGGGACGCGCCCAAGGACCGGTGCGACGGAGGATCGCCTTGCGGGGCGAACGGCATCTGCGATGCGAATAAGTGGCCGATATGCAGCTGCCTGAGGGGATTCGAGCCCAAGGATCCCAAGACCTGGGCGGCGCAGGGGACGTCCGATGGGTGCTTGCGGAAGACCGCGCTCGGCTGCCTTAATGGAACCGACGGGCTTGTGAAGGTGGAAGGAGCGAAGCTGCCGGACACGTCGAGCTCGTGGATGGACACGAGCTTGAACTTGGAGCAGTGCAAGGCCAAGTGTTTGAGCAATTGCTCATGCACGGCCTGCGCCACTGCTAACATCAGCAACGGGATGGGGTGCATTTTCTGGAACACGGACCTCGTCGGCCTTCGGATCAACCCCTTCGTCGGCCAGGATCTCTTCCTACGCTTGGCCGCCTCGGACCTTCGTAAGTATTAAGTATCGTATGCTTCGCAATTCTTTCCGTCATTTTTAATTACAATATTACTCGGCGTAGATGTCTCTTTATTCCCAACATATAGAATATTCATGCGCATACGTTTTATTTAAACCTATTCTTAATATATATATATATATATATATATATAGTGGGCATAAATATTGTGGGGGTGTTGACCAAATGGAATAAAATTGTGTGGTGGTGTGGTCGTCGTCGACGTCTCGTCTGTACATTAATGGCAGCGTTTCATGTTGATCATGTGTGTGAATCAGTGGCAGCCAAGTCTCACGATAAGGAAAAGGTTGTCGTTGCGGTAAGTCTCGGCGGTGGCGTAGTGGTGATGGCGATTGTGGCATGCTACGTGTGGAGAAGGCTGGCAGGGCGACATAAGATGTTCCCTCACAGGAGCAGAACCCGAGCTACAATGATACGTTCGACCTCACAATCATATAGAGGTATTGCCTTACCATATCACCATTATATTTATATTTAGTAATACAACAATGCATTGAACTAAAAGATTTGTTAATATCTGCACAACACATAATTAAATAATTTTTTTTGGGTAAGGTTTCCTTATAGTTAATAGAAAATATAATTCAGGTCAAAAGTAGGATGAAATCTCCAAAATGGAAAATAAATAAAATAAATAAGCATCCTGTTTTGACGCTATTTTCTGTTTGTCACTACTTTTCACTATTCGGCTTCTCCCAAATTTAGGGACTTGATCTAACCACCCCCTCTTCTCTCTTCATGGGCCTAGAACTATGTACGTATGCATACAAGATCTATTTAACTTAGTTGATATAAAATAGTTGACATATAAAAGAAATAAAAAAAAATATATATATATATATATAATAGTTGACAAATTAAAATATAATAAATAATTTAATAATTGAAATTAATTTTAAAAATAATCAGTTTGATAATAAAGAAATATAAATTATTATTTTAATCAAATGATAAAAGAGACTTTAACATTATAGATGAAATATAAAATATGTGAAGAAAAATTATGTATATTTTAAGGATAATACTTTTATTTATCAAAATGATTAATTTTTTCTGACACAAAATAAATTGGGATCTTTCCACTTATTTTTTTTACTTATAAAAAATTAAAATAAGTATTTATCAACTTTTTTTCGGTTACCAAAATGAAGAAAACTTTAAAATTAACTTATAAGCTTAGTCAAGCCATCCCTAAATAGGAATACATAGGTTTTAAATAAAAATAACTCAGGAACCGAATATTTTAAAGCAAATAATGTAGTTACATCGATAATCTCTTCAATAAAGAATATGTAGACGGGAGGGAATTGAAATGCAAAAGAAAAAAAAACACACTTTTAAATGGTATTTTGTTATAACTTTTGACATGATTATAAAATTATTATGTATATAAACTATATACTATTTTATTGGTTAACTTACTTTCAAAGTTCCAAACGAGATTAAATAAAAACGTGAACCATTGACTCTTAAATGTTCTTTTACCTTTGGGTTATTTGAATAGGAAAAATTCCAAGAAGTAATCAGGAGCGTGGACTCACATAAAGTTTGAGGGACCTGCCCCTCCTAACTTTTAAAATATTAATTATAATCAAAATTAATTTGATATTTTCAAATATATCTGTTGTGATATTAAAATATAAATAATAGTTTGTTATATTAATTAGATCACTTTAAATTCTGAAGGGATCAGAAGCTTAAATTTCTTTATGCCGGCATTATTTTTATTTGAACTTTTCAATTTTTAATCCCGAGCATGTCATTTGAAGCTACTACTGATTAATTTTATAATTGTCAATCTGGCACTTTATATTAATTAAACAAATTAACACTTGACATCGTGGGAAAGTGATTTTTATCAACTTGTCATGGCATGTACTCGCTAACCTTTGCCATGTTATACCGGATTGACAGTACCTGTCACTCTATGAGCATTTACTCGTTTTTTTTTCGATAGACTATGAGAATTTACTTTGTTGATAACAGGTGGTGGAAAAGAGGATGGAAACGATGATGATGAAGTAGAGTTGCCTACGTATGATTTTGAGACTATCGCAGCTGCAACTGATGACTTTTCCTCTTATAACTTGCTTGGGGAAGGTGGCTTTGGTTTTGTCTACAAGGTTACATGATCCCCTTTTGATGCATACTATTATTGTTCATTTAAATCGATCGATGCCGATACAATTGAGTAATTAATCGCTAGGGCAAGCTGAATGGGAAAGAGATTGCAGTAAAGAGACTGTCGAGCAATTCACTACAAGGCATCAATGAGTTCAAGAACGAGGTCATCTTGATTGCAAAGCTCCAGCATAGGAATCTGGTTCGCCTTCTTGGTTGCTGCATTGATGGAAAAGAGAGGATGTTGATCTATGAATACATGCCTAACAAAAGCTTGGATTCCTTCTTGTTCGGTAAGCCTTCTGTTCATGATTCTTTTATTCTTTTATTGCATAGCATGTTTTTTGTTTACTTCATTAGACTGCCGAAATCTTTTTCTCAGCTATTGGCGACAAATGTATTCTTCTTTGTTGACAGAAAAGGACAATGCATGTCGTTTATGTTGGGAAGTACGGCATAATATCATCTTAGGCATTGCACGAGGACTTCTGTATCTGCATCAGGACTCGCGATTTAGAATTATTCACAGAGATCTTAAAGCCAGCAACGTACTCCTCGACAAAGATATGAACCCGAAGATTTCTGACTTTGGTTTAGCCAGAATATTCAGCAATGACAATGCGGCAAACATGACGAGAAGAGTCGTGGGGACATAGTGAGTACATAACAATTTTATCACGGCTGTAATTAACAAGACATGAAGAGTAGTACTCCAATAAACTGTTTTTCTTGTTTGCAGCGGGTACATGGCTCCGGAATATGCAATGAACGGCATCTTCTCCGTGAAATCTGATGTATTCAGCTTTGGAGTTCTAGTGCTGGAGATTATTACCGGTGTGAAGAACAGAGGCGCCTTTCACTTCAATCCAGAAAATTATCTGTTAGGAAAGGTAATGCACAGATAGAAGAATCACTTGTCCCGAAGAGCTGATCGAACATATGATTAACGAGAAAAACTGCACTTGCAGGCATGGAGTCTATGGAATGAGGGCAGAAGTTTGGAGCTGGTCGATCAATCGATTGGAGATGTCTACCCGCCGGCGGAAGTGAGCAGATTCGTAAAGTTGGGGCTGCTGTGCGTTCAAGAGTTCCCGGAGGACAGGCCAACCATGGCTACTGTGCTGGCCATGCTAGGAAGCGATAACATGATGTCGTCTCCGCCAAAGATTCCGGGTTTTGTGGGGAGAAGAAGGGTCACAACTAGCACCGACGACGAGTTAACACAATTGTCATCGGCCGATGGCTCGAAGCAAGGAAGTGTTAACGACTTGACAATATCGATGCCTTTGGGTAGATGATTATGAAGACCATTCATGTCAATAGACTTTTCAGTCATCATTTTCCTCCAAGAGGAAATCCTTTAATTGTTAGGCTGTGTTTCCTATAATTTATATTGAGAATTCTTGGATAGAAACTGCATTATCCGTAATCGAATTAAGAGCAATTCTTAAAATTCAGGTCTTTATTTTTTAGTACTTTTTCGATTCGTTGGCAACAACTTGAATTACCACTTGTTCATGCATGCGATAATTTGAAAACTTGGAAGAACTTCGATTGTGTTGAATTATGGTGATTTGACAAAACTCTTATAATTTCAATTAAATGTATCTTGTGATTGATTATAATAAATTAAAAATTGAAAGGATTAATTAACCTATTTACTCTCAAAATAATAATTAAAATTTGAAATATTGATTTATAATTAATTTTGGGAATTCAACTTTAATCAGGTTTGATTTTTATATTTAAGGACATGCATAAAGTATAAATCAGTAGAAGTCCTAATCATCATATCTATATATTTATTATATAGTAATAATTTATTTATCTTTAATTTAATTTATTCTAAAAACCTTAATTTCTCGTACTATTCATTTATTATCAATGTTTTCAGAACCGGACCGGCGATCGGACCGGATTCCTTACCAGGTCACGGTTGGACCGGTCCGATCGGGTTTGATCGAATTGAACCGGATTTTATTAAAATAATATTATTTATAATAATTATAGAGATATAATATAAGTTATATGATGTAGTATATTATTATTGTACTAATAATCTATTAAAAATATTAAAAATTAATATAACATAATTTTAATTTGTTAAAATTTTAATAATGATAAATAATAATAATTAACATTTAAATATAAATAAATTAATATCTATTATTTAATGATATAAATGCTATATTAATAAAGTTTATCTTAAATTATTCTTATTTCTTTTTTCTTTAACAATTTCCTTTTTTATTTCCTTTATTTATGTCTTTTAATAATTTTCTATTTTAATGCTAAACAATTTCAAATACTTATCTTTTTTATTTCCATTCCTATTTAATGTTATATCTGTCATATTCATTCATTCCTTACATTTCTGTTATTTCTTTCTTTTTTCCTTTTTAACTTTCCTATTTTTGTCATTATTTTAATTCTTTTTTTTTAAATTTAAATTGAACCGGGTTCAACCGGTCCGATCCAATCGACCGGTTCAACCGATTTTCTCCGGTTCAACATCAAAATTGATTTTGTACCTTGACCGGACCGGATCACCGGCCGGTTCACGGTTGAACCGGCCGGTCCGGTCCGGTTTTCAAAACATTGTTTATTATATTACATAATCGACTAATGCACTAATTAGTGTTCGTTATTATTTTGATTGTACCAAGTTTTTGTCATCATTGCCAAAGACAATGTTTAATAACTTTCATCTTTATTTTACTTATCATTTGAGAATTTTTTTTGTTTAATTCCATGCTAAATATTTTTTATTCCACATACGTTCATGGTTTGGTTTAGTTTGTGAGAGCACTGCAAGGCATATCTTTAGTACACTCAAATAAATTCAACATGATGACAAAATAAAAGATCACGGGGGATCATTTTCAAGAACAATAAATAAATATGATAAAGAGTTTTGTGGCTCAAACTTTTCAAAGTTAAGGAATATTGCCCAAGCAATTTCTCTAATGTAAGGAAGTTCTGCAATTGAAGGAAAGATGCTGAATTTTATTAACATGGGTGAGAAGCTATCTCGGTTGATTGAATTTATGAAAAAAAAATTCACCCTTTAAGATCAATTTATATACAATCTAAAATCTCAGTTGACAAAATTAAAAATCCATAGAAATATGAATGAACACATGAGGTAGAAAATAATGGTATACACGAACCTGAAATTATAAGCTCAAGTTTGAAAATATGAAGACTAAATTTCAAACATTGGAGTAGAAAGTTGGAGAACTAATTTTTCAAATTGCATATACCATAGAGACCTATATAATCATCATATGTCTATGTCATCTCCAAGATTCTTGTCCAAAAAGTTGAAAGTCGAAAATGAATTATTACTAGAAAAGATGGACGACTCGATGGAGGATCAAGGAGATGAACAAAAATATCATTGAGAATGGACAAGTACGAAGAAGAAGTTTGATGACCATCTCAATGTCATCTCCAATTCATCCACCATCAAAGGAAAATAGTTTATTTACAACATCAAAGACTTTAAGTTAATCTATACGATGGAGGTAAGTACCACATTAGGACCTTAAGCCTCCAAAACAAAGAAAAAGAAGCAAAAGTTTTAATTTCACAATTCCATTCAAGTAAGATGTGGAAGTCGATGAACTTAAGGGATGATTGAAATTTTGGTAAGAATTACAACTGCTCAGGCAGGGGAAAAGTCCCATCACGACATCAAATTCTTATTCTTCGAGTGATATTGTTCATATTTCATATACTTCATACTCTTTAGTTAGACTCATCAACTTGTGGTGAGTTTAGTTAGGTATATTTTTTCTATCGTGTTTAGTTAAGCTTTTCTTAGTTTTGGTCTTAGGTTAATGATTTTCTTTATTGGTCCTTTCAAACTTTGTAAAATTTTATTAATAATTATATATTAATATATAAAATTTGAGATTAAAATTGAAATTTAGCTCTTCTTAAATATTTTTGGTATGAGATTTGAGCACATCTGCTTCAGTATGTTGATTGTGTTGATTTATTGTTGGCCTTGCTCACGTTTGGCTCTATTGGATTTATAACATATATAAATTATAGAGGTTGCGAAATACCTCTTGCAATGGAAGTAGATCATCGAAATTTTTTCACGAACACTTAACGCACTTGTACCTTGGGATCGAGAACCAAACCTCGAGAGAACGAAATTAACACCTTGCCACAACACATGTACCTCTAGATGAACCTCTACGAAAGTGTATTTTGGACCTCTCGTATGGGTCTCCTTTTATAGGAGAGGGTGACTTGGGGGAGGGTTAAGCAGAACACGCGCGATTGCGCAGTCTGTGCGTGATCATGCAATCCGCGCGAAACTTGCACGGTCCGAACGCAATCCGCGCGGGATGCGCGCTCTTGTGTGCTTCTTCGCCCCACTTGGGCCTCGCGCACGCACGACCCATATGCCCAAGAGGGCATTTTTCCAACTCTCACTTGCCCGCATTGGGCATTGCACCTTCGTTCGTCCAAAATTGGTAAATGTGCCGCGCGACCTACGAGTACAAGTACGCTTCTTTATATGAGCTAAAAATACACCTGTTAAGATTCAATCGCTCAATTATCTTTAGAGTGTATGTCATACCGTTGGAGATTGACAACTCACACATGAGCCAACAAATGCTCAAATCATGTAACATGTTATATCCTAGATCTGTCTTACGGTATAGCCAATGCAATATATGTCTTGCTCCATGAAATCGATCGGCAACATTATTAATAAAATATTAATATTTCATTATATAATATTATAACAAATTTTATTATAAATATAATATGACGGGTTTCATCATTAGTAGTACCGACAAATTTTCATCCATCGGTAATACAAAAGGCGAAATCCATCGGTAATATTATTAATAAAATATTAAAATGTCATTATATAATATTATAACATATTTTATTATAAATATAATTACTATTGGGTTCCGCCTTTAGACAAATTTCCATCCATGGATATTACCGAAGGCGGAACCCGTCGGTAAACTATCGAGAGATTTGTGTCGTTGGTGGTACTACAAAAGAGTTTTTTGACCGTCGATATTTTAGAATGATATTTTGTTGCGTCACAAAGTTCGTAAAAAATGTGAAGAATGTTTACCCATTGGAAATTCGCCATTTTAACCAAAAATAAGGAAACATATAAAAGCTTAACTATTATGTTTTGATGATAAAGATTATATTTGTGAGCAAAATAAACAAAAACAATCTTAACATTTAAGCTTATTGACAAGTATATTTAATTGTGCAATGAAATAAATGAAATTAAGAAAAAATATCTGACAACTAAAGTAAAAGATAAATGTTTAGAGCAGTAATGAAAATAAAATTGATGGAAAATGGAAATATTGCCAAAATTATTACATATAAATGTAACTATGCATAGTTAAAATGAATTTAATAAGATAAAAATGTCACGACACAAATCGCACCTTGCCACGTGGTAGAATATGCTTCAAAGACGCTACGTGTCATCCTTACATATACATCATATTGACAAAAAATAAGACTTTGACTAGTCAATAAAAAATAACATCATATGCAGACGAGAGACACCATGAATAAGTGATAATATGCGGATAACATCATTAGAAAATATACGAAAGACTAATGAAAGAATAATCATATGAGTCCTAAGAAAACACATCACATCTAATACATCATCCTGATAATGAGACAAAAGAAATAGGACATAAAAAAAAGACTCAGGACAATCATGTGCTTCCACACGAGCTCGATCTGTCACTGTTGGCCACCTTCATGTTGGATCTAAGTTTTAATAACATATAAAATTATATTTTGATAATACAAACCTCGAAAGATTAAAGTTAAAATGCTAAAAAAGTTTAAAGAAAAAGGGATAATTTTATGCACTACACATTAATTAAATAATTAACTATGATCTTATTAGATTTTGATTTCATCATAAATATCAAAGTTGTAGAGAATTATGTTAGCTTTTCATAGAATAAAAAATCATGTCAATTGGATAACTGTGCAAAATGTTATGTTTAAAATAGTGCAGGGTAGTCGACCTGCCGGTTGGAAGACCGGTCGACCGGTCCTGAAAATAGGTCGACCGGTCCAGAACACAGGTCGACTGGTCAGTACAGAAAACTCCCAATTTCAACCAACATAATGTCGAGACTGTACCATTCGAGGTACTGGTCGACTGGTCTAAAACACATACCGATCGGACAGCACATAATTCGCCAATGATCACATTTTTCATAAAAGAAAGTGTACTGGTCGACCGGTCCATATGTGCGGTCGATCGACCTCCGAGTCAAATTAACAGTAACGGTCAAATTTAAAGGAAAAAATTGTGGAATAATTTTTGGACGACTTTCTCACTTGCATAAATCTATAAAAGGAGTGTCAAAGCCAGAAGGAAGAACACCCATCCAAGCCTTGAAGAAAAACTTCAAGTTATCAAAAGAAGACATTCTTCTTGAAGTTTTCATTTTTAGTTTTGTCTTCTTTTGTTGTGAGCTTAATTTTGTAAAAGAGAAAAAACATTTTATTTAGAAAAATACTGAGAGAGCTCATGTGTAAAAGGTTCAGAATCTTACCTCCTGAGCGAGAGGAAAGATTAAGCTTCATTAGGGGAGAGGTGTGCCTTACCTCTCGAAGCGGAGAAAAGGCGTTAGTGTAAAGGGCTTTCTTGCTTGCCCCATTTGAAATAAAAGAAGAGATTCTAGTGGAATCTCCGGCGATCTCGAGGTCGAAAAGTCGAAGTGGGAACGTAGGTCAAGATGTGGCCGAATCTCGTCAACAACCACTACGTTTATTTGTGTTTGATTTTCTCTCTATCTCCCCCCTCCTCTTATTGTGTTTATGATCTGAATTGCAAAGGTTTTAAAAATCGATTTTAAACTTTCGCAATGATTTTTGATAAATCGATATTTTTTATTGAACACCAATTCACCCTCCTCTTGGTGCCCTTTGGAATCCTACACTTCATCATTCTGAACGGGTCATGCATTTAAGAACATGCAAGGGAGAAACTTCTTTATGAGTTTTACAACTTAATATGGAAGCAAAGTAAAGACAATCATAAGGTCATGATACTAGATAGAAATCATATGGACATCATCATCATGATCTGGGGAATAAAGCTATGAACATAAAAAATTCATAAATCAAAGTGTCATCTTCTTGATATCATAAGATCAAGAATCAAGATAGATCATAACAAATCATCATAAAAATAGTAAGCGTCAATCATCATAATTAGGAGGTCATCATCATATAAAGAGTCAAAATAAAACATTGTGTGAACATAAATAATCATGAAGTAAATCATCTTTATTGGAGCATATTAATAACAGATCAGGAGATCATGAAAAGCTCATCATAAGGAGATTTCATTATTAATATGCTTTATCTTTTTTATCATCTTATTATTTATCTTTCACTTATAGTGGGGTATATTTCAATACAAGGGGATGCATGCCTCAACCCGTCTATCATCATCATTATAATTGGCAAAGTTAGTCCATAACTAACTGTAGTCAGTATATAACTGATCGAAGTCAGTCCATAACTGACTGAAGTCAGTCCATACCTGATCGTCATCAGTTCATCATAAAAAGAGCTCTCCATTTAGTATTTTTCATCTTTTATCTTGTAGCTTTTAACTTATGTTTATTATGACACATGGATCATGATTAAGACTTGGTCATCATAAGAAAGGATCAAAGGATCGTAATAATCAAGGGTCCTAATCATCAAAATTATATAAGACTTTATCAAGAATACAAGATCAGATCACGAAGAATAAATCAGAGGTGCATGAACATCAAAATCGTCATCGTAAAGTAGATCAGGATTAATAGACATGAATTAGTCTAATCATATGCATCATTGGATTTATGTTAAGTCATCATAAAGGGGTGTCATAAGATCATAGGTCATGTTGGACAACATCATTAGGAAATGCATAAATAACATAATCATCATGGCTTAGATCAGGATTAAACACATGAATCAGGAGGTCAAACAGTCATAAGATCAACATCATACTTATCGGAATAAGCCGAGCACGAATGGAACTCGGGCCGAGTTCGTAAGGCATCAACTCGGAGAACTAAGGCATAACTCGGGCCGGGTTTAGGTCATACTCAGGCCGGGTTCATGTTTTGACATATCAGTCGGCTGATTTGACAGATCGATCGATCGCTCGAAAAAAGTCGCAGCCGAACGCAATCTCCTCGTGGAACTGCCCAAGTTTTTTATCAACCTCGGTTGGGTTCTTCTTTGTCGCAGAGCTCCTTGCTCTCGACGATGGTAGACTCAGGCTGAGTTCATGGAACTCGGTCCGGGCATATAATAATTTGGGCCAGATTTTTCTTGCGGGAAAATGACTACATCGCGCAGTACGATTTCCGATCGACTTTTCGGCGAGTGCCGATTGTGAGTAACATTATAATCCACATAATATCATTAAGGGTAAACCCAGTAACATTAACAATATGCTTCAAGCCTAAGATTAAGATTCTACGATGAATATACTCTAATTCCATACCTTGCTAGTTTCTGTCCAAGAAAGTAGTTCATTTTTCTTCTTCCTCCTCTGCTCTCTCCTCTCGGTTCAGACGCGCGTCCACTTCCTCCGGCGAGTCTCCTGTTAGGTGACCACGTTTCCGACGTGAGAGAGGGCGAGAAGGGTGCACGAAAATAAGGAAAAACTAGGACCGACTAGTAAGAAAAATAAAGGGGTTGCACGATTTATTTAGACTCCTTATTTATAAGAGAGGAGTTTGAGTTCTATCTTTAGAAGGTTAAACCTTTATTTCCCTTTTTATCTTTTTCCTATTCAACTTTTTATCCTTCTTCTTTTATCTCTTTTTTCAGAAGTCTCATTACAAAAAATATGGGTTAAGGCAATAGATTAGTTTTTTTTATCTCCACTTGGGTATAAAAAGAAAATATTAACAAATGATTAAGAGACTTTTTAATCCAAGAAGCGATTCCTATTTATCAAAATGTAAAAAAAAATTATAGTCTTCATTTTTTCTTCACAAATTATAATACTTTACTTGACTATAACTTCATTGACGAAGTTTCTCTTAAATATCAAACACAAGTTCTCCTCCAATCATCACCACGAACTTCATTTTATAGTCCTGCTGACATCCGCATGCATTGAGACTTTTCGGAGATGTTCTGATTGCGATTTTATTCTTCTGATTATTATGTCTCTTCCTAATTGTAGAATGAAGTCGATCTATTTGTTATTAGGCAATTATATTTCAGAGATTTGTAATTGAAGAAAAATATTGTGACCCTAATTTAATTATTTTAATTGTTTGATCAATTATTATTGTTTTTAATACTTTTACTTAATTAATTGAATTTCTTGGTGAATATATACCAATTCATGGAGTATTTGATTTTAGATTTTTTGAGGCTATTTTTAATTGATTTTATTTTGAAATAGTGAATTGACATGAATGTAATAATTAATACGTGGAGAATTAAATTTATATGATATGTCAATTTATATAAATTTGTGGAGTGATTAATTTTAATAGTATATGAAATATAATTTAAAGCATTTTATTTTAAATTTGAAATGTCATTTTGTGAATACTGGAATTCATAATTCATTTTAAGATATTATTTTTTTTGTGTTTCACAGGTTTATCCTTGATTTGTTTTTAAGATCTATACTTCATCAACATATCTTATTTTATTAGTTTTATTTCACAATAAAAAATATTTTTAAAATTACATTCTTATTTTTCTTAACTTATAAAATTAGATAATTAATTATTAACTATTCATCATGAATTTGACCTCATTATTTTTCATTATATATAAGTTGACAGATTGGTTCACTTACCAGGGGATCTAGTTTGCTGCGATATTTTATGCATCAAATATTTATTAATTTCTTTCTAATTCTTATTAAGTTATTATGACACATGTAAATAGTTTATAAATTTTCTTTAAATAGTTTATGTATTTTTTCTTTCTTTCTTTTTAGTTTTTCTAACAGGACTTTTTAAAAACTATTTTATTTATCAAATTTAAATTTTAATAATAATCTAAGATCTACTTTATTAGTTATTTCTCTTTCCTGTTCTCATACATTCTTACTAAAACAAACATTCCTTTCATCCCAAGTTTTTTATTTATTTCTGATGTTTTTTAGTGTTTTCTAAGAAACCAAATTGAATCGATTTGCTATTTCAACCCAATTTTGATCGAATCATGGGTTCCGTCCAGTTTATTATGAAAATATTTTTTTAACAAATCAAACTGACGATCGACTCATGATTGAACTGGTTTGTTCGATTCAATTTTAAAAAATGATTCTATTTTAAAAGCACATTTTTTTACATCCCGTCTATATTTGGAATTATTAATGTTCGACTAATACAGATTCCAAAAACATAAATAGAAATGATTTAGTCCTTAGTTGATGTGATAATTTTAAGACTCGAATTTAAGACTAATTAATATTAATGTTTAAAACTCAATCCTAAATCAGCGAATGTTGGTTAAGCATCTATTGGAAAAGAAAAAATGTTATGGAAGGCAAGTCAAAGCTTTGACTTCGATTGACATTTTTTTATTTATGCTAATGAAGCAAAGAGAAGCTGAGTCGTACCCCCACATTTATCGTCACGAGTAAAATCCTCGTGTACTTATCATTTGTCCCAAACTAGTAAAGAGAGGAGAGAAAAAAAAATCATATTATCTTCTTCAAAGAAGTTAAAACCATGATTGGTTTGAATAAGTTATTCCTGTCGTTAAAAAATCACGATTGCATTGGATAATTTGATCGTCAACAGAGGAGTCCAAATCATTATTACTGTCGTTATTTCTTGAGATAAAGTGATATTTTTTTTTACAAAAAAAGTTAAATCATGATTACGTTGAATAAGTTAAATCATTATTCCTATCATTTTCTCTCCCATCATTTCCACCTTTAAAGTGATATTGTACACGTGTTTTTTTCTTGTTAGGCGTTTATTTATTTTCTCGCGTTGGAATTTTTTCTCTCTCATTGATAATCCCGCCACGTAGCTGAATACATCCCGGGGACGTTACAAGACATAACTTATTTGTACAATATTTTGATCAAAATATGACTGACTGGTCAACTCAATGAAATATAATTGTGGAAGGAAATATAGCTACCATTTGATTAAAAAGAGGCATAATTAAAATGAATGCGGACAAGAAAATATAATTGAGTCTCACATAATCTAAACATGATAGTTTGCATAAATAAATACAACTCGATGAAAATAAAAAGGAAGCTGAAGAGACTTGATTTCATGTGCAAAGGTCACCACAAGGTTGATCTGTCGCCTGGCCATCATCTTTTTATTGGGACAGGCTATTACCTGTGACATTGAATACACAAAGGAGGTGAACCTCCCTGTGAGCTTTGACGTCCAGTACATAATAAATATATGACATATAAATAGTAATGACATCATAAAAGATAATCAAATAAACATAATCATAAATGATAGGATCATGTACATATAATTGGTACGATAGCATCATGATCAAGAGGCATGAAATAGAGTGACATGATTGATGATAATATGATAAGTGTAACAAGAAGGATAACATAATCATCTTTAAATTCATATGACATAATCGATCCTGGGATTTAGAATCATTATCATAAAATATCATTGGGCATTATCCATCATCATAATCATAGTCATCTTTTCATTTTCATTATGTTACACTTATTTTGGAGTAGAGTGACATGATTGATGATAATATGATAAGTGTAACAAGAAGGATAACATAATCATCTTTAAATTCATATGACATAATCGATCCTGGGATTTAGAATCATTATCATAAAATATCATTGGGCATTATCCATCATCATAATCATAGTCATCTTTTCATTTTCATTATGTTACACTTATTTTGGAGTGTCTTTCAACTCCCTTTAACATAGGCCGGTGGAGTATTTTTCGACTCCCTTTTGGCCAGGGCGAAATATCTCAACGTCAAATATGGACCGTTGGAGTATTTTTCGACTCCCTTTTGGCCAGGTTGACCGTCGTAAAAAAAACATAAGAAGAGCTCTTCCATTTACATTTTTCGTCTTTTATCTTGCTCATTATTTAATTATATTTAGAATTCAAGGATCACGGACCAGAGTAACAAGATTGTGATTACTGAAATTAAGATACAAACCATGCTGGATTCGTGAGAGTGTGTATATAATAACATAAGTACTACTTTGTATTAACCAAAAGAGCATGATAGGTAAATATGTGGTACAAATGATTATCATTCAGATAAATTAGAATAATACATAACTATTTGTATAATGCTATAGGGATGTACCACCTTGCCAAAGTGCGGAAGGCATGGAGTTTGGCAGTGATCAAGGTAAGTAGTTAATGCTATGGAGAGAATGGTTAAACATGTGGTATTGTAGAAGGCATAATGGCATAATACCACATTAATGCTGTAGCCATATACTATGTCCAAGGAAAAGTACTATAATTACATGCACATGTGGATTACTCTTGCAGGCGCAAAGTATTGTAGCTATGGGTATAAAAATGCAGATCATTATCAGGTGCCAAATGTATGACATGATGTCATTTGCCAAGTAGGTAATTATTATAACCATAAATTGATGAAGGTGCATTTAATGTACTTACGCGTTGATGGATTGCAAATGGAAATGTGCATGTAATGCCCATGTGATGTAATGCTTATAATGCATTTTGGTAATTACAACGTGAGATCAATAATGCACTTGGGATCAAGACTACAGTAGAGCAGAAGATAAGATTGGACGTCATCTTTAATCATGTGATAAAAATGAATATCGAAACGCTTGGGTTCAGTGCTGAGAGACGAATAACAAGATACACTACGAGATCAATATTAAAGATCATGATATCTATCTAATTACAGATCTACTCATGTAAAATCGACAGAATGATAGAATACTTCGGCCATTATGCAGAAGGTGCATTTTCATATTTCCACAAAAAATAGTACCTTTTCCTTTCTCTTTGATTTGCAGCCCTCGTTGTCTTCGCCTCATCCTCTCCTGCACCACGATGCACAAATATCGGACACCAAGCATCCAGTCCATTTTTAGGCCTCCATAATTTCATCTATATTAAGCTATGAGGGCGTGGGTTTCGTGAGGTGGTTACAGGAAAAGATTATAACAACTTTTTCCTTTTTTTTTAATTGTCAGGAGTTATATTATAAACCCCTTGAAATAAAATTCATCCTCGAATTATGTAAAATGTAAGGACTCATGAAATAGTCTAAAAAATTCCTTGCACATTTTCGACTCGAGTTCCCAAGTCGCTTGTGATGACTCTATGCGACTTTAACAAGTGGCACATCCTTGTTCTTATGACACTGAACTTTAAATTTTGGAATCCCTAGACTATGCATATCTAATAATGTTTGCATCATCATGCTTATATTTTCGGAGCATGAAAACATTACGCACTTGCCCATACGTGAGTGATAGTGTTATTTTACATATTGCCTCTTCGATTAACACCAGTGCCTCAAACAAACCCACATACCTCGGGCTCAGCTTGCCCTTCTTACTAAATCTCATGACTCCCATCGTCTAAGAGATTTTTAGTAATACCTGATCACCTATTCCAAAGATTTGCTTGCATCGACCCTTATTTACATGAGTCATTTGACAAGTCTGTGCTGCCTTCTTCCTTGTTATATTAATCCCACCTTATTGGCATATTCCTCAGTCTCCTTTAGTTCCTCTGCACTCAGGAACTTTCATTTCCCAACCACATTCCAACAAACTAGTGATTGACACGGCCTCCCATACAAAGCCTCAAATTTAATCATGTATTAAGAACTTACTAATGAGGAAACTTCTTAGGTCATTCGCATAATAATCCATCTTTCACTTAGACATTTGTTCATCATGTTCCTTTTCATCATCTCAAGGATAGAGTCTTTCCATCATCATATATTCTAGGATAAAGATCCTTTCATCGTTTCATAATTTCATTTCATCCATACGTTAATGAAAAATCAGTGTCATGATTGGTGCCGTATGATAGGAGGATTGCCTCATTCAAGATTGTAAATTCCCCTTTAGGTAAATAATTCCAATAATATTTTCATCTTATATCTACTTTAACTTATCATCTATCTTTTGATCACAGGGGATCACTTAAGTCTCTTGGGAGTTAGGTCACCTGCATATCATCATGAGTAAACATATAATGATATCATGAAATCATATGGACAACAAATTTCTTTTTTTTTTTGGTTGCTATAATTTTTTTTTGGTTTCTATAAAATCAGTAATTTAGATCAAGAAATTTCTACGCGCAACTTTTGGAGCATCCAAATGTGAAAGACATTGCGAACTCGTTTGTAAGATGGAGGTAATACTAGTATGTAAGAACCCTTACCAGCCAGCTCTAACAGCTCAAATGAACTTACATATCTTAGTTGCTTTTTTTTGCATAATCTTTTATCTGTTTCAGATCTCAGGCCTTAGAAATTTTCTTTCACCTATGTCATTCCTACATGTAGCTAAATGGTAGGATATCCTATACAAGGCCTCAAAGGGAATATTGAGCATTCCTCATAATTATTCTTAAAATTTGACAGTCATTATGGTTCACAAATAGAATTGATAAGTATCATTGGATGCAAGATAAAATATCTCAAGATTGATTTCATGGGGGTGATCATAATTGTCAAAAATATGGCATGATCATAGACAATCCTAATATTAGGAATCATCGTAGTAGCATATGGTATGGTCAATTACCTAAACATGGGACATCATAAGAAAATCAAGAAAAAATGTTGTATGACGTCACAGATTGATAATCGTCATCACAGGATCATTCTTTAATCACAAAATAATCATCTAAATTATCTTATGGATCACTAAGATCATCAATGGCATCGTAGAGCGTTATGTGAGGAAATCATCATCATGTGAATCACTAAGATAAGTAGTGTCATAAGATATAGCAAAATAAATAAATAAATAATCATCATAAAATATCAATGGTATCCTTGGACATAATCCCTCATCATGGTTAATTATCATCTTTAAGGAATATTCTTCGATTATATATTATATCATCATTGTGCATGATCATAAGGATGATCAGAATTAACATTGACATCAGGAGGTAAAATCATTATCATTGATATGATCATCTTTGTGCAGAGTCAATGACATCATGCATCATCTTTTCATAGCACTTCTAGTGTTCTACTTTTTTTTATCGACATACTGGGTTATTATAACATATTTTATATTTTCATATTTCATCTCATTTTATCATAACTATTTGTACATCCTTATATGCCTTTGCACTTTCCAAATGGATCGCAACCCAAGCTCACGACATTCAGCCAATACTTCTCTCTTTTTTTTTTATTTTTAGGGCTTCATTATTTGGATTCCACGTGTTTAGTTCCTTCATCATCTCGTACGCAACCAAGCCTAGTGAACCTTCCCTCTTGGATGTGGAATCGAGTTCACCTTACTAAATGGTAATTCATGGGGAACTCAAACTCCTTTAGAAACTTCGAATAAGTAGTGTCTTGAATCCTTAGAGTTAACACTACTGTCCATTTGATATTATAAGTTAACTAATTCATCTATTATGGCTTTGCATATGGATTTATCTTATCTTAATGTTTCTAATATAATGTGCATATATTCTTTATATTGCATTGTTTTTTTTCGAATGCATCTAGGTGTCATAAACAAAATAATGACAAACTAATCAAATATCACTTGAACACCATGTTCTAGGTCCATAAAAGTTATGTTCGTTAATCCAAATGGAATTACTAAAATTTACGTACATTGATCAAAAGGTTGCCTTTGGTACATCGTATTGAACAACTCTAGCTAGTGGTGCCCACTTTGAAAGTCGATCTTGAAGAACATCGTGACCTTAAATAGGTTATCTATACACAATAATGAATGGTTGTTCTTGATGATTGCCTTATTTAATATCTTATAATAAATACCTAACTTTCTAGAGTCATTCTTCTTTAATAGAACAAGAACACCTAAATGTGAGACACTCGATCTAATAAACCCCTTATCTAAAAATTATTAAATTAATTTCTTCAGTTCCTACATTTCTTCTATGGAGCCTTTGAAATCAAATTCATACTTGGAAGGAGGTCGATATGACACTCAACTTCTAACTATAGCTTTTGGTTCACAAGGGTACTGATAATTATCTTCTTCTTCTTGCATAACACTTATACATCATAGCAAGAAAATCAATTGATGTCAAGAATCACATCATAATCCTCCTTAGGAATTAGTATGAGATATGAAGAAAAGATTTTATCTTCGACCATCATTGATATCTTTAGAACAGACTTCAGGTGTGAAACTATATTCATAGAGTCATCATCCTCATCGAATAACTTATGTCATGTAAGGCTCAATAAGAGTGTTGTCTGTCATTGCTGATAGAGTCGTCTTCAATTTCATAAGATTGGTAATGACAATGACATTTTGTCATTATATACTCAATATAGATTAATGAGTTTCACTATGAATTATGTTAATGCGACTATTTTCTAAACATCATCTTGAAACGGTCATTCTTTGATTAATAACATAATCAATGATATAGATGAGGGTGCCATACGAGATCACCGATAGACATTTTCCAAAGCATCATTGGATGAATCCCTAGTCAATATATAGGGATACTAGCAGGATAGACAATGTGATCCAATTAATAACGTGACATACAAAAGATATGTAAGATCATATGGAAGATAATTATTGGCATTGCTAAATGTTACATCATGAGATTGATCTATGTTCATGAAATATGAAATCAATAGTCATCATCATAAGAATCATTAAAATCAATATTGTCCTAGTCAAATATCACGAATTAAGAGTTGTCATCATCATTTATTTATGAGCCGAAGACATAACTTACTTGGATTTACATTCGGTAGCGCGGCGACTGCTTGCGGATCTTTGCACATGGATCGTTAGACATACTTAACATTTCAGAACATAAGAATGTCCTGACTTTAGGCTCTGATACCTAATTGTAACGCCCCCAAAATGCACCCCGCCACGTGACTGAATACACCCCGGGGATGTTACGAGACATGACTTATGTGTACAATATTTTGACCAAAATATGACTTTGACAGTCAACTCAATGGAACCATAATTGTGGAAGGAAACATAGCTATCATTTGATTAAAAAGAGGCATAATTAAAATGAATGCGGAAGTCTTAACAAGAAAACATAATTGAGTCTCACATAATCTAAACATGATAGTTTGCATAAATAAATACAACTCGATGAAAATAAAAAGGAAGCTGAAGAGACTCGATTTCATGTGCAAAGGTCACCACGAGCTTGATCTGTCGCCTGCGCCATCATCTTTTTACTGGAACATGTTATTACCTGTGACATTGAATACACAAGGGAGGTGAACCTCCCTGTGAGCTTTGACGCCCAGTACATAATAAATATATGACATATAAACAATAATGACATCATAAAGATAATCAAATAAACATAATCATAAATGATAGGATCATGTACATATAATTGGTACGATAACATCTTGATCAAGAGGCATGAAATAGAGTGGCACGATTGATGATAATATGATAAGTGTAACAAGAAGGATAACATAATCATCTTTAAATTCATATGACATAATCGATCCTAGGATTTAAAATCATTATCATAAAATATCATTGGGCATTGTCCATCATCATAATCATAGTCATCTTTCATTTTCATTATGTTACACTTATTTTGGAGTGTCTTTCAACTCCCTTTAACATAGGCCGGTGGAGTATCTTTCGACTCCTTTTTGGCCAGGTTCACCGTCGTCAACAAAACATAAGAAGAGCTATTCCATTTGCATTTTTCGTCTTTTATCTTGCTCATTATTTAATTATATTTAGAATTCAAGGATCACGGACCAGAGTAATAAGATTGTGATTACTGAAATTAAGATACAAACCATGCTGGATTCGTGAGAGTGCGTATATAATAACATAAGTACTACTTTGTATTAACCAAAAGAGCATGATAGGTAAATATGTGGTACAAATGATTATCATTCAGATAAATTAGAATAATACATAACTATGTGTATAATGCTATAGGGATGTATCACCTTGCCAAAGTGCGGAAGGCATGGAGTTTGGCAGTGATCAAGGTAAGTAGTTAATGCTATGGACAGAATGGTTAAACATGTGGTATTGTAGAAGGCATAATGGCATAATACCACATGAATGCTGTAGCCATATACTATGTCCAAGGCAAAGTACTATAATTACATGCACATGTGGATTACTGTTGCAGGCGCAAAGTATTATAGCTATGGGTATAAAAATGCAGATCATTATCAGGTGCCAAATGTATGACATGATGTCATTTGCCAAGTAGGTAATTATTGTAACCATAAATTGATGAAGGTGCATTTAATGCACTTACGTGTTGATGGATTGCAAATGGAAATGTGCATGTAATGCCCATGTGATGTAATGCTTATAATGCATTTTGGTAATTACAACGTGAGATCAATAATGCACTTGGGATCAAGACTACAATAGAGCAGAAGATAAGATTGGACGTCATCTTTAATCATGTGATAAAAATGAATATCGAAACGCTTGGGTTCAGTGCTGAGAGACGAATAACAGGATACACTACGAGATCAATATTAAAGATCATGATATCTATCTAATTACAGATCTACTCATGTAAAATCGACAGAATGATAGAATACTTCGGCCATTATGCAGAAGGTGCATTTTCATATGTCCACATAAAATAGTACCTTTTCCTTTCTCTTCGATTTGCAGCCCTCGGTGTCTTCTACGATGCACGATTTTCTTCCCCTCATCCTCTCCTGCACCGCGATGCACAAATATCGGACACCAAGCATCCATTCCATTTTTAGTCCTCCATAATTCCATCTATATTAAGCTATGAGGGCTTGGGTTTCATGAGGTGGTTACAGGAAAGGATTATAACAACTTTTTCCTTTTTTTAAATTGTCAGGTGTTACAGATAACCTAAAACATTTTTATCTGTGTGATTCTTTTTATTTTATCAAAAAAATCAATTGATTATAATATTTAAATGACGTAAAACATTACCTAGACATACTCTATATTATTCTTGATGACTTGATGAGTGAGGGATTACAAATCTTAACATGGCTTATGATCGAGAGTCTCCAATGGAGGTTTCTAACGCTTTGGCCATCATCTGCTTGCACCGTCACTCAATTATGTATTTTTCTTTTCTCGAGTATGTTATTTTGTTTAGTTAGTTTCTTCCTTTTGTTTAGTTCAAGCTTGAAAAATAATGCATCTCTTGTATATTTAATTATTTATATCTTTGTTTTTATTTCAATTACCTATCCACATATCATTTAAAAAAATTCAAAAGATTAATAAATTGGAAAATTGAAAAAAAAAATATGACATGCATAGTAGTTTTTTTAAAGAGGCTTGAGCCCTCGTACAAAATATGGAGAATCGTGGATGAGGGGACGACTTCCAAAAAAGGTTTCAACTATTAGACCAAATGACATTTGGCAAAAAGTCACCACTGTCAAGATTGTTCACGGGTCGGGTTGGGTCGGGTTACGCAATATCCGACCCAGCAACCCGATCCGACCCGACCCAACTTAGGTTCGGACCAGGTACTCGGGTTAATTATTTTTTTTAAATGGACAAATTCCATTTTTGTTACTCTCTAATGTAGCAATCTATTTTTTCTTAAGGAGCATGCATGATGACTCATGAGAAAAGGCCACCAAAAAAGCACCAAATTTGAAAAGAAAGTAATCCAACAGCAAGAATTAGCAAAAGAACATGATCAACCAATAGAATATATAAGAAGATGTACATCATGCCTTTTTAGCCAATATAAAAAAGAGAACAAAAAGAAACTGAAAAAATAAAATAAAACATGAAAGCAATCTCTTCGGTCTTCAAACTTCAACACTTAGCATATACTTCCATCCAATCAATTCAACTTTGGCCACTCCATTGCACATCCCTTCACGGCTTCACCCCCTCTCTCTCTCTCCCTTCTTCCTCCCTTCTCCGGTTCTCCATCACATAATTTTATCAAAAAATGAAGAATTCCCCAATGATCATACATACATATTTATAGAAGATTAAGAGCAAGAAAGCAACAACATTAAATGAAGAATAGAAAAGCAACTATATGACAATCGTTAAAACTTAAAATACTTAAGACTTGTATTTCAATCCATCAGTTTTCCCTTGAGTTAATGAAAAAGAAGAATCTATTGGAAATGGTGATGGAGCATGATAGTAGATCCAAGTACATGAAGACTTGTACCTGAATATTTGTAGCAAAATTCTAATGCGAATTGCATTACACCATTACATGAATCTCATGAATGAACAAAATATTTGGAGCAACATGTAATCAAATAGCTAAGTAAAATAACAAGAATAGAATAACATTCATTCACTAAGCCACAAAAATAATTATCTTTCATTCACAATTGACACCAAAAGTAACTAAACTTCAAGTTCAAACATTTCTAAATGCTCTTCTCCTCTTGATGTGGCAAAAACTTCATATCCTACAATACTCCACAAATAAAAAAAGTCAGTAAGAAAAAAATATTATCCTAACTATCAAAATTCAATAGAAATCTGATTATTATAAAATTTTACCATCAAAATTTAAGCTTCCAACTTCCAAGCATTGTAATAATCTCTTTAGCCAAATGCAACTAATTCATTAGGCCACAAAAATAATTATCTTCATTCACAATTGAAACCAAAAGTAACTAAACTTCAAGTTAAAACATTTCTAAATGCTCTTCTCCTCTTGATGTGGCAAAAACTTCATATCCTACAATACTCCACAAATAAAAAAAAATCAGTAAAAAAAAATATTATCCTAACTATCAAAATGCAATAGAAATCTGATTATTAAAAAAATTATCATTAAAAATTAAGCTTCCAACTTCCAAGCATTGTAATAATCTCTTTAGCCAAACGCAACTAGGTAACAAAATTAATTTCCGAACTTGATCCGACCAACTTTGTGGTAATAAGCAACATAAAGACATAACGAAAGTGAGTTAGTACAAATTGTAAAATATTATTATGCATGGAAATATAAATTTTATCACCAAGTTGATTTACCTTCTTCAATCTTCTCGATTTCATCAATCTCAACCAAGAGATCAAGTAGCTTCAAAGGAGTTCTCAGTCAATTTTGTGTGCAAATTATCTCTCCAGCTCACTCCTTTTTATCTCACCTTATTTTCTTCTCACCTTCAATCTCAATTCATCTTTCCAATCAATATCTTTAGAAGCGTGAGATATTGATTCTGTTGTTATGTTTGAAAAACTAGAATCACCGTTGTCCACTAGAGTCAATATTTTATATTGCTCAAATAATTGATGTATAAGTGTCTTCAAATTTTGCACCATTTCTTTACTTTTGATTTCATCATGCATTCGAGTAAAACAAAACTCAATATAACATGGATCAAATAAAAGGGAAACAAATAAAAGATAATTCAATGTTGCATCGATGTCCCAATATTCATCAAACTTTACTTGCATCTTCATTGTCATTAATTGCAACACACTGTCATTAGTTTGCCCCCACTTTTTCAAATGTTTTTGAATGTCAATCAAACTATTGAAGAATGCATTAGAAGTAACATGTAGTGATTCTGAAAATGAAAGAGTAGCATCATATAATACTTTCAAGAAGTTAATAAACACACGAATTCGACTCCAATCATCACTAGTCGGATAGGTAACTTCTGCATCCCAAATAAATTCGATAATAATCATCATGCTCAAGCCTTTTGAATGTTTTTTCATAATTTTCAACAACTTCAAGCATTAAATAAGTGGAATTCCACATTCATTATGATCCGAGGAGTGTTTCTCACTTAGCAATGGTTCACATGAGCACTTCAAAATAAGTATGCATTTGTATGTGTCAGATCTCTTTGTTTGCAAGCGATAAGGCCTTGGATTGATGATACCAGTGTTGCACAAAGTAAGGAGCTACAAGTCACAATAAAGTTTTGATATCCTGAATTACATTCATTATGATCCAAGGAGGTTTTCTCCCTTAGTAATGATTCACATGAGCACTTCAAAATCAATATGTATTTTTGTGTGTCAGCTCCCTTTGTTTACAAGCGATAATGCCTTGAAGCATTGCCTAAGCCTCCAGCGAGAATGGAACCAACTTTCCTACGATATGCACCTAAAAAAATTGATAGTCGGTGTTTTGAAGAAGAAATCCAGCACTGCCCCTCATTAGGTTTGGTGAATGACCTATCAATGTTCAGTTTGAACCAGGGATGCAGGTGACTCCCACCAGACTCGAATTGAGTCTTGGGGTTAGGTGCCTCATGGTTATTCAGTGCCTTCTACTAGACAATCTCGATGGTTGCACGTCTTGTGCGAAAGTGGGCATCATTTCACATCTTGCAGACCCCCCAATGATAGAATGCGAATAAGGATAGAAGCTATGAATGGCTCTGTTGATCGAGGCGTGCACCCAGCCGCCAGAGTCCGAAGAGGTTATGTATTGAAAAGTGAAATTCAAGTGTTGTAGGATCGACTGTAAATTGTAGGTGGCAAAGCAATGGAAGAAAAGATAACCATTTGTTTGGACCATGAGACCATATAACTTACAAGTCAGATCAATGGAGCCGTTAAAGCGCAAGATTGAATCTAAGGCGGGGAGACATTGATGAAGCAACTTCAATAGGAAAATATGAATATTTGGGGGAATTTTTGTTTGACACACCTTCTTCCAATATTAACATCATGCTACCTTGTGTCTTATTATTTTAATGATTTCTTAAGTAAATTTCAAAGATATCTGATTAACTAACGAATTTTGAATACTAATTTTATCAATAATCTATTATGTTAACAAAATGAAGTAACAGAATGAATGAACATAGCACTTATGAAGAGAACAAGTTCTGTGCTAAATAATGAGTGTTGGATAATGTTGGTCTAAATAGGATATTCTACTAATATTATTGATACACGTGCTTATCGGTGAATCAGAGCCCAACGATTTCAGTTGACATGACAAAAAATTCTTGCTAATTATCATGTTAGTGATGAAAAGTTGGAATCATGTTAACAATTGAGACATGTTAAAAAATTCTTGCTAATTGTACTAATTTTAAAAACTTTTTATTATCTAGCATATTATCATGTTAATGACAAAAAGTTGGAAACAAGAGTCAAATTTACACTACAAAAAATCTGTCGTTTAGCAACGCAAAATAGTGACGCAATATTATGCGACGCTAATTCGATGCTAGTAGCATCTAAATAACGATGACGTTGGGTCGATAAGATTAGATGACTATTACAAATAGCCCACGCTAAACTCAACGTCATGTAGACGCTATTATCACACATCAAGACTGGAAATTGCATGATAAATTTTAGCATTGTATTAGCGTCGACATGATGCAACACAAGTTAGCATCAACAGTAATGTGGCGCTAAATCGATGCATGTTCAGGAGGCGATCTTGGCGTCCGCAACTTACGTTGTATTGACGTCGACAAGATGTGGTGCTAATCAGAAAGCTTGCATCGCTAAGTTGACGCTAGATTCTGTGTTGCCGTCATCACGAGTCGACGTGAATTTGACGCTGAATACTTCGCAACGCTAATGTGAAGCTAATGCGGTGCCAACGCTAGAGTTTTAAGAATATACAAGTATAAGTAATGTTAATTATTATTCATATTTAGTTAACTATATATGTTATTAATAATACATATACATACATATATAGATATATACATACATACATACATACATGGTTGTCAAGATCCCGATCCGGATAGTAAGATCTTACGATCTTACGATCCTCCGAACAGAAAATGATCCCGATCTTACTCGGAGGATCTTAAATGTAAGATCTATACCGGATCTATAGTCGGATCTTAAGATCATAGGATCTTATGGTAGGATCTTCCGATCCTAACGATCCTACAATATTGGTACAAATTTATTTATTCGAATAAAAAAATAAAAGTAAACAACTTGTTGTTCTGATGAAGTAATGTCTTCTATGTTTTGAGTTTCAATTTGAGGTTTTGGACCTTGTGTTGTGCGGCTTGAGAAGGAGACTCTTGTTGAATGCCTATACTTAGACTTGCTGGTGTTGGAGTACTTCCAATTTGAGTACCACTTGTGTTTTGAATCTCTTTTCCCATTATTAATTCTATTGCACACATGGTAGAAACATAATTATGATGTGCCCAAAATGCATTCTACTGAAGCAGTTTTGTGCATCAATAAATATAAATAAAAGTTTTAAAATGCAAGGATTACTGTTCTCTTCTTGTGGAGTCATATCGTAATGACTATTGAGCTAATTAACTGCCATTGATGCCACTACAAACATAAGAGAGAAAGATATTAAAATAAGTAAATACAATAGAAAAATAATAAAATGTAACATTAAAATGTAAAAAGTCATATTAAGTTATGGATTATAAAGTTTAGTTCCATTTACTTTTAAAGTTATGGATTATAAAGTTATGTAACATTAAAATGTAAAAAGTCATTTAAAAGTCATATTTTTTATTATTGTACGTATGCTAAGAATTATATTGAACTTTAATAAATTTTATAGTTCATTAAGATCAAATATTATATATTATTATTTTAGTACTTTTTAAGAATATATCATATTGTCTTTCATATGATATAAAAAATCTATTAGACTTGAAAATATGAATAAGGTATTAATGGTCAATGTTTAATTAACTTATATATAAACATAATATTTATGAATAAATATACTACTTTATTATTTTATATTAAGAAATAATTTTTTATTCGTGAGGTAGGATCTTACGATCCTCGATCCTCAAAGCCCCTTACGATCCTACATCGGAAAGCGATCCTGACATAAAATTATGTATGATAATATATTAGCCACGACATACTAGATATATTAGCCACGACGTAGCGCGGAAGTAGCAATGCATGGCTAATAGTTTTATATAGATATACACATATACACATAGACTTATAGTTTTATATACATATACATGAGTAAATTATATATACATTCCATAATTTATATAGTGTGGGAAGGGAACAAAACGACTGGAATGGGGCATGGATATTTAGCATCTCCTTAGTGTCACAATAGCGACACAATGTAATCAGACACTATTTTGAATATATCTTAAATGTCAACACTTTAGCGCCTGGTTATGTCGTAGTAATTGGCATGATATTAGCATTACAGCAAAGAGGACACTAAGCAAAAGTTTAGCGCCACCTTAACGTCTCATCAGCGTCGCATCACTGAGCACCAACGTATATATATATATATATATATATATATATATATATATGATGTATGTATGTATGTTAGGAAACCTATTGGAATATAAAATTATAATATAATATGAACACAATAATATAAAGCTATTTTAATATAAGTTAATAAAAAAATCAGGAATACTATGTGGCGTCACTTTAGCATTGACATTTATTCGTCACTTATAGAGTCACCTAGGCATCGATGTAGCATCACATTTAAGTTTATTATCTTTTAATTTATTTGTCTGCGCCTCTTTAGTGTTGATGTAGCGTCGCATTTCATCGCGGCGCTAAAAAGTTACCTTAAATCCCTAACTTCTTCCTTTACTTTTTACTTTTCTGTGTTTACCGCTAAACCCGACCCTGACCCCGCCTTCAGCCTCCTCCTCTGACCCTGACCGTCATTGACTCCTCCAACCCTGCCTCCTCCTCCTCTGTGACCCCGACCCCGCCCGCCAACCGCCGCCGACTCATCCGATCCCGACCCCGCCTTCGGCATCCTCCTCCGACCCTGTCGCCTCCTCCTCTATGACCCTGCCCCCTCCGTTGACTCCTTTGATCCCCCTTCCCGCTGCTCTCATTCGTAGCATTTCTTCGCCGAACACCGCCTCGTTCGCTGCCCTCCCGGCCGTTCCTCCATCAGATGCCGCACTCCTTCGCTGCCGCAGCCAGATGTCGCCCTCATCTGCTATCGCTCCTCCACTACACTCATTCACAGCCGGACACCGCCCTCTGCCACCCTCCGTCATTGCCTCCGTTGGACGCTGCCATCCTCTGCAATCAAACACCGCCCTCTGTCGCCCTCGTCCGGATCTTCTTTTTGGGTTGCAAAATTTATTTATATTATTTTTAAATTACTAACTTTTATAGTATTGTTTAGAAGGCAAATCAGTTTCATCCGAATAATAGTTTGGGGATGATCTGAAGATCTTTTGAGGAGGCGGCTTCGAAATGCCTCCGACCTCACTTTGGAGTAGGGCATACAAAGATGCCCAAGACATATTAGGCGCCCAGTGGGGGAGTCCTTATGTAGGAAGTGGTAAGTAAGTTTACATTCAAATTATTTTTATTAAATTTATAATTTTTCAGAGTCTAAGTATTTGATGTTCATATAGGACGAATGAACAATAGCAAAGAAAGTCAAAAATGGCAAAAGTTAACCAATTTTTGAAGCCCGAGGCCCAAATTCACACAGGCGGGTCGATGTGATTTAACGAGTATCAACGGCGCATGATAATTTACATACAAAATTAAGTAATCAAACTTTCATCTTATACTTATTTTATAAAATTTAAAACTTTATTACAGGAAAAGAAACAAGCAATCCTATGAACTTTCACATGGTCTACGGGGCCACGCATAAGAGCCGAAATACCAATGACTTGGTCATGCCCACTGCTCGTAGGCTTCTAGTAAGTGCCATCACATGTTCACTTGGTTGGTGATGTTAGTGCAAATGACTTTCTAAATGCGCAATGTTTAAATTTTTACGGATGACTATAATGTGAAGATGACTGAAAAGTACGGAGATGATCCGAGTACTCAGCCAACAGGTAACATTTCTCGAAAGCAATTCACGTTTTTACTTTATGTGTTTTTTATGTCATATAATGCATATAATCTATAATGTTTAAATGATTGTATAATTTTTATACTTCGTAGAGGACTCTGCTGTTTGGGAGGAGGTGACATACACGACACGAGGAGGGTACCTGACCTAGGCACAGCTGCTCAAGGACCTAGGAGGAGCAGAAGATATCAAGCGGCCCATTTGCTTCGAGCTCATCTGGTACACATGGTGTCACGTAACTATCACAGCAGCTATCGCAATAGATATCATAGTAGGTGTCGCTATCGCAGCAATTGGCTCCTTTATTGTAGGCAATTCAAGAAATGATCCTGTCGCAAAATCAATCCTCACGAGGCCAAGGACAGAGCACGTCAGGATCGAATGTTCGAAATGACAAACAACTCCCAAACTTAGGATAGAAAGTTTTGCATGATATTAGATATACTTTTGTTACTTATACTTTTGTTATTAGATATACGTGTAGTAGTTATACTTTTGTTACTTTAGTTTATTACTTTTCATATTGTTATCTTTGATATGATGCCTGTGATGAATGATGAATGCATTTATATGCATTATATAATTGTATGGTGTGGGAAGGGAAGAAAATATGACTGTTATGGGGCAAACATGTCTAAAATTAGCGCCTCAATGGCGTCACATGCATAGTCGATACTATTTTAAATATATCATCTTTAGCGTCACCTTAGCGTCACTACCGCATCACATTATTTAGCGTCACCTTGGAGACCCCATTAAGACATCACATTGGCGTCACAGTAGCGTCGAACTAACATTGACGTCGGTGTAACTTTAGCATCACTTGAGCATTGGCATAGCATCGTAGCATTCTACGCCACCTTCGCGTCGCGTTAGCAATGCAACTTGACTGCTCACGATGATACTTTTCGCGTGATCTTAACGTCTAGGTAACATCGACAGTTGACACTAGTTGTGTCTCTGTCTGCTTTGGCGCTATGGTGACGATATAAGCCACCAATTCCAGGGTTTCATATTTTCGATGCTAGGTCAACACAAAGGAGACACTATTGTTTCCAGACATGCATTAGCGCCGCAATAGCATCGTGGCTGTCGCGTCGCTATTCAGTAATTTCCTTGTAGTGTTAATAATATTCATGAGATATTGTGCAAGAGTAAAAGACTATAGAATTTGGTGTCTCTTCATAATATAAAGTCATCTATAGTAGGAGTTTGACCTTTGATAAAAGCGTCAACATTTAAATCAAAGGTGGAGGTACTGACACAATGAATGATGTGTCAATAAATAGCTAGGTGAATATCCAAGTAACTCCAATGAAGGATGGTTCAGAATGACCATATCAAATTGAACAACTCGAACATGAAGAACCTAATGAGCAATTAGATGACGAGTCAATTGATGCTAGACATAATCACAAATAAGTGAGTCTTATTAATTGTTATAATTTTAAGGACATGATTGCTAATGACTGAAGATAGTTGAGGAGGTGAAGTCATGATGCCTTCTTCCTATAGGGACGTCATTAGATATATTGAATATACGGATTGTTGCAATAGTCAATAGATAAAAAAAATCATATGAATGAGAGTTTATCAAGTTATCTAAAAATTGAAAGGTTATTTGGTAAAAATAAATCTTCAAGAAGAAGTCTAAAACTTTAAGATTTGAATGCATGAGATACAAGATATGTGACGTCCTTCTACTTCTTTTGGCGCCACAAGGGATGAAATCGGAAACCAATCGTTTAAATTCAAATTCAAATCTTCAACGGAAAACCAACGTTTCAAAAATAAACTAACTCTGAAAATTTCCAAAAATTTCGGCATGACATATGAGTAAATTCGTCTATACATCATGTACAACAATATATATATATATGTATCATTTCAACAATTAACTTCAAAACTTGAAATATCACAGGCAGTTATAAGGACATTACTGGCAATTCATCGTATAGCTAAAATGGTGGGACACATGCCCAAAATAGTGAGTCTCAAGCTCACTCACGAATCCAAAATCATGAGACAGTAAACTATATAACATGAGCGTCCTTCGCTCCACACAATTATCCAATATTTTCAAAATCTTTCAAAACATTCATCAAGTAATAAATCCGTATAAGAAAACTCAATGAAACGCAGGTTATCTATTCAATAACCACGCCTCTCACACTTGCTCATTTCCTAGCTCCTTTACATTTCTTATTTCATGCTATGCAAGCTTTCATTCATTATCTGAAAAGAAATCCAATATTTTCAAAATCTTTCAAAACATTCATCAAGTAATAAATCCGTATAAGAAAACTCAATGAAACACAGGTTAGCTATTCAATAACCACGCCTCTCACACTTGCTCATTTCCTAGCTCCTTTACATTTCTTATATCATGCTATGCAAGCTTTCATTCATTATCTGAAAAGAAATAAGTAAGAGGAGTGAGCATTAAGAAGCTCAGTGAGTAAAACAACTATCTCAAATATAAAAAAAATGAAAGAAACGCCAACCTCTTTATTTGCAGAAATCATTCTAACCATTTTCAATTCTTCAAGGAAGTCCATTTAAATAATTATCATACCAACATGAATGCCATGAGTGGACATGCATGATAATAAAATAACATCATAAGCGCCACAGAGTGGTTGTTCTAATTCCGTCCCTCGTGTCACTATATTGCCACAGGACGTTGAACCGCTCCTCGTGTCACTATATCGACACAAAGCTTGTTTCTTTTCTTTTTTCATTCCATCCCTCGTGTCACTATATCACCACAGGATGGTTGTTCTAATTCCACCTCTCGTGTCACTATATCGACACATGGTGTTGCACCTGCTCCTCGTGTCAGTATATAGAGCAAACCGGACCCCAACCAGTCTACTTGGAGTTGGCCAATCCTCCGAGGTGAAAATACTTCATCTTATACAGGTTTTTACATGTAATGCACATGATGCAGGAATGTAATTTTCAAATAGAAGTTTAGAATATAACCATCATATAAACTTTTCTTTCAAAAATCAAATATTCACTTCAATTTCACAAAGAATAAACATTTTCACAAAGAATAAACATCGACGGATTTCTAAAATTCATAATAAAATGGCACAAGTCATATGATGACACACATATGAAGCATACAAATATATGAATATGCATGAAGGAGAACTATCACGAAAATCCATTCCACATCAGGTGGAACAATGTCATTACTTCGAAGAGTTTAGCAATTCATATCAATTGAGATAATTTCTCTCAACTTGGATTCGTCGAGTTTCAAAATATCTCCTCGCACTACAAGAAATTAATCAATTAGCGACACACGTATATTGACTCTAATGCGTCGCTAATTTGTCGCTAAACAATGTAGCGACGAATTAGCGTCGCCTACGCGTCACAGTCATGGCAACCCCAAAAAACTGATGTTATTTGCGTCGCCATTACTAGTCCGACGCTAAAATGGCGCTGGAGTGTGCGACGCTAAGGTGACACCAGGTTGACGCTAAAATAACGCTAATATGACGTTGTTTTGACGCTGGTATGGCGCTAAAACAATGCTTAAGTTTATCCTCGTCGTTGGTTGTGGCATTACATGGATGCTATTATGATTCTAAGTCGACGCTAATGGGGCGCTAATTTGCGATGCTAATGTGACGCTGAAGAGACGCTAAGTACGACATATTCATCCAACAAAAATAGCATGCTTTGTACAATCTAATTTACATTTCACATTTCACATTTCTTTACACAAGTTTAACTACGATACTCGATCATGTACACGTTCTAATTAGGTTCATCAAATTACACATTATACATCAAGTTTACATATACATTTCAAATTACACACATTTGAAGGGGAGAAGGCGGTGCAGGGAGCAGGCGGCGGCGGGGGCAATAGCGGACACATGGGGGGCGGCAGCGGACACATGGGGGAGGCAGCGGACACATGGGGCGGCAGTGGACACATCGGGGGGCAGCAGCAGATGGCGTTAGGGAGGCATGCAGTGGCGGCAGTGGTGGTAGTGATATTTGGGTTTTCTAGTGATAACTTGCTGAAATTTAAGAAAATGTCAATTTTTTTCATTTTTTTGGTCTCCCAACTCACTAGCTGCAAGTGCACAGGTAAGTTGTAGTAGACTCAAGTTGTCGTATCCACAAGAATTTGAAGTCTAAGGCACCCTAAAACAATCTAAATTAGTTCTACTTTAATGGCTAAAAATAAATTTTCAAAGGGAAGTGAAAACAGATTTTTTTATGGAAATTGAAATGATAACATATTTTTGGGTTTTGGAAATTTATCAAAACTGAATTATAAATGCTAGAATGAAGTCTAAAAAGGTTTAACTATCTATGAGGAAGGTTCTTCTAGGATTTGGGGTTCATCTAAATTAATTAAGGATGGAATGGAACAAGTTATCACTAAATGTTCAACTTTTGATTCAACTTGAAAATGGCTGTTCCCACAGCTCAATTAGCCTCTAACTAAGCAATATATGATTATATAGTTGTTAGCTAGGTTGAATCAAAAGAGGGTCCTCACTGAAAATCAAGTTATCATTGGGCTCAAAAGAAAGTTCAATGCTGATTTTTGCAATTCAAGGAAGTTTGGAATGATAACTTGCAATTGCAATCATAAAAAGATGGAATCACTCCAATCAATTAAACCAGGATGAAATCTACTCAATAATTGTGCTTGTGATCCTTGATTCATCTCTGAATTCCATGAGGATTTAAAATCAACCTCTCGGTTGCAAAGTAAATTGAAATCCACACAAACACACTCAATTGGAAATGCAAAACATATGGCCACATGAGTTCACAATTTCCATTGCTCCTTGGCCCATCTCTGGATCTCAAGGAAGCCCTTAAGACTCCTCTCAGTAGTGGATTAATATGAGGGTTGACAATGAAAATCAGAATTTAATTAAAATAAGAAAATAGGAATCAGCATTTCAGAAAAATCAGCAATGTGGATTGATGGAATTCAAGTTTGCCAAATGCCCCTTGACCCATCTCTGGACTGCAAGGGATTCCTAGAGTACACCTCTCAGTGATTTGAATAAAATAGGGATTAACAATTGGCAATTCAGATTCCAAACAATCAGAAAATAGAATTTAGAATCAAACTAAGAAATCAGATTTTGGAAAAATCAGATTTGAATTCTGAATTGTCAAAGATCTTGATTCATTTCTGAATAAGATCATGGCATATATTAGCCTCTCAACTATTCAATTATCCAATCCTTGATGACAATCAGATCCAAAAACCCAGGAAATCATATTTTGGAATTCAGGAAACCAAAAACCATGAAATCAGTAATTTAGAAATCAGAATTTTAAACCAATGGAAATCTGACTTACCAATTGATTCTTGACCCATCTCTGGACTACAAGACATCCCTAAAGTTCACTTATCAGTGAATGGAATAATTCAGGGGACTCAATTGGTAAAAACAGATTCCAATGAGGAATCAGAAAAATCAGAATTCTGATTTCTATTCAGGAATCAGTAGAAAAATCAGGTTTGAGTCAAATGATTGCCCAAACAATCTTGATTCATTCCTGAATAAGATAGGAGCAATAACAACATTCCAATGACTCAATTAACCAGATTAGAAATGAAGAACAAATTCTACATTCATAGGAATTAGATTCAGAAATCAGAAATTCAGGAAACTAGAAAATCAGAATTCAGAAATAAAGTTTGCAATAGAATTGAATCCAGAAATCTGATATTATCTCATAAATCATTCCTGAAGGATGTTTAGATCAAATAAGATCACTCAGTGCATCAATTACAAATGGGTCTAATGACAACATAGCATAAATCAATATAGAACATTTCTGAAATCTGAAATCTGAAATCAGGATAGAATTCAGGGTAGGCTTATAAAACAGTCCATATCCATCCAAAACTAATCTAAACTATTACCCTATCCTAGAAGAAATGGAGTTTAGCTCCTCATATTTACAAGATTTGGCATCAAATGGGATAAGAAACAGATACAAATCATGGATCCTTCAAGCTTCTCGGCCAGCAGTAGCCAATCCCAGCAGCAACAGCCTCCTTCCTTGCTCAAACCCTTGAATGACCAGCCTCCCTTCTCCTCCAGAAAAATCCAGCTTTTATATCACTCCTTTCCACCCTTTGATCAGCATCTGAACATTCTTTATACTTTGATTGCAGCCATGTGTCCCCTGGTCCTGAAATTCCAACAGTGACAGTTTTTTGGACAGCCAAAAAGCTAGTGGTCCCCCCTCATTTTTCTTCCTTTTGGCCACCTTTTCTTCTTGCTACAAAAACCCAAACAGCAAGCATCAAAGCTCTTGAGTAGTATTTTGACAAATAAGGATTAGGATAATGCTGGTAACTAGTTCAAATATCAGATGGGATTATGTGTTGTGCAAGAATGAAAACTTATATCGATATGAATGAATTCAAGGCCCCGGAATGATAACTTTATGGAAATCTTGGAAAATGTCCTAATATGGGTGGTTCAAAGAATTTCAGGCATCAAATTGATTAGAGTGACAAGTGAGTGAGGTCAGAAATCAAATATGAATGAGATTCCTAAAAGTGATAACTTGAGTGCCCCAAAAACGATAACTTATATGACTTAAAAAATGATAACTTGTGATAACTTGAGTTTTGATTATCCAAATGTGATGAAATTTGACCAGCAATGAGTTAGAACAATAATAAGATGATTGCTTAAGGTCCTCGTGCAGAATTAATGGTTTTGCATGTTGAAATGACAGAATTTCCCTTTAACGATAACTTGGCACTTGAAAAATGATAACTTGTTCAAATGGACTTAAAACTTTGCACAAGTTGAGATGTAACTATCCAAATATGATTTATACATGATAATGATGGATTTAGGGCAAGAAAACCATTGAAAATAAGTTCATTCAAAATAATGATAACTTGGCACTTAGAAATGATAACTTGTCTACAAAATGATAACTTGGCATAGAATTTAGATATTAATGGATTTTGGCATTTCAGAACCTCTATGCACATGGAATCAAGTATGAAATGAGGAATATCAACTAGTTATCATAATGTTTGCATTCCAAGTATAATTGGCCCAAAAATAGGCAAAAGTGAGACTCGATATGTATGAATTGCATTTAAAATGGGTTAAAATCATATAGTGATCAGCAAGTGATCAAGTGGACGGCGTCAAGGAGGCAGGCGGTGGCGGCAGCGGACGACGTCACACGTCAAGGAGGCAGGTGGTGGCGGCAGCAGACAACACCACGGAGGCAGGCGGCAGTGGACGCATCGGCGGGAGAAGGCATCGGAGGGAGAAAGCATCGGAGGGAGAAGGCATGTTGGAGGGGAGAAGGCATGTTGCAAGCATTAAAAGAGGAAGAGAAATCATCTTAATCAAACGAGGCGTTACGAATCGTCGGATTAAAAGAACGGATGGTCATGATTCGTTCCTTGATGAGCACACGGATCGCTAGTTAGCAACGCCAATGATGCGACGCTATTGAGTCGCTAATATGACGCCATGTTGTATGCCAAATAGCATCTCAAGTTAGCGACTCAATATATTGTGACGCTAAGTTAGAGTATCACGTCACATTAGTGTCGCATATTCGAGACGCTAATTTAGCGTCACAGCTTTGCGATGTTATTGTGCCACTAATGTGACGCTAAAATGATAGTGTCGCTATTGTGATGCTTAAGTGGCTCCAAACTATATGTATGTATATGTATAGACCATTTTGAATAGTTTTTAGATTTGGATACAAAAAAAATTCTAAGAAAATTTGCATTTCTCAGAAAAATTTGAAAACTCTATGTCAACTAAATGGGACCGTTCTGAGCCCTCCCGAAAGGTCCGATTTTGAAGAATGTTCATTTTTAGATTTCTTAGAGGGGATGGAAATCTTGAGGAAATTTTATAATTACGAAAAATAGGTATTTTGAGAATCGGAGAAAACGAAAAACACGTGAATTGGCTATTTTGCAATACCCAACCTTCTCGAGCCCTTCGAATTGCCTATTTTTCGGTAGCAATCCGATCTAGGACCGCGGAGAACCGACCATTTCTATTCCGAAATTTTGCTCATTTTATTGAATTTCTTCCGACCTCCGATCACCGCAATTCTTGTGCGGGTGGATAGCTCGTGTCAAACTCTACGAGTCCATAATTTTTATTTCGACTCACATCAAAGACCGTCGGAAGGCTTTTTTTTCCTAGGTTCTTAACTCTACCGTACGACCTCCTAAAATCGCCAAAAAATGCTGAAAAATCTGTGTTGCAGTGCTCTATGGGGGATACAAATTTTGTGATGATCCAACGGTCGGATCTCTGGCAATCTCCATTTGAAATTTTTAAAAAATGAAGAAGCACTATTCCTCTAATTTTGAAATTTGGGAATTAGAGTACAATGTATGTATAGCATGGCATATTAACTTTTGTATATTATATAATAGAATAATATAATATAGCATGGTGTATAATATAGTTTAGTATAGTATATAGTATAGTATAGTATAGCATAGTATAGTATAGTATAGCATAGTATAGTATAGTATAGTGTAGTATAGTGTAATATAGTATTGTATAATTAGTATTATATAGTATAGTATAGTGTAGTTAGTATTATATAGACTATATTAAAAAGAGCGTAAGAGACTTAGCGTCGACTATACTATATATACATTATATGTTATTAGCATCCACTTAGCGTTGACTTAGCGTCGCGGTCACAGTGACGCTACGTAGCGTCTCATGCTTGCGACGCCAATGTAACGCAAGAAGCCAGCGCTAATATCGACTCTTACATTTCGTCGATTTAGTGTCACTTCGCTTGTGATGCTAATTTAGCGTCGCAGTCCTGCGACGCCAATATAGCGCTATGATCTGCCGCGTATTTATTAATTTTCACACGTGATAATAGCGCCGAAATAGTCCACTTTGGCATCTCACTTAGCGTCTACTTTTTGTGACGCTAATGAAATGCTATATGGACGCTATAGAGAGGCACTTAGCATCTCCTCTTGTCGACCCAATGACGGGGCTATTGTGACGCTATTAGCGTCAATTTAGAGTCGTGTAATATGGCGACACTAATTTGCGTCGCTATTCAGCAGTTTTCTTGTAGTGTCATCTGAATCCAATCAAAAGTAAACATAACCTACCACATTCATTACTTGATTAATTAATATTATAAAATAAATTTGGTAATTCACTACACAACTACTCGGCGTGCTTATCATAAACCAAGTCCTATTATGAATTTGCTATAATACTTATCAAAAAGGAAAAGAAGGCCTCGTCATCTAGTAACAGCCTAATCAAATCACAACAACCCACGAACTATAGCTTTCCGATTAGCAACCTCCTATAAACGAAATTCAATCAAACTTTAAATAAAACGTAATTAGAATCTTAACTATATTATAATAATTATTTTTAGTTGTCCGACATTCATACCACAATCATTGTAGTCACCTCTCTCAAAATCACCGCCGCACCCGTCAAAATGTCGAAAGGCCGACAAACACCTTATTCATCCATATTAAAATATGCTACTTTAAATTTGTTCATATCACTGAAACCTAATCAAATGCACATTCTTATTCGCTTACCAACCATAATACGAGAATGAGTTCACCGATAAGGTTGTCGGAGAACGATCGGACGTCGAAACCTTCGAACCTAAAAAGGATTAACGACTAATTATTATACGGACATCAATCTGATTTCTTCTTTTCTCACGTGTGCACCTACCAGAAAGTCAAGATGAACTCGACCGGAGATCCCCGTCTGTTCGTCAGAAAAGTTCGCCGGAAAGCCCCAAATCTCGGCCTCAAAGGTGATTTGGAACAAAGGCATGGTTAAAACCCCTCAAAATGATCCTAGGATAATGTAGAATCATCGTCGAAATCATCGCCGACGGATTTTTCATCCTCCTCGCATTTTTCCCTCATTGCATCGCGTACAGTGGACCAATTATCTCATACCATATGTCAAAATGTTCGTCTCATCGTCCTCTTTCCAAAGACACCTCACACGCAAAAAATGGAGATCGGACGACGGAGATCCGAGCACCAGAAGTGGGCGGCCGCCGCTGCTTTTTCTCTCTCCGTCGCGCACTGTAGCGCTCGGGCAAATGGGAGGAGAAGACAATGTTCTCTCTCCTCCTTTTTGTCCACAGTGGCTTTCTTTTTTTTTCTCTGCTGATTGCATAAAGACATAAATGCCCTTTCCTTTTTTTTAAAACTGATGGGACATTACAATTACAACATCCATAAAAATAATTTCGTCCTCGAAATTACTAGGGGTTAAGTAGATAAGAATTTATTATATAAACTTATATATACATCACTTGCCTTACTCTCTAATCTTCATCGAATGTTATCAATAAATTTTTTTTCATACTACTTATTATTATTATGATGATTGTGTTTGAATTTCAAAACAACCCTTTTCTTTAAAAGTAAAATTTAATTCAATTTCAAATTTATCCCGTCCAATTTTGATCAAACCTTCATAGAATTTGGATAATAATGTTTTCATTAATTTTTTTCTACCACAATTGTTCAAGCTTTTTAAGAAAGATTGGTTGCAATTTCAGAGTTCGCTATATTGAATTTGACATCCACAAGTTTTTAATATCCTTGGAACTCAATTGACTACCATCTATAGCACCGACATTCTTAGATTTATAACGACATCACAAAAACTCCAATATGAGGTCTATCTTTCATTTCCATAGGAATTCGTTTTAAAGAGTCATTCTAACACCAAACCAAAGTTTCCTTTATTTTTTTTAATGATTTTGTTGACGAAAATTAGGACCAATGAATCTCTAGATACCACAATGTTATCCAAATTCTACCTTTAACCCTAAACTAAGAATATGATCAACCATCAACGGAAAATTCTCTTCACCGACTAAATCCCACAAACTTTAATATAAGAATGTAATCAATTTGATCTTGTTATCCATCAATTTGTGAAATACTTGAAGTTCTCTTCCATTTAAAATTTCTTCTACCAACCTTCTTTAGAGACTAACGAAGAAAATCCATATATAGTCTTGCATTCTCCAATCTTAAATCATAAATTATCTCCACTTAAAAGTACTACTCCACATCCACCAACTATGACACATGATGTGTTAACTCAAACTTACGATTGAGGATTGAAGGGCGTCCCACTCCAATCGCTCTCCTGATAAGTTTTTAATCGACACATCTACCGTTAGGTTCGAGTTTTCGATCGACTAGAGGGCGTCCCACCCTAATCAATCTTTCGAAAATTCCAACTCAGCATACTCTTCGATCGACTAGAGGGCGTCCCACCCTAATCAATCTTTCGAAAATTCCAACTCAGCATACTCTAGGTGATAATCAAAGAATAGATATGTTCGATCAATTAACTTAAGACGGATTGAATAGGTTGCACAACTATAAAAACTTATATCGATCTCCATTTACTCTCAATTTAGTATGAACCACTACCATCCATCTTCTTCAGTGTAATTGTATAAATTTAATTCATCAAATTCTTTCCACATCACTTCTTGTATCTTTTTTTTTTCAAAACTCCAAATACAACATCCATAGAAACATACTTATTTTAAAAAAATGGATAATTTCACTCTATTAAAGACCTCTATCCATTTAACTTTTCATTCAAGGTTTTGTACACAATCTTAATTTATATTTTCCATAATTAGTCTCATCAATTCTCCCTTATCAATATATAATTTCCTTCTTTTTTTTGAAATTCACAAATCTCGAGATACTTCGTCTATCGTTCTAAGTTATTTTCCACTATACACCATCTGAAATATTTTATTATCACCTCTTAAGTCGATTTATTACCAAAGATTCACAACTAGATAGTAATCTACACATCCACATACATTATACCATCTTTGATATGATTCATTCATATCGAATACGAATTTTCTTATTATCTTGACTATCTCCAAAATTTTTTAAAGTCACTCAAGTCATACTTACAAAATTGAATTTTATACTCTTAGCTTAATAATTTCTTTAAGCAAATTAATTTATGTCGAGTTTACGTTTGACTTCATAAATTAGTTTGACTTTTCTCATAATCTAAGGATATTTTGGCATTTGGATACTTATCGATATGAATACGAATGAGGGATTATTATTCTTAGGTTTCGGTCCCTACGTTGAGATGATCAAGGGACTAGCAATGTGTTCAAAGGTTCTATTGTCATACCCACTTTCTACAATTTGATTGCTACACTTGATTCCCTTCATGTGTCAACATGTCGACATATGATTTTTTTTATTACTTTACTCCTAGTAACTACTAGTATTTACCAAAGTCATCACTTTTAACAAGTTCATATATTTATCGAGGGTTATACAAAATTTTCAAGGTACCTATCTACCACGATTCAACATGCCACTCTTAACAGTTAACAATATCCACCAAGAACTATTAACTTACCCTTGTTCATAACATTTATGAATGGATCAATGAGCATTTAAATTGTGTAAGAACTTCACATATCCATTTTACTTTTTTTTATTTTACTTTTTTTTGTTTCATCAGTAAATGATTTATCGAGAGCATTCATCAACTATACAATAGGTCATATAAAATAACCAATTTATACAAAAGATTTTACTACTCGACGCCAATAATCATTTTATTTTTAACTCAGTGCCCATGGTTTCATTTTCCTCGTCCATAGTAAATCCAACGAAACCTAGTGAATCTCTGACCCAACATTTTTATTTATTTAATTTTTTATTATGTACTAAACATCTTGCTTGAATTTTCAATTCGTCTATACATCTCTTATTTATACTCTCTTAAAACCAAAATAATACGAATCTTTGATGTGTCCCTTCTCATCATCTTTTTTTTGTTGCCCAATCGTCTCCTTTTGAATACCCACTCGGGCATTCCCTGTCAAAATATTGATTTTCTTTAATCTTATTCACACTTATAGTTATCACTATCATGTTTATTTGACTCACTTTGCTAGCAAAACAACACAACACTCCCAAGAAGATCAAATTATTATCACAAATTTGGAGGTGCTGTCTTCACTAATTTTGTCTCATTGATTTAACTCGATATGATAGAAACATACAATTGTACCCAAATAATGAACTAGCCAACTTTAACATGACCCTCTCTATCTTGTCGTTGACCTAATTTAATTGTGATTTTTATACAACATTAACATTACATATTATTTATCATGCATATTTATACACAACTATGTACCATCTGTACTATGAGTATACATCAACATAATAACCATATGTGATCAATGTTTTAAAATGTTCAGATCAATATTTTCTACACGACATACATCCTACATTAAATATTCTCCAAGATTGCAACATTAGCAATTAATAAATTGTACTACCATATATCATGACACTATCATGCGACAAGGATAACAACCATAGATGTGCATTTAAGGACCTCACTTATTTCAATCAAAAAGATAAAAATGATTTTTTTTAATTCTAATCAAAGCATATCACAATGCATCCAATTTATATCATGAAATCATCATGAGAGCAGTACCATTTAATTATTAAGCAATTTTGCACTCATTCTTTTATGTACATCAAAATAATTCATGGGACCTTCAAAAGCTAAGCAACATGCTTGCATCAAACTATACATCTAGCATACAATCACTCATATGGATATCAATATCATTTTTTTTCATGCCAAATCGACATAACATAGAACCATTTAGTATAGCCACAATTTGGTTCCTAAGTACTCGTTCATATATGTGCACATAGCATTAATTTCAAAATACAATTTCATAACAATAATTTCACAGGCAATGGTAACATGCACAAACATAACATGCAATTACCCATTCCTACCACACTCTGTGAATTGGATCTTATCCCTAAGTTCTGATACCATAACTTGTGACGCCCTTTTGCTTCTTTTGGCGCCACAAGGGGTGAAACCGAAAATCATTCGTTTAAATTCAAATTTAAATCTTCAACGGAAAACCAACATTTCAAAAATAAACTAACTCTGAAAATTTCCAAAAATTTCGGCATGACGTATGCGTAAATTCGTCTATACGTCATGTACAACAATTTATATATATATATATATATTTCATTTCAATAATTAACTTCAAAACTTTAAACATCACAGGCAGTTATAAGAACATTACTGGAAATTCATCATCTCCTCGTCTGAATCCAATCAAAAGTAAATATAACCTATCACATTCGTTACTTGATTAATTAATATTATAAAATAAATTTGATAATTCACTATTCACAACTACTCGGCGTGCTTATCATAAACCAAGTGTAACACCCCCAGAATTCGGCCCTAATTTAAAATTTGCCGAACCTTGGACGGCACTACTTTGACCTTGACTTTGACCTAATTTCATAAAACTTTGCAGCGGAAACATAATATATTAACTTAAAACATTAATCATCAATAACAACGGAAGACTTCATGGATAATTAAAATAAAAACCTAAGATAACATAATCTGGCCCATGGGCCTAGTAGGCTCTAACGTATACTCGATAATGGGTTCTTACAACATAATGAGTTCAAGTAAATTACATGACTCCATAAGGCCCATAAGTCATACATAACATACTCTTACAAGAGTTCAACATATGACATAACATAAGAAAGATAACTTGGGCCATAGCCCGACTCGTCCATGTACAATGTCTTCATCAAGAGGCCCTCACCGCCGAACCTAAGCCTCATCCATACCTGCACGGATCCATGGGGTGCAGGGAATTTCTCCCGTTAGAGTATGTTGAGGCCCATGCATGCTATGACCTTATAACATAATCTTTATATGTCATGGCATATACATATCATCATCATGGAACATAAATCATATACATGCTATAAGCTACTTATGCATACTACATGACATGTGATAATATCATCATGACAATATAAGATAACAAGTAACATCATAATCTTTAAGTCGTGCATATCATACTTATCATCATGCTAATGCATCACATGATCTTATCTTACTTTACTTTATCATCTTTCATCATGTCATGATATGATGTGACAAGTGGACATGTATATGGAATCCTTATAGGTGCATACTTCATCATACTTCTTTAATATCTTTACTTTATGTCCCAAGTCATTCATCATTCATCTTTCATCTTTACTTAGATACTTTCTTATCTTGTTTGATTGGAAAGACCATGTTGAAGATCAAGGGAAAAATGGCTAGCTAGGCCAATACATTGGGGTCGCGGAAAGCCAATAGAGACGCCACACTAGGGGTGGAACTCGCCTCCTGGGGCCGCGGATGCCCAATTGAGATGCCACACTAGGGGTGGAACTCGCCTCACTTATGGAAACGCCACACTAGGGGTGGAACTCGTTTCCCCGAGAAATGCCGCCACTAGGGGGCGGAACCCATTTCCCTTTTCCTTGATTGCAACAAGTCACCTTCACGTCAATCCATCTTTTACTTATTTTCATCAATACATACAATCATTCATACATGTTGCATGTTTTAATCCTATTTAAGGTCATACATACTTCAAATTATTCTATATGTGGTCCTTCAATCATAGCCAATCAACTTCCAGAACGGGCGACCGTTTTGGGTAACGGTCGACCATTGGAAGGGTATCGGTCGACCGGTCGGCTTATTGGTCGACCATTATGGTCCATTCGGACGACCGAAATCAGACTTCGGTTCATCCACTAATCACAGAATGTGACACTCTTCTATATCGGACGACCGTTATTAAATCGGTCGACCGCTCATGGGTCCTTCGGACGACCGAAAAGGGATTTCAGTTTGACCTCTAATCACAGAATGTGACCTTCTTCTAAATCGGGCGTCCGCTTGATAATCGGTCGATCGATACTGGTCCTCTCGGACGTCCGCTAATCACAGAATGCGTCGAACATTTCGACGACACGTATCGGACGACCGTTATTACATCGGTCGACCATTACCTTGCTATCGGGCGACCGAGACAGGGTGTCTGGTCGACCGCTATTCACAGAATGTTCTGACCCTTCTAAAATGGGCGACCATTATATAACTGGTCGACCGTTGGGCAGAGTTTTGTACTATGATGGTCTCCAGAACGGTCGACCGATACATTATCGGTCGTCCGTTCTGGGCCGACAGACATACAACTTTTACATCATTCCATTCCAAATCTTTCATACATTGACACTTTGAACACATACATGATTTCAAACATCATATAGGACATTTCTTAACATTTTTGGCATTCTAATCATGAATATAATGATGTTTTCACATATGGCATTTAATCATATTAATTACACATATGAATGTACATGAGCAATAGGTAATCATACTATGCTAATATGAATCACAATGAGCATCATAGCTATGAACATGCTTAGTGGTAGCACAGAAATCTAAATCATATAGAAGGTACATATCATGATTAGCACTTGCATAACAATTTATAAAACATGAATCACCAAATGCACATCCCCTAATCCTTCATCTAAGAACAAGGGTTGTACTTAAGCCCTAATCCATACATTAAAACATCATTAGGGAGAAGTTAGGGTTTTGGATCCCCTCAAACATACTTATTTAACATTTACACTTACTATTTAATCTTATTCTAATTTAAAAGAATTATAATATCATTTTTCAACATAAGCATCACTTCCTACATTAGGGTTCACATATAGCATTTTTACAAACATCTAATAGGCATCATGCATTCTAATTTTAGAACCCTAAATCTCATCATGTAGGAATCAAAGGTTGTTCTTAAGTCCCAATCCAAACATTAAAGCAATACATTGGGGTGAGATTAGGGTTGGATCCCCTCAAACATACCTTGCTTAGCTTAAATCCTAATCCTAGCTTCTTCCTTCTCCCTCTAGCTCCAAAGACCCTAATGGGGCTGCCATGGTGATTAAGAGAAGAAATGAGAAACTAATCTCTAGCTTATAATCAAATGAAAAGAGGGAAATGGTAAGGGAGATTGCTATTGACCGGTGGACAAATCATGATGACTTACTGTAGCAGGGAGAGAGAGAAATGGCTTGAAATGGTGTTCTTGAGTGTGCTGGCCGAGAGTAAGCTTGGAGAGAATGTGAGCTCGCATTGTAGCTATAGTGACGAGATTGGGGGTTTTGCTTTGGCTTTGAGGGTGCTGCCGACATATGGAGTGGGGATGAGAGAGAGTAAGGTGCTTTTAGGGTGTATTAAGGAGTTGGGCTGCTGGGCTGTGTGCGGCATGGGCTTCTATGTTCCTTTTCTCTTTTTTTTCCATTTCTTTTCTCTTTTACGTGCAGGATATTACACCAAGTCCTATTATGAATTTGCTATAATACTTATAAAAAAGGAAAAGAAGGCATCGTCGTCTAGTAACAGCCTAATCAAATCACAACAACCCACGAACTATCGCTTTCCGATTAGCAACCTCCTATAAATGAAATATAATTAGAACCTTAACTATATTATAATAATTATTTTCAGTTGTCCGACATTCATACCACAATCACTGTAGTCACCGCTCTTAAAATCACTGCCGCACCCGTCAAAATGTCGAAAGGCCATCGAACACCTTATTCATCCATAATAAAATATGTTACTTTAAATTTGTTCACATCACTGAAACCTAATCAAATGCACATTCTTATTCGCTTACCAACCACGATACGAGAACGAGTTCGTCGGTAAGGTCATCAGAGAATGATCGGACGTCGAAACCTTCGAACCTAAAAAGGATTAATGACTAATTATTATACGGACAGAAATCTGATTTCTTCTTTTCTCATGTGTGCACCTATCAGAACATCGAGATGAGCTCGACTGGAGTTCCCCGTCTATTCGCCGAAAAGTTCGCCAGAAAGTTCGCCGAAAAAGTTCCTAATCGACTGGAGCCTCCTAGGTGATTTGGAACAAAGGCATGGTTAAAACCCCTCAAAATGATCCTAATCGACCTGAGGATGATGTAAAACTCACCAGGAGAAGGATTGGCGCGACTCGGAGCAGGAATCATCGCCGGCGGATTTTTCATCCTCCTCGCGTTTTTCCCTCGCTGCGTCACGTACAGTGGACTCATCATCTCATACAATATGTCATGTCTCATCATCCTTTTTCCAAAGACACCTCAAACGCGAAAAACGAAGGTCGGACGACGGAGATCCGAGCACCAGAAGTGGGCGGCCGCTGCTGGTTTTTCTCTCTTCGTCGCGCACTGTAGCGCTCGGGCAAATGGGAGGAGAAGACAATGTTCTCTCTCCTCCTTTTTGTCAACAGTGGCTTTCTTTTTTTTTCTTTACTGATTGCACAAAGACAGAAATGCCCTCTCCTTTTAAAAGTATTTACACCCTTTTTTTTTTAAACTGATGGGACGTTACAATTACAACATTCATAAAAATAATTTTGTCCTCGAAATTACTAGGGGTTAAGTAGATGAGAATTTATTATATAAACTTATATATACATCACTTGCCTTACTCTCTAATCTTCATCGAATGGTATCAATAATTTATTTGTTTTTTCATACTACTTATTACTATTATGATGATTGTATTTAAATTTCAAAACAACCCTTTTCTTTAAAAGTAAAATTTAATTCAATTTCAAATTTATCCCGTCCAATTTTGATCAAACCTTCATAGAATTTGGATAATAATATTTTCATTATTTTTTTTTACCACAATTGTTCAAGATTTTTAAGAAAGATTGGTTGCAATTTCAAAGTTTGCTATATTGAATTTGACCTCCACAAGTTTTTAATATCCTTGGAACTCAATTGACTACCATCTATAGCACCGACATCCTTAGATTTATAACGACATCACAAAAACTCCAATATGAACTCAATAGATCTTTCATTTCCATAGGAATTCACTTTAAAGAGTCATTCTAACACCAAATCAAAGTTTCCTTTGTTTTTTTAATGATTTTATTGACGAAAATTAGGGCCAATGAATCTCTAGATACCACAATGTTATCAAAATTGTACCTTTAACTCTAAACTAAGAATATGATCAACCATCAACGGAAAAGTCTCTTCACTGACTAAATCCCACAAACTTTAATATAAGAATGTAATCAATTTGATCTTGGTATCCATCAATCTGTGAAATATTTGAAGTTCTCTTCCATTTAAAATTTCTTCTACCAACCTTCTTTAGAGACTAACGAAGAAAATCCATATATAGTCTTGCATTCTCCAATCTTAAATCATAAATTGTCTCCACTTAAAAGTACTACTCCTCATCCACCAACTATGACACATGATGTGTTGACTCAAACTTACGATTGAGGATTGAAGGGCGTCCCACTCCAATCGCTCTCCCGATAAGTTTTTAATCGACACATCTACCGTTAGGTTCGAGTTTTCGATCGACTAGAGGGCGTCCCACCCTAATTAAATAATTGACTATGGCTTTATTAGAATCTGTATGAATGATGAATATCAAAGTTGTAGAGAATCATATTAGCTATTCATAGAATCCAAGATTATCTAATTTGGATAACTGTGCAAAAACTTACGCTCAAAATAGTGCAGATCGATCAACTTGCCAGTTGAAGCAAAGAACGCCGGTCGAGACTACACCGGTCGTCCGATTAAATGCATGGCATGCCTAGTTCTACATCGAGATGATACCCGTCGATGCACCGACCCCGGTCGATCGATCAAGCGTAGAAGCTGAAGAAATCGCGTAACGGTCACATATATTGGTCGACCAGTCTAGATGTGCGGTCGACCGACCTCCGAGTCAAATGAACAGTAACGGTCATTTTTAATGAGTAAATTGTGAAAAAAATTATCGACAAAATTTTCACATACTAAAACCTATAAAATGAGTACGAAAGTCAGAAGCAAAGACACTTATTCAAGCATTGAAGGAAAACTTCAGATTATTAAAAAAGATTCTTTCTCTTAAAATTATTATTATTATTTCTTTTTTTTTCTCTTCTCTTCTTGTGAGCATCCAACTATAAAAGAGAGAAACTATTGTTCAGAAAAATTGAGAGAGCTCCTGCGTAATACAGGTTTCATATCTTACATTTTGAGTGAGAGAAAAGATAAGTTTTCTAGGAGGAGAAGTGTGTCTTGCCTCTCGAAACAGAAAAAAAGGTGATTGTGTAAAGAGCTTTCTTCTTTACCCCATTTGGAATAAAAGAATTATTTTAGTGGAATCTCTGACGATCTCGAGGTCAAAAAGTTGGAGCGGGACGTAGGTCAAGATGTGGCTGAACCTCAACAACCACCATGTTCATCGTGTTTGATTTCTATCTCCCTCTCTCCTTCTCATGTTATGCTTGTGATATGATTTAATTTATATTAATTTAAAGATTGTTGAATTGATTTTAATCTTCCGCGACGTATTTTATGAAATCGATAATTTCGACTTTAAAACATCTATTCAACCCTCCCCCTTCTTGGTGCCTTTGAGATCCTACATAAGTGTAATACATTTACTAAAAATCATATACATCATGAAATTGAATAAGCATATTAATATCAGATATCACTTCATCATCCATACTTGATTGAGGTAAAAAATGACATTATAGGCAATACAACTAATATTCTACTTCCTTATAGTAAGTTTCAACAATATATAGACCAGCTAAAAAATACTTGATCAGAGCACCAAGACTAGGTTGACGATAGTAAATATTGTGTTTTACATATGATTCAAGTCATAAAAAAAATTGATAATGCTTTAAATCTTGATCCAATTATTATTTTTTTAATCCCTTTGTTGTATAAGTGTTCAAGTAATTTATTATTAGTTAAGAGTTCCACTATTGATAGCCAAGCCCCCAAGTTTCATAAAATGTTTATTTAATATTTTTACGGGCATTATTTTTTTTTATTTTTTCGATTGATGTCGATCGTTCAACTCATGCGAAGCTAATGAGTGCACTAGTAATAAATTAGAGTCTCCGTCCATAAGAGATGAGTGAAGTTCTTATTGAAAATTTTTTCCATGTATAAAAGTTAGATCGCAGTCAAAAACAGTTATTTTTTTTAGAGAAAAAGATGTTATTGATTAATATAAGCTCCAATACAATCCGAGTACAAAAATTGGAGAGTCTCCGGAGGAGGAGCACCATCCCAAAAAGTGTCCAAAAGGCTCCTTCTACCTCTATTTGCTAAATAGTCAGCAACTCTGTTAGTCTCTCTATAGCAGTGGGTGCATTTAAAATTTTGAAAAAACAAAATAACTTGTCATAATTCAGAAATCAACGTCCAGATCCTCCAGGGACAGCTCGATTCTCTATTGATAATTGCAACAAGGTTGGAAGAGTCACATTCCAGCCAAACATGAGTATATCCAGCATCCCGACATTTTCGCACACCCTGCAGTGCGCCCCAAGCCTCCGCCCATAACACATTCGAAGCCGCACAATGAAGAGCACCTGCCATCATGAAACCTCCATTAGTATTTCTGATAATAAACCCCCCCCCCCCCCCAAGCTCCCCGGGTTTGGTGAAGGACCCGTCAGAGTTGACCTTCACCCAAGCTAAAGATGGGGCCTCCCACCAGACCCAGATCGGGTCTTGGGGGCAAAAAGCCTCAGGAAGTGTGAATTTGGTGAACTCATCTGAGCCAGCCAAAGCCCTTCCCCATACACACGACACGGCAACCCGTTTGGAAGCAAAGTGAGCATCATTACACGCACCCCAAATACCCCAAAGACAGAAAGCAATAATAGATGAAAACCTAGCATACGACGATGAAGGAAGATCAGACCCCTCCCGGATCCAGGCCCCCTCATGCCAAGAGGTCATCAGTGAGAAAGTATAACAACAACAACAACAACAAAGCCTTATCCCACTAGGTGGGTCAGCTACATGGATCATACGATGCCATTCCGCTCTATTAGTAACCAAAAACACAATATATTCGTTGATCCAATGTTCATGAGTTTCGACAGAGTTTTACGCTGGTTGTCGGGGCCTAACACAACCCTCCTCCTTTATCCGGGCTTGGGACCGGCAATAAAACATAGCGGAGTTATCAGTGAGAAACTATACGAGAAATAATTCTGAACTAAGGACCAGAGAGCATATGAGAATGAGCAATTAAAAAAACAAGTGAAAGTTCGACTCAACAACTAAACCACAAAGAGGACAGTTTAAGTTTATACTGTGGTTAAAAGTGGCAATCATATCAAGAGTAGGTAAACGAGAATGTAAAAGCTTCCAAAGGAACATTTTAATCTTAGGTGGGGCTATGATTTTCCACAACTGCTTCCAAACAGGCCGACCAGGTGCCAATTGCACGGAGGGCTGGCGACTCAAAGAGAAATAGACCGAGCTACCTTTAGCATCACCGTGAGGATCAGCCGTCCAAATCCAGGTCATCACCGGCCAAAAGAGTAGGAGGGACCAAATGAATCTTAGTGATACGATCAATAAGTGATAACCCAAAGCAGTTCTCAAGCAGAGGCAAATTCCAGACATTATGCAAGATTAAATCGTTAACATTTAGCAGGTGAATGGAAGCATGCATATTAATAAAAGTCGGCATATGCGATAAAGGAGTGTTGAAAAGCCAGGGATCAAACAACACAGATGTACATCTCCCAGAAGCAATAAATTTTCTCATTCCAAAACGAATACGCTGCATAGTGTGAATTATCATCCTCCAAGGCCAAGATGCATACCTGAGATTCATATCCTTCCAAGGCTCCAAGGTACCATATTTGCAATTAATAAGATTTACCCATATGTTAGACTCACCATTTAGGATAGCAAGAACCCGCTTGGCCAGGAGAGAAGTCCTGATCCAACAAAGATTTTTTATGCCCAGTCCACCAATTGACTGATGAGCCTGAACAACCTTCCACCCCAGAAGGTGCATACCTACTTTAGTGCCACTATTCGACCAAAGAAAACTTCTAGAAAACTTCTCCAGTGAATTAATAAGCCCATTAGAAACATAGATGGAAGACAATATATGGATAGGAATAGAATTCAAAACACATTTTATCAGCACAGATCTACCTGCCATATTAAGAAGCTTACCTCCCCAGCCAGCCAATCTTGAAGTACACTTTTCTTGAAGACTCATCTGTTGACCCCTTGTGATATATTTGTATGAAATAGGAGCACCAAGGTAGGTAAAGGAAAATTGGCCCTGCTTAATACTTAACGTATGCATGATTTTCCTCTTCCTAGTAAGATTCAGTTTGACTGGGAAGAACAACTCAGATTTGTTTACATTTATAGCCTGGTTAGTAAGGTTGCTATATGCATGGAGGATATGCATGATGTTCCTAGCATTTTCCTGAGTAACCCGCAAACACAGGAGAAGGTCATCAGCAAACAGAATGTGGCTCAAAGTGAAAGTGTTAATGCTGAAGGGGATAATTTGGCTAGAGTCAACGGCCATGTTAAGCATAGAGGATAAGATCTAAGATACAAGGTGAAGAGGTAGGGGGAGAGAGGGTCCCCCTGCCTAATACCCAGATGAGAAGGAAAGTAGAGGGACTGTTCCCCATTCAGCCAATAGGAGAACCTTGGGGATTGAACACAAATATTAATCCAATTAATAAATTTGTCTGGGTAATTCATCCTAAGCATGACAGATGAAATTGCAGTCCAGGACATTCTATCGAAAGCCTTTGCCATATCAGCCTTGAGCATAAAAAATTTTTCTCCTTCCTTGGGAAAGAGAGTGAGCAACTTCTTGAGCAATGAGAATGTAGATTTTATCAGCATAGATCTACCTGCCATATTAAGAAGCTTACCTCCCCAGCCAACCAATCTTGAAGTACACTTTTCTTGAAGACTCATCTGTTGACCCCTTGTGATATATTTGTATGAAATAGGAGCACCAAAGTAGGTAAAGAGAAATTGGCCCTGCTTAATACTTAACTTATGCATGATTTTCCTCTTCCTAGTAAGATTCAGTTTGACTGAGAAGAACAACTCAGATTTGTTTACATTTATAGCCTGGTTAGTAAGGTTGCTATATGCATGGAGGATATGCATGATGTTCCTAGCATTTTTCTGAGTAGCCCGCAAACACAGGAGAAGGTCATCAACAAATAGAATTTGGCTCAGAGTGAAAGTGTTAATGCTGAAGGGGATAATTTGACTAGAGTCAACGGCCATGTTAAGCATAGAGGATAAGATCTGAGAGACAAGGGTGAAGAGGTAGGGGGAGAGAGGGTCCCCTTGCCTAATACCTAGATGAGAAGGAAAGTAGGGGGACTGTTCCCCATTCAGCCAACAGGAGAACATTGGGGATTGAACACAAATATTAATCCAATTAATAAATTTGTCTGGGTAATTCATCCTAAGAATGACAGATGAAATTGCAGTCCAGGACACTCTATCGAAAGCCTTTGCCATATCAGCCTTGAGCATAAAAAAATTTCTCCTTCCCTGGGAAAGAGAGTGAGCAACTTCTTGAGCAATGAGAATGTTGTCCTGAATAGAACTACCCTTGATAAAAGCATATTGACAAGGGTCAATGAGGAGAGGTAGGGTGGGCTTAAGTCAGTTGGCAATGATCTTGGAAACAGCCCTATAAATAACATTGCATAAACTAATTGGTATGTAATCAGAAATAGTCTGAGGGTTTGTTTTTTTGGGAATAAAGATGAGTGTCGTGTGCCCCCACTCCAGAGGGAAAAAATTTTAATTGAAGAAAGACTTGATTGTGGAAATGACTTTGATACCAATAATATTCTAGTATTCTTTGTAAAATTCTAAAGTGAAGTCATCTGGTCCAGGCGTCCGCCCAGGATGCATGGACCAGAGGGCATCCTTAATTTCTTTTGAGGACACAGGTGCTAGAAGAGAATCATGCCAAGAAGGATTGAGAGAGGGTAGATTAGGCCAGGGAGAGTTGTTTGTACTAGGAGGAGGGGAAGCCCATAATTTCTTGTAGTGGGTGGAGAAGCAATTAATAATACCCCCATTGAATTCTATAGATTGCCCATCAGCATCTTTTATAGATTGAATGTGGTTCTGTCTGTGTCTAATCATAGTACTGAGATGATAATATTTAGTATTTTTATCTCCATTATTAATCCAATTGGTACGTGATTTATTCCACCACTTTATGCCTATCTATCTTAGTAATGCAGCATGTTTATGATATAGGCCTCTAAGCACAGAGGTCTCACCCTGGGAGAGATCAAAGGTCTCATCCCTAGATTCAAGGGACTAGATGTGCTTACTCATTTGTTTCAATCTAACTTCTAGCCTACCTAGATCATTTTTGTTCCATTGGGTGGTTTGATCCTTGACAGAATTAAGTAGTTGCTGCAGGGTCATGGTATGATTGTCATTTAGCCAAATATTTTCTACAATCCTTCTGGCCTGGGTATATTCAAACCAGAAGTGCTCGTATTTAAAGGTATGGTTCCTACCCAGGAAAGTTAGGGAGTCAAGAAACAAAGGAGAGTGATCAGAGGCAGTTCTCGGGAGAGTTTTGATAGAGACAAAGGGAAATTTTAGTAGCCATGAGGAATTAACCATAATTTTGTCCAGCTTGCAAAGAATTCTAGCATTTCCTAATCTATTGTTGCACCATGTGAGGCCGGGTCCCGAAGGTGGGAGGTCAAGCAGGCCATGGTGCTGGATCATACTATGAAGTGAGTGTGAAGAAGGGGAGGGCCGAAAGGGACGACCCCACGTTTTTCAGACTGAGAGAGGATATTATTAAAATCGCCTAAGATAACCCACGGAATAATACTACCCATATTAAAACCCTTAAGCTCATTCCAGAGTAGTCTACGAGAATTATGGTTGGTACTAGCATAAATGGCAGTAAGCATGAAAGAAAAATTTTCAACTGTAACAATAGCATGAATGTAATGCGCATTTAAGCTTATAGGAGTAACTTCCACCTCCTGTCGTCTCCAAGCCAGGATCAGACCACCGGCGGCACCGCTGCCGGGACTCCAGCAGCCGCACCAGACCGGGCCAAGCCGGCAGACAACGACAGCAAATCGAGAGTCACCCGAATGAGTTTCAAGAAGTACAAGGAGATCCAAATTTAGGTTTTTATTTAAATTCAAAAGGAAATCTTTAATCTTACTACGGTACGCCCCTCTACAATTCCAGGACACGAGTCTCATGAGTTAAGGTCAAGTGAGTGGTCCGCAACTACGGAGTTAGCTTCCATCACAAAAATAGAGAACTTACCTGATTTCGCAGATTTCCCGGCTCTCCCGCGCTTGGTGTGACGCTGCCTGGGTACTTGAAAAGAAGGGTTAGTGGACGCCTTGAGTTTCCTGGGAGACTGCTCAGAGCGAGGGAGAGGGGGGGGACAATATCAGCATCCTCCAGCTCCAGCTCCGAATCAGTCGCCGTGACCTCTGGCTCAGAAGCAGCCCTAAGTTGATCCGAAGCCCATGCGACCATTTCTACGTGAGAGAGATCATTAGTACTAAACACCTTATGGTTTATTTAGGGGGTAGGAGCCGACGATGTGAGGGGGAGACTATATGGACCCGGAGTCTGATTCTTCATGAGCGGCTGGGTTGGCATAGCCAAGGTGGTGACAGGGGAGGGAGGCTGAAACTGAGGAGCGATAGCAGTGGGGGTTTCTACCGGAGAGAGGCTATTAGGGGAGGGAAGAGGGTTGGTAGGGGTAGGGATCAGCTGATTAGGGCAAAATGGAAGAGAGGGGGAAGGAGGGTCGACAGAAGAGGTGAGCGGCGCACCCGGGCCACCAGTAGTGTGACCTAGGACACGTGGCACTGGATGCGTAGGAGAAGAGATCGCATGGTCAAGCATGGCACACGTGTCCTGAATCCCAAGAACCTGAAAACCATCCAACGGGTGAGAGTACGGAGCAGTAGAGCCGTTGGATCTCTTGGAAGGACACTTGATAGATCCGTTGGAAGGCACGTGACGCACGCAAGGTGGCACCCGATCCCTTCTCTGCCCCGGCGCAAAGTCATCCATGGTCTGAGAGATGTCGCCGGCGGCCTGCCCAGGCTCACCTCTACGCCGGCCGCGATCACCGGGAGGGGGAGTCGGTCGTCTATTTGCACCCCCGGATTGCATCCACGGACCGTAGAGTAGCACTTTATGGCAGGGGGCAACATCTTCATTCCCGGTACACTCAGACGTCGACGAGCAACAGTTCTCAAACCTGTGCCCCAGAAGATCACACCTGAAACAGAACAATGGAACATTTTCATAGATAGCATGCTGAAAGTAACGACTATTGTCCGGTAGTCTAAGCCACACTCCCTGTTTAAGAGGTCTTGATACATCGATCTCAATACATCATCTTGCCATGGTCGAGCCCTCATCAATCCGCAGCGGTTATCCAAATGAAGTCGCCAGCCGCCTGACCATCTCCGGCGAGCCCAGCTCCCACGGAAGACCCGGCAACGTGATCCATACCGGCGTCGAGGCAAGATGATCTTCATAGGGCTTAAAGAAAGGTTTCGCCATCGAAACATGGAGCATGGTTTGCCGGAACGACCACGGATTCTGCGTGAGGACCTGCAACATGTCATCTTCGTTAGAGAATCTGATCATAAGAAAGGCGTTACCCATTTCCTTGATTTCAACTGAGCCCGCGATCTTCCACAAGGGGACGAGAGCCGACATTAGTTCTTCGGGCTTAACATAAGGGCCGATAACCTTGCCGATGAGGCAGCAGCTGAGCTCCGCCAACCTCTCGGCCGTTTCCTCTGCGGTGACGCGGATCTCCTCTTTGAATGTCTCTTTGAGTGTGCGCAACTGGTGTGGCGTGATGCCCGGCGAACAACATTCGACCAAGATCGGGGGTTAGGTTGCTGAGCAGGAATTGAGAGTAGAGAAGGGGAGAGATGAGCGCTGGTAGGGTGGGTATTTGGGGCGGAGATGATCGGAGGAGAAGGGAGAAGAGGCTGGGAAGGGGGGGAGGTGGAGGTGCATCCGGAGGCATTAGGGCATCCGCAGATTTGGCAGAAGTAGAAGAAGGAAGATGAGGAGGAGGTTGTGGCTGCGTGGTGGCATGAGAGGAGGAGGTGGAGGTTGCATGGAGTTGGCCGGCGAGCCACCGAGGGTTGAACATCCGCAGGTTCGCAAGCTCCTCACATCAACCTGCCTTCTTTTTTAGCCAGTGTCCCAGTGTGATCGATGAGCATGTGAACGTGGCGAGTGAGGAAGGCCGTAACCCTTTCGAGGGCTTCACATGGCATGTGAGAGTCCAAAAACAGTTATTCACGCCACCCAGCCTCTGTAGTTATTATTATTTCTATATTAAAAGAAAAGCAACCCAAAAGTAATTCTACGGTGAATCTCTTGAATATTTCTTTCTCTGTCATTTTCTAGCAAAATGTGCCATGAAAAAATTTCACTCCCACCTCAGTGTGTGACAAAAAACTGCATTCCCACTTGCCAATCCTTACGATGACTGAAGTAAACGACGTAAACTGGCTTCTACTCACAAGTGCTGGTCAAATTGAGCTTTCACTCTCTACTTTTTGTTTAGAACACAATAAAGACGCCACGAATCCAAGGACATGCATGCATGCCCTTGCTGCCTTGCATATTGCCATTATATAGATCTCCATCTTCAATACGATCCCTGCATATGTGGAATTACCCAGCTTAAACGCCAACCATGACGAGGTCCGGCAGTCCATTTTTACTGCTCCTGCAGCTGCTGCCGCTACTAAACATCGCTGCTGTTCTCGTCGCTCCATCCATCGCCACCGACACTCTGAACCCCGCGCAACCTCTGGTGGACGGGCAAATCTTGGTCTCTTTAAATGACACGTTCGTCTTGGGTTTCTTCAGTCCGGACGGCTCCAGCAATCGCTACGTCGGGATTTGGTATCACGAATCCAAGGTCTCCATCCAAACTGTCGTCTGGGTCGCCAACCGCGCGCTTCCCCTCCGCGATCAGAACGGAAGCCTTCAGATTACCGGTAATGGAACGCTATACATCGCACATCACAACTCCACCATAACCATCAGGGCGCCGCCTACCTCAAACTCGGCTGCAGGTCTACGTAACCCGGTAGCGAGGCTCCTGGACAACGGGAACCTCGTCGTGCAGGAAGCTGCCGACAGCAAAGCTGGCAACAGCTTCGCATGGCAGAGCTTCGACTACCCGACCGACACGCAGCTCCCGGGCATGAAGGTAGGCTGGAACCGGAGAGCCGGACTCGATCGCAAGTTGATAGCGTGGGCGAGAGCAGACGACCCGGCGCCGGGCGACGTCGCAATGGTCATGGACACGCACGGGTACCCTCAGAAGTTCCTGGAGTCGGAAGGGACGGGACGCGTCTACTGGCGGTCGGGGCCGTGGAACGGGCTCCGGTTTGTGGGTATCCCGGACATGTCCCTGATGAACTTGTTCGTGCACGAGTATGTGCAGAACCAGGACGAGGCGTTCTACTTGCTGGGGGTGAAAGACCCCTCCACCTTCTTCAGGCTCACCGTGCACGAGTCCGGCAACGAACAGGGGTTCTTGTGGATCCAGGAGAACAAAGCCTGGAACCTCATCTGGGACGCGCCCAAGGACCGGTGCGACGGAGGATCGCCTTGCGGGGCGAACGGCATCTGCGACGCGAATAAGTGGCCGATATGCAGCTGCCCGAGGGGATTCCAGCCCAAGGATCCCAAGGCCTGGGCGGCGCAGGGGACGTCCGATGGGTGCTTGCGGAAGACCGCGCTCGGCTGCCCTAATGGAACCGACGGGTTTGTGAAGGTGGAAGGAGCGAAGCTGCCGGACACGTCGAGCTCGTGGGTGGACACGAGCTTGAACTTGGAGCAGTGCAAGGCCAAGTGTTTGAGCAATTGCTCATGCACAGCCTGCGCCACTGCTAACATCAGCAGCGGAATGGGGTGCATCTTCTGGAACACGGACCTCGTCGGCCTTCGGATCAACCCCTTCGTCGGCCAGGATCTCTTCCTACGATTGGCCGCCTCGGACCTCCGTAAGTATATTTAATTACAAATATACTCAGCGTATATTTTTCTTTATTCACAGCATGAATAATATTCATGCGCATACGTTTTGTTTAAACCTATATATATATATATATATATATATTAACGCGTTTCAAGCGTATAAATTGGCAGCCAAGTCTCACGATAAGGAAAAGGTTATCGTTGCGGTAAGTCTCGGCGGTGGCGTAGTGGTGATGGCGATTGTGGCATGCTACGTGTGGAGAAGGCTGGCAGGGCGACATAAGATGTTCCCTCACAGGAGCAGAACCCGAGCTACAATGATACGTTCGACCTCACAATCATACAGAGGTATTGCCTTACCATATCACCATTATATTTATATTTAGTAATACAACAATGCATTGAACTAAAAAATTTACCATTGTAGTTTAATACAGTTCAAACTTCAAACTAAGATCCCATCTGGGGAAAAAACATCATATAATTAGTTCAACGAAGTATCTTTTTTTTTATTGTTGATACAACAGTTTTTTATATAATTTAGTAATCTTCTATCACATTATATTTGAAGATTTGTTAATATCCGCACAATACATAATTAAATGAGATTCCTTTTTTTGGTCAGGTTTCCTTATAGTTAATAAAAAATGTAATTCAGGTCGAAAGTAGGATGAAATCTCCAAAATGGAAAATAAATAAAATAAATAAGCAACCTGTTTTGACACTATTATCTGTTTGTCTTTTTCTTTATTTCTATCTGATCTCACTACTTTTCACCATTCGGCTTCTCCCAAATTTCTTTAGGCAATTGACCCACCCACCACCGACCCATCCACCTCATTTATTCTCTTTCAATCAATGCTACAATAGTCGACTCCGCCGAATCGAATCGATTGGATCGGATCAAACTGGATGATCACATCAAATAATATAAATTAATAAAAAAAATAAATTAAAAAAATTGTTATATTATTATTAATAAATAATATTTTATTTAACAAAAAATATAAAATATAGTATAATAAAGTAAAATAAAATAATTCAGATTAAATAATATAATAAAGTAACATAAATTAAGTCATCAACATAAATAAAAAAATCTTATGAGACAGTTATAAATAAAAAATATCAAAAAAATTATATATCCATGACAAGAGGACATTAAAATATAATTTTAATATATATATATATATATATAATATACCTAAATATTTTAATATTTTTTTATGTTTTAATTTTTTTTCAATTTAGATATTGATACGGCCAGGTCGATCAAACGACCAGTTGAACTCGGGTTTTGATCGAATTTGATCGAGTCAAAACGGGTTACCCTTCCCTAGATTTCAATCGACCCACGAACTGTTTTATGCCCTAGACACCGATCCGAACGACGGGGCTGGACTGGGCGAGTCTGACAACATTGCTTTCAATAGACCATGAGATATGTACATAATATAAATAAGAATATGTAGATTTAAATAAAAAAACTCGGGAAACGAGTATTTTGTAGCAAATAATGTAATTACTGGTAATCATCAATAAAGAATATGTAGATGGAGGGAATTGGAATGCAAAAAAGAAAAACACACTTTATTTAATTGCATATAAAACTTTAGATGACATGAAAGATATTTTATTATAATTTTTGGAATGATTATAAAATTTTCATGTATCTGTACTATATATTATTTTATTGGTTAACTTACTTTCAAAGTTCTAAACGAGATTGAGCAAAAACGTAAACTAGTGACCATTAAATATTAATTTACTTTTGGGTTATTTGAATAGGAAAAATTTTAAATAGCTAGTAGGAACGTTCACCGGTTCAATTGACTTTGTGAATTTGAAAATTTGACTCGTTTAGGGTTGGTTTGGTTTAGGATTGGAGAATTTCACGACAACCACCAAATCTGACTCGTCAGTTTTTTATTTTATTTTTAAATTTTTTTTACTTGATTTGAGTATTTTATATTATTTAAAATTTAAAAATATAAAATAAAATATTTAAAATATAGAAAAGTATTTAAATAAAATATTAAATATATTTTTATATTAAAAATATAAAAAATGATGGTCGAGCGACCCGAGAGTTAAAAATTGAAATCTGACTCAACCAATATTGATTGAGTTAGGCTAGGTTGGGTTCTAATCATGATCGTGGACTCATGTAAAGTTTGAGGGACCTGTCCGCTCCTAACTTTTAAAATGTTAATTATAATCAAAATTAATTTGATCATTTCAAATATGTCTTGTGATATAAAAATATAAATAATAAGTTGTTATATTAATTAGATCACTTTAAGTTCTGAAGGATCAGGGGCTTAAATAATTTCTTTAAGCCGGCATCATTTTAATTTGACCTCTTCAATTTTTAATTCCGAGTATGCCATTTGAAACTAATACTGATTAATTTTATAAATTGTCAATCTGGCACTTTATATTAATTAAACAAATTAACACTTGACATCGTGGGAAAGTGATTTTTATCAATTTGTCATGGCAAATTAACACTTGACATTGATGTCGATAACCTTTGCCATGTTATACTGGATTGTCACTCTATGAGCATTTACTTTTTTTTCGATAAATTGTGAGAATTTACTTTGTTGATAACAGGTGGTGGAAAAAAGGATGGAAACGATGATGATGAAGTAGAGTTGCCTACGTATGATTTTGAAACTATCGCAGTTGCAACTGATGACTTTTCCCCTTATAACTTGCTTGGGGAGGGTGGCTTTGGTTTTGTCTACAAGGTAACATGACCCCTTTTGATGCATACTATTATTGTTCATTTATATCTTACGATCGATGCCGACACAAGTGAGTAATTAATCGTTAGGGCAAGCTGAATGGGCGAGAGATTGCAGTCAAGAGACTGTCGAGGAATTCACTACAAGGCATCAATGAGTTCAAGAACGAGGTCACCTTGATTGCAAAGCTCCAGCATAGGAATCTGGTTCGCCTTCTTGGTTGCTGCATTGATAGAGAAGAGAGGATGTTGATCTATGAATACATGCCTAACAAAAGCTTGGATTCCTTCTTGTTTGGTCAGTCATCTACTCATGATTCTTTTGTTCTTTCATATGCATGCTTTGGTTTACTTCATTAAATTGCAGCAATCTTTGTCTGAACTATTGGCCATAAATGTAGTCTTGTTTGTTGACAGAAAAGGACCATGCATGTAGTTTACGTTGGGAAGTACGGCATAATATCATCTTAGGCATTGCAAGAGGACTTCTGTATCTGCATCAAGACTCGAGATTTAGAATTATCCACAGAGATCTCAAAGCCAGCAACATACTCCTCGACAAAGATATGAACCCAAAGATTTCCGACTTTGGTTTAGCAAGAATATTCAGCAATGACAATGCGGCAAACATAACTAGAAAAGTAGTGGGGACATAGTGCGTACATAACAATTTTATCACGGCTGTAAGTAATTAACAAGACATGAAGAGTAGAGCTCGAATAAACTGTTTTTCTTGTTTGCAGCGGGTACATGGCTCCGGAATAAGCAATGAACGGCATCTTCTCCGTGAAATCTGATGTATTCAGCTTTGGAGTTCTAGTGCTGGAGATTATTACCGGTGTGAAGAACAGAGGCGCCTTTCACTTCAATCCAGAAAATTATCTGTTAGGAAAGGTAATGTAGATAGAAGAATCACTTGTCCCAAAGAGCTGATCGAACATATGGTTAAAGAGAAAAGCTAAACTTGCAGGCATGGAGTCTATGGAATCAGAACAGAAGTTTGGAACTGGTCGATCAATCGATTGGAGATGTCTACCCGACGGCGGAAGTGAGCAGATTTGTGAAGTTGGGGCTGCTGTGCGTTCAGGAGTTCCCGGAGGACAGGCCAACCATGGCTACTGTGCTGACCATGTTAGGAAGTGATAACATGATGTCGTCTCCGCCAAAGAATCCGGGTTTTGTGGGGAGAATAAGGGTCACAACCAACACCGACGACGAGGAATCACAATTGTCATCGGCCGATGGCTCGAAGCAAGAAAGTGTTAACTACTTGACAATATCGATGCCTTTGGGTAGGTGATTATGAAAACCATAAATACTCATAGACTTTTCAGTTATCTTTTTGTTTTCTTTTTCTTTGCCTCGAACAGGAAATCCTCTAATTATTATGCTGTATTTCCTATAATTTGTACTGAGAATTCTTTTTTTTTAAAAAATGATTAATATTAAGTACATGAGTCTGAAACATCAAATGGGCAAGATGAGGATCTCGAACCCACAAAAAGCTAGAAGCCAAGATACAAATTTTGCTTCGTGAAAAAAATCAGCCCTAGAGTTGAAATATTATAACAAATGTAAAATGTCTCGTCATATGTTCTTAATGCGCCATGTGCAGCCGATAGTACTCTTGAGGATGGCAACTAAAATGCTTGAGTCAATTTTCTAATGGATGCCAGGATGTTATACTGCTCCAACGCACAAAAAAGGGCCCAAGCCTCAGCCTCTAGCGTCATCCTGTGTTTAGATCTTGCAAGAAAAAAAGACCCCTATCCTTCTAGTGTGCAAAATTATGGGTAAGGAGCTCCCACATAGGCCCCAAGGGGTCCAAAAGGGGGAGGGTGGGGTGTTCCTCAGAGTTGAGGGTCATCATAGTAACATAAAGAAGTCAAGACACATCTAGACGTGAGAGATCCTGAGAGAGTTGAAGTGTACATCATTCCTCTACCTCCACAAGCACCAGAGAGACAAGGCAATGAGAGTTGTAATATAATTTTTTTATCGAACAGTTAACTGACTACCTTCTTCCACTCAAACACTAGAGGACCAGTCATGGAAGGAAAGGAAGTAGTTGATTTTCTGCTGGAAAAGGGACCAAAGTTGAAGGCTATAAGGACAGTTGAAAAGAGGTGAGAATTGGTTTCCTCGGCTTGGCTATAAAGTGTGCAAAAGGGACTAATGGACGAGTCAAAGGAATGTAACATGGCTCTAGTTAGCAACCTATTATGTAGTAGTTTCCAAAGGAATGTAACTGGTGCACTTCGGAGGCACCTTAATATGCCACAATCTTCTCCATCCCAACCACTGCCTTATGTGATGATTACTAGTTGGTGTCTCAATAAATCTATAAAGGACTTGGCATGTGTGATGCCATGAGTGTCAGCAGGAATATGAATGGAAGTAATTCTGTCAATTATAACATGAGCAAAGTATATATGAAGTTTGCATGGATTCCAAGTGTTATGGTCTCTAATAGATCACCTCATGTTGTCTAGGTCCCGTTCAGTGCTAATAAAGGTGGGTTGCCAATATAGAGGAATATCAAATATCCATGGATTCCTAGAGACACTAGTGCTAGTTCCATTACCAATCCAATTTTGTCCAATGACATGAGGATTAGTCGCCATGACCATGCACTGCTATTAATAAAGTGGTGACATGACCATGGGTGGACATGCCCATTTTTATTGAGACGTAACTGAACCCATTGGTCTTGGGAACCATTCGAAAGAGCAAGGAACCTCTTAGCAAGGAGGGTAGTCCTAACACTATTTAGGTTCCTTAGGCCTAAGCCCCCCTGAGGTTTTGGGGAGAGTCATGGTATTCCAGCTTATAAGGTGCATTCCCCTCCTCCAACCATCATTGGACCAAAGGAAAGAATGAGATTATTTTTCTAAAGCTTCAATGAGGTCATTGGACATGTCTATGGAGCTCATGAGGTATATAGGCATGGAACTCAGCATAGATTTAGTTAAGGTGGTCTTTCCCGCATGAGATAGAGTTTTGGCCTTCCATCCTCCAATCTTGTCACCTTATTAATGAGACTCTTTTGATCCTTAGTAGTGATATGCTTATATGATATAGGAGCACCTAATTAAGTGAAAGAAAAGGATTCATCTTTCATGTTGAGTGTATTCAAGATCTTGTGTTTCTTGGAAGTATTGAATTTAGATGGAAAGTATATTTCAAACTTTTTAGAGATTGATTTTTTGATATGTGAGGTTGTCATATTTCTGAAAAATCTTTACTAGGATCTTGCAATTAGGTATTGTTGCAGCCATGTCGATGGCTGATAGAGAAATTGTTTATAGAGAAAGGTTCACGAGAATGATTCATCACATCTTCTCTCATAATAGTGGAGAAAACCTGAGATACAATTATAAATATGTAAGGGGAGATGGGGGAGATGGGATCCCCCTACTTGATTCCACAGGATGCCCTAAAAAGGAGGATGCAATACCATTAATACAATAAGAGAAGGATGTGGTTGTGATACAGGTCTTTACTAGTTCGGTGATCTTGGGAGAGAAGTTCATGAGTGATAAGGCCACAAAGATGGCTTCCCAGGAGATCTTATCAAAAGCCTTCTCCCTATCAATTTTGATTAGTATGTTTTTCCTTCTTCCAGATTTCGTATTGTGTGCTAATTATTGTACAATTAGGATATCATTTTGGATTGATTTCTTAGCAACATAAGCAAATTGAGTTGAGTCAATTAAGTGTTGTAAGGTGCTTTTAATTTTGTTGGTGAGTAATTTGGAGGTGATTCTATAAAGCACATCGCAGAGGGCAATAGGCTTAAAGTCATTCATATAGATTGGGTTTGTTTTTTTGCGATAAAAATCAGTGATGTGATATTACAACCAAAGGGTAAGTTCCATTATGGGAGAAGTTGCTAATGTATTGACAAATTATAGGTCCCACAATATCCCAATTGTTCATGTATAACTTAATGGTGAAATCATCCATACCAGGGCTTTGCTCCAAATACAATTCATAATTTCCTCGTGTGTAACTTGTGTGTCCATTTTTTATGCCAATCAGATGAGAGTGATGGGAGAGTTGGCCAAGCATCCATCCCCAACTGTGAGAGTCCACTTGGGCCCAAATGTTCTTGTAATGTTGTACAAAGGTATTTGGGATTTATGAGATGTTAAATATAGGGTTGCCATTTTGGTCTAATTGAGGTGATAACATTTCTTTTTTTTTGTCTAATTATAGTGGTTAGGTGAAAAAAATTTATATTTTTTCCCCATTTCTAACCCAGTTTGTCCTTGATTTACTCCACTATTTTAAGCTTATTTGCCTTAAGAGGAACACATGCAGATTATATGAGGCCCTAAATTGTCCAATTCCAGTTTAGTGAGTCCAGAGAAGTTGTCTTTTAATTCCAAAGATCTGATTCTATATTTCACTTCACTGGCTCTGTTTTCAAGTTTGTCATGTTCCCTCTTGTTCTATTTAAGGGTATTGTTTCTAGTGTTCCTAAGTGTTTGTTCCATATTAATTTGTTCATCGGTGAGTTTGAACCACTCCCTTTGAATGATATTTTTAGGTTCCTCATATTCAAACTAGAAATGCTTGTACTTATAGTAATGATGAGAGGTCCTTTGGTCTAGATTAGAGGATAGAATGAGTGGGGCATGGTCAGATGCACACCTTTCAAAGGTTTTGAGGTTCATGCAAGGGAATTGGGTAAGCTAATTAGGTGAGCCAATGTGGATTGACCAAGGCTCTATCCAACCTACAGAGGATCCTAGCATTACCCCTTCTATTATTACACCAAGTGAATTTGCATCCCCGGAGGTCCATGTTTACAAGGCCCTACGTGAAGATGAAGTGTATATGTATGATCTAGTGAATCAAAAGGTTCTTCCATCCCTCTTGTCCTTAGGATCCAACAAGGAATTAAAGTCCCCTAGGTGATCCATGGGGCGTCCATCATATTTAATTTTGAGATTGAAGTCAAAACGTCGAAGAACTAGGGAGGTACTAGCATAGACACATGATAAACAACTAGATGGAGAACTTGAGGGTTTGAGTTAATGAAAGATACCTACATATCCTCAGCGTGCCAAGCTACCAGAATGCCTCCTGATGAACTTATACCACCTACATAGAAAAACTTCCAATGACTACCTAGTTTGCAATGACTACCTAGTTCCAACAACTACCTAGTTTCCACGAAAGCTATAATATCTACGTTGTGATTATTAACTATAGCTTTAAGTCTATCGTGCACCTTACTTCTAAGGGTGCCCCGATAGTTCCAAGTTATGGTGCGCATGATGGGAGGTCATCGTACGCCCCAGACTCCACACTTGTAAGAGATGAGAGACAAGATTCAGAGTGCTTGGTAGTCAATTGCTTGTTGTGCTTGCCTTGTTTTGTTGATTTCCATTTTGCGTGGACCTCATGTGAGGGTGAGAACTTTCTAGTGGCCTTCCTTCTTTGCTCCTATTGAGGGGGAAGGATGAACTCCGGGTCGTAGTCCTCCTCCTTCGTGCCCTTCGAAAGCGTACATTGCTCTATCTCCACATTTGAGTCAGTTCCCCGAGCTTCCTCCAGCTTCACCAGATCATCATGCGAACAAGTATTAGGGTCAGGAGATAGTGGCAGCCGAGGAGGGGAGGGATGGGAGATTTGAGGAAGGGGTGTGGATGAAGGGTCTCATGGTGAGTGCTCACATGGGGGTGGGGAGTTTAAGTGGGGTACAGGTGTAGAGGATTCGTTGATGTCCACCAATGTGTAGGTGATTTGAGTCGTCCATGTCGACCTTGGATGACTTAGGATCACACGACTACTCATAGAGAGAGTTAGGGTGGGATACAACTATATGAGAATCCAGGTGTCCGTCATAATCGGAGTGATCTACGCCGTCAACGTTACCCCGAGAAATTGCTCGTCCAGACTTGAAAGTTTCTAGAGTGGTTCGGTTAGACATTGTCTCCCCTGTCGCTCAGGAACTCTGGTTTTTTCGCCCGGCCGAGTTTGAGGTCGCCGCCGCGACCAGCAATGGCCTCGCCTCGAGATTGTCGTCACCGCGGTACTCTCCGGCTGCTGACCCTGGGGCACACATCCATTCGCCATACAGGAACACCCTCGGGGGTGATCTGAGAGTCGCCAAGTGATGGTTGTGCCTCCGACGGCCGTTGCCAGGGACAGTACTCCAGCCGGTGTCCAACTTTGCCACATTTGAAACAAAACATCGAAAGCCCTTCATAGGTTACATGTTGGAAGATGCGCGAGTAGTTCGGCAGTTGGATCCACAATCCTTTTTTATCAGCACCGAGAGATCAAGCTCTATGCAGACCCTAGCAAAGCAGCCCACCTCCTTTTTGGATGGTTGATCATCAATCTTGATATCCTAGGAAAAATGCCAGCCTCTGCAGAGAAGTCGGGTTACAAAGCTCCCAAGCGAAACCCTGGGAATGCACCCACATTGGTAGACGCCTCACACTACAAGAAAATGGCGAATTTGTGACGGACATTTTCCGAAGAAAATGAATCCTTCTTAGTTAGTGACGGCAGTTGCGACAGATATGAAACTCCTTTCAAATTACTGAAGGTCAAAACAGCCTTCGTTATTGCGTACGGAAAATTCCCGTCAATAAATTATCGATGGGTATAGCCTTCGGAATTATCGAAGGATCTACATCCAACGATAATTTCGAAGGAAATACCGGTCGATAATTGTATTTATAACAATATATATGTAATATAATATAAATATATATTAAGTATTTTATATATGTAATATAATACCAGTCGATAGTTCCTTCGAAATTGCTGAAGGATTTGAGATCCGTCGGTAATTTCGAAGGACATTACTCGTCGGTAATTATCGAAGGAAAATGCCTTCGAAATTACCGAAGGATTCGCGTCCATCGGTAATTTCAAAGAAATTATCCTTCGGTAATATATATAATAATATTATTATTAAACATTAATAATAGTATATGTATTGACATTAATAATAGTGATAATGAATAATATTATTTCAATTACCGACGGGTATTTTCCTTCGAAATTACCGATGGATATTATATCCTTCGGTAATTCTGAAGGAACTTTCCTTCGGTAATTAAATAATAATTTATTATTAATGTTTATAATATAATACATATCTATTTCATTTACTTAAAATATTCATAAATATAATATGATATTATTCATGTTTATATTAATATATATTAATTCAAATATAAGGTTAATATGATATTATTTTAATTACCGACGGGTATTTTCCTTCAAAATTACTATGGATTTTAAAGCCTTCGGTAATTTCAAAGGAGCTTTCCTTCTGTAATTAAAGAAATTAATAATATATTATTATTTTATTTATCGAATGATATTATGATAGTGCCGGAGCAATTAGCGAAGGATTTAACATTCGTCGATAATTTTGAAGGCAATCACTCGTCGGTAATTACCGAAGGATAATGCCTTCAAAAGTATCGAAGGATTCACATCCGTCGGTAATTTCGAAGGAAATACCCGTCCGTAATTAAAATAGTATCATTTATTATCAATATATCTATATATATAATTAGTATCATTTATTATCAATATAATATGATATTATTAATGTTTCTAATTAGATATATTAGTATGTTAATATATATATTATTATAATGTTTAATAAAAAATTTCTCATATAAATAATGATATATTATTACCGATGGATACTGCCTTCAGAATTATCGACGGATCTCATATCCTTCACTAATTCCGAAAGATATATCCGTCGCTAACTCAAATATTTTTCTGCCTACTTTCCCCCCTCCACTTGTCCTTCCCGCCTTCCCTCTCTTCTTTATATTTCTAACCCTCTCTTCTTATATTTCATAGTCCACCTTCTCTCCTCCCTCTCTTTCTCTCCTCTCCCCCCCCAGGAGGCGACAGGCGATGACGGCGGCGACTCCCGCGTTGATTCCGGCCGCTCTCCTCCACTCCCTCTCCCTGTCCCTTTCTCTTGCAGGCCTGGATCGCATGTGGATCCGGTGCTCGAGCGGCCGGATCCGGTGCTCGGGCGCGGATCCCGTGCTCGGGCGCGGATCCCATGCTCGGGCGTGGATCCCGTGCTTGGGCAGCCGGATCCGGCGCTCGGGAGGCCGGATTCGGCTCTCGGGCGTGGATCCCGTGCTTGGGCGGCCAGATCCGGCGCTCGGGAGGCCGGATCCGGTGCTCGGGAGGCCGGATCCGGTGCTCGGGCACGGATCCGGCGCTTGGGCGGCAGGATCTGGCGCTCAAGCGCGCATCCGATGCTCGGGCGGCCGGATCTAACGCTTGCTCTCTCTCTCTATCTCGATTCCGGTCGCCTGTGTCGGATCGGCTACCAGCGCTGATCCGGTAGCCAACGGCCTATGTTTTTATTTTTTTTAAACTTTTCGATGGATGTATCCATCGGTGCTGCGATGGGAGAACGACCGCCGAAGCCTTCGACAGGAGAACGCCGCGAAGGGCCTTCGGCGAGTGCAACCCGCCAAAGGTTTCGATGGGTATTCGTCCGTCGGAATTATCCATGGGTTCTCCCGTCGAAATCCGTGAAAACTTGTGAAGGAGCTATCACTTCTTCCTTCGGCCACGGCCGGCACTGGCAGTCGGATTAGGACATTCCGACGGTGAACCCCATCGGAAGTTCTGAAGGACGATTTTACCTTCGGAACTTCCGACGGATTTTAGCATTAAAAAATTGTGAAGCCATTTTTCCGTCGCAAACGTTCATCAAAATCTTTGAAGGGATATTTGAGGACCGTTGAAAATTTTTTGCAATGACAACATTTCCAACTAACCCTTATCCCTCGAAAAATTCGTCGCAAAGGCATATTTGTGACAGATTTGGAAGATTTTGTGACGGATTTATCCATCGCAAAATCGTAATATTCTTGTGGCGTCATCTGCTCTTCCAATGGTTTGAAAAATGGCGTAGTTTGTGCCACGAGGAGGAGTGATTTTTCAACTGCCCACGGGCCCTACGATAGTACCCGCACTTCTCAAAAACATCAGTGAAGAAAATCAGTAGATAGTTGTTACCCATTTCAACAATCCTAATGGAGCATTTGATGCCCCAGAGCGTCGGGAGGATAGATCTGATGTTGTCCATCGAGATCTACTCTCCCAAGAGGCGTCTGGTAAGACTGCTTTCAATCTCGGCTGCGCCCTCTGCGACCTTGACCTCCAAGATGGAGACAACATCCTTTATTCTTTCCTTCAAACGTCACAGCTGGTGAGGAGAGATTACAACGTGGGGAAGGGGCCTTCTTCCCTTGACCACATCCGACCACTTGTTGCGAGGGGGTGGCTAGGCGATTGAGGTGCGGCAGGGTGGAAAGGTTTTTCTGTCTAGGGTTTGGAGAGGAGGATAGGGGATGGTTGGGAGAAGGGAGGGGAGGGGGTGTGGGGGCCTGGGGCGGGTTGTCTGGTGGCTTGTCCGTAATGAGAATTCTTGAATAGAAACTGCATTATGTGTAATCAAATTAAGGGTGATTCTTAAAACTTCATGTCTTTGTTTTTTGTACTTTTTCAATTTGTTGGCAACTACTTGAATTGTCATTTGTTCATGCATGCGTTAATGGAAAAAATTCTGAATAAATTCAATTGTGTTGAATTATAGTGATTTGACAAAATTCTTAATTATAATTTGAATTGAATTATATCTTGTGATTGATTAGAATAAATTAAAAATTGAAAGTATTGATTAATATATTTACTCTCAAAATAATAATTAAAATTTGAAATATTAATTAATTACTTTTAGTAATTCAACTTCATGTCTGATTTCATATTTAAGGACCTATGCATAAAGTATAAATCAAAAGAAGTCCAACCTATATATTTATCCGGTAATCATTTTTTCTCTTTAATTTAGTTTATTCAAAAAACTTAATTTTTTTCTACTATTCTCAATTAACAAACAAAATAAGATATTCATTATAACTGGTTCTCGTTAAAGTGATAACTCTATTAATTTATTATAGTACAAGAGCAATTAATGCACTTACTAATATTTACTATCATTTTACTTGATGCTATTGCCAAAGATGATGTTTAATAACTTTCATCTTTATTTGCTATCATTTTGTCGGAAGCTTAATGGAAGATAGCAGATAAGACAACCAAAGTCATTACATTACTCACTGTAATTAATTCTACAACGTTCTATTTTTTGTTCCTCTTTTTTTCTATTTCATGTAACAGTCATTAGCTGCCCATGCAGTAGTGGTTGTTATTGTATCATATCGGACCCTATATCAGTAGCTCATACACATGGTCCTGAGCTAACCTAGTGCATGCCGACTATAAACGCCCTCAGAAGGATGGGTCGTAGTTTTTTCATATGAGAAACAATAGAATACGCGGCTCTTCCCCCAAAAAAACCTCCTCTCTTTCTTCTGCTTGATATAAGCTCAATCACATATCACTTCCTCAATATGGTATCAAAGTTGGACGGTGGATGTCTTCAGATCTGGTAGAACAAAGGCTGGTTTGATCTAAACTTCCTTTCTTACTATATCTAAAACCAGTTAGTGGATTGAGTTCTAGTTTATTTCTATCATGTCTACTTTAAACTCAGGTTCATCTTGAATGTCTGTATTATCAAACATTGATCCTTCCAGTCCACTTTTTTTTAGTCCATCTGACTCACTTGGACTAATCATGATTCCTAAAGTCTTGACTGGTTTCGACAACTATGTTGACTAGAGCTATTCAATGTTTAATGCATTACTGGCCAATAATAATGTGTTTGTTGATGGTTCCACAAACTAGATGAATCCTTCCTGTTTTGATGGAAGAGGTGCAACGCTTTTATGTTGTCGTGGATTGAAAGTATTACCACCAAAGGTCTAATTAGTAAGAAATTTTTCTCACAAGGTGCTCATGTGGTTTGGGTAGATCTCAAAGAGCAATTTGAAGGCACAATGCCATGAAAGTTTATTCAATTCAAAGTGAAATCTATACCATTGTTCAAGGTCCATTATTTGTATCCGAGTATTGTATGAAACTAAGTAAATTATGGGAAGAACTAAAGAGTATAGTACTTGAGTACCTGTTACAAATACATCAAAGGAGTATCATGAATACTTACATGAGTACGTACCTAGTACAGGAAACAAATTCAGCAGATAATATAGAAGTTTTGAGGAAAGCACCATTGATTTTTTAAGATCAGTACAACAAAATCATGCATCTCTTAAATAATGTTCAGGTTTTAGAGAATTCAAAACAACATACAGTAAACATGGAAGGTATGAAAAATGCATTTATTGGAATTAATAGTAACTCAATTTGGATAATAGACATTGGTGCTTCAAACCACATGACATCCCATATGGAGTGGCTAACAAATTTAAGGAAGTTGTAGCAATATTTCTTTACTGGTAGTACCTCTACAGTTACATATATTGGCAATTATGTTCTTAGCAATAATGATTTCTTATAAAATGTCCTAGCTAGATTTCAAATTCAAGGGAATTGTCCATCAAACTGCCTTGTCAATCAACTCGTCCTCATTATAACAGTTCCTAAATAAAGGTTGTAGTGAACTGTTATTGTCCAAGGGAATTGTCCATCAAACTTTCTGTATTTATACACCTCAACAGAATGACAAAAGAGAAAGAAAACATAGGCACATCTTGGAGGAAGCTCGCTTTGTTGATGTTCCAATCCAACTTGCCAGTGAAATACTAGGGAGAGAGTGTCAAGATGGCAGTACTAACAATATATCACCCTATGAAAGAGCTGTTGGAAAATAACCAGACTTGACACATCTAAAGGTGTTTGGGTGTTTACGCTTTGCAACTAACAAAATGATCTCAAGGAAGTTTGGTAAAAGGGTAGTGGAGTGTATTTTTGTAGGCTACTCAACAACACAAAAGGGGTATAGAGTGCTTGAACTACAGTCACAGAGAAGGGAGAATTTATGTATGTCCAATTTCATCAACACATATTCCCTTCTGCTGAAGGCTCAAAAAAACAAAATAGTGAAAATTCTTTCATAAGACAAAATGTTCTTCAAGTTGATGACATAGCTGAGCATAGTTTACATCATATTTTAACTTCGCAAGAAAATTCTCCAGTGACAACTGAGTTAGATGACCAGGATAATTTCCTAGATTCATATCATAATCAATTGTCAGATCGAGAAGTTACAAGGATGCCAAATACTATGATGCCATACCAATTATCAGATCCATGAAATGTTGTAGTGCCCATTATCATTCAAAAGAACAAGGTATCACTTCCATCATCAGACCAAAAAGATCCACTAAAGCAGCAGCATGGTTGAAAGACTATTGCATGCAATCAAGTTTTATCAAGAAAATGTTCATACCCAATTGCTAACTACTTGTAGCTCTGCAAACTGTAAAGCCTTTCTAATAGCACTTTCAGGAGTGTTTGAATCATATACTTACCAATAAGCAATGTTAGATCCAAAGTTGGTCAAAGCTATGGAAGAAGAATTAAAGGCATTAGAAAGGAATAAAACCTGGATAATCACTAATCTACCACCAGGAAAGAGAGTTGTAGGGTGCAAATGGATATATAAATGGAAAAGTGAACATATAGAGTTGTAGGGTGCAAATGGATATATATGGAAAAGTGCACGGATACAAAGCTAAATTAGTAGCAAAAGGATACACACAAAAGGAGGGAATTGACTTTAAGAAAACCTTCTCACCTGTAGTCAAACTTGTAACCTTCAAAGCTCAACAGCTACTGCACAAAATCTGTGGACTCTTTTACATTGGTATGTAAACAATGCATTTCTAAATGGTGAAATGTATGAAGAAGTATATATGATGCGTGTAGAATTGATAGCAAATATTAGCAAGTGCATTAGTCGCTCAAGTAATAAAGTGAATGAGTAGAGTTATCGTTCCCACGAGTACGGTTAATAACTTAGATTCTATTTTAACTTTGTTAATTGAAAAATTGAGAAAATATATGATTTCAGATGTGAATAAAGCGAAAATAATAAAAATAAAGGAAATGATCACTTGGAGAAATAATGATTTGATGATTAAAGCACCTAGTTATCACCACTAGAATGTAATGTATTTTCTCAATTTAGAATTAATTGAATCAATAATAAAGTGGATTCCCAAAATTAGTTAACTAATATTTCAGACTTTAACTACTATCTTATGAATCATTAGTATAAATTAATCCTTTCGGTTTTTAATTTACTTAATTAAATCATAAGATGCATTCAATCGGAATTAATATTAAGGACTTTCTCAAGTCACCTTAACAACTACACAAATTAGATCTCTTTTGATTTTCCTAATTATGGCATGCAATAAATAAGATCAATTCTAGAAACTATTATGAAAATAATCACTTCTTCTCAGATAGCAATCAAATCATAAATCGTGGAATCAAAGGAAAGCATTAAACATGAAATTGTAATTCTATTAAAGATTCAAATCAAACTAATATTAAGAAGAATCCAATACATAAATAAGGTTCAACTAGGATGACCCTAATAAAAGAATAAATCTGGAAATAACAACATCAAATCTGGAATAAAAATGTAGGGAAAAGAAAACAAAAACTCTAGCATAGGCCAAGCGCGTCCTTTCTCGAGTTTCCGGCAGAGCTTCGCTATTTTCCTCGCACATCTCCTCTTTCTAGGCTTCAAAACTATGCTCCAGGGATGCTTTTCCACGCCCTCTTCTACCTCCTTTTATAAGTTTTCTCGTCCCCCAAGGGAAGAAACCGAAATTCTATAAAAAAAATGAATAAAAACGATTTTAAAACGGCCTAACCGACCGCCGTCACGACCGTGACAGAAGGCTGTCAAGGATGAAAATACAGTCAATTTTTCTGTTGAAAATCTCTCTATCACGACCATGACAGAAACTAACACGGCCATGACAATAAGTCAAATTTTTGCTTGCTGAATCTTTCTGTCACGGCCATGAAAAGATCTGTCACGGCCGTGACAGTCTTCTAAGTTGTTTTAGGCCTTTTCTTGCCCTGATTTCGACGTTTTCTTATATCTTGTCATGAATAATTTTCAGATTTAGGTAGAAATTAAATCTAAATGAAATTATATGAAAACAAATCAAAACTCTTCTTTTCTAAACATAAAAAAATATTCTAAAATGCTAATCAAATGATCTAAACTAATGCATCATTTTTCGTGCATCAAATACCCCCAAGCTTAATATTTGCTTGTCCTCAAGCAAATTTCAGATAAGGCACATGGCTCCATCACAAAACTAATACTTTTCTTCCACCGTCCTTTTACACGACCATCACTAGAGTATTTATTCTCAACCAATACACAGCCTTACATAATTCTTAGCATTCAAACATGTCTTTTCTGCATATCTACAAATAATATTAGTCAATCTCATAAGAGTATCAATATTGAACTACAAATCTTTAAGGAGCATAATTTCATACTATTATTATTTCACATTTGAGCATTAAGATTTTTTCACTTTAAGAATTTAGTAATCCTCCATATTGCACAAAGTGGTCCATATAACAGGCTTTCGACCGACGGATCCCAGAACAGATGTCCTTAGGTTGCCAGGTAAGTATCCCCTACGGATCTAATTACCCAGACACACTAAGGTTCCAGATGGTACTTTATACTTTTCATTTAACTGTTAGGGCTCAACTAGCCATCTTTTCATTTTCACTTTAATATTAAAATTAATTAGCATAATTATAAGCTCCAAAAAGACTTAATGCTTTCAATAAAGATGCAATTATAATCAAGACTAACATCATAGTAAATAATAGAGAAATTCATCATTTAAAAGCTAGTCCTTCTACTTAGCAACAAACTCAATACAAATCTCAATACTCTTGTGATACCCGATAAAAAGAAATAATGATTGAATTTTATAGATTAAGCGATGTTTTGAAAATAAGCTTAAAAGACAATAAAATAGTAAACAAGAAGAAATGAAATGGCACAAAAAAAAATTTCAAAAATTTTCATAATTAGATGCATGCCAAACAAAATAAGATGATCGACTCAAAATGTTGAAAATAGACATGCCATGCAAATGAAACAAGACTAAGTTGTTCCCCCAAGCTTGAACTTGACACTGCCCCAGTGTTAGGCTTGTAGGCAAAAAAACTATGAAATAATAATAATATATGATAAAATGCAAATGGAGTAGAGACAACCTAATGATTTCTATGTCGGTCATGTTACTTCAAAAGGCGGCTTAAAGGCTTCTTCTGGCATGATTTGGACATCTTTCTGCGGTTTCAGAACTACAACGGTCGTGGCATTACATGGGTACGGCCGTGACAAAGGCATTGACACCCTTACAAGATAGGCATGGTCGTGAGAAGATGTAGGCACGGCCGTGACCATGTCCTCTTGGAGCAGACTCTCAAAAACTAAAATTTTAATGTTAATTAATCTAAGTTAAAAAAATCCAATACTAATGCTAATAACTCAAAACTAAGGGGACAAAGGTTTAGGAGTGTAGTTCTAAATTATAGTCGTTAGCTTGACTTTTACCCTTTGGTTACCTCAAGTATCTAGAAGGGAATCGAAGTGATCTTTTTCCATCTTACCTCTGATATAATTCTTGAGGCGTTGTCCCTCCACTTTGAAAGAATTACCTAGATCATCTTGTAGAGCTTGGTCCTTGGGCTTCCAATGCATTGAATTTTTTGTTGTCTGATCTGATGATGGTGTTTTTCCTTCTACCAATGAATGATTTGGAGGTAATGGTGGGATGGTTGTTGAACTTTCTGGAGGCGCATTTCTTCTCACTTGTCCATCTTCCATAATATATTCACTTATCTCCTTAACCCTCCATTGAGTAGTCCATGTCTTCTAATAATAATTCTTCCTCGGTCGTCTTCTTCCTGGATTAAAATATTGCAAGTGACATAGGCATATAATAGGTGTAGAGCTATCCATAATATTATCCACTGAGGCATAAACAATCTGAGAAGCCAACTCCACTTTCTTCTCTAATGCTTGAAATTTTGTCTGCATCACATCAAACTTAACATTAAAATTTAGGGATTGAGGAGGAGAAGAAACAATAATCGGTTGTTAATCCTACAACTGTGCCAATTGTGATTGTAGGTTGCTAATGAGTTGATCTTGTAGGATAAATCTTTTCTCTATAACTCCAATCAATTGGCACAATTTTTCTTCGATGTTGGAATTTGACTCTGACTGAATGGATGGAGGAACATCATTTTTCACTTGAATCTCCTTCAATTGCTCTACTTGTCCCAGCAATTTCATAAAGGCTTTTTCTTAAAGTTGAAATTTTTCTTCAAGAGTTGTCATAAACTTTAACATCATATCTTCAATTATACTCTTTCCTTGTACCATGGGAATGAGTGGGATACTGTTATTTGCAAGTTGCGATATTTGTGCTTCATGATCCTCAAGCATCTTTCTTTGTTCTTCGAAATAGTAGTCTCCCATAGTCTTTGGCTTTGTTATCATTTGAAGATATCTCCTGGTCACACAAAATAAAGAGATATGAAAGTATGTGAAGTAAAAAGAATCTGCATGAAATTTAACAGAAAAATAAAAGCTCTCAAATAACAAGTAAAATAAAAATAAAAGTTAGTACACACGTCCCCGGCAACGGCGCTAAAAACTTGATGCGTGTAGAATTGATAGCAAATGTTAGCAAGTGCACTAGTCGCTCAAGTAATAAAGTGAATGAGTAGAGTTATCGTTCCCACGAGGACGGTTAATAACTTAGATTCTATTTTAACTTTGTTAATTGAGAAAATATATGATTTCAGATGTGAATAAAGAGAAAATAATAAAAATAAAGGAAATGATCACTTGGAGAAATAATGATTTGATGATTAAAGCACCTAGTTATCACCACTAGAATGTAATGAATTTTCTTAATTTAGAATTAATTGAATCAATAATAAAGTGGATTCTCAAAATTAGTTAACTAATATTTCAGACTTTAACTACTATCTTATGAATCATTAGTATAAATTAATCCTTTTGGTTTTTAATTTACTTAATTAAATCATAAGATGCATTCAATCGAAATTAATATTAAGGACTTTCTCAAGTCACCTTAACAACTACACAAATTAGATCTCTTTTGATTTTCCTAATTATGGCATGCAATAAATAAGATCAATTCTAGAAACTATTATAAAAATAATCACTTCTTCTCAGATAACAATCAAATCATAAATCATGGAATCAAAGGAAAGCATTAAACATGAAATTGTAATTCTATTAAAGATTCAAATCAAACTAATATTAAGAAGAATCCAATACATAAATAAGGTTCAATTATGATGACCCTAATAAAAGAATAAATCTGAAAATAATAACATCAAATCTGGAATAAAAATGTAGGAAAAAAAAACAAAAAACTCTAGCATAGGCTAAGCGCGTCCTTTCTCGAGTTTCCGGCAGAGCTTCGCTGTTGTCCTCGCACATCTCCTCTTTCTAGGCTTCAAAACTATGCTCCAAGCCCTCTTCTACCTCCTTTTATAAGTTTTATCATCCCCCAAGAGAAGAAACCGAAATTTTATAAAAAAAGTGAATAAAAACGGCTTTAAAATGGCCTAACCGACCGCCGTCACGACCGTGAAAAAGCCTTTCACGGCCGTGACAGAAGGCTGTCAACGCTAAAAATACAACCAATTTTTCTACTGAAAATCTCTCTGTCACGGCCATGACAAAAATTGTCACAGCCGTGACAGTAACTTAGTCAAATTTTTGCTTGCTGAATCTTTCTGTCACGACCATAAAAAGATCTGTCACGGTCGTGACAGTCTTCTGAGCTATTTTAGACATTTTCTTGCCTTGATTTCGACGTTTTCTTATATCTATCGTGAATAATTTTCAGATTTAGGTAGAAATCAAATCTAAATGAAATTATATGAAAACAAATCAAAACTCCTCTTTTCTAAACATAAAAATATTCTAAAATGCTAATCAAATGACCTAAACTAATGCATGATTTTTCGTGCATCAATATATGAAAGTTCCAAATGATTCATTTTAGAGGGAGACTCGAGGGAAAGTTTGCAAATTGTTAAAATCCTTATATCAATTAAACAAGCCTCTAGGCAATGGAATCTAAAATTTATAGGAATTGTTTTAAACTCATGTTTTACTCAATGCAAGAATGATTATACCATGTTTACAAAATCAATGGGTAGTTTCTTTATAACACTTTTGGTGTATGTAGATGACATTCTTGTAGTAGGGAATGATTCCACCTTAATTGCTTCAGCGAAGAATGCTCTTGAAAGACAAATCAAAATCAAGGGTCTAGGTAGGCTGAAATACTTTTTAAGCATGGAAGTGTTGAGATCTACAATGACATATTCTTAACACAAAGAAAATATGACATAAATCTACTCTCAAATTATGGATTCACAAGTTCAAAACCAACATCTACACCCTTGGAACAGAATGTCAAATACACAACATACAAGTATGACTTGAAGATTGGAAGTCACAAGGATCAACTACTCAATAATGTTGATGGTTTTCAAAGATTCATTGGTATATTTATATACCTAACTCGTACTAGAGCTGACATTACCTTCACAGTAAAGCACCTAAGTCAATTCATGCACTATCCGAAACAATCTCTTCTAAATGGTCTGCTTCGGATCCTTCGATACCTCAAGTACTCTCCAGGACGAGGATTGCTTTTCTCAACAAAGCTTTCTCATTGCCAACCAAAAAATTCAAGTTTGGTCGTGGTTGCCCATTTGCCTTCCCTCTCTGCTTCTTGTTTGATTTGCAAATTATGCACATTCCTTTAGATCTAACATTTTTAAGCTTATTTCCCTATTATTTTTCATTGTAAAGTTTTGGATCATTAATTGTCGACACATTTTTCCTATTTTGTAAAGTTTGAGACTCCTATCCTCCTTTTAAATCTATCTTTCTTATCGATGTTTTTTTATTTAGATATGCTCCAGTTGCAATATCAATTATATCTTTGAGCTTTTGACATGTTGGTTTTGCAAGATAAAAAAGTTATCTTGTGAATTGCCAAAATTACCATTGATCAATTATGAAGGTTGTCCTCTGCCCTCTTTCTTTAAGTGTTTGTTTTATTCCTAACAAGATATCTTGATAGAGACAACCAAAAGGGGGGTTCGAACAGAGCTGAAAGCTCATTTCACCTTGAACTAGAGCAGATCCCCAAGTGTCACATCAAATCTAATGCCCTAGTTGATCAGAATATAGCTGAAGGCACCTAAGGTTCATCAAAACTTTTTTCTAAGATTGAGTTGTGAATATTTATGACCTTCTTGGTCATATGAATGATTTGACTCTAAAGTACATGAATATATATATGATTCATAGAGTAGTTATGATGGTGTGTATTGATTTGATAATATTTTTGATCTTTTCGGCAGAATCTTTATAATGAATAATTGAATTGACAAGTGAGGTATGAGTATACATGTATAAGCATGAGAACAAGCAATGGACCTTACGTAGGCATCCACAAATGTCATTAACTTTTTGCTCGTATCTTATAAATATTTATTGAAGCAGAAAGATTGGAACACAAAGGGGAAAATTCGAAAATGAAAACGAAGAGAACAAAGGCAATGAGCACCCATTCAATGTGTAATATCATTTACTATAACACCCCTAAAAGCAAAGGCATGTTCTCATTCCATGGTGTAGAAAGGCAATACAAAAGCCCTAAAGCTCTCCTTTCTTCTCTCTATTCTCCCACCAGCAAACTCATTTTCTTCTTCCTCCTAAACCTTTCTTCCATGATTCCCTAGGAGTTCAACAAGAAAGGGAAGATAAACAAGGAGGATAAGGCATTTGATAAGAGATTAATTGGAGAGGGAGAGAAATAAGAGAAGAAGAAACCATAATTAAATTATGTAAATGGAATGAACCCAAATTCCTAATTTCATTCTCAACAAATTTTAAAATGAGAGTTTGATTTCTTTCTTTCTTCTTTGAATTTGATTATGATGGTTGGATTAATTAGGTTTATGTTGTTATGATTATCATGCTAAAATGTTATTGATTCATGATGAAAAAAGTAGGGCTCTTATATGATGGTGATGGATTTTATTTAATGGGATGTTCATATGAAATCGGACTTGTTTTTCCAAATTATTGAGTGCACATATTTCCTAGTGTGATTGATACATGTTTAACATCTAAATAGGTGTTCAATGTGTAATATCATTTACTATAACACCCCTAAAATCAAAGGCATGTTTTTGTCCATTGTGTAGAAAGGTAATACAAAAGTCCTAAAGCTCTCCTTTCTTCTCTCCATTCTCCCACCAGCAAACCCATTTTCTTCTTCCTTCTAAACCTTTCTTCCATGGTGCCCTATTAGTTAAAGAAAGGGAAGGGGAACAAGGAGGCTAGGATAAGAGATTAATTGGAGAGGGAAAGAATTAGGAGAAGAAGAAATGCTAATTAAATTATGTAAATACAATGAATCCAAATTCCTAATTTCATTCTAAACAAATATTAAAATGAGAGTTCGATTTCTTTCTTTCTTATTTGAATTTGATTATGATGGTTGGATTAGTTAGGTTCGTGTTTCTATGATTATCATGCTAAAATGTTATAGATTCATGATGAAAAAAGTAGGGCTCTTATATGGTGGTGATGGATTATTCAATGGGATGTTCATATGAAACGAGACTTGTTTTTCCAAATTATTGAGTGCACATGTCTCCTAGTATGATTGATACATGTTTGACCTCTAAATAGGTGTTTAATGCTATAGAAAACCTGTTATACGAACTCTAAACTTGTGTGGAACGGATTGAAAGATTCACACTAGAAATTCAAAAGAAAGATCAAGATGTTAGGGTGTAAAAGACATTTCATGAGCTTTAAACTATAGTCATGGTATGTGAAGTGTGCAAAGCTCGTAATAAGCCATTGTGGGTTGATTTCACGAGTCATGAACTAATTTTCACAACTACGACTAGGGAAGTTAAACTATAAGACATGACTAACCATTTATCACCATTTTCACAAACCATAAATTAATTTTCACCGGCCACGATCAAAGTCAAATGATTGTGAAATATATTTTAGTTTTGAAATGTGAAATGTGAAATCAAAATCACAGGTCATGAAACTCTTATGCACAAATTCCACTCTCAGGAAGTTCACGTAGCGAGATAAGACAAATCATAGTGCAAGGGACATGGACTAAACTAGCATAATTCATTAATGGATTACGGTTCGACAAAAGCCCGGATAACATTCACTATAAGCTACTTTTGGACTACAACAGTTAAACATAGTGGAAAATTTTGGGCCTTTTGATCATTTTAATATTTTTAAAATTTTATTGAGATTAATTAAAGGATTGATGGATGATTAAAGTTATTTTGCACTAGTGTTATGTTATGCCATATTCTTAGTGATATTGCTCAAATGTTCATGCAATGTGATGTTATGTGATGATATTTTTATCATGTTATTTCATTACTTGACACAGATAGATCCGAAATGCATGTCAAGGCGTAGGGTTAAAAGCAAAGTTATATTGAATTGGAATGTTGTTAGTTTAAACATAACCCTTGGCAAATTGGATTCATTGTATTGTTTATTATATCCTCGATGTGAGTAATTGGATTGGTACACATTAAAGATAACAATTGTGTGCTAGTGTAATTTGATTTAGCCATTCATCATGGGCATTAAAGACTACCAAGTATCACAAAGTATGAAATAGTAAATTACGTCAAATGTCCTTCAACTTTGAGTACTTTTTCAACACTATCCTCAAACTTTAATTTATAACAAGATTGTCCTCCATCTTTTCATTTATTTCATTAACTTTCCTTTTAACATGCGATCGGTCATTTCCTAGTTACTCTGTTGATGTGGCACCCACGTAGCAATTTTCTCTCTCCTCCATGCAAGAAACCATCCGACATGTCATTTATCTCTCCTACGTGGCATGATTAAATAATAATAAAAATAATATAATAATTTAAAAGGAGAGAGAATGGGGCACCGCCCCTCCCCTCGACCTCCGACGTCCTTGTTGCAGCCCAAACCCTTTTTTTCTTGTGCCAACGGCCCCCCTCCGATGATTGTTAAGGAGGGGCGACCCCTCCCCTCCCACCCCTCCTTCTCCACATGAAATTTTTATTTTTTATTTTTTTAATTTTTTTAATATTGTCACGTTAGTAAATATGTCATGTGCATCGTCACCTATGCGATCGAAAAATGGGCGATCGATGATGAAAAGAGCATTCGGTGCAATAAGTTAAAAGTGAAGGATATTCGCGTTATAAATTAAAATTGGCGGACATCGCTGAGCAAATGTTAAAATTGAAGGGTATTTAGTGTAATTTACTCAAGTATGAAAATGATTATTAAAATTATTTGTTTAATTTTTACTAAAAAACATCACTTCAATTGAATAATAAAGTGGTTAGAAAGCATTCATCTCATTGTTTATTGGAGACTAAAATGTTTAATGCAATTGTTATTAAGTACTAGCCTTCTATTGATATCAATATTAGACAGTAATTAAAAATATTGCAGATGTCTTTCATTGCTATTGAATCGAACACTATTATCGTTATTTATCATCATGCATAAATGACATATCTTATGTATTTTATTAATCATATCACAAGTTTTTCATTGTTTATGGCCTTTAGATATAACTAACAGGAGGTTGACTTTCTCTGCTTCTTAGTTCGTACAGGAGGTGGAGAACTCGTGATGACGGATTGCACATTTACATCGGTCTTATCGTTTGGCCTTTTTATATTGATGTCTAGTATGATCATAATCTTATTATTCTACAAATGTTGTTATGAATTTATGTCGGTGTCATATGTCTTAACTTCTCACCTTTGAGAATATTATGGACTATGGAGTCTCATGTGGACTTTGGGTAATATTATATTATTGGGTATTTCGCCATGTCATATTATGTATTATGCTTTATATGCATTAATATGAATTATGATTTATTTTATATATGTTTCCATTGCTTATGTATTTGTATATTAGATTTTTATTGATCATTTCTAATATAACGTTGCTCGAAATCCGCTCACGGCACATGTCACGAGGTGAAGTAAGCTGTCATTACACAATGTCAAATTTAATTGGTTACATCACTCTTCCATAAAGTTAATCGACTTTACATAGATAGAAAAGACAATGTTTAGAACAATGGGTGGGCTTAATGCCACTCTTAACATTCTTATTGCCACTTCAATTGGACCATATTACTCTTATTTTTTCACTCTCAAAATAAAAGAAAAAAGGTCTCGGAAGTTGTATCTTGCAGGGGGAATTTGGAGTGACACCAATGGAGTTGCAAAAGAAAAGAACGTGAATGGTCAAATCCAAAAGAAGGATATTAAAAAAATGACTCCTCGTCTTCTCCTTGAGAAACAAAAGAACCAAGACCAAAATAGAAATATAAAATATATGAAATTAAAACACAAACGACATTCCAATTCAATTCGTCACCATATCCTAATAAAATATTTGTTTAACTTCAATTAATTGATTGAAAAAATTAATTAGTGTTTCCTTAACAAAAAATGAAAAAGCAACAGACAATTAATAATTATCCAAAAAATTAATTATTTCAAAAACAAAATTTTCGATTATTTTTTCACTCTTTTTATTTTCACTTTATTTTGTATATTTTTAACAAAAAAACTTATCTAATTTTATAATAATTCCTATATTGATTAACTTAATATGCTTATTCAATAATTTAATTTATACTATTAAAAATAATCAAAAGCATGAAGAGAGAAGATAGAGAAACATACACTACTAGAAAAATGCGGATTACTGACGGTCCGGACCGTCGGTAATCAGCCCGAAAACCGTCGGTAACGCAATTACCGACGGTTTTTCAGTCGGAATCGATCCGTCGGAAAAACGCTCGTCGCAAATGGATTTGCGACGGTTCAAAAAAATTCGTCGCAAATATCGACGGTTCTGGCCGTCGGAAAAGTCCCCGGCGGTTCGACCCGTCGAAATTTGACAGTTGCAACCGTCGGAAAAGTCCCCGGCGGTTCGAACCGTCGATATTTCCGACGGTTGCAACCGCCGGAAAAGTCCCCGGCGGTTCGAGTCGTCGCAACTTTTCGACGGTCGCAACTGTCGAAACTTTGGACGGACGTCGCAACCGGAGGCCGGAACCGGCCGCCTGGCGGCCGATCCGGCCGCTGGAGGCCGGATCCGAACGGCCACGGCCGGATCCGGCCTCCGGCCGGCCGACAGCAGAGAGAGAAAGAGATGCCGGCGCGGAGCGGGAGAGAGAGAGATACGCCGGCGCGGGAGAGAATTGTCGGCGTCCGGCGTGGGAGGGTCGCCGGCGTCCGGCGTGGGAGGGTCGCCGGCGTCCGACGGGCGGGAGGAGGTGCTCGCGGCCGGGAGAGAGAGAGGAGAGGAGGGAGAGAGAGAGAGGAGTGGAGGGAGGAGGGAGAGAGAGAAGAGGGAGGAGGGAGAGAGAGAAGATGGATGAGGAATATATATAAGGAGAAAAAGTGGAAAGAAAGCGGGAAAAGGGAAAAAAAAGTGGGATAATGAAATTTTAATTACCGACGATTGCGACCGTCGAAAACGTAAATATTAAATATTTTTATAATTATCGACGGTTGTGACCGTCGAAAATATATTTAGTTATATATAATATTTATTTTTTATTTTACCGACGGTTCAAGTCGTCGGTAATCGTTACCGAAGGTTTTGACCATCGGTAATTGCGACGGTTTAGTCCGTCGCTAGTTATATTAATAAAATATTCTTTATATGATATTATTATACATTTACCGACGGTTACGACCTTCGGAAATTGCGGCGGATTTTGCGACGGATGGATATCCGTCGGAAATATCGACGATCCTAATCGTTGAAAAATTAAATAATAATATAATAAATTATATAATTAATTTTTTTATTTCCGACGGTCGTGACCGTCGAAAAATCCGTCGAAAACATTTAATGATAATATAAAAAATATATAATTTAATTTTTTTATTTCCGACGGTCATAACCGTCGAAAAAGTCGTCGGAAATTGCGACGGATGGATATCCGTCGAAAATATCGACGTTCCTAATCGTCAAAAAATTAAATAACAATATAAATTATTTCCGACGGTCATAACCGTCGAAAAATCCGTCGCAAATTGCAACGGATTTAGAACCGTCGGAAATTATCCGTCGGAAAATCGCAATTTTCTTGTAGTGATACTGGGATGATTTAATAAGAGAACTCAAAGATAGAGAATGAAAAATAAATTAAAATAATAAAGGGTAAAAGAGCAAATTTGGAGTGACATTAAACATAACATTTGAGGAGCAGCGTTAAAGACACCCTAAAACAATATAATCTTTCAAGTAAAGGCCACAAATCCGTATCCAAACAATAGGCAGTCAAAATACAATTAGGCAAAATTGTCAACAACCGGCAGCGATAAGAACAAGATCAATTGTATCTCTAATGGGTTGTTCAATACATTACCATAGTTTAAATCATTATTAAAATAGATTACTACTATTTAAGTTGTCGATAATATCATATAATATTGTTTTGTAAGTATTGTTAACACAAATAGTAGTTAAAATAGTTGAACAACAAATTATAAAAATATTACTAAAAATTATTTATATTTTGATCACATTATTATTATTATTATAAACAAATAAATAAAGCAAAAATGGAAAAATAAATATAGATAAAAGAAGGTACGAAATAAAGAGTTATTTATAAAAAAAATTAAGCAATAAAGAAGACGAGGCTGAATGATATTATTTACTAATAAAATATTTAAAATTAAAAAAAATTATTGAAAGAATATTTCTATGCCATTCCATCCAACTGGACTATGTTATTTCTTCTTGTTACGAGTGAGGTGTTTAGTTAAAATTAATGAGGTATTAGGATATGTTCTAAAAATTTTAAATAAAATAATCAATAATCTAACGAAATTATGTCATACCAACGGAACTGAATGGGATGATTTAACACTAAGCAATTATCAGCCACACAATTCCAAAACATTGTCTCTCTCTCTTCTTCTCCAAAAGTTTTGAATCTTTATTAAAAATATATGATTTCATTTCTTTTTTCGTTAAGAAGAAAGATTTCAATTAAAAAAAATAATTTAAGAATGAATCTTGACAGGCATTATTTAATAATTTTTTTAAGAAAAAGCATACTCGCTTAAAACCGGTAAACTCAAGCGATTATTTTTTTATATATATAACACGAAAGAAAACAAGTTGAACAAAAACAGGTAAAAAAAGGATAAGAATTATGTGCTTGGGCTACAAATGATAAGTGCACGTATGGAAATGTAATCCAATTAGGATTTAAGAATCCATTTCTCAAGGAAGAAATAAAATCCCTGAAAACTCCATTCATGTGTATCTAGAAGCAATGAAATAAAACTATCAATAATTGAGGAAGAGTGGTAAGCGATTTCTCCTCGCTTAAGTAAAATTTTGAGTTCTTTATTGAGAACCTCACCTGCCATTGTCAAGTACGTGATGCGGAACGATCAGACTGAATTAGTTAAGCTCGATAGTTGGTCGACCTCCAATCTGTAACAGTGCTATTGGGAGCCTCACCTACCATTGCCAAGTACGCGATGTGGGGCGACCATACTGAATTAGTTAAGTTCGACAGTGGATCGATCTCTAATTTGTGAGCAGTGTGTATAATCATTAACACCGCACGAATTAAATCGTCGACACCGCTTCTCAGATATCGAAAGAGCGATGTTTTTAAAGCTTGGAATAATTTGTACTCATATTTCTTCGATAACTTGCATCGTACCAAATCTCATATAAAAATATAATAAATGATATCCCAATCCGTCCACGTACCAATTCCCGCAGGCGTAGGTGGTTGAATGTTCCAACGCCATATGCAGTGTGTAATGTTTCAAGTCATACGAATTATTATAGAAAAAAAAAAAGAGGTAGCTGTCAATCTCTCGCAAGTGTGGGCTCAGATCAATTCAGGTTTTGGCATTGGTCTTGTAGGGGACGTTGAATCAATGATTGTTTTTATCATATTTAACGTTATGAACTTTTTTATATAACATCCTTTCGTCTAATTTTTTTTATTTATGAAAATATTAAAATGTCTAAGCAACAAGAATGTAACATAACGACGCACATCATCACTCGAAGACTAAAAGGTCACGAGTTCAAATTTCATGGTATATAATGAAAAAAATTCAAATCCTACTTCTTATGTACCTAAAAAATAATAAAATGTCCTTAGACGTTTAATATAAAATAAATCAAGAATAATCAATTTTGTGAGGTCCCTCCCTATTATATTGATATTCTTTTCTGTCTTCCCACAAGAAAAAAATTGCCTGTGCGTTTACCACTGCCAACCAATTAATTTGGAATATTTCGAGCATGAAAGTTGACTATGAATTTTATTTGAGATGTGGATGTAGCAAGTTGTGCATAGCTTGGACGTCTGCTATAATTGAAAATAATGAATTATTCATCTAGTAAAATTGCAAAACATGCACCTGGTGGAGGCAGCCTGAGACGAAACATCTTGGCATCTACGGACACATTTGCACACCTCAAAGTGGGCCACGTTTCATGCATCACGTAGCACGTGAGGGGGACTGGCTCAATTTCTTCTTGGTTTGTATATTCCAACTTTTGACCAAATTGGAAACGTTGGACTCTTTTTTATTATTAGTGTACCACGAACACTGGGAGTTTTTGGCATTTAAAAAATGCAACATGTTATTTTTTTTAAGAACGTTTGAGTTTGAATTCATTATTTTTAACTCAACATGACCATTAGTCAACTTAAAGTATGTAGTTGAATTAATATGATGGAATAAACGATTATAAAAATATATAGTTGAAATAAATCAATGTTATGCTTTTATCATTCCTATTTATTGTTCTTCATTTCTTCCCGACGTCCTATTAAGAAGTTTCTTAATTCAATTGTAATCGGAAAAAAATTATCTCTAATTTTAAAGAAAAGGAGATGACATGATTTGAAAATGTTGCATGATTTGATCCCTATTTACTTATCGATTTTGAGTTGTATTGGATTGCGCACACTTACTTTTATATAGTCACCCGAGATTCCCCACCTGTTTTGCATATGTATAATTAGTCTATATTTGGTAGGTGTGAAGTTGTCCATTTTTCGATTCAAAATAAAATTATTCATTATTCGGGTCAAATTTATAAAATAAATAATAATTTAAATTTTTTGTATAATTTAATTAATTTAAAAAATTAAACATTTTGAATAATTGAAGTTGTCCATTTTGAATAATTTTCGGAATCCTACACTAGTATAATAATATTTTAAAAATTAGATGATAAATTAAAGTTCATATATATATTTAATTTATATCTAAATTTAAATCATATTATAAAAATTTTGAAATTATCAAAGAAAATTTCATAACGTAAGAACTTTAAATTATAAAGAAAATTCTTATATCGATAATAAAAAATTATGATTTATGAATTCATTATGTCAGAAAATAGTAACTTTTTTTATTCGATTATAGTTTAGACAAGTTGGTTTCCTTATATTAAAAGTTATATTTTAAATTATGTTCGGATTTCTAGTTTTCTTTCATTTTTTTAATTTTCTCATGGGATGGTCAAACACTAGGGGGGGGGGGGGGGGGGGGGGGGGGTGTGGAACCTTCAGAATACTGGTTCCACGAGTATAGTGGCTCCTTTTTTTGTGATTTCACCTTTTTTATTTGACGTTTCACTTTTTTCAAACTTTTTTTTCTTTTATCGTTTTCTTTTTTAACCTTTCATATATAACTTAATTTATTTATTGTATGTAAAATATAAATAATAAAGAAGTAATCTAATATTATTTATTATTTATTATTTATTATAAAATTTTAATATTTTCATTAAATATAATTTATTAAAAAATGAATTTTTATATTTAAATAATATATTTTTTGACAAAATTGTTGACATATTTTTTAATTTATATTATGTATTTTAATTTTTTAATAATATTATAATATAAAAATTAAAATTAACTCATCACATCTATTTTTTTACATCACATCAACTACTTTATTCTTCATCATCAAATTTTACTCCATCCAAACACAATCGAACTAATCTGTCATTTCAACTATTCACAGGAATTTTCTAAAACTCTAGTTCCTATTGCCAAACATTCCCTAGGGATGAAAGTGTATTGATCGATTAGTTTTTAGGTCAAAAAAATATCTTTTAAATTTTGGGTGATTTTTAAAGTATAAAAGATCATTCTAAAAAAATTCGAAGAAAAAAATCGACCTACGTGGTCTCAAGTTTTTTTTTCCGGATAGGAGGCCTACTTTAAATATCTTGCAGTCAATGTTTAAATAAAATTAAAATTTAACTCTAAGTTCAACTTTTTATGTAAATAATAATGTAACATATTATCGTATTATAATTCAAAAAATCATAATATTTTTAAAAATATATTTGATTCGGGTCAAATCCTTCATATTTTTTATAGGCATCTTAATTTAATTATTCTAAAAAAACTAACCTAATTTTTAATTGGAGTTCAAATTTATGATTTTTTCAAATCGATTTTTTCGGTTTGATTAAATTTTTAGGGTGTATAGATTTTTTTTTCTTACACCCTTATCAAACACCCCTATAAATTGATCACTTATTTAATTTCTTTTCCGATTATTTATTGAATGCCTTTCCATTTTGAATATGCGATGATTACAATGGGAGACAAATGTGCAAACTAACTACCTTGGTACGTGATTAATGTCTTCTCCTTTCCATGAATACATATTTGGAACACGCCATCTCACAAAAAAAATGAAAACGTGATGCATTAGCTATGACTTTTTTGGGCTAAGTTTTTCTTCTTCCTTTGGGTGAGAGATGTATGAGGTAGTAAGACTTTACCTACTACCCACTGGGCCACTCTCAAATTAGTTTAAAAAATAAGTTTTTTGTGACGAAAGTTTTTTTTCAAGCTTAATTTATTTATTTTTTATGTATACCTAAACAATCTCAAGCTTTGCAGAAAAAAGGAAACATATGCCTCGATTACTAGCAGCTTAAGATTTTTGATGCAGGCATGCACCATGAGCAAAGGAGTAGCTCCATATCTACTCCTCCTGCTCACGGCCACCACTCTACTCACTCCCTCCGCAGGGATTGATACTTTAATTCCGGGGCGACAGCTCGCCGACGGCGAGACTTTGGTCTCCGGGAACCAAACCTTCGTGCTGGGCTTCTTCAGCCCCCAAGGCTCCAAGAATCGCTACGTCGGCATATGGTACCATGACAGCATGGTTTCCGTTCAAACCATCGTCTGGATTGCCAACCGAGACCGTCCCATCAGCGAAGGTCTCGGAAGCCTATCGATCGCCGCCAACGGAACGCTCTATGTCAGCGCCGGCAACAATTCCAGCTTTAACATCTCGTTCTCCAGCTCCCCAGGTCTACGCAGTCCGGTTGCGCAGCTCCTGGACAACGGCAACTTCATCGTCAGAGAAGCCACCGGCAGCAGCGACGATTCGAGCAGCTTCGCGTGGCAGAGCTTCTACTATCCGACCGACACGGTGCTCCCGGGCATGAAAACTGGCTGGTTCCCGAAACTCGGGATTCACACACGGCTCGTAGCATGGAAGAGCGCCAGCGATCCGGCGTCGAGCGAGCACTACGGGTACCTGGACACGCACGGGTACCCGCAGCAGCTCTTCTGGACGGGGCCCCGCTTGATCTGGCGGTCCGGGCCGTGGAACGGGCTCAGGTACAGCGGCATCCCGGAGATGACAACCTTCAACATGTTCTCTTTCCAGTTCGTGGTGAAGCCAGACGAGATCTTCTACGAGTTCGACACCAAAGTAACCTCCATCATCTCCAAGCTCACGCTAAACCAGTCGGGCGACATCGAGCGCCTCGTTTGGGTCCCGCAGTACAAGACGTGGAATTCCTTCTGGTCCGCGCCCAAAGACGAATGCGATAAGCCGTCCAAGTGCGGCTCGAACGGCGTCTGCGACGCCGAGAGCTATCCGGTGTGCGATTGCATCCCCGGATTCCGGCCGAAGGATCCGGCGACGTGGGCTCTGAGGGATGGGTCGGCCGGGTGCGTTAGGAACACCTCTTTGGACTGCAGAACCGATGGGTTCATGGTGCTGAGAGGAACAAAGCTCCCGGACACATCCAGGTCGACGGTGGACATGACCCTGAGCATCGCGCAGTGCCACGAAATGTGCTTAAGCAATTGCTCATGCACTGCGTATGCCAACGCAAACATCAGCAGTGGGATCGGCTGCTTGATTTGGATCGAAGATCTCCACGACTTGAGGGTTTACAGCAATGGAGGACAGGATCTATTTGTCCGACTGGCCGCTGTCGATCTTGGTACGTAGCTTTTCTAAGGATTTCTTTCTGATTTATATGTTTCTCTTCTTACTTTCTTGGATGCTCATCAATCAAGACATGGTTGAAGTGTACTTCCAAAACTCCTATGGTCCACTGTGTTCGACGGTTTAACTAAACCTGATTTGATTGGCATGCCTATGAAATTATGTTCTTTGTCGCCGAGTGTATATAATATCTAATATACTCTTATCACTGACTGTGTATATAATATGTAAATAAATTAATCACAATGAATAAGGGAGCAAAAACTCCGTCTATGTTTTATAGCCGGTCCCAAGTTCGAATAAAAGAAGAGATTGTGTTAGGCCTCGATAGTCAGCGTAAAACTCTGTCGAATCTCATGAACATGAATCAACGATAGCGTCATATGATCCATGTAGCCGATCCCACATAGTGGGATAAGGCTTTGTTGTTGTTGCGAATAAGAGAGCAAAAAGAGTTATAGGCTTCTTCACTTCATGAAAATGCAGACACCAAATTGTACTACTAAGAACTTTAGTTTTGGTTTTCTACTGATGCAAGTTTAGTGTGCCTCAACAGATCGCATAGAGGCAGGGAACAAGTCCCACAAGAAAGAAGTGGCTATAATTGTGGGGAGCCTTGGGTCTGGTGCAGTTGTATTTGTCATTGTAATTGCTTACTTTGTGCTAAGGAAGTTGCAATGGTGTGCTAAGAGAAGCAGAATTGAAATGATCCCTTCGTTCTCATCAACCACTAGAGGTACCACCTTCGTCAATATGACATTCTTGCTATCTTAATTAATTATGGATATCTGGTGTCTTAATCGAAATATGTAACAGACTAATTAAGCGTTTGGCAGGCGCAGGAAGAACGGAGGATGATAATGTTGAGTTGCCGTTGTTTGGCTTTGAAATCATATCGGCTGCAACTGATGAGTTTTCATCATATAACATGCTTGGAGAAGGGGGATTTGGCTTCGTATACAGGGTAATATGACCTTCAAGTTTATAAATTAATCTAAACTTGTGGCAGGATATGTATGTCAATGTGCTGTGTTATGTTTCTGATAAGTAGAAAAGAATGTATGCTCAACTTGATCAACTAAGGGAACATATTTTGCTGCATGTATATAAATTCATATTGTAATGTGAGCAATACTTGACAGGGGAAGTTATCCGAGGGCCAAGAGATTGCAGTAAAGAGGCTGTCAAAGACATCCATCCAGGGCGTGAATGAGTTCATGAATGAGGTGACTCTCATCGCCAAGCTCCAGCACAGGAATCTCGTTCGACTTCTCGGCTGTTGCATCGAGGGAGAGGAAAGGATGTTGGTGTATGAATACATGCCAAACAAAAGCTTGGATGCCTTCTTGTTTGGTTAGCCCACTGCATACTTAATCTGCTACGACAAACATTGGATTCTTTCACGAATCAACCATGTACCAAATCTTTGTAGTAAAAAATTGCATATGACTATTATCTCATAATAACTTTTTGACAGAGAAGGATCATGGATGCCATCTGAGCTGGGAGAAACGTTATGATATCATCTTAGGCATCGCGAGGGGCCTCCTCTATCTGCATCAAGACTCGAGATTTAGAATTATCCACCGAGATCTTAAAGCAAGCAACATATTACTGGACAGGGACATGAATCCAAAAATATCAGACTTCGGTCTTGCTAGGATATTTAGCAATGACGATGCCATGAACAAGACAAAAAGAGTCATGGGGACATTGTGAGTGATCTAGATGATCCATGTTTCTTTTGTCTTCTTCTTCATGACATCAATTGCATCTGTTCCAACTTTACGAAATAATTAATCCTCTTATGACAGCGGGTACATGTCTCCGGAATATGCACTGAATGGAGTGTTCTCGGTGAAATCAGACGTGTTCAGCTTTGGAGTTCTGGTACTCGAAATCATCAGCGGGGAAAGAAACAAAGGCGTGTATCACTCCAATCCGAAGGATTATCTTCTGGGGAAGGTAATGAAATGATTAACGGTACATCCATCATTTACATGATGAAGTTAAAATACTAACGAAAGAACACCTATATAACTTTTCAGACTTGGAGTCTGTGGAACGAGGGGAGGTGTCTGGAGCTGATTGATCCGTCGATGGATGATGGAAGCGTGACGCTGGCAGAAGTGGTTCGATGCGTAAAAGTTGGATTGTTGTGTGTTCAGGAGTTCCCCATGGACCGGCCGACGATGTCGAGCGTGGTGCTCATGCTCGCCAGCGATAACATGACGCTGCCTGAGCCGAAGCAACCGGGATTTGTGGCCAAGGGAGAATGCAGCGGCAGCGGCGGCGGCGGCTGCAGCCACGCCGATTCGAGTCCGTCCTCCGGCAAGTTGGAAAGCGTTAATTACCTGACGATAACGATGAACGCTGGTCGATGAGCAGCTGAATCTGCTGCCTGTGCCAAACCGCAGAAGAAGTGTGAATACAAAGTCTGCTCTTTTGGTTTCCGGTGTCCTTCTCCCTCGGCTTATTATAAAACCATCCACCTTTTGAGTTTTGAGTCTCACTAATTTGTCTGTTACTTCCTCTTCGTACCACATGCCAAGTACTTGTAACGTGATGTTATTCTGTGTTTTATTAGTTGCGTGACACTCCTAACATTTTCGTGTAAATGAAATGTTAGAAAATATAAGCACTTGATTTTTTTTGTAAATTAAAAAAATGAAATTATCTCCTTTTTCGTAACTTTAAATTCCGTGTTTTATGATATTCCGATCTATATTACTAATAAAGGGGAAAATAGTATTTAATGAGTAACATTCAGAATTATTAAAAATAGAAGAATTTGACAAAAAGAACATTAATGGCGAATCGGAAAAAAAAATGTGTGGATAATCCACGGCTTTCGGAAAAAAATATTAAAATATCCTTATGGAGAATCCTTCCGGACATAAATTAGAGAAAGAAATTTATGTTTAAATTAGCAAGATAAAAGAATACAGTAATAAGTAAAATCTTGAGCAATTTTCGTATTTGATGCCTAAACATTCAACCATGATCAAATCTAAATTTGGTCCCTATTGTTTATTTGTAAAAATAAATCTCTGACTTATAAATAATGCGAAAATAATGCCCTTGAGCGGTAATAGGAGTAAAGAATCTTACATTGCTATCTAATAGGAATAATGACATTGTAAATTTTTTTATGAAACTTTCATTGTTGAAATCATCTTTGCATATTAATTTTAATAATCTTAATCAGATTAATTTTATCATTATTATTTATAAGTTTTAGAACCATTTTGTGAAATAAAAATGACCAAAGTGGGGTAGGAGCTTTCTTAAGACATACATCATTAGGAAATAAAGATGCCGAACTCTAATTGGAGCAAATATAAAATGTTGTTGAAATCGTGCTTTATAATCATAAATCAATATTCGAGAAGTGGTCCGATCATTTAATTCACGTAACATTAATTGTTAATTAAAATTTCGATCTACAAAACACTTAGTATAATTGTATAATTTTTCTATAAATCATTATTTTTCTTCCTCTCTGTGGCAGAGAAGTGCAGTCTCAATGTCTCGAGCTGAAATATAAGGGATGTTTGGTACCAGCATAATGATAAAAATAAAGATTTGTTCATAGCAATCAAATATTATAAAAATTAAATTTTTTTAATCAAATATTATCATTATTTTATGTTTTTTGTCAGTAGAGTGAGAAAAAAACTTTTTGTCAAAATATGTTCTGACCCATTATATTTTTAATATAGCAATATTGAATTCTTTAACCAAACACCTAGTAAGAATTGTTTGATAAGAGAACATCACTAAGAATAAGGATAATTTTATCACTTAGGCCTGGTAAGAAAAAAGAAAAAAGTGTATGTCATCAACTTTCTTACTCAACCCAAAAGTCGAAACAAAATTGGACCACTTAAATCCTGATAGTGGAGCAATCTCATGGAGCCAAATAGCCCCATATAGAACTGGGCTTCGTAAGAATAATCAAGCTCGAAATATTCCGTAATTTTTTTTAATTCGGAAAAAATCATTCATGACTTTCGATATTTTCATAATCGACTAGTGGTCGGATTGAACTGAAAAAAAAAACTGATTTTTTTTAAAAATAAAATATCTTTTATATTTTTAAAATATATCATAGCTAATATTTTATAAGAAAGTAAAAAAAATTGTTTTATGTACTAAAATTCAAACTAAATTGTTTATTTAAAGACATGAAATCCGATATTTATATTGAAGCTACAGTTAATGAGACTCGACATAAGCCCATTGCTAAAAAAGTACAAAATAAGATAAAAGGAAGCTTAATTATTGGACTGGGCTGATAGCCGTATTAAAAGCCCGATAAATTGAGTCAAAACGTTAAATGCTAGCAGAATTTTTTTAAATATTTTTATTTCAAAGGTTAAACTTTACTTGTTTATGTTATTTATCAAACAAAAAAAAAATAACGTGTTTGAATCATTAAATGCTACTTGAAATAGATCACCAAAATAATGCCGCAAGACACTTCAACGGGTCATTACATTAACACTAATTTTGTTATAGACTCTATTTAACCAAGTTCGAGGTTTAACTATTTGATAATATTTTAAGCAACAAATTTTGGTTAAGCGAATGATGAGATAAAATTACTAAGGTTAATATTTTTTTTTATAAATATAACTATTGAAGCAATTAAAAATATAAGTTATATCATAATACAAATTGTGTTCATTCTTTTATTTTTAAATATACATTTATATTAGTTGTCCTAAATATGGAGAATGAAATTACGATTTTTAATTGAGTAAAGAAATAAAAATCGTGATGTAATTGACAAGAAGAAACAGAGATGAAGTACATTAAGTATCGAATGTAGATGTGTGATAGGGTTATTTCCATTGTAGGTTTCTGAAATATATAATATTTTGAAAAAAAAATGTTACAGTATTATACGCTGTGAAAACATTATAATAATGAATAAAATAGTAAAAATAATAACAAAATTCAAGATTTATGGATCCATAAGTCATGAGTTGGGCAAGATGTGATATAATCAAGTTTGATTGGCACAAGTAATTCATTGAAGTTGTGACTTAAATTTGATCATTATAATTATCAGTTAATTAAAGTCTATCATTTATTATGTTAAAAGATGTCAAATTAATCAAATAGTAATAAGGTGACATTATAATTAGCGAATTTAAATCGTAAAAAAAAAGTGTGACATGCCACCTCGTTGTCCTTGCAGGAACAACCCCGATGGCACAATTAAAGGCGACGTGGTTCCACTTTTAAGGCCGAAGACCCAAAACTAAAGCACGCGTGAGGAGATTTGCTACATTGCACAGTGCATGCATGTGATATGCATGGCTTCAAAAAGAGACTGCAACACTACAACACTGCTCGCGAGATTAACCACCAAGTTGACGTCTTCTTTTATGTTCAATTCAATTAGTTCATGGGGAGGAACACCCGATGTGAATGTCGATTACATTATCAAATTACGACTTCATTTATGAGTTGTTGGAGGGGGGACTTGCTTCGGTCCTAAGTTCAAATTAATTTCGTTTTTCGTATGTGTTTTGCTTCTCTAATGATGAGTTGTTTATAGTTTTTGTTCTATCAAGAACAAAACTTGTATAGTTAATATTTTACATATAAAAACATGTGTGTTGTGTGTGTTAATTTTGAGTGTTGACACAATTTTTTATTTTTATATCTCAAAGTCGGCGAACGTGTTTCAAATTCGATTGGCAAAAGTTTCTGGAACTAATATTAATAGGAAGATTAGATTTGGCTAAAGCGAAGCTAGTGGGTGGGTGGCATGGTGCAGTCTCTTTCGCCGGGCGTTGTGGGGGATGAATCTGTTCTTTGTTCTTCGGTGGTTGGGTGCGGATTTGGTATCGGATGCACCGGCCGCCTTCTCTGCAACATCAACATGCAGAGCAATTAGTTAATTACTAAGCACAGTGGCGGGGTCCGTACCAACATGGCTATCGAGTTCACGTGCTAGTCATCAAACTAACATAGTTCTAATTTTTATTAAACTAAAACTTGAATTATAAATCACTCTTATGTGCGTATAAATAAAGATAACATACTTGCATACTATACTATATAAGTATATAACATACTTGCATACTATACTATATAAGTATATAACATACTTGCATACTATACTAGAATATATATTGCGTATAGCAATAAGTTTCGATTTATTATGCAAGTGATATTTTTATGTACAATATATTCGGTGTCCGAATATAATATATATTATTGAGTTAATTACTCAGTTCATCTTTAACTATTCTAAGTTTCTAACGCCACCAAATTCATTAGAAGAAAAAAAAAAGAAATAGTCATTTATAGTCTCGAAAAATTAAAATAGCAGGCACAAATCAATGGTGGTGGCTGGCAGCTCTGCCTCATGCCCGCCCTCCTGTCATTTTTAGTTGATTCCAATGCCAATGCATAGTTCCAGAATTACAGAAGAAAGTTTATATTCTTTAATTTTTTTATACTTATTTTTTATGTTGACCCGATATGTTGGAGTTGGTGAATACTTCAGAGCCCTTTGTTTCTCACACCGGATTCGTCCACGTGAGCTTAGGGGAATCTGAGTATTACCCAATTAAGAATATTGCTGACGTACGAACGAAAGGGAGGGTTCGGGGGGCCCTGTCCCTCGACGACGGTCCCGCTCGTCGGTGAGCGGGCGGGGGTTCGGGGGCAGCGCCCCCGAAATCTAGACGGATTTTGAACTTTTGTTTAGCCGGCCCATGTGGTTCGGATTAGGTTTTTTCTTTATTTGTTTGGATTTTAAACCCGGTTTGGAGAGGTTATTAATAGTCTAATTTCTAATGTAATCGTGTGTGTGGCGGCCGTAAACCTAAACGATATAGTGGAACCTCTTTGCAGGACGTAGCCCTCATCTCAAGGGTGAACCTAGGTAAATTCGTGTGTCTCCTCTATTTTTCTGTAATTTCTTTGCGATCTTCTCTCCTTGTTCTCGGATTTTTCCATCATGGGTCACTCAAATTCGTCAGGTCGATCGATTGAACTCGAATTTTGACCGGATCAAAATGACTAACCCCAAGGACGGGTTTGAGGTGATCGCGGACCGTTTTGATGGTCGGATCGGACCGACTGAGTCGGATCGGATTTTCTAGTGCTGGTATAAGCCATTATTTTGTGCACAAATTAGTTAGACAACTTTTTTTGCTAACCCAAGCTCAACACGTGGACAATTAAGAGAGAAAATTTTTTTTAATAAGATATTAACGAGATTCGAACTCTTGAGCTCTGATACTATGTTAAATTTGATGTACTGACCAGTTTTTCTAAAAACTTAAGTCGTTAAAAAAAATAACATTATTAATTTTATATTCTTAACACATCGACGCATCTTTGAAGACAAGGATTAATGCTCATATTTGAAGTTTGTGACCAAGGACTTTGGAACAATTTATTGAATAAAATAAATTAATTAATTAAAAAAAGTAAGGAGCTCGGTTAGGTGATAATTTTAATAATAAAGTATCAATAATATAATATAGTCAAATGCGGTAATGCTCCAAAGATTTTGTATAAAATGGTCGACAATCTATTACAACGAATATCCATGAAGATTGTCCATTTATTTTATCTTATCATTCTGTTTAAAAAGATGTGCGGGGGGAGATGGTTTAAGTTCCTCCATGCATGATCTCGGAATTGCTACCTCAATAACAATGGAACTAACTCTAGGCTATGTATGTTGGCCTTGAGCATGCCCGGATCAGAATAATTTTTTAATACTGCCTCACTGGGAACCCCTTTTAATGCTTAATTGAAGCACTTTCTTTTAAAAAAAATGTGATGTACCTTTATTAAAATATTAATATTTTGTAAATAAGATTTATTATTTGTCTCTATTTTGTTTTATCTCATTTTAATCACTCAATTCTTTCGTATCAAACAGGTCATAAATATTCCTAAATTATTTTACTGATTGAGATGTTAAATCCATAAATTTCGTTATACTAAAAATATAAATATTTATTTTAAAATAACAAAAAAAAATGGTGCGACATGTCTGTCTTCTTTCTTTCATTTTTTTGAATGAAAGATAGAGATGGAAGGGGGCGGTCATTCAATCATAAAAAAATTGAATGGTCATCTTTTTTTTTCTTTTAAGTATCTTATGCTTTAAATTTTTTAAATTAAATTCTAGCTCGTCAGCATCAGTATTTTAGATAGCAAACTAATTTAAAATTTTATAATTAGGGATTAAGAATATTGCCTATTATAAAATATAAGTTGATGGATCAGTTATTTACAAAATAAAGATGAAGAAATTGGACAATTAAATTTAAATTTTAAAAAGTATTGGAGGATCAATGATAAAAGTCATTGATTTTTAAATAAAAATCTGCCAAATAATTCTGAGGCCTGGTTTGTTTGTTGAACTCAAATGAATGAATAGATTCCATAAGGACAAGGACACGACAAAGAAAAATCAAGGAAACACCTTTACAATTCTATTCAATATGATATCATGGAGTGTATGCAATTATGCATTATACTTTCTCTCTAATACATATATGGTATATAAAAATAAATTAAATTTATTACGAAAAGAATAAAATCAATTAACGGAAAATTGTCGGTCCTTTTTTTGTGGCTTAGTCTCTGGTGTAAAGCGGTGCCGACGATTCAATAAGCGGGACACTATCTTATATACAGATTGAAAGTCGATCCACCATTGAGCCTAATTAATCTAGTTAAGATCGTCTCATGTCACGTACCTGATAGGTGAGGCTTTCAATAAAAATAATTTACATTAATAAAAACTCAAACTCGATACCTCGCTTAAACGAGAGGTGTCATTTACCACTCCACCTCCAATTCTGTTAGGGCCCGTTTGACTTAGCTGATATAGAATAACTGATAAGTTGAAGTGCTGATAAATATTTTATTTGACTGAAACTTATTTTTAAAAATAAGCAGTTATACGTTTAGATAAAACTACTTATATTAATAACAACTAGTTAATTATGAAACAACTAATTGACTTATTTTTTAAAAAGAAAATAAGCACTCCTCCCATTGCTTATTTCTTTTTACTTATAAGTAAATTTGATATCTCCTTATCAATCGAATTTTTAAGTTACCAAACGCTGAGATTTTTTTTTTAAACTAACTTATAAATGACTTATAAGCTTAGTCAAACAGCCCCTTAATCTTTAAGACACCCTTCGTTTATGCAGCGCAATTACATAGGCAACTTCGTAAAACCTATCTTAACTTTTCAAGTAAAAGAAAAACTATTTTTAATCTAATTGCACCGATGTTAAGAGCTTAATCAGATGTTCGGATGACAGCACAGATGTAAGTCTTGACCAAAGTAGACGAAACAAAAAATCGAATTCGATAAATATTAGACCACTTTACTAATTAATTGTGCAACTTCATTTAATACAAAAAAAAATAATGAATGATGAAAAGAAAATTAATGAATGTTGGAAAAGAAACCACTAGTCAAACTTTTCTTTTCATCATTCACTATTTTGTCATTGAGTTAGACCTGGGTAGTAAGGATTAGAAACTCACGTGGATAATTATTTTTTACTTACATCGTTATCATATTTTATATTTAAAAAATGGAATAAGAAGTTTAAAATAATAATAAAAAAGATATAATAGAAGTCTACAATATTCTAATACTGAAACTTTTTAGAACTCATTGTCAATCAAATCATTGAGATGGGATGGGATGGCGCTTTTTTCAAAAATGGTTCTACCGGTTCAATCAAGAATCGATGGTTAATTCGATTCGATTTTAAGTAAAAATCGAAATGACTGTTTGGCCGACAAAATTTGATTGAACCGATTTAAATTGACGAATCTAAAAAAACTTAGTTCAATTTAAAAAATATGAAAAGAAATTGGATGCAAAAAAGGTGGATTTAGCCGAAGAATTAATGAGAGAGAGAGGAAGAAAGATAAAATAAGAAAAATAAAATAAATGAAGAGATGAAAGAATGAAAAAATGAAAATAAAATAATAATAATAATGAGAAGATTAATGAAGAGAGTGATTTAGGGTAATAATAAATTAATATATCATTAATAGCATTAAATGATAAAGCACAGAGAATTAATGGATAGAGAGGAAAAAACGAAAAAAAAAGAAAAATAAAATTAATGAAGGGAGAAAGAAAGACATGGAAAAAAAAGAAAGTTAGATAAAAATGAAACATAAAAGTGATTTATGGTAAAAAAAGTAATATATTATTAACATTTAACTATAAATAAAAATTTAATAATAATCAATGAATATTAAGTATTAAAAAATTGAAAGTAAGTATCTTATCAATAATAATATTTTAATATATATATATGTTAGTATTTGAATTTTAGTAGATTACTAATTTTTTATACATAATATAATATTTGTTATGTATATATTCTTAATATTATTATGAATAATATTATTTTAATAAAATTCGGTCCAATCATGACTAATGTATTTCTAGAATTTGTAGTGTAGACAGGAAGAATGCAAACAATGAAATTGCAGGATGGAATCCAATCATTTTCTTACACCAACGTAGTCTTCGGACCGACTTTTGTAGACGCCGAGTCCGAGTGACTAATTAATTTCAACATTGTCATGCTCATTTTTTGAGACCCCATCGGAGCATCCGAACTCGTCTACATGCCTGGCGAATCTCCTCCCAGTGCGCCATTAATTAGTGCTCCATTTGCGCCCTGCACGACTCGTTGGAGAATGTAATCTTGAAAAAAAAAGCTTAATTAATCAATACGAGATGTTTAGGACATCAGCATTAACATCAGAATTGACATATATATATATATATATATATATGAAATAAAAATGTTACTCTTTTTAAAGGTATAATCATCGTATCCTTATTAATCATTATTCGTTTCATGATATATGATGAATAAAAAAATTATTCAATTAATCAAGTCATTATTCATTACAAATTAGATGATGATTAATGAGGGTACGATCCTCTTAAAAGGAGTAGCACAAATATATAGTCTATGCAGTGACTACGAGGTTTGACTGATATGTTGAGAGAATTTAATTAGACGCACTTTGAAAAAAAAATTCAAATATCGTGGTGATAGAACAAAATGTTCTATCTTTCGTGAGAATTCAAAATTTTCACTTTTTTATTTTCTTTTTTGTGAGAGGGAATAAAATTTAATCATTGTATTTTACTAAGAAAATCCTATCCCCATGATATTTTGATGCAACACTCTGGATAAACTCTTGCTTCGCTTTGTTCTCATGAACTAAACGGACTCCTAAAATTTAAACTTTCACTTCAATCCCGATATTTAACTAACATAAAAAGTGACAAATAAGCCGAGTCACAAGCAATTAGAAAATTCAAATAAGCCTACCATCATATTCCAAATCTGCGATATATATATATATATATATATATAGTAAAATTAAGTTATATCAAAGCACTATTTTAATTGCTTGAACTACTAATGGATTGGATCTCCAAATATAGGATATCAATAGCAAAATATTTCATAACATGTTACATCTCCAAATATGCAGATATTAAGAGCCTGTTTGGCACCAAATGAAGATAAAAAAGAGTTTCAAAATTCCAATAGGACTTCAAAAATTGAAAAGTGATTTCTTTAGTGATTATTTTTCATTAGTTGATTTCATTTCAAGTGTTTGAAAGATCGACAGCTTTTGATGGTCCCCATTGAAAAGAAAAAAAAAAAGAATGCCAAATGAAAAAAAAGGGGTATCTAAACATGCCCTAAAAAGGAGGACTATTCCAAGGGAAAAAAGAACTCAAGAAACGCACACGGCTCTAATGTTGTTCCAATCCAACGCAGGCGGAGGACCGGGATTAAAAGAGTCCAAGTGTCAAAAGGTTAATGGAATGGAGTCAAAAACTATTATCCACTAGTTTGATTGATAGATACAGAGATAGATAGATATCTGACAACATACAGTAACACGAGATCTCCGTTTAACTTTTTTATTCAGGTGTTGTTATCTTATCATCATTTTCAACCTTAACAAAATTAACTTAGCATTTAGGAGCTGTACCTCTTGTCTTGTCTTCTTGACACCGTCATCAATGTCATCTGGCCGACCAAGGTTAATGGAGTTCACCATTCACGATGAGTCCATGCACGCTGCGTACCTCGGCTTTCAACTTTTTCTTATATACGTCGCTATCGCCTTTGAACCCTGCAGTACACACCAAAAAAAAGGGTTACGATGACGAAACCTTTTATGAAAAAGTGAAAATAATATATTAGATAAAACTGTTGGTTATAATTGATGATAAAATTGTGACGGATCAAATGCGTTTTTTATCATACTTTCATTACAAAGTCGGTATTAAATTGTTTTAAAAAAATTAAAAAATTAGTCCTACTGCTCTATCATATTTTGTGATGATTTTTTCATCATAATTTTTCTTTGATTCAACTTATATTTTTTTTTAAAAATAGAATGGTTCCTATGCACTACTATTTCTTTCTTGAATTAATTGATTATATCAGATTTGATGTGCCTTTTTATCTTTGCTTTTCACACAAGGATTATGGCATTTGGTAAAACTTTTTGATATCTTTCTTCCTTGTTTACGAAAAAAGGGCTAGCCAAGTGAATCACATTTGAGTAGAGATGGAATTTTGGGCCGGACGCACGGCCCGGCTCACCCAAAAGATGTGCCGACCCAACATAGACAAGGCCCGCACATGAAAAAATGAACCGTGTTGTGTCATTTCGTATCGGGTCGGCCATTCGCACTGGCATGACATAGTCCGGACATGTTGAACACGGGCCCACCACGACATGGCTCATTTTAGCATGGGTTATTTTTTCAACGCACAAACACAGATCATGCAATATGAGCACGATCCGCGCACTGCGATGACGGGACGCATCGGACGACGTATTTGAAATTAGAACGAACTGTGTGGATCTAACATGGTCCGCGTTTAGAAGACGACAATGACATGCGTGGTCATTTAAAACTTCAACGCGGCCACGCTAATCAGACACAACCTATTTTTTTTATTTTTAAACGAGATTCACGATTTGACAACATGAACACAAACCATAAAATCACGAAAGCGATCAAAGGGTACAACACGGACCGTGTTAAGCTCAACACGAACCGTGTCTTAATTTTGTTATTGCATTCCTCCCAAAGTGCTCTCTCTCTTTCTCCGCCTCTTTCACACAGTCTTTTTGAATTTCTCTTCTCTTGATTGGTGCTCTCAAACTCTCTCACTTTTAATTTATATTTACATTATAATATTTATTCAGTATTATTATTATTATTATTATTATTATTATTATTATTATTATTATTATTATTATTATTATTATTATTATTATTATTATTATTATTATCATCTCATTCTTAATTTCTTATATGTAACTGCATAATGGACTCGCGAGATCCCTTTCATATTTATGGTGATTTTGCTGCTTATTCACCTTATGGACCACTATCTACATATTCATATGGTACACAATATAATACTAATAGTAGTGGTGATTCTAATTCTTTATCAGCACAACTAAGTGACGATTCGTCGAGTTATATGAAAACTATGACATCATCAACTAATTGCTCAATTACTCAAATTACATATGTTAATCTTTTTGTCATTTCTAATTTTAATATTACTTCAAGTTCTACATGTTCTAAAGGAAATTGTGCAACTGCAACTGCGACACCCACATGCACAAGTCCGTCAAGATCATATGCTCTCGTGCAAGGTGAGATAATAGGTAAAAAAAGATGAACTTCAAAGTTAATCAGTGAAGTTTGAAATTATTTTTAAAAAAAACTATAGATGTAAATGATTCAAAAAAAAAAATATAAAGCTATCTTAAAATTTGCAAGACTAATTATGTTGTCGCCTATTCTTCGGCACAACTAGTTTAAAACAACATTTACAATCGCATCCTATAACGATTCAGGAATAATTTTTAACAGGTTTCAATTATCACAACAAACTCAATTAGTTGCACTCGGTCATGGTACTGTCGGGAGATCTTTATTTTCTTATAATCAAGAAAATATGCGTGAAGGTTTAGCCATACAAAAATGCCTTACAAATTTGCTGAAGATGAAAATTTTTTGTATTATCAACAAAATTATGTACACGGTACCTTTAGAAATGTTAGTAGAAATCTATTAAAGAAAATTTGATTAAATTATATCATAAGAAGAAAAATGAATTAATTAATTATTTTTTATATTCTAAATTCATGTATAATTTGACAGTGATATGTGGACTTTTTAAAATGGTGATGGTTTCTTATGTGTTACAGTTCATTGAATTGATACAAATTGGATAGTGCAAAAAATAATTATTGCATTTAAAGAAATTGAACATCCTCGTAATGGTTCGCAAATTTCCAACGTGATAGAAAAAGTAATTAACGAATATTGTCTTAAAGATAAAATTCTATGTCTTACTCTTGATAATGCAAGTGCTAATAATTCCGTTGTACAATTTTTAATTCAAATATTAAATCCTCCTTTAAATGGAATTATTTTTCATCGAAGATGTGCATGCCATATTATTAATTTGTGTGTTAAAAAATGATTAAAAGTAGTTGTTAGAGTGCTTGAAACTCTTAAATCAGTAATTGTAAATTTACGTCACTCTGAACCTAGGAGACAAACATTTAAAGAAATTTGTCATCGTTATAATATTCTTTATAGAAAATTAAACACTGATGTGTCTACAAGATGGAATAGTACTTATGACATGCTTAAATGATGTATTTTCATTTAGACATGTAGTCGATAATTATATTTTAACTATGATGCAATGTCCAACAACTCGAATTACTGATTCGGAATGGAATGTTGCTAATGCAGTTATGAAATTGTTACAAATTTTTTTATAGTGCTACTTTAGAGTTATCCGTCAATTATTCTCCTACTTCAAATTTAATAATTAATCAACTTCATGAAATGACAAGTTCATTTAATGAAAAATGTGAATTATCAATTTATTTGATGGAATCAAAATGTTTATAATATTGGAATAATGTTTCTCTCATAAGAATTTTAGCAATGAAGGGATCGGTCTTAAATGGTACACAAGAGAAATTAAGAATTATTTTCCTGAACAATATATAAAAAGTCATCCAGAATTGCAAACTGACGATTTTATTAATTCAGATTATGATTATGAAAATATAATACATAACTTATATAATATTTATGAAGCAAAATTTGGTATACGTAGAGAGCAAGCATCTTCATAACGTCCACCACACCCAGACCTTCAAATAATAGATCACTTTTTAAATTCATGTCTTCTATTAGAGGGGGCATATCATAATTCAACTACCCCTTTGTATAATGAACTGCAATATTACTTATCACGTGATAGTGAAATCGATGTCTTGACCTAGTGGAGATTAAATAGTTGTATGTATCCAATTTTCTCTACTTTAGCTCGAGATCTTTTAGCTATTCTAATGTCTACAGTGGCATCAGAATAAATTTTGGACGAAAGAAGTGTTAATAAGGCATTGAATCCTACTCCAACTCGAAACTCACCTGGACCCCAAGACACTATGAAATTAAAGGAAACATGTCTAGCATATTCTGCATGTTTTCTTATCAGAAGATTGTTAAGGAATTAATTTATTTTTTTATCATGAGATGATTAAGGAATTGATTTATTTCCTTACCATAAGATAGGTGTCCAATTTTTGTGAGATTAATATAAAATCTCAATTGTTCTATAATGGCTATCATCTGTAAAAAGAAGTGTCTATATAAAACTCTCTAGGAGTCCAGATAGAAAATAACCCGTATTGTAATTTTCTTCTGTTTTTTATCTAACAAAACTCTGCGTCATCTTAAATTTCTCAGATTTTCTTGCAGTGCATAATTTCTCTCATGCAGACATCTTAACAAACTGGTATCAGAGCAAGGTTTCATCGTCGATCCTCCATCATAGAGGGGCATCGCACAACGTGAAGATCAAAAAATTCACAGGGCGAAATAATTTTAGCCTCTGGCAGATCAAGATACAGACACTTCTGAAACAACAAGGAGTTTGTGCGCCGCTCGTAATGTGTCGAAGAATAAATCAAATGAGGAAAACTCGAAGGGCAAAGAAAAAAAGGTCGACCTCGCAAATTTGGCCGCATAGGAAGAGAAGGCGCACTTTATGATCCTTTTGTGCTTGACAGACGAGGTGATTATCGAAGTCTCCGATTAAGAAACGACAGCTGGTGTTTGAAACTTGAAAGTCATTACATGACAAAGTTTTTTACCAACAAGTAACTATTGAAGCAACGTCTGTTCTCCCTCCGCATGCAAGAAGGTACCCCTGAAAGATTATCTTGATCATATGAATATTTTCTTGATGGAATTATGAAATATAGATGTGAAGATTGAGGATGAAGATGTTGCCTTAATTCTGTTAGTGTCTCTTCCTCTGTCATACGAAAATTTAGTTCACTCCATTATCAGGGGAAGAGACACAATTACTCTGAAAGAAGTAAAATCGAGACTACATATTCGTGAACTTCGTTATAGAGCGTCTGACAACATTGTGAAAACTTAGGCCGTAGGGTTGGTGACAACCGCAAAAAAGGGACATCATCTAAACCCTAAGAAGGGTAAGTCGAAGAAGAAGAAGGTCAATTCAAAAGGCATCTGGAATTACTGCAAAAAAAACCTTAATTATTGGAAGAAGGACTGCCCCAAGAAGAAGAAGAACACAGTTGTTGCAGTAACACTAGAATAACAAATTTGATGATGATGATTTGTCTCTCATGGTGTCTGATCAGAGATGTTTAGAGGTGAATTAGGTTCTGAATTCAGCATGCTCCTATCATATATATGATTCCACATAGAGAGTGATTATCAACTTATTAGAATACTGATGACAAAAACATCATCATGGGTAATGATACAACTTGTAAAATAGTTGAAATCGACTCAATTCATATCAAAACTCATGGCAATCGGGTGAGGGCATTGATAGAGGTCTGTTATGTTCCGCAACTGAAGAAAAATATGATATTGTTAAGAGTTAGAAACTCCAAAGGGTGTCGAATGGATGCTACATGAGGTGTTCTTACGGTCACCAAAAGTGATGTTAAAGTCATGAGAAGAGTCGGACAAAAGTTCTTTTATATACAAGGCATAGTAATTTCTGACGTGGTTGTACATACTACAAGACATTCAAGTTGTGACACATGCGATTTGAATATATGAGTCAGAAAGGAATGGACACACTCAATAAGCGCAATCTTCTGAGTGGTCAGAAGATATCTGAAATCAATTTCTGCAAGAATTATATTTTCGGCAAGAAAAAATGACATCAATTCAACAAAGTCGTGTACAAGATGAAGGCAACACTTCATTATATTCACACTGGCTGTTGATGCCCCTTTTGTATTCCATCTCTATGTGGTTTTAGATACTTCTTATTTATGATAGATGATTACTCAAGGATGATACGAGTATTCATAATGAAGCATAAAAGAAAGGCATTCGAAGCTTTCAAACAATGGAAGACTACGGTGGAGAATCAAATATTGAAAAAGATGAAACGCTTTCGTACCGATAATGACTTAAAATTATGTTAGTATGAATTTGATCAGTTCTGCAAGGATGAATGCATTGCGAGACATCACATCGTCAGACATACATCGCAGTAGAATGATATAGCAAAATGCATGAACAAAACTCTTTTGAAGAGGGCACAATGCATGCTTTCTAATTATGGTCTGAATAAGTCATTCTGAACTGAGGATATTAGCACAACATGTTATCTTGTGAATCGAAGTCCTACAATTGTGACAGATCTGAAAATTTCTATTGAGGTATGATTAGAAAATCCTATTGATTATACTATGAAAGTTTTTATTTGTCCAACATATTATCATGTTAGTGAAGAAAAATTGGAACTAAAGATCAAAGCAGGAGTCTTTATGGGATATGACGTAGGAGTAAAATGCTTCAAAATTTGGTCTCCTTTAGAACACAAGGTTATTCACAGTAGAAACATATCATTTGATAAGATGTCTATGTTCAAACAGAAATCAAATGTTGTTGACTCAATAGAAGAGGGTGTCAACAAATAGGTGGAATTTGAATTTACTCAAATTCGAAATGGGGTAGAAGAATCTCATCAAACTGAACAACTAGAGCCTGATCAGGAGCAAACAAAAGAAGTAATGATAATTCGAACTGACGGATGTGCTCGCAGGTAAATAGATCCTCCTAAGCATTATGACTTTGAGGACATGGTTGTATATGAATTCCAAGTAGCTAAAGAGGTGAAGCTGCCAGAGCTATTGAGCTACACGGATGTTATCACATGTGCAAAATCAGAATAGGGACCGACATCGACAGAGATGATTAGATATCTGATTTGAGAATTTAATTCAAGGTGAAGATTGTTAATAACACATTGAATCCTACTCCAACTAAAAATTCGTTTGGATCATAAGATAATCCAAAATTAAAGGAAACATGATTGACATATTATGTATATTTTTTTATCACGATATTGTTAGGGAATTAATTTATTTTCTTATCATGAGATTGTTAAGGAATTGATTTGTGTCCTATTTTTGTGGGATTAATATAGAGTTCCAATTGGTATGTAATTTCTATCGTTTGTAAAAGAAAGAGTCTGTATAAACTCCATGGGAGTCATTCTCGAACATGAAATCTCGTACGATGACTAAGTGGACACATAGTTAAGCATGTTTTGAGTTACGGTGGAAGTTTTATGATTGATACGACTATACAGAGAGTTGCTCTTATAGACATTCGATTACGGACATGACCAAAGTGTTGGACTACTTGTTATGTGTCCATGTCATTAGCGTGTTAATGCAAACGCTTGAGCGCTTATAATGTAGACGCTTGAGCGCTTAATGTTCGAATGGACAGCTGAGGTACCACGTGGTAACGAGAAGGTACCGAGAAGGGTCATCAATGTGAGTTGCACCATATGCTCAAGGGCAGTCACTAGAATTAAAAACAAGCTTGCTTGTATTAAATATGATGAAACATAATAGGGCCAGAAAGACACTAATGAATTCCTCCCTAATGTATCGTAGGTAGAGGAATTTTATTACAAAATGAGAAATGTAAAAGATGTATTCTACGTGTATGATAACTTGGCCATTCACAAAATGAAAAATGTAAAAGATGTATTCTACGGGTATCGTAACTTGGCCATTCATAAGGATGACCTTATAAGATAATGTCCTAAGGACGAATAACTTGATACTTCGTAATATTACGTAGTACGATATTGCTGCATGTGTTCTATGATTCAACGCTGAGCGGACGAAAATGTGAGGCTTCGCGCGTCGTATCACGGAAAAATGTCTCGTGATACTCACACAGAGCCATTGGACACATTCTTTTTTTTATATTTGCGTAGTTTTTATGAATTACTTTATAATATATTTTAGAAATGAGAAACAAGTTTTTAAAAATATTTTTTTAATACGTCCGCATCAATTTTTAATGGTGAAAGAGTTCGTGTCAGTTGGTTTTTTGTTAAAAAAATTAATCACTATTTTTGAATCAATTTTTAATATTAAAAAATTATTTTATAAAAATAAAAACCACCCGGATCAATTTTTTTGGGTGAGAATTTTTGAGACCCTACTTTTATATAATTATAATTTAAAAAATGTAATAAATTAAAATTAATATAAAAATATTTACCTTTATATTAAATATAGTACTAAAAGTTTATTATTAAATTAGAGTTCGATAATGTAATAAAAAATTATGAAATTTTATAAAAAATATTATATATAATAAAAAAATTGATAATATATAATTATATAAACAAAAAAAAAGAAACATTAGGAATTTTTACGATTGGGATGAGCTTCTAATTTTAGCATATAAATTTTAATTTATTAAGAAATATTTTAAATTATATTCAATTTTTTTATTTGTTATTTGAAATTTTCAAATCAAATAAAATTTTCGAGTTGGTTGAATTTTTTTTTGCACCCTATCAATTTCGCCTTGGCCAAAACTTTTTTGATAGCTTTATTTTCTGGAAATGACCATAAAACATGTGGCCAGGAAAGTTTTCGTTATTGTCAATTTAAAACATGATTTCAATTATAGTTATTTATTTTTCAATTGGATTTAATGGTCAAGCACGACGCTCTTTTGTCAGCTTTCCCCTCAAAAATCTTTGAGTAATAGAAGTTAGAGAGAGCTAAAGTACATGCCATGATTATTATTTCTCTCTCTCTCACACACACACATTAAATTAAGATTTAAGAGGTCCTCCCATCGCACTACACGGGAACCATGGCAGGCGTCAACATGCTGCCACCACTCCTCCACCTGCTCCTCTTCATGTCCGCCTCCCTCGTCTCCTGTTCCAGTGGAGGCGACACCCTGGCGCCTGAACAGGCCCTCGCCGACGGCGACACCTTGATCTCGGCGAACCAGAGCTTCCAGCTCGGTTTCTTCACCCCTCCGAACTCGAACAACCGCTACGTCGGCATATGGTATTACAAAATCTCCATCCAGACCGTCGTCTGGGTCGCCAACCGCGACAAGCCGATCACCGGCAACGCCGGAAGCTTGACGCTGACCGCCAACGGGACGCTCATCGTTACTGATGGGAACAAAACCGTCGTGTGGTCGTCGAGCCCCGGCGTACAGACCTTGTCCGACCCCGTGGCGCAGCTGCTGGATGACGGCAACTTCGTAGTGAGGGAGTCCACGCGCAGCAGCGACAACTCCGACGGCAACTTCCCGTGGCAAAGCTTCTACGACCCGACCGACACGGTGCTCCCAGGCATGAAGTTCGGATGGAACCCGACGACCGGGTTCCGGAACCTGACGGCGTGGACGAGCATCAGCGACCCGTCGCCGAGCGAGTACGTCGCGGCCATGGACATTCGCGGTTACCCTGAGATAACGCTGTGGGCGGGCACGCGATTGATTTGGCGCTCGGGCCCGTGGAACGGGGTAAGGTTCAGCGGCGTCCCCGAGCAGATGAACGTGAACATGTTCATGTTCATCTTCGTGGCGAGGCCCGACGAGGACTACTACATGATCAAGATGCGCGATCCATCGATTCGCTTCAGGATCACGGTGAACCAGTCGGGCACGTCGCAGGGGCTCGTGTGGATCGAGCAGACGCAGATCTGGAACGTCTTCTGGTCCGCGCCCAAGGACCAATGCGACGCGGCCGCGCCCTGCGGTCCGTACGGCGTGTGCGACCCCAACGAGTGGCCAATTTGCAGCTGTCCGCAGGGTTTCGAGCCAAAGAATCCTTCGAACTGGCAACTACGGGACGGAACGGACGGCTGCGTTAGGAAGACTGCGTTAGACTGCAATAACATGACGGACGGATTCAGAATAGTGAGCGGGGCGAAGCTGCCGGACGCGTCGCGGGCGCTCGTGGACTTGAGCTTGACCCTGGACGCGTGCAGGGCCAAGTGCTTGCGCAACTGTTCATGTATGGCCTATGCCAGTGCCAACATCAGTACCGGAATTGGATGCATACTTTGGCCTACGGACCCTGTTGGCATCAGAGTATACACCAGCGGCGGACAGGCTCTCTACATAAGACAAGCGGCCGCTGATTTAGGTACGTAAATTTTTTTTTCTGTCCCTTAAGTTTTTGATGCGACCGACGGCCGGCGAACTCCAAACAGTAAGATCTTCAGTAGGTAGCTTGGATTAGATTGTCAACGTGAGAACAGCATCAACAGTTACAGTCATAAAGTAGAGGCAATAACAAAGGTGGAAATCCTTGCCTTCATTGTCATCAAAGGAAGGCGACTTCTTTGTTACGTATTACAGATTTTAGGTAGGTTGGTAGTGGAGATAAGAACTTTACTACTGAGTCTAAAGATGCTGCAGGCCTTCCACATCAATTTCCTAATAAAGAATTGTGCAACAACTTCATCATATCCGATGCCCCAATGCTCCCAACTTCATCCTCAACAACTTGTCAATTATTAATAGGTTTCTCTGGTCCTCGCATTCTATTGATCAATTGCTGCGATTCTGTCAAGACTGTTATCGGATTAATGTATAATAACTTTCAACAGAGGAGGCCTACTTATTTACTGCTGCACTCATTTAATGGATGGTCCTATTGTCTTCAGGCTCGGAGTCGAAGAAGACGAGATGGGGCATCATAGTTGCAATCCTGGCTGGGTGCACAGTAGGGATCCTAATCGTACTACTGATTGCTTTCCGCCTAAAGAGAAAGAAGCAAAGAAAAAGAAGAGGTGGAATCAAGTCACCTTCACCTTGAAATTTCTCTAGTAAATATTGGTTTCGATGACCTTACTGATTTTGCTACTTATTAACAGCCATGCTGGAGAACATATCTTTCTCAGGACCCTACATCAATGATGGAAGCAATGATGCAAAAGACTGGGATCTTCCTTTATTTGATCTAGCAACAATGGTAGAAGCCACAAGCAATTTTACACAAGACAACAAGCTGGGGGAGGGTGGATTTGGTCCAGTATACAAGGTACAAATGCTAAATTCAACAATGAATCTTTCTAGATATCAGCATTCTAAGAGTAGTGATCCCGAGAATCCTATATTCCAAGAGTTAAACCAAACGTTGCTTGCGACTAATTGCAGGGTAAACTAAAGGATGGTCAAGAAATAGCTGTTAAGAGGTTAGCAAAGAGTTCAGTACAGGGCATTGATGAGTTCAAGAATGAAGTTATGTTGATTGCAAAGCTTCAGCATCGGAATCTTGTTCGGCTTTTGGGTTACTGTGTCCACGGGGAGGAAAAGATGCTGATTTATGAGTATATGCACAACAATAGTTTGAATTTCTTCTTGTTCGGTTAGTGCGCCTTCCTTGTTTTTTGTTTTCTTATGTTAGCAGACATAGCTGCACGATTAGATGCTGCCAAGTACAATTCATCAGCCTCTGGTTAGTTCAAATAATAACACTCTTCCAACATTGTATCCTCAGATAAAACTAAGAGTGATCAATTGGATTGGCAAACTCGGTTTAACATCATACTAGGGGTTGCACGAGGGCTTGTATATCTCCATCAAGATTCTAGATTCAGAATCATTCACAGAGACCTGAAAGCAAGCAACATTCTACTTGACAAAGACATGAATCCCAAGATATCAGATTTTGGCATGGCAAGGATTTTCGGAGGGGATGAGACAGAGGTGAATACTAGGAGAGTTGTGGGAACATAGTAAGTTTTACCTCTGATCAGAGTTCTCATTGCTGCATCGTGCACATGATAGGATTAGAAATTTAACTGTTTGAAATTTCATAACAATTTCAGTGGATATATGTCTCCGGAATATGCCATGGATGGAATCTTCTCGGTGAAATCAGATGTTTTCAGCTTCGGTGTCTTGATATTGGAGATCATCAGTGGCAAAAGGAATAGAGGAGTATATGCATCTGAACGCCAGGAAAATCTTTTAGGACTTGTAAGTATCAGAAACTTAACTCTTGCGTCACATTTTCTTCATCTTTTCATATTATTCAATTACCTTGATATGTTTCAGGCATGGAGTCTATGGCAGGAAGGTCATGGCCTGGATCTAATTGATAAGTCGATTGGTGACTCGTATCCTTTAACTGAGGTTTTAAAGTGTGTCAAAGTTGGCCTATTATGTGTTCAAGAACGACCAGAGGATAGGCCGATAATGTCTTCTGTAGTGTTGATGTTAGGCAGTGAGAGCTCACATCTACCCCAACCGAAGCAACCTGGGTTCGTCGCAACCAAAGGACCCTTTGAAACTGATTCTTCATCAAGCAAGCTAAATTCAATATCTGTTAATGAGATCTCAATCACAATGTTTGAAGGCCGATAGCACAAAATCGTCACCAATGCAGATAAAGAATTATATCCCTTCATTAGTTTTGTTCAGAGTGCTCTAAAGGATCAGACATGAAACTCAACATGCTAAAGGAGAATTCAGGCTATTGAGAGTACTGACCATCCACAATTGTAATATCACAGATATTAGAGTCACATCTTAAACATGAAAAGTTCAACCATTTTCGTTCTCTTTTCACTGATGAGCTAAAAGTCCACTCTAAATATCTGCTTCAAGCTTCCGAGATAATGGATCAGGTGATGGTGCTCAGACATTGAAGTGGGTCAGTACAAGTTGTTCCATAGGAATTGGAAAATAAATATACATGAAATCGGATTACAGATTGTACAGCAGAAATGAGAACAATGTTGTTTGTTTGTACTTTTATGTGCTTATGCACAGCAAAATTTTGGAAGAGCACCATGTTTGTCAAAAGTCATGTCATAAAACCGAGTATCAAGTGCAAGTCCTTTTAGTTACCTTCTTGGAACACTGATTGTCTTTTACGGCAGATAAGATCGATTCAAGTTGCTTGGTCCAAGAACATTATGGGTATAAACAATTACTTCATCCTTATCATAAAAGAAAAGTCAGTATAACAGGGAATCAGACATAATGCCTTCAAAACTCAAAAGTTGCCTGAACCTTATAAACACAGAAAAAAGATACCCATATATTATGTTAGATCTGCAAGAGTAGCTAAATTTGATCTTTGTCTTCCTGTTATCACAATGTTCCTTGATGCAAGTACGCACAAAAAATGATATGTTGTTGCTATATCTGTTACACCGAACACCATAACTTAAATGTCAACACGGGTTAAAATGTTCAACAAGAATTGTAAAACAGTGATACACAAACTTGCCTGCAGATTAAGATATTTTCAAATATTCGGCTCCTAAACTTTTAGTTTGTACTTGAAAATTAGAAATCTCAATCTCATGCTAAAAAAGACAAATTTGGTCTGCTGAAGAAAACGAAATCTGTCAAGGACCCTTAATTACATCACCACATTGGCTTGAAACTGATGTACAATTCAAAACTGTCATTCATACCAAAGCCTAAAAAAACAAGAAGAGACCTGGCATTTAATCTTACAATTCAAAAGGAAGAAAAAAACTCACAATTGACATACCCATTGAAATTTTGGCGAGACAATTAACATACATAATCACATTATGTTCAAGAAAGGGTCCAACTTGTTCCCTAATGCTTCATGCAAGTATGACAAACAATTACGATCTTCAGGATGATGGATCTATAGTGTTGAACTGAGAGCATGCAAGAAATGATGAGATAATCGTCATCGGCCTGCAACAGTGACTGTGAGTTCTGTACTGGAAGTCCATTCTCCTTCCCTAGGTGAAATTGCAACCCCAGTATTGACTTGCCTAGGTTGCCTTAGAGCTACCCCTTCATTAGCCAACATCACAACAACCTCAGATATGCTTGGTCTATCTTCACTGTCTTCTTGCACACATAACAGGCCTACTTGGATGTATCGTGAAGCTTCTGTCATGGGGTAAGAACAACCAAGTGCATCATCAAGTAACTCTAAAGATCTGCCTTCTCTCCATAGAGAAAATGCCTATCAATGGAAATGAAAATAACAGATCAAAATATGAGTTCAGCAGCAATTAATTGTGAAACTATGCCAAAGTGACGTTTCGACAATAGTTACACATCCTAGAAGGTTAGTTTGAGTACCAGAAACATTGGCCATTATGTTCCTCCTGTTAGAGTTGGTGAATACTTCAGGGCCCCTTGTTTCTCACACCGGGTTCGCCCACGTGAGCTTAGGGGAATCTGAGTATTACCCAATTAACAGTATTGCTGGCGTACGAATGAAAGGGAGGGTTCGGGGGGCCCCGCCCCCCGACGGCGGTCCCGCTCGCCGGTGAGCGGGCGGGGGTTCGGGGGCAGCGCCCCCGAAACCTAAACGGGTTTTGGGCTTTTGTTTAGCTGGCCCGTGTGGTTCGGATTAGGTTTTTTCTCTGTTTGTTTGGATTTTAAACCCGGTTTGGAGAGGCTATTAATAGTCTAATTTTCTAATGTAATTTTGTGCGGCGGCTGAAAACCTAAACGATATAGTGGAACTTCTTTGTAGGACGTAGCCCTAATCTCAAGGGTGAACCTGGGAAAATTCGTGTCTCCTCTATTTTTTTCTTACAATCTCTCTGCGACCTTCTCTCCTTGTTCTCGGATTTTCCCATCACCTCCTACCACTTAGGATCTCTAATATTATGACACCAAAGCTGAAAACATCAGATGTGCAGGAGTATATTCCAGCAGATGCATATTCTGGTGCCATATACCCACTGATAACAATTTTCTTAAGTTAGTCTATGACTTCAATCACTAAAGATAATTGGTATGATTTTCAGTTTGATATGGACTAGGATAAAATACTTACATGGTACCCACTGGTCTCCCTGTACCTTGGATCACATTCTTTTCCAATATTCTTGCTATGCCAAAATCTGATATCTTAGGAATCATGTCCCTGTCAAGAAGAATATTACTTGGCTTCATATCTCGATGGATGACATTCAAGTTAGAGTCTTCATGTAAGTATTGAAGTCCTCGAGAAATCCCCATGATAATATCTCGTCGGATTTGCCATGTCAACTTTGAGCTTTGCTCTCTAACTGGCCATTTCAACTTCGTTAGTTCAGACAATATCATAAGAAACTTGTGCAAGGAAATATTGGAAAACATGAGATCCAAGGGTCACTAGAATTTCAGCATAAAATAAAGAAAGAACCCACAAATTTGCGACATTTTATTGTATGTTAGCATCATGTTTTATGAGTCTCCATTCATTACATCTTTGTGATTCCCTTGTGTTCACCACATTTATGTACTAAGAAAGACAATTGAAGTGGCAGCATAAGTATCCAATCTCAGACTAGTTATATTGGCCACATTCTTACAATAATCAAATTTTACAATGATGAGTTCAACCATTCAAATGATAGAATACATACCAAATATGAAAGCATCTAAGCTCCTGTTTGGCATATACTCTAGTATCAGTATTCGTTCATCTCCTTCGATGCAGCAACCGAGAAGGCGGACAAGGTTTCTATGCTGCAGGTTTGCAATCACCTCAAGCTCATTTCTGAACTCTATTGGATCCTGCCATGTTTGTCTTATCAACCTCTTGACAGCAATCTCTTGTCCATTTTCAAAACAACCCTGCAAAGTTCTTACACATTAGATAAACACAGCACATTCAGAGAGTACATACAATTGACCTCCGTTACCTTGTAAACTTTGCCAAATCCGCCTTCTCTGATTTTGCTATCATCTGAGAAGTCATTTGTCACAGTTCTTATGATTGAGAAATCATAAGATGGAAACTCCCGCTCCTCTGTGCTTGGTGGAAGTGATAATCCTAGAAAGCCACTTCCAATAACATTTCATTTACAAGACAATAAAAACACAGTGGCATAAGAAGATCAAACTAACAGCTTGCCATGCTTAAAGTTTTATGACTATCCTGGTTTGTTGCAAGGTAGATAAAAGTTATCAAAGAGGGGAATGCTGATTCAAACTACTCAATGTTTTGGGGTAAAGGCGACATGACTCGGGTCGGTGCATGCAAAACATGGATCACAAGATAAAATAATAAAATTTGGTCACTGTAGAGGTACACTACACATTCCTTTTCCCCTAATGTTTTATTGTAAAAACTTTTAAAATATGGAATGCCAAATGTACTAAAGAAAAGAGCTTGCTTTGTGTACCTTGAAAATGAAGATTTGTACTGGAAATTTTACCTCTCTGCATTTTTTTCTTCTTCAAGCATAACAGTAGACTTATTATACAGAGCAGAGCCAGGAATCCCAGAACTGATGGAAGGACGATGACCAACAATGGTTTCTTTGCATTGCCACCGTCCAAAGGACCTACTCAACAAAAAGGAAAGCATCATCGTAAGCGTTTACTGTTAACTGTAGAAGATCGTCATATATAAACTTGGGCTTCTGTCCGAGATATTTAACATACAAGAGAAGCCACACCTAATTTGGACAACTCGGAAGCAGCGAGGCGGAGATACAGCACGTCCCCTCCTTGGGTGAAGACTCTCAAGTCCAGCAAGTCGCCAGGCCAAACGATGCAGCCAATGCCGCCGCTCAGAGCATAGGCCACGCACGAGCAGTTCCTGGAGCACCAGTCCCTGCACTCTTCCAGGGTCATGTTCCCGTCCGCAGTAGCATTAAAACCATCTGGCAGCTTTATGTTTTGCAGAGGCAGGAAGCCGTCTGTTGAGCAGCTCAAAGCCGTCCTCCTCACGCAGCCGCCATAGAACTGCCTCTGGTTCCAATTCGTCGAAGACACGGGGACGAATCCTTGGAGACACTGGCAAATTGGCGAGTAAGTAGGGTGGGGTGCATATGCCATTAGCTCCACACGCGGCGTAATTGTCGCATGGGTCTTCTGGAACAGTCCAAAACACTTGCCACTCGTTGTTCGCTCTCGACCAGATGTCGCGTTGAAGAACCCCGGACACGTTCATCACCGCGCGGGACAGAACCGAGCGGTCCAGCGGCTCATACGTGTAGTAGACCTCGAACTGGTTGGAGACGAACGTGAACAAGAACATGCCATTCGTGCCCATGTCAGGCCGGCCGCTCCATCCTTGCCCGTTCCACGGCCCGGTGCGGAAGGTCTTGACAGCCCCCTGCCATATGAAGACCTCCGGAATGCTGCGGTGTTCGAGCTTATAGTAGTAATCACCCTCGGAAGGATCACTGGCGCTCCTCCAAGATGTCAGATACTTGTCGAGATTGGTCCGGAGATCGAACCCAATCTTCATGCCAGGGAGCAACGTGTCGCCTGGGTAATCGAAGCTCTGCCACACGATGTTCTTGTAGCTGCCACCGGTCAGCATGAGGTTCCCGGTTTCCTGAAGCTGCAGGACTGGGTTAATTGCGTGCGACGTGCCCGTGGACCAGAACGTCGTTCTGCTGCCGTCGACGAGGGCCAAGTTCCCTTCAGGAGTGAGGATGAGCACTCCGGTGGTGCTGTTGAGAGGGTTGGCCCTGTTGGCAACCCATACGACTGTAGGATCTGGGAGGCCACGGTACCACACCCCAAGATATCGTTTCGACGAGCTGCCAGGGCTGAAGAATCCGAACTCGAACGTTCCTCCTGCAGACAATAAGGTCTGGCCTTCTCCAAGTGTCATGTTTGGAGTTATTGTATCACCTGCAATGACCAAAAATGAATAATAACAGGAAATTATTTGGAGGTTCATATATCATCGTACATGCCGTTTACCCAGAACATCTTTAGCTTTCCAATGCAAGGGCCAATTAGCAAAAAAATGTAATGCATGCAACATGTGTTAAACAAACGGCCATTCTCGTTCCCTAATGTAAGGTTTCAGACACTGAACAAAAGGACATATTTCACCCAAAAGTACAAGATGTACATATATCAACTAGGTGACAAAGCTTATAATTACTCTAAGATCTTGCGCATATGGATGACCACATCACGAACCTGTAGGCTGACAAAAAAGAACAGGAGCTATTGAAGCTATGATTCCAAGCAGATAAACGAACTGCTTAATGGCCATCTGCTGCAGTTATCCCTCTGCAGGAACAAGATGTTATTAAGAGATTACTCTCTATCGAGTGTGATCCGCTATCTTGCAAGGGTACGGGTACGGTACAGGTACCGGATACGAGATACGTCAAATTTTAAAAAATTAGAGTACGGGTACGGCAATATATTAAATATAATATATATATATATATATAATAAATTTTCATAAGATTTCTAGTATCTTCATATTGTTTAAGTTTTTAAAACAAGTAATTAGTTATTCATTTTACTAATTATGTCTAAATGAGGAGTTATTAATAATTTTTTTTCTCCTTATGACTTTTTATCTTTAACATCTATAGATTTTATTGTTCACATTTGATAAAAATGTAGCAAAATATATGTGTATCATGTTCTCTAGTATTAGTGCTTACATGATCATCAATCATTTATTATCTTTTTTAGAATTTTATTTGACAAAATTTTAATATGGAGTACCCAATCGCATAGGTACGAGTACCCATTGAAGTACCCATTTTTTAAAAATTATTTTATTATTGAGTACGTATGAGTACAAGTACCTACGAGTACCCATGAAGTACTGGTACCGGGTACGTACTCGGTACAGGTACGTACTCGGTACGGGTACGTCGAGGAAATTGGAGTACCCGTGCATCATAGGTGATCCGCGTTTACGTAACACTACGCATTGCCAATTAGACGACAACCGATTAATGCTTAACACTACTGTTTCTCCACCTTTTCCCAACGATGCTTACAGTGTTAAAGCTCGTGAAAGATCCCGCGACGTTCCAAAATTCAAAGTCAACCTCCTGAGATCATTGATGTGTTAAATAAGTACTATGGACGAGCCGATCAAATATATTTATAGATAAATAATTCAGCAGAGTGCAAGCTCCTGAAATTATTACAAAATATAACCTCCCACGCAATGCGAAGACCAATCTTTCAGGGCATAATTTAATACGAGCAGAGAAGGAAGTCTCCATCTCATTTGTAACAACAGTTGCAAATGTCAACAGCTTTGTTTGGCCGCTTTGCGTTGCACAAATCTGATCAATAGCTTTTTTCTAACTTCCGCGTCCCTGCGGATAAAAATATAGAGGATGCTGAAGGGAAGGTCTCTGACTTCACGTCTCGAGCTCTCGGACGGCGAGAACTCATCATGTCAACTGTAGCAAGAAAATGCTTTCAAACTCTCGGGACAGAGCTATTGTACTCCCACTTGTTCTTTTGTTTTTAAATTCTTCATGTGGTTTCCTGTCGCAGTGCATGCTCCAGCTCGGAACTACACTCCCCCTTATAGACCTGGAATTGAAAACTAATAATTTTCTTCATATGTCTGCTCAAGTAATATTCCATTTCAATTCTTTGCAGATGAACAAAGCTCAAGATGATGGAAAACTTCATTTTTTTTGGGTCTCTGACCCATCCAGAGCTACTAACATAATTAATCCGGTAGTACGAATATGCTCTAAAAATCGAATCTAAAATTGCACCAACCATCGTTCGTTCTTCAAATATTTAGAGCAGGGAGATCGGATTCCTTAGATCACAATTGGTATCCAAGTCTAAATCATTGACTCAGATTTGAAGTGTTATTAGAAGATAAAATTTGAACTAAAACTTGGTGTTAGTTCAGTACGAGCCCATTGCTGAACTGATAGTTTACAACCTCGTGATGGAGCCTTCCCAATTTTCTTTTTGCACGTTCGGTCTGTTGGGCCTTTGAAGATATTCCAGCCCATTATAAAATAAACCTTTTAAAATTAATTAAAACCTAACTAAGTTATTTTTCTCTCTCCTGATTATGTGTTTGGAGGAGAAAAAAGAAAAAAAAAGTTTTCCTTCTTCCTACCTAAAGAGCCAGAGTTGAATTGAAAATATAAACAGAATTTTTTTTGTGAACAGGAGACGAAGATGGATAATCTTTTAGCCGAAAGAAAAGAATAAAAAGAGAGTTAGATTGAGGGTCTTATTATTTCTTAATGTTCAATAAAAAAAGAATTATACTGATCAAGTGATATCATTTCTATTATTTTATTTTATTATTATTTTAGATGAATTATTTATCCATTAAATTATTATTTGAGCGTGGATAAAATTTGAAATACGTTGTACTATATTCTTGAGATAGTAATATTACTCAGTAATTGTCCCATGATGTTTTCAATTCTCTTTGAAAGTTTTTTCATAAGAAATTGATATCTCTTTTATCTACTACTATTATTATCTTGGTCTACTGCACTTGACTTGTATTATTCACACATAAAAAGAGAGATTAAATTACTAACCAGTATCATAGTGAGATTAATTGGAACTTACTTTGTGTGAATTAAGTGAAGAAATTTTATTTTAACTTGATGACCAAATTGACATCGAATAATTATTTACTTTGAAAAGTCATGACGAAAGTCTTTCTTTACTACAAGGATTTGCTTGACCCGTTGATTTAGGAAATAAAAATCTCTAGAAAAATATTATGAAAGTTAAAATAAGATGCATAGAACAAATTAGGAATGATTAGACAATTTATTGATGTCAGTCAATGCTTTTCACATGCTACATACAAATGCAAAAAATTTATACATGAAGTTAGAAGACTTATATAAGAAGAATATTGCTTAGAATAATGCTTTCATGATCAGAAAATTTAAAATTTAAAGATGAAAAATTTATTTTTAGATACTTGAGTGAATTTTAGAAATTAATAAATCAATCGAGAGAAATTAAAATGATCATTGATAATGAGGTATAAAGATTAATGCTTCTAAGGTTTTTGCCATTTTTTTGGAAAATCTTGGTGATAGCACTTAGGCTGCATTTGAAAATGGAAGTGTAGTCCTTCCTAAGTTCTCAGTAAATAATTAAATTGATAGATTAATTCAGAATGTCTTTGGATAGAGTGGAATGTAATGACGAGGAACCGAGTTAATGTGATAAAAAACGTAGATGTGTTGGATTAATTTTTATTAGATTTTGAATTAAAAATAGTTATTATATTTATGAACTATAAATTTATTAAATAATAAAAATAAAAAATTTCATGGAAAAATTTTGTTAATATATATTATTTAGAATTTAAAATCAATTTTCTAAATTAATTATATTTAATGAAATATTATTTTTTAATAAAATAATAAGTAGTAAATAATGTTATATTAATAATTTATTTTAAATATTTAATAAATAAATTATTTTATAAGGGTAAGGTGTGAGAGACAAGAAAAAGAAAAAAATGAAATAACAAAAAAAAAATCATGTCAAGCGAAAAAAGGGGGGAGGGGGGTTTGCTACCCGTCACATGATGACCTGGCTCCAATTTTTGGTTCCTCTACGGGAACTTGGTTCCGCGAGGTTTGACGAACAAAGGCATGATTTCAGACTGATTCCTTTGCCAAACACAACCTTAGTGATTTTGCTCCTAATGGTGTTATATTACTCTCCATGGTAAAAAAATCATTTGTTCAATAAAAAAAGGAGGAAGAGTATGAAAACAAATATTACATATGCCTTTGTCATAGCTAGAGACAAAAGCAAATGATCAAAATGTCGTACTAATGATAGGTCCAAATTTAGATGAAATTTTACATACAATCACTATAATAAAGAAGGATATATTAAGAGAATACGAGAACAATAAGATTTAGAAAGATGTACATGATCAAGTACTATTGCAATGACATCATATGACAATCTCATATTTTTAAAATAAAATGAAGAATGCAATATCAAAAACTCTTTTATCGAGTAACTTCACATCATGTAAGTCCATTAAAATAATATTTCATTGTTAAAAGTGATGATTTTGGTACGATGAATATGGACAATAAGACAAAGTCTAAAGTATAGGAATTGGAGATGTATGCATACTAATGGATCTTGATTGTGAGTTAGTTTTTAAGAATGTCAAGCACATACTAGAATTTACATTTCAACATGATTTCTCCTTAGCTTTTGAACAAAAAATTCTAATATATTGACATAAGTGATAAAAAGTAAAAATGGTTGTTCTTAAAGAAAAATTATCGGAGTCTTCTATAAAACCCAAGCAAATTTAATTAGACAATCATTAATATAATAGAGAAAGAAGCGTTACTAGATTTACAACACAAAATATTGGAACATATGAGTGAGAAGAGATTACAAATTTTAGTACGAATTCTCATATTACTCTTACCAAAGATAAATTTCTTACTACTTGTTATGATTGTTTATTTGATAAATAGTTTAGAGTATCTTTTGTATCTAGTTCTAGAAAGAGGATAATAAATTGAAATTGATGGATTCTAATGTGTGTAGTTCCCTTGAGATAAATTCTTTAGATGACAAAAGTTATTTTATTATTTTTACTGTGATGCTTCACAATAGTTATGGATTTATATTTTCTGAAGTCAAGATCAAATATTTAGATTTTTCAAAAATTTCATGTCATGATGAAAAAAATGAGATAGAAAATTATTTGAAGTGTCTTCGCACGAATAATGATGGCGGCATCTTGAAAATTCAAGAGTTACTACATAGACATGACACATCAGAAAACAACACTTGAAACTCTAAAACATAATAGTGTTGCTTGAATGAAGAGAACTATTCTAGATCACATATATGCTAAGGATGACTAGTTTGCTAAAGATTTTTTTGGAGCAATTCTTTTAAAATAGATCTACATCAGTTCTTTTAAATTTGGATACTTTTGAGAATGTTTAGACTGATAATGTAATGCCCCCAAATTGACCCCCACCACATAGCGAAGACCAACATAGAGACACTACGAAACGTTGTGACTTGAACTATCATGTTGATCACATCTTAGTCAATAACCGAGAAACATCAGTGGAAGAAAAAAAAATAAAGAAATAAAGAAAATAATAATTTTAATTGCGAAAGTCTAAAAAGTGGCTACATCATCTCCAAGAAATATCATAAGGTTCTACATCAAGAGTTCGTAAAATGCGGAAGGTAAATGAAACTAAATAAGTCACGCGGTTCATGTGCTTTGTTGTCGCCAGAGCCTCGTCGCAGCACATCTACTCCACCACATCACTGAGTTAGTCCTGTGAAAATCAGACACAGGGGAGGAAGTCTTCCATAAACTTTATAGCCTAGTGGAGAACTATATAAGTATACAATGTATAACTTGAATAGAGAAATCAGAAATAAAGGAGAGTACTTATCTTGAACGAAAAGTGGAACATGAGAGAGATATAGACATAATAAAATAATAGATAATCGTGCTTAGAAACTTGGTGACTTTAGGTGCCTCTAGATTCTTGGGGTATGCCGAGCAAATGATACAACCTTATACGGGTCAATGGGTGATCAAACTATGACCAAGGGAGCGACCCTTATCTTGTGGCACTTGGCTTGGACTGACAATCCATTATTTATCTTCCATCTTAACTTATTAATCACTTTAGAAACTTATTATGCTTTGTTCTTCATACAATTGGAGGCAATAACATAAGTAGTAAATTAGTAAAAAGATTCATGTCTTAATCAAGTAAGGATCTCGGTGAGAACATATAATTAACAATCAGTCATAATCATAATTAATCATAAGACAAACCAACAACACTCATATTAGGGTCAAGGGAAATGTATGCATGAAATTAGGGGTTATTCTATAGTCTGACACGGCTGTGACAATATAGTGGCACGGTCGTGCTGATGGGAGTGGCACGGTCAAGCTGGTGGGGTGGCACGGGCGTTGGACTCATGCCAGAGGTGCAGCACGACCATGACGGGTTGAGAGCACGGTTGAACGGTACCGACTAATCTTTTACTTAGTGTCTGTCGAATGATGGCACGAGCGTGCCCACAATGTGGCACGACCATGACGGTAGTGGCATGGGCATGCCAAGGAGACGGCACGGTCGTGACGGCGATGGATTCCAGTCAATTTCAACACGAAATTTCTCCAATCCTTAACAGAAACTTCGTTATAAATTAAATTCTACATCCTAGCAATCATCCAAGCAAATTTCTTTCAAGAAATAAATCAAGCAATCACACAATCACGCAAAAACAGAGCAATCAGAACTAATAACATTAATCTTCTTATTCATCATGCTATGGACGTGGAATAGTCTTGAAAGAGAGGGCATGGATCAAATCTATTCAAATCATGCAAGGAGAATTCGATTTACCCACACGGTTCCTACAATTTGCAAATCTCTTCGGATCAACAATGTCGCATCCCTGCTTGCTGCCTGTGTGCGCGTGGCTCCTCTCCGAGTCATTCTTCTCCTTAAATCAAATTACAGCAAAAACGTTCACATATTTTCTCTTCTTCTAAAACCTGCATGAGGTGGTGAGGCACACTAAGATGGCCGTCCAAAAGAAGAAGAACAGAAGAAAAAGGGATCGTCTTTCTGTTCATACCAGAGAAAAGAGAGAGGGGTTTTGGTATTTTATTCCTCAACTTATCAGATCTGTATTCTTCTCTCCTTATCCCTAATTAACCGGTCTTTATCTATCATTAGGATAAATCCTCATATTTTATCTAATAATCCTCTTCTTTTGATTAAATCCAATAAATAGATGATATAATCTCTATTCTCTTGTTGTTATCTCATTGTAAAGATAAATCTATAGTTTTATCTGCACAACAGGCCGTTTTGATTTAAACTGATATTCTTTCCTTTTTTTTTGTCGTTAGAGATAATAATATATCTTACTCTTCCTTGAAGATTTTTTTATTACATGACTTCTACACAAATGTTAAAGAAATTAACAAGGACAATTTTTGTGATAAGGTTCAGGAGTGCATATTTCTAAATTATAAAGATGTAGATTTTTAATACAAATTATGAAATATGTGGAAGAAGAAAATCATAAAAATAGAGATATGGCAGACTTTGGTAAATCGAACAAATAGATTAGTGATTATGTATAAGATGAATTTGGGAACAATGAAACATATGTAATATGTGGAGGATATTATGCAAGGGGAGCAACCGGCTATTCCACCTCACATATCTATAAGAGAACATTGTGCTTACATGAGATATACAAGTTTTGAATACTCAGTTACTAAAAACTAAAAAGGGAATGCTAAAGAGAAATTCAAGAGAAAGCTGGAATGATGTGCCAAATTTGGTATACTTAGACCAAGCAATGATTTTTATTAACAATTTCTTTCTTATAGGATGGAGGAGGAGATTATTGGGTTTTTTTTTAAGATAATCCAGCTCGGTAAAAGATAATCCTATCTAAATTAATTAAAACCTAATTAACTTAATGATTCTCTCTCTTGGTTATGTGTAGCTGTTTTTGGAGAAAAGAAAGAAAATAAAAGTTTTCGTTCTTTCTTCCTGGAGGCACCGTTGCCAGAGTTAGAATTGGAAAGGAAAGAGATCTTTTTTGTCAAAAGGAAAAAGAAAGGAGTAGACAAAGAAAACAAGAGGGTCTGAAAAATATGACAAAGAATTTCTTCTTGAAGAGATAAGATTCTTTGAGAGCTTCTTGATGCTCAATCACAGATAATTGTACTAATCATGTCATGTCATTCATACTATTTATTTCAATTTTTTTAGATAAAAAATATCTATCTCATTGAGTTATTATTCAAGTTTGGATGAAATTTGGAAGACATTATATGCTATTCTTGACATAATGATATTGCTATCATATTTTATCTTTCTTGTATAATATATCAAAGCAGAAAAATAAAATAACATTAAAAGCTTCATAAGTATCTGAAGACTGAAATCGAATACTTGCACAGATATCATATATGTCCGTCTCCACTGTACAATGGTCGACGGTAATGTACAACTCAAAGAAGAGTACTACAATGATGCCATCACCAAATCGTCAATGCCACCGTTCCCCTCCACCACTTTCGCTGCGGTCGCATCTGCTGGAGAGGGAGAGATGGCCGAGGAGCTATTCGACATAGCTGAGTCTTGGTCCCGTTCAATTTCATCACCAACGATCTGTTCCTCGATATTGAGTGCAAGAGAAAGGTCGTAGCGATGGTGCTTTAAATCCACATGTCGAGAAAGACGAGGAGGGCTACCCGACTGGACTGACACAACAGGAGATGGCGATGGCTCACTCCGGCAGAGAGCAGACCACTTTTGCTGTGTTCGACAATGGCCAAGGTATGTTTTCGACGTCTCTGCTTCGTGTTCTTTCATCATAGCTTTTGCTTACGGTTTGTTGACTTTGAGAACGCGTGAAGCCTCGAGACACACAAGAGAAACTAATTCGATATAACACGGGGCTTTCCATTTTGAAGCCATTACATATGAATTTATCAAAACAAGAGGGAAACACATTAATAACAATGATAAATCCAAAGATATTATGATAATAGCAAGTAGAGATTTTCTTACTAGAACTTCAAATGAAAGCTTTTAGTTGCCACAAGATTGCTAGTCAACTTGTTATCGTCCATGTAGCATTGTTATTGTAACATTATTCGAGATGAATGCATCTGATCTTACAGTATGACCTCTGCTATCATAGCAGAAACCTGGTTGCTTTGGAAGTGGCATCGCGCTAGATTCATCGGCTAACATCAACAACACATCATGCATTGTGGGCCTATCTTCACTCTTTTCTTGCACACATAATAACCCAATCTGGATGCATTTCTGGTCCTCGGGAAAAGGACTAGATGATAATTCATTTGCTTCTTCAAGCAACTCCAAACCACTTTCTTTCTTCCACAATTTCCAAACCTACAAAGGTCAATTCATTGGAACAAAGAGAGTAAAATAAGTCAGATGTTGTCTTCGTCAAAAAGTTTGATAAGTACACTTGAGTCAAACATACATCTTGTATGAAATTCGTGTGTTCTTCTTCTTGGGCAATGGATCCATTCCTTTTTGCAACTAAAATCTTCAGTACTATCACGCCAAAGCTGAAAACATCAGATTTGTCTGAGAAAAGACCATCCATTGCATACTCTGGTGCCATATATCCACTGCAAGTAAGAGTCAGCCATGTTAGCATTCCCATTTCTGCGTGACAACTTAATATAATTTCTTTACGTCTGGGAAGCTTCAAATATTCTTGTCTGGTGTTAGAATTCAAAATTCATCAAGCTCGTTTTTATATGGTACTTACTATGTTCCAACAACCCTCCTTGTCTGCTCATCCAATTGTCCTGCCTTCAAGATTCTTGCCATTCCAAAATCTGAAATTTTGGGATTCAAATCCTTGTCCAGAAGAATATTGCTAGTCTTTAGATCCCGATGGATAATTTTCAACCTGGAATCTTGGTGAAGATATAAGAGCCCTCTCGCAATTCCCATTATGATATCAAGACATTTTTGCCAAGTCAAAAGTTTAATTTTGGTGCCATCTAATAGAATCATCAAGAGCTTATGTCAATCCATGGAATTAATTCTGCATATATAACTACCTTATGTGGAATTTTAGAATGAACGATATTCAACTGAAACTAATACTTCATTCTCGAAAAAAAGAAAACTATTTAGAGAAAGAAGATTGAGCTTTGTAACTCACCGAGTATGAAAGAATCTAAGCTGTCATTCTTCATGTACTCATATATCAACATTCTTTCGTTGTCCTCAATGCAGTATCCGAGTAGTTGGACAAGATTTCTGTGCTGAAGCTTTGCAATTATATTAACTTCAGTTTTGAATTCATTGACTCCCTGGGTAGATCCCTTCGATAATCTCTTGACAGCAATTTCTTGTCCATCTTTTAATTTGCCCTTAAGAATTTTTAACGGATAAGCTTCGTTAACTTCAAATGATTTTGAGATTCCAGTAAATTGATTGTCAATGAATAATTTTAATGAGGGAAAAATAAGTTATCACCTTGTATACAGTACCGAACCCGCCAACTCCCAGTATGTTACTAGTGGAGAAGTCATCAGTCGCATCTTGTATTGTAATCATGTCATATGAAGGTAACTCTGTTTTGTCTTCCTCATCTTCACTTCTCATGGTGTAAGTTTTCACTGTTTTACATTGAACTAGGCATTGATTAATAACTTTACTATGGAAGTATGCTTGAGGAGGTATTATATAAGGAATTCATACCTTCATTTTGTCTTTCTTCTTAGTGAAACACAAAAGCAAAGCAATAATTCCTAGAAGAATACCAAATATAGGGGTAAGAATGATCACTAGCCGACTTTTCTTCTTGGTAGAATCAACCTCTTCGGAATCTGTAGGGAAAGTCAAAGCATTGCAAATTTCAACTATCTTGAATAGATAAATTATCTTTATCTGTAATAACTATGGAGGATGACTGAATCATCAGAAATGTAGACCATGTTTCTAGCTTTGCCATAAAAATAAGACAGATTCCAAATGAAGTATAGAGATACTTATGCAGAACTAGTTTCTATTATGAGTTTACCAGATTTTGCTTGGTTTGTCATGCAAAGAATCACACAATTGCAGTGAAAAGAAAACACTAAATTAGCTCCATTTATGTTCAACGCGGTCGATATATATGCTCACCAAGCTTGGAAGAGAGAAGCCGAAGGTATAGGTTATTGCCAAGTGCGGAGTTCATCTTGACGTCATACACATCATTGTACCAGATCACGCAACCCGTCACCCCGAGCACAGCATACGCCGTGCAGCTACAATTTCTCAAGCACCAATCTCTGCATTCAGTCAGATTCTTGCGTCTGTCACTGATAGCGTCCTCAGTATCAGGCATCTTCATGTTGGGCAACAATGTGAATGTGTCTGATGAAGAGCATTTTAGAGCTGCAGCCCTCACGCATCCATCAGAATACTTTCCCCGCGTCCAGTTGCCTGGCGACTTGGGAACAAAACTCTGTAGACATCTGCAGATTGAGCTGTAAGATGGGTCGCAGACGCCATTAGGTCCGCAGATGGCATAGTTATCACATTTATCCGACGGGAGCTCCACATACTTCATCCAATCGTTGCTTGGTGGATTCCAAACAAGCAACTGAAGTGATCCTGTAGAATTCAGCAACACGCGCCCAGTCAGAGAAGTACCCACGGCGTCCGCGGAGTAGTAGCCGCCGTATGCATTTCTGACGAACTCTATCTTAAAGATGCTGTTGGATCCAACATATTTAGGCCAATCCCACGGTCCGTAGAAGCGAGCTATTTTCTGAGATCCTCTCCACAGGTGGGTCTGAGGCACGTCGTAACTTGAGTACTTGTAGCAGTAGTCGCCTGGCGCAGGGTCACTGGGGCTCCTCCATGACGTGTACTGCCAGAAGATATTGTGCTGGTAGTCCACGCCAACCTTCATGCTTGCAAGATACGTGTTGCCCGGATGATCAAAGCTTTGCCAAACTAATCCGCCGGATCTTTTTGCCATACTGACTAAGACGAGATTTCCTGAATCCAGCAGCCGTAGGACCGGTTTTGTTCCAGTCGACGACGTGTTCGTCGACCAAAAGGCTATGCCGAGCTTGTTGGACAGGACGAGATTTCCATCTGCGGTGAGGTGCAGAGTTCCAGTGTCGGAGCTGCTGAGAGGGCAGACACATAACATGTACATAGTTTCAGATCGAACTAGAGGGAGGTCCTATTCCAAAATGTACAATAAGTACTCCCAGAAAATAAAGCCATGTTGTTCTTGCGCAAAGATAAAGCTGAAACAATTTCAAGTTATGCATGCATCACGTACCAGAATGGTGATCGAAGGCGGAAGAAACTGCTGCTGCCATGATTGGCAACACAAATAATAACTTTATGATGAACATAGTGACTCTGTTGGTTCTTTGCATTCCCATGCAGAATTCGGATACCCCCATTCCCTGCTTTCTGATGGCTCTAAAGTTTCGGATGTTCTTAAAACTACTCACTGGTGTATATGTCTTGAATCTTGCTTTCCAATTTTTTTTATCAATATCAGTTGACCAGCGGCTAATAGAGTGGAATGTCGTCGTATGATTCATATAGCCGATCCCATGGAATAAGGTTTTATTGTTGTTGTTGTATTAGTTGATCAACCGAATCAGTCAAGACGACCGCCGGTCTTAGGATTGTCTGGAAGTTAGTATGAGTGTGTTGATGTCCTTTCTTACCCAACAACAAAAAAAATTCTTAACCCTTGCACCTTCAGTTACCTGTTATGATTTCAAAAGAAAAACATATCCAAAATTAAGTAGCATTTATTCCGGAAAAGTAGGTAGCATTTACTTACGGAAGAAGTAGGTAACATTTATTTCGTTCCACTTATGTTTGTATATATAGTTGTCTTGTAACATATATTTAATATACAGAAATTTTAAACTTTTCATGAGATAAAAGTATTCCAACAAAAACGAATAGTATATTAAAGTTTTATCACAATATGCATTTAAGAGATGTTTAGATTTAGATCCACTTGCGTGCCAGAGTATTCCAACGAGAATGGAAAAGTAAACATTAGTCAAGTTGACTGACAAAATTTCAGATCTTTTATGGCGAGCTAAAGATCTTTTATCCTCGAGTTACAGCAATGAAAGTTCAAAGAAAAATTCGTAATGCCTTTGACGCTGACTCAAAGGTCTCGAGTTTAATTTTATCTTTCGTTGTACGTGTACTCTTTTTAACAGAAAAGTAGAATACAAAATATTTATGGCAGTTGGTGTTTGGATTTAGAATAAAATGATGAATAAGAATTTATCCAAGGAACAAAGCTAGACATTTTAAAATTTAATATAATGATGATTGGATTACTAAATTCAGTCAATTTTTAACCCAGATTAACCATTCTTACAATCGACATGAACAAGTATTCTTTCAATTATTACAGAAGAAATTTTCACTGTTTATATTTCATTCTTCTTTATTATTCACTGATCCAAACACTATACAAAATTTCATATTCTAAAATAGTCTCAAAGAATAATGAACCCTGATAAATTTAATAATAAATGTTCATCCAAACAGAGTTCAATGTGGGTTTATACTGCTCACCAAAATAGATGTATATTGCAGCTCATAATATTTGCCGTCCCATCAAATTGGTGGTCTTTTTTTTTTTTTTTGAGATGCTATATCCTCTTTCACAGCGACATGAAGTGTAACTTTATCAATTTTTTTGAAGCGTATTAGGAGAATTTATAGGAGGATTTAACAATTTTCTTTTTTTTTCATGCCTCATGCGAAAGGTGAAATAACACATTTTTTTATGTTTCCCACGTGCAAGTTTTCATCTGACTCGGTTTCTTCTCATTCAACAGCCGGAAGTGATGGCGAGTTCTCGTGCAATGCGAACTTGCACGTGAGTTCGCTTGCCTGGTGCTAATTCGCGTTGTAGCACAAGTTTGTATTTGAGTGGTGAACTCGTCTAGTAAGGTCCTCAAAATTCGTTTTATGACACTTGTTACGAGTGACTTTCAGGTGGCGTTACTCATAAATTTATTTATTAAATGATTCGATTTATAAAAGCGAAAACATATTTAAAATACGGCCAACACCCATTAACATATAAATAATAGTGAGAAATACTTTTAAAATATCAATTGAAGCCCGTCAATATAAATGCGACGGCGGGCGAACGATAAGTTACAAAACATAATCCATAAAATCCAAAGAAATATCATATCAGTGGAAGGTCATAAGAAAAATAAGTAAAAGTCCATTACGATAAGTATGGTAACGGCGGATGAATGAGTATAGAATATAAATAAATCCCATAATGGAAGACCCAATGAAAACATGTCTCAAAGCCATACATAGTAAATCGTAAGTCCATAAACGTTCTCATCATAAAGACACATGATTCAAGATGTCATAATTTAGAAACCCAATATGATAACTTCACAACAGCAGAAGGTTCATATGAAGTATAAACTAAACCACTTGACAGAAGGCCCATTAAATCGTACAAATCAATTTCAGATGTTCTACCAAAAGCCCATAAATTTTTTTATCATGAAAACATAAGATTTAGGATGACAACCGAATCCATCACTAAAATTCATAAACAATTAAATGCATACACATTGGACCTTGAATAAAAGACCTAAAGAAAAAGGCGACTCTATGTGCAATCTGTCGTCATGAGTATGACACTGACTTCATGTGTTTAAGCCACCCATTTCAGTTCAATTGAAGTTAGTAAGTTAACTTCTCATTCATTAAACAATCAATCATTAGTGAGTCATTTCATTCATTGAGATTATTGACTTGCCTTGACGCCTATTACGACTAGTTAGGCCTTGTCGCACTTGCACCTAAATACCCGCATCTAGGTCCGACTTAGCATCCAATTCGTCATATAAGTGTGTCATTCAATCGTCATACAACAACCATGTCATAGCATCAATAAAACAATTTATAACACGAATTAAATCTACACATAAGCAGATGAGGAGCATGATTCGATTGGTCATTACTTCATGAGTATCAACAACCGTTACGTTCTAACTTATCCATAAAAATATCTATATAAAAATGATCAATAATTATCAACGATTGCATTTAAGCATTTATAGGAACATAAACTAATCACCAGCAGGAAAGTTACAACTCAAAACCTTAAAAAAGATATTTTAGTGTGCGGCCGGTCTACCATATTTGACCAGTTGAGTGAAAATTGTGATTGGACGACCAGTCTGGTCGACCAAGAGCTCAATAAAAAAATGTCGAGACTTCCAACCTATGATTGGTTGAACTAGAACCCCTACTCGATTGACCAAAACTCGATTGGGAGAATGATGAGATTTCCATCTATGATCAGTCGAACATGACCCTAGGTCGGTCGACCGAGCGATTGATTGATAAATGTTGAAACTTCTCGTCTATCATTTTACCTATGGAGCGGTCAACCATTTCACACGGTCGGTTGACCGGTTGGAGATAAGAGATCCTACCGCCAAGTTAAGTGGTTGAGGAAATTCGATCAATCACCCCTCCGATCGATGGGTCTATGGTTGAAAATGATAGTAACGACCTTAATACACATACCTCCACACTTAAACTATTACACAAACCATATATCACTCCATATGATTCTAACTGCATTTATGTTTTTGTACATGTACATAAGGTTGGAGTTTAGATCTTATAGCCTAATGTGTACCGTTGATGCATTCCATTAGCGAAAAATTGAAATCCATAAGAGCCAAGATGCTACAAGGAAAAATGGGCACTTAAGCAACATGCAACCATCAAAATTAAACCATATAACTTCAGCCAAAGAATCATCCACATAAAAGCAACCCCTAATCCAAGTTGGATTAGGGTAGGGTTCACCCTTTTCATATCTTAATTCCTAATTAATTCCTAATGAAGATTAGGGCTAAACTATTCTCCTTAATCTATGCTTCAAAGCCTCTTCCTCTTCTTCTTCTTTTCCTTCTCTTTCTTCCTTCTCTTCTTCTCCATCTTCTCCTTCCATTGGAGCTTTTAGGTACCAAAAATGGAGCACAAAAGGAAGTTGGCCTAGGAGGGAGAGGGAAGAAAATAGGGGGAAAATGTAGGATTTTTGGTCTTATAGTGCCAAAAGTCATTTTTGCTCCTCACCTACCACTACTTTTAGGAGCAATTTGATCTTCTTAAAAATCTAGATTTTACCCGTCCACTAGAGTGCCATGCCTACTCTTGTCAGAGCAGACAAGTGAACTCATGCTACGACAAGTTCGCATTAACCAAGGAAACTCCACTATAATTCCATGCATACTCTTGTCCAGAGTGTGAGTTCTCACCAAACAAGTGAACTCATGATATGACGAGTTTGCATTAGCGAAGGAAACTCATGCTTCGATGCAGGTGGCAATTAACTAGGTGCAGTCTCAAGCTTAGACACTTCATAATCCTAGATAGCACACTGACAAATCCTCTTTATGCCTTCATCTTGCACGACATCATACTAGCAAAATTTCCATGTACTTTGGATCTTGCAAGTCCTTTTCACCTGCAAAATGTGCACCCACACATAGAACCTCTTTGTCCAATGTTTTCAAATTGGTAAACCCTCTATGTGGGTACACTTATCCTAATACCATTTATAGAGATTTACTCAATCAAATCACTGATCAAATGATTTGATATTATAAGAATATTGTGTGCATAACATCACACTACAAGAGATAATAATACTCTTCTACACAAGACTCATCTCTCTCTCTCTAGCCTTACATACACACCTCATTAGACTCAACAACTAGGTAAGACACCCTCTTACAAACAAGTCACTATTTTACAAATAGAGACACTTTATAAATAAGCACTCACAATATTAGCTCTGTATTTACTTGGAGGTCTTCTATTTCTAGATGGATCCACAATGGCAAACCAATTTATATGAATAATAGTTGGTGGTTCAAAGCTTTTGACTTTATATAATTCTTGTTACTTTTAATGCACATGAAGAGATCTTATCTCAGGATTAAGCTTTTGACTTTTTTTCTCCCCTCTTAGGCTTGTGAGCAATCTTTATTTGCTATGAATTTTTTGGCTTTGCAACAATGGAAAATTGTTCCTTTTTTGTAACGCCTCCAAATTTCACCTTCTTGCCATGACAATTGGCCTTATTTTGGGCCATGTTACTTACAATTCATTTTTCTTGAGCCTTTTTTACATGAGATGCGGAAGCGAACTATATATTCATATTTTTTAAAGTGTAGGAGCGAATTATGCTTTCTAACTATTCTTTCCTAATAGTCCTTCAAAGATAACTATCTTACAATTAACTTTACATCATATAATTATAAGGAGTTCAATGACTCAACTTTCATGTGCTAGTTTACATCACCACGAATATTGCTGCTACTCACGTCTCCATCCTAACTCTTCATTTAACTACTTGTAGGATTCAAATATAGAAAAAATAGAATTTTCACGAGTATAAAATACTTAGTACATAAGATAATACAAATGGATAGAATGACTTAATAAAAATAGTTAAGCTTTCAGTATGAGAAAACACATATATTCTTTTGTTTCTATTATTTTTCTTTCCCAATCTATTTCATTTCATTTTTTTTCTATTCTGTTCCTTTTTATTCTATTATTTTCTTTCTTTTTTCCATTCTGTTCTTTTCTTTTCTATTTTTTTTCTTTTATGTTTTGTTCCATTATGTTCTTTTCACTATATCTTTTACTTTAAACAACTTATAGGATATCTATATGTGTTTTTCTAATGCGAGTTTGACTTCTTTTGTTATGGATCAACGTGACACTTTTATGTGACTATAACAATGGGTCAAAGTGGATCAAATCAGGACCAGGTGAGTGTTTACTCACTCACAAAAAATTTGAACTTCACATATCCACTCAAGTAGGATTGCAAGAATTTTTCTTTCTTTAAAATCATCACATTGGGATTATTAATGCCCACCTCATAACGTTGTTGTGGTGATACTATTAATATCCACATGTTGACTTCCTTTAAAAATGTCATAATGAGACTATTAATACTCATCTCATGACGTTACCATGGTGAGACTATTAATAGCCACCTTTTGCTTATAACAATAAGTACACATGAGTATCCCATTTTACAGCTTTTATCTTTTCTTATTTATTAATATTTTTTGTTCAATTCACCAAGCATCAAAACAGGGACAAATAGGTCATTTGACACATCTACAAATCAATACAAAATCATTTCTATAATCTATGCGCAGAATCCAAGTTGGATAAAGTCAAACTCGGGCTTTGTTTAGTCTGCACTCGAATTAGTTGGAGATGACCTAGTTCGAGTCCTTTCCAATCCAATGTTTTATATATTTATTCGCTGCACGCAGGCCAGATTCCTATGTGGCTCGATCCGAACTGTGAAATCAAATTCTTCGCTTCTAATATTCAAAACCTATGCCAGGTTCGAGGATGGCTCGGGTCGGACTCCTCTCGACATTCTTTCTATCTTCTTAGACTTGAGAACTCGGGTCGGGTCTTATAGAACTCGGGTCGGATCGTGCCGTTAACATCCTATCTTACGTTAATACTGAACCCGGGTCGGGTTACATGAAAGTCGGGCCGAGTCGTTGCGGTCGAACGATGAATATAACACTCGAACATACTTTTTCTTATTCTACTTTGAAACTTGGGTCGAGTTGTTGGTCGACGCAAACCGAGTCGAAACTTGAAAACATCAATTCATCCTTTTGAACAGAACTTGAGATGGGTTACATGAAAATCGAACCGAGTTTACATCGAATCCGAATCGGATTCAGTATTGATAAAAATGTGTCAAAAAAAATATCATAGAACCCGGACCGGGATTGGAGCAACTCGGGCTGGGTTCTAACAAAGCAGAACTCGGGTGATTTTTCATTAACTTTGGCCTATAATAACTTTTGATACAATACTTCTTTCGGCATAATAACTATGTGAAACTATTTGTGGGACACAGGAGAGCATATAACGCTCCTAATTCATCCATCGACCTAACTATTTTATTAAGAAATCGTATTCAAAAGTGAAATCAAAATCTCACGTACTTGATTGTTTTAGACTACCTGAAACCTGAGACTTTGGGTGCATTTTTTTATGAGATCCAATGACAACTAACCACGAGGCTGGCATCCTTGGAGAGATGGTAGATCCAAGATTGAATGGTCGGTCAGAATGCTCATGCACATGCACCGAGGAAAGAGAAAACATAGCCCAAAGATATTAAGTTCACAAAAATTATCGCGAAAGTTTAAAATCGATACGTTAACATTTAAAAAAAAAATAACAATGAAATCACATAAGTAAAGTAGGAAGGAGATGGAGAAAGAATGCAAGCAGAAAGAATACGATGATTTGTTGACGAAGTTCGACCACACCTTAACCTACGTCCCCGCTCTGACTTCTTAACCTCGAGATCGCCGGAGATTCAACTAAACACTCTTCCTTCTTTCCAAATGGGGCAAGGAAGAAAATCCTTTACAACATAGAACCTCTTCTACACAGGAGCTCACACCCACTTTTCTAAGAAATTATTTATCACTTTTACAAGATCAACTCACATGAAAACAAAAGAGAAAGAAGAGAAGATTTGACAATAACTTCAAGAAAATAATTTTTCTTTTATGCTTGATATTTCCCTTGAGTGCTTTTTGAATTCTGAACCCTTTGATATTATTTTATAGGCCAAAACTATTCGTTATTGTTCATTTTCACTAGGGATCGATCGGTCTATTCGACCGTTGCACGATGAAATAGGCTGATCGATCGACCAGTCCGTCGATCGGTATAGTCTCATCTTTTTGGAATTCGACCTGTGTGGTCTCGACATTGAATTGGGTAATTTATATATTGACTGATCGATCGGTATGCTTGATCGGTCGACCGATTGTGCTTCGACCGGCCTGCACTGTTTCAATCGGCATGTTGACTGGCCTACATTGTTTCAATCAACACGTTGACTGCTCTGCACTATTTTGAGCATAACTTTCTGCATGGTTATTCAAATGAGGTGATTTTTTATTCTACGAAAAGTTAACAGAATTCTCTACATTCACATCTTAATATAAATCTCATGGGAACATAAATAACTATTAATGAAAAGTTTAATGCATGAAAGAACTCATTTCTATTTAATCATTTTCGTCATATAACTCTAATATTTCGTGATTTGTATCATCAAAATATATTTATATAGGACATAAAAGCTTTGCTCCAATAATGCTTCCTATCCATAATTAATCTTTTATTTTTCACAAATTTTCAGATTAAATTAATTAATTAATTAATATCACTATTTCCTGATTTTTGAATTAATATCACTATTTTCTAAATATTTTTATCTTTAAAACTCTTAATTTCAATCTCTTTAAGAGTTTTAATTCAATCTTTCAACAAACTTTATACCTATCCTCTTCTAAGCATATTTTCTTTAGTACATTTCTCCTAATTATAATTATTCCTTATTTTTTGAAATTAAATAAATAATAATTATCATTAACTTTGAATTTTCGAAATAAAATAATAATAATTTTATTATTTAACTTCTAGATGTTTTTTAACATAAAATTCTTATCTTAATTCTCATTAGGAGTCTTTTATATCATAAACTTATAGTTAGATTCAAATTCAATTTTGAATTTCTAATGTAATTATAACTTCAACTCCTAATCTAATTAGGAATCCTCTTTTCCTACCCCTTATCTAATAACACTTCTATTCTCATTCAAACTTTTCTTATCTTATATTTTCTTGTTCTTTTATCCTTCCTCTAACTATATTTCTATTTCTTTAACGAAAAAAATGGGTGTCCCTCTAACTTAAATGGGAGACCATCCCCCCACATCGTGACATCCGTCTAATGCGCATCGGATGGATGCACCGATTATCACCGATTTGTGCAAGGTGATGATGGCTTTGTATTGGTTCAGCGGACACAATTCCACTATGAGGACTGGTTTGGCTGAAGAGATACAAAGGCGGGAAAAATGGGCACGACCTCTTTCTCTTCACTTCTCTCTCTTTTTTTTCTTTAATAAATACTAAAATTTAAATTTATTTTAATTATGAAAATTAGTTTTTAATTTGAAAAATTTGGGGTATTACATTTTTTGCCTATGTTCTTCAGGGAGTAACTCATCGCAATGAAGAAGCAGTCCAACGTTGACATATTCTGTGTTTCGGCTTTCGCACCGAAAATGGAAAAAAAACATCAAATTTGATCGGATAGTTAGAAATTATGAGCTATTATTTACAGCTTTTGGTGAGATGTATTTTCCTTAATCCCGAAGACAATATATTTTACAAGTAGAGCTGCAAGTTCCAGATTTATTGGATGTTCAGAAGAGAAAGAGGTTACAAGTTGAAACATCATGTGCCCAAGCTTCTTATAGTTTATACTCTAGGAACATTTTCCAAAAATAAGAACGAGTAGAATCAACACGGAGATGAAAATTTATTGCACCTGAAACAAGTACGACCATATGTGCAAATGCAAACAAGCTTTCAGTCTGCTACAAGATGCTGTCATCTTCCTTCTACGATTGTTATTGTTACTTCATTTAAGGCAGAAGTGCTTGGTAATGTAGTAGGAGCTCTATTGTTGTACCAAAAAGCTGGCTGCTTTGGTAGAGGCACCATGATGGATTCATCAGATAACATCAGCACCACATCATGCATCATGGGCCTATCCTCGCTCTTCTCTTCCACACATAGTAAGCCAATCTGGATGCATTTCAGTACTTGAGGAACATGAACATCCGATAATCCAATCGCTCCTTCCACCAACCCTTGACCTCTATCCTTGTTCCATAGCTTCCAAACCTACAAAGACAAATTCATTAAACAAATCAGATGTACTTGTTCGTCATAAATTTTAATTGTAGTAATAGGTCACACGTACGTGCTCTACAAAGTTCATATCTTCTTTTTGAGTGAAAAAATTGCTGCTCTTTGCGACTAAAATCTTTAGTACTATGACGCCAAAGCTAAATACATCAGATTTCTCGGAGAAAAGTCCATCCATGGCATATTCTGGCGCCATATATCCGCTGCAAAAGGTAGTCAGCCATATCAGAATAAGCATCTGTATGCATTCATGGCAACTAACGATACTTTCATGTGATGTTATCACAATTCAAAGAACGTCCTTAAAAATGATACTTACTATGTCCCAACAACCCTCCTTGTTTGCTCATTCAATTGCCCTGCTTTCATAATTCTTGCCATACCAAAATCCGAAATTTTGGGGTTCAAATCCTTGTCAAGAAGAATATTGCTTGTCTTAAGATCTCGATGGATGACTTTTAATCTGGAATCTTGGTGTAGGTACAAGAGCCCCCTCGCAATTCCTATTATGATATCAAGGCACTTTTGCCATGTCAAAAGCGCACTGTTCCTTCCATCTAATAGATTCATACATTTTTGTTAGCCCATGAAATTAATGCTTAATACCTTCCAAGTGTTGAAATGTCATGCAAATACTTGACTAGAAATTGATAGCTTACTTCTTCCATAAAAAAAAAACACAAAGCACTATGTCTAGAAAAAAGCTAACCGAGTATGAAGGCATCCAAATTCCCACTATGCACATATTCGTATATCAACATCCTCTCCTCGTCCTCAATGCAATATCCAAGCAATTGAACGAGGTTTCTGTGTTGAAGCTTCGCAATCAGATTGACCTCAGTTTTGAACTCGTTTATCCCTTGCGTCGATGCTTTGGACATTCTCTTGACAGCAATTTCTCGTCCATCTCCTAGTTTTCCCTGCAGTTTGTTTAATGATGAAACTTCATGGACTACAACTTCGTCGGAAGCAAAATTGTACATAGGATAATCCATGTTTATTCGAAACAAAGGAAAGAAAGACGCTAGTCACCTTAAATACAATGCCGAACCCACCCCTTCCGAGTATGTTATGGGTAGAGAAGCCTTCAGTAGCACCTTGTATAGTAAGCGTGTCATATGAAGGCAACTGCGCATCATCTTCTCCTTTCTCATTTCTGATGGAACAAGTTACTATTGGTTTACGTTGAAAAGGGCATCAGTTAGTAACTTGGTATACAGTAAATTAAGTGAATACTGACTTGGTTCTTTACTTAAGGAAATATTATTATTGAGTGCACCTTGTTTTTGGCCTGTTCTCTTCTTGAAACATATAAATAACCCAATACAAACTAGAAGAAAACTAAATGCAGAAGCAAGGATGATCACCAGCAGACGTTTCTGGTAGCCAGAATCGGATGCAGTGAAACCTGAAAGAAATCAATTTAGAAACATTACGTGAAGAGATGATTCAATCATCACATAAAAGTAATATTACTAAACGTAAATGAAAAGAGAAAAAAAGTGATAGTATTAAAGAGCAAAGATGATTCAATATTCTATGGATCGTTCTGAAAAGCTAATTTATGTCATGATATATGCAAGTGCTTGCTTCATGGACTGCAGAAGAAAAAAAAATTCTTGTTCTAATCCTACACAATTGCAATGAAAAGCTAAATTAGCGACCATGTAATTATCTGTTATACTTATGTCAGCTAATGGGGAGATGCTTACCTATCCGGTCAGATGAAAGAATCCGGACATATAGGTCGTTGCCCATTGAAGAACTCTCCCTGATATCATACATATCGTGGTGCCAGATAACGCAACCTGTCGCTCCGAGCACAGCATAAGCCGTGCAACTACAATTCCTCAAGCACCAGTCTCTGCATTCGTCGAGATCCATGTGCCTGTCACTGGTAGCGTTCTCCGTATCAGGCGCCTTCATATTGTGCAATACTGCAAATGAATCTGATGAGGAGCAATTTAGGGCTGCCTCCCTCACGCATCCGTCAGAGTACTTCCCCCTGTTCCAATTGTTTGGAGACTTGGGAACATGACCCTTCGGACACTTGCAACTATATGAGTTGTCTGATGGCTTGCAGAGGCCGTTAGCCCCACAGATGGCATAGTTATCACATTTATCCCACGGGAACTCGTTGATATTTTCCCACTGGTCGCTTGTTGTGTTCCAAAGAAGAAACTGAAGAGACCCTGTAGCATTTATAAGCACACGAAATATCATAGTCGAAAAAGTACCCAACCCGTGCCCGCATATGTAGACTCCGTCGTCGGCATTCCTCCACAACCCGAATTCCATAAGCCCATTGTTCTCAACAAATTTAGGCCAATTCCACGGTCCGTAGAAGCGAGCAATTTTCTGAGTCCCTCTCCATATGTGGATCTCCGGCACGTCGTAATTTGAGAACTTGACGCAGTAGCCGCCTGGCGAAGGGTCACTGGGACTCGTCCACGACGTATACTGCCAGAGGATGTTGTGTTGGTAGTCCACGCCAATCTTCATGCGTGGAAGATACGTGTCGGTCGGATGATCAAAGCTTTGCCAAACTAATCCGCCGGTTCTTCTGGCAAAACTGACTAAGATGAGATTTCCCGAATCCAGTAGCCGTAAGACCGGATTTGTCCCCGTCGATGACGACGTGCTCGTCGACCAAAAAGCTCTCCCGTGTATGTCAGACAGGACTAGATTTCCGTCTGCCGAGAGGTGCAGCGTTCCAGAACCCCGGCTGCTGAGAGGGGCGGCTCTGTTGGCGACCCATACGACTGTCTGGACTGAGATGTCGTGGAACCAAATCCCCAGGTATCTGTTGGTCGAGTTGGCCGGGCTGAAGAACCCCATCTCAAACCTCCCTCCACTAGAGATCAAGGTCTGGCCGTCTGTCATCGTTTGGTTTTGGATCATGGTGTCTCCTGCATTGTCATCGGAAGAGATGTATCATTGCTGATCTCAAATAAGTCCAGATATTTACAGCAGGATTAGAGGGAGCTCCTATGCAAAAATGAAGAGCAAGTAGTACTTCAAAACATAAAAGAGATCCCGTTGTTCTTGCACAAAAAAGAGATAATGCTGTAAGAAATTATGCTTTCGAAGTTGGAAAGAATCATCACGTACTAGAATGGTGACTGACGACAAGAGAGACTGCTGGCGCCGTGATTTTCAACACAGCTAATAAAGTCATGATGAGCATGGTGACGCTATCCATCCCCATGCTGAATTCCGGTACCCTCCTGTGCTGTCCGATGGCTTTAAATCTGTTCTTTAAACCAGTTGCTGGTATATATAAGCTTTGAATCGTACTTTTTTTATGATCAACACAGAAATGCAGGTCCTAGATTTGTTGATTGAGTTATTATAAAAATTGTAAAAATAGTTGATCGGCTATTTTTACTTTTATCCCTAGATTTTATTATATTCTACTTATCTCGGCATCAACTTTTCAAAAACTTCCATTTCACACTCAAAATGTAAGTGCAAAATAAATTTGCTTATTATAAGTTTATCTTTTCGACCTTATTAAATTTTATATATTTTATTTGAAAAATAGGAAGTTCAAATGAGTTCATGACAATGACGAGATTAGGATGTGGGTGTCATTTAATATGTACTTTCTTAGTCTTTAAAATTAAAATATAACAAGGGGGAAATGCCAAGTGTATGATTAATGTATATATATTTTAGACGTTTAGAATTAGATTAAAGTATTTAGGAAGTTGAGGAGTGGTACGTGGATTCTATTAAAGTTTAGGAGGTAAATTGAAAGTATGATATCGTTTAAGGGTAAAAGAAATTAAAATTAACGTCTTCATTTTTTTATGCGAGAAGAAAGAAATAAAAATTAGGATGGGTAAAAGTATTTTTTGATCATAATAAAATTTAAATCTAATAAGTTTTATTATAAATGGTGAGATGAGGTTAGAATTAAAATCTAAATTTCTTTTTTTTTCAAAATTCTACGTATTTGCTTTCTAGGTCCATCTAACCCAACTAAATTTTGCCTATCCCATTTGAACACACCTGTCAAATAAAGCAATACGATTGTCTTAATAGTTAATATTTGTTATTTATTCAAATAAAACAAAAACGTACCAAAAAATAGGTAGCAAATTATTTGTGGAAAAAAGCAGGTAACATACTTTTTATTTGTTGTTTTTTACTCTATTAATTTCCAACTTCCAATACTCAAGACGTAAAAATGATTCCTCACTACCAATTGGGTAATCAATTTTTTTTTATTGGATCCAAATAAATATATTGTAAGATACCTTATAGTTATTTCAATTGCAACCCGAAAAAACATTAAGGGGTTGAAAATTGTGTGAATCCAAATATCTATTTCATAATTATTCCAAAATATTTCCAGCCTCCCTCATCTAAGTAATCTAGAAAATATAAAATATTATTGTTTGTATAAATATTTTTTATTGATATTTTCATTTTTTTAAAATAATTGGTTCATTGCGCAATTAAAAACCATTCACATTTTAACATAATAATAATAATAATAATAATAATAATAATAATAATAATAATAATAATAATAATAATAATAATAATAATAATAATAATAAGGTACAATCAATTGCATGTATGACGAAAATAAAATTTTCTTTTCATTGAGTGAATGCAAGGCCTTTTATTTCTTGATATCTGTGTATATTAATTAATAATTGTTTCATGATATATATATATATATGTGTGTTAACACGATATAATAAAATCGGAAATTTAGAAGATGAAAATTAAGAAGAGAAGAGAGTAAAGTGAAATAAGGTAAAATAGTCAAAATGAAAAAGTGAGTGGAGTGCTATTAGTGTTGTTTGGAATCATAATAGATGGACTCTGTTTTATATATCAAAAAAATTAAACGTGTCATAAGATAAAAAAAAATTGCAAGACAAATAATATTGACTAGTGATTTATTTAACTTCCACAGATTTTCTTTTTGCATAAGACAAATAATATGTTTAAATAATTACGCAATGATATTGGCTGCTTGACTCAATGTTAGTTTGAGTCAATGTTAGATTGTATTTAATAATTACGCAATGATCTAACAATGCTCATTAGCGTAATTTAGCCACTTTAATGCGATAAGCACAATCAATGCTCATTTAATGATGACTCAATGTATTGGACAGAAGGAGGGCATAGTTAGATGGGTAGTTGCTAATCTTTTAATTCTGCAAGGAAGATGGAGCATTAAAGCAATGAAAACTAAGCACAACCAATGAGAAATTCGGCTGAATTCAGTGATTAAACTTCGATCAAATAATAACGTTAGGTCACTCATGACAGTGGCACCTAGGACCGTTTGATACGAGATAATCTAAATAAATTATTAATTATTTTATTTAAAATTCTCATGACACATCATTTTAGATTTTTTTAACTAGACTGATAATCTTAATTACCATTTGACTAGTAATTCAAATAGCAAACAAGGAGGTGACTTTTCTTCTTTGTTATTTAAATTTTTTTACAAATAACTTTTCATTTTGCTCATCTTATTTTAAAAACATTTTTCTATTTTTTGTTTTATTTATTTTATAATACCATGTGATTAAAATCTAAAATATTTTTTAAGAATATTTTGGTAATTTGTTCTCTATCTATTTTAATCATAATGAATATTAACAATAGTTGCCAAACACTATAATGTGATGTTACCAATAATTAGTCTATTTAAATAGTAATCTAAATTATTGATTAATTAAATCAATAATATGTGAAACGGTCCCTTAATATTTTTTTAGCCAGCCTTGATATTTTGAAAGCGACGTTGATGATTTGACTCACGTGATGAATTATGCACACGAATCGATCAACCATCGAGTACAATTAATATGATAAAATCATCATGTCTGATAATGACATATTAAACTCTTAATAAAACTTTTCTCCGTAACTCAAAGTGGTAGGCAATAGTTGGTGACAGTGCGTTGGGAGTCGGAGTCCCATATTTTCACTTTTCCCGTAAATGCACATATCCATTTTAACATTTGTCCTACATGCTTGGACCTCGTGATAAAAAATATCGAATTTCAAAGAATGATGCTTTATCTCATAACTAGTGTTTTTAAAATCAAACCGAATCCGGTTCAATCGGTTCAATCATGAATCGTATTTTTAATAGCGTATGAGACTATGGTCTAATTTTGACCAAAGATTCGCTAGAATACAAAAAGAAAAAAGGTTAATTTCTTAAACCTCTCATAAACTATAGCGATTTTTCATGTTTACCCATAATATATGAACTTACCATAACACCCTCTTAAATTATGTCGTGATTTCTACTTTTGTCCATCCACCATATTATGTTAACTTTTCTATTTTTGATTTTTTTTTATTTTTAAATGACTAAATTGCCCTTAACGAAGAAAAAAGTTGACATTTATTTCAAGTTACAAGAAGACATTTTAGTCATTTCATAAATAGAAAAAAATAACAAAATATGCCTGATGAAATAAAGTAGAAATCACGACATAGTTTAGAGGAGCGCTACAATAACTTCATATATTAGGGGCATATGTGAAAAATCGCTATAGTTCATGGGAGATTTAAGAAATCAACACTTTTTCTTTTTGTATTCTAGCAGATCTTTGGTCAAAATTAGACCATAGTCTCATACGCTATAAAAAAATACGATGCGCAAAGATCCTTCTCAATATACAAAGGAATTTGCAATGGGTGCTAACATCTTTTTGATTTAGCGAAGGAAGTATCACTTGTAGAAAGTTTTGAAAGGCTGAGCCCGTTAGTATTTAAATTATTATTTATATTGTAATATTACAATTATGCGTTAATAGATAATATTTATCTATTATAACAATCACTTACTACCTATTGTTATTTGAATCTTATCATATTATAATATCATAATAACATAATAGCATATAATATTTAGGGATTAATCTACCTACAAAGCACCTTCCGTTTGGGAGGAATGTTGAGCGCATATTAACCGTTGATCCACTCATTAATGGATCTGATCAAAAGTGATTAAATCTCATGATTTAAAAATATCAATTATCTCAACCGTTGATCAATAGATTAAGATGCACTCAGTATTCCTCCAAAGCGGAAGGTGCTTTGTAGGTACATTAATTCCTAATATTTATATTTATAATAATAACTTACCAATGATTGGCAATGTCGGAAGTATCGATGGGAGCCACCACAATTGAAAGTTCCAAGAATGCCACAATTGGTATTTATTTTTTATTTTATATTATAATATTATAATAATACATTAATAGCTAGTAACATACCGTCTGTCAGCGCTGTCGAAACTACTGACGTGAGTTGCCATCGTCAAAACTTTCGTACTTCCGTAGGTATTTGAATTTATTATTTTATATTATACAATTATAATAATATGTTAGCAGATATTAATTCTATAGTATAATATGCCAATTGTCAACACCATTGGAACTATGGACAGGAGCCGCTGCTGTCGAAACTTTTGACAACTTCGTCCTTTGGTATTTGAATTTATTATTTCATATTATAATATTATAATTTTTGAATAGAATTGGACGTATTTTGATGATAATAAATAGAATTGGACGTAAAAGTTGCTAGTTTATACATGAGTGGTGACAATAAATATATTAGATTCATAAGAGTAAAAGTTCTAAAAGATTTGCCAAGTCGAAATAGGAGAAACCAAATTTCATGTTACAAGCAGTCAAACACCAATCAAACAAATTCGTTTGGTTGCGTAGTCGATCGAATGATATCCTTGCAGAACTTTCTAGAAGTGGGACCGACCACATGATCGGTTGATCGGCTCCTCAATCGGCGACATTAGTACCCTCGCCGGTTGTAGCATCAACATCAATCGGTCTGCCAGTTCAACCAGTCATGATCAGTAGCTTCGCCGGACACGAAATCAAGCAATAATGGTGGACCGATATATTGATCGGTCATGATTAGTAGCTTCGCCACATGAAAACTCAAGCAACACTAGTTGATTGACGTATCAACCGGTCATGATCAATAGCTTCGCCAGAAGAGAACTTAAGCAACATAGGTCGGCCGATATGAATCGGTCATGATCAATGGCTCGATGATCGTGATGCACATCAACACCAATCAATCGAATCCTCAGTCAGACAATATCAGTAGCCTTCTTAGTCGAATTACCTATCGACCAGCCAAAAGAAAAACTCGACCAGTCGGTCGGTCGGGAACTTTATGACAAACATATTGATCTGTCTCTAGTCAATCAATCCATACTGATGGCATAGTAATGACTAGTTTTTAGGCTGAAGCTTTTGGAAAAAAGTTTTTAACAACTATTACATCTTGAGCAAAGAAAAATGTGGTGTGGTATAAAAAAAGTTATTCTCTCCATACAAGAAAAGAGAAAGATAGTGAATCCCCGACAATCTCCTCCTCCAGCAAGTCTTCTCTTCCACCTCCCCGGTGGTAGTGACTCCGGCCCTTGTCAGAGCTGTCGTTGTTGTCCATTCTAGGTGGCAGTGGCGCCACCTTGATGCATCCATAGGGGCATATTTGCATCCTCTTAGGTGGATTTGTGTCCTTGTTAAATAAAAGTGATAAACTGAATTGTTTTTGTATGAATTATTAATATGATTTTTTTATTGATTGTGTTAATAAATTGAAAATTCAAAATAGTTAATTTTTAGATAATTCATAATTCATATTTTTCCATGCATAATTCTTATGTCTTCAAGTCAATTTCACTTCCAGGGAAGAGATTGTGTAAGCTCTATTGTTGTTTTCGTTGACGTGCATGTTAATCTCCCGTCATGCCCATTTTACAAAATAACCCCCTTTGTCCTCCTCTTTCTTCCATTTCGGAGTTAAAAAAGTTGACACTCGTTTCACCCCATTCTTCTTCCTTCCCTTTCAATTAACTTAATCAAACAAGAGAAAAAAAAAATCAATTTTCCCTTCTCTTCTCCTCTTCTACCCTTCTTTCCCTCCAATTCAAACAAAGCCTAAGGGTTTGTTGTGTTTGTTTGGATTGAGAATAAAAGTGGATGAGGTGAGAAATGAGGGGGTGAATTCTTTAAAACCTTGTTTGGCAAATTTTATTTTAAAAATTATGAGGGGTTTTTTCCATCATCTCCTGAACTCTCTCTATATGTTACGTCATCATTGCCGACAACAACTTACAAATTCTCGATGATAAATAATTTTCGAGATTTGCTCTCTCCTCTCCTCTCCTCTCTCCTCTCTCCCTTGTTGATTTCTTGGTTTTGTAGGTAACAGTTTAAAATTCTCGGTGATAGCCAATTTTCGAGATTTGCTCTCTCTCTCCTCTCTCTTTCTCTATCCTCTCTCTCTATCCTTGATTTCTTAATTTTGCAAGCAACAATTTGAAACTCTCGGTGGCAGATAATTTTTTAGGTTTGCTCTCTCTCTCTCACCTCTTTATTTATCTCTCCTCTCTTTTTCTTTCTCCTCTTTCTCTCTCGGTTGTTGATTTCTTTGTTTTGAAGCAACAATTTGAAATTCTCGATGACGGACAATTTTCGAAGTTTACTCTCTCTCTCCTCTCATTTTCTCTTTCCTCATTGATTTCTTGATTTTGCAAGTAACAATTTTCAAAATTTGCGCTCTCCCTCTCTTCTCTCTCTCCTCTTTCTCTACCCTTGATTTTTTGATTTTACAGGCAACAATTTGTAAACTCTCAGTGACAGATAATTTTCGAGATTTGCGCTTTCTGTCTCCTTAATTTCTTGGTTTTGGAGGCAACAATTTGAAACTCTCGGTGGAAGATAATTTTCAAGATTTGTGCTCTCTCCTCTCACTCTCTCTCCTTCATTTCTTATACTTTACCTTCCAATATTAACTTGCATTATAAAGCAAATAATTTATTAAGTAATATAAATAAGAATAAAATATAAAGGGTAAAAAAGACTTTTATCTAAATTAACCTATAAAACACCATATTTTAAGTATTGTATCCAAACAAAAGGTGGTTTAGCTTACACTACATGAAAATTGGCGATTAACGACTCAAGATAGGCGACTCTAGGGGGGCACTAATACGTCTCTGTTGTGAAGAGCGTCTTATTAGCGTCCAACTAGCGTCGCAAAATTGAGACGCTGGAAATCGATAGCTAGTGGCGTCGCACTAGAGTCAGAAAATGAGACGCAACTAGCGCCACTTGTTGACGCTATCTCGACGTTATTAAGATGCAATGTTTGTAGTTGTGCGAAGAAGAAGCGCGTCGCTAAGTCGACGCGCAAGGGGCGCTAGACATGAGGCGCAAGTGACACAAATATGATCGTATATGCATCGCTAATGAGACGCGAATATGGCGCTAAGTATAATATATTTAAGGCAGCGTCGACAGTCGTTGCAACACTAATGGGACGCTATGGAGTCGCTAGATTCAGATATTTTTGCCCATTCAATCCTCATTTTTCCCCTTCCCAAACCATACAATTATATAATGCATATAAAAATGCATTGATACTCATCACAGGCAATATAAAAGCATCACAAGAAGTATAAGAGCATCACATGCAATATAAGAGCATCACAGGCATAATATTTAACATAAGAATACAAAAAGTAATAAACCGAAGTAACAAACTATATGTATATCTAAATCTATAAATAACAAAAGCTTTGTTTGTATTCATGGGTTGTTTCTATCCTATGTTTGGAAGTTATTGTTATCATTACGGACATTCGACCCAGACGTGCTCGATCCATGGCCTCACGAGAATGGATTCTGCGTCAGGATCAATCCCTGAATCACCTGCAATATCGGAGCCAATTGCTGCGACACATGCTGCGATATCTGCGCTGATAACTACTGTGATAGCTGCTGCGATCGTTGCGTCATATCAGGTGCAGCGGATGAGCTCAGAGCAGATGCACCTCCTGCATATCCTCCGATCCTCCTAGGTATCTGAGTGGCTGTGCCGATGCCACGCAAGTATCCCCTCGTGTCGTGCCGGCCACCTCCTTCCAAACAGTAGGGTCCTCTACGAAATAGAAAAAATATACAATCATATAATATATATTAAGAAACACATAAATTAAAAACATGACAAAATCAACGAAGAAACATTACCTGGTGGCTGAGTACTCGGATCATCTCCATACTTTTCAGCCATTTTCGCATTATACTCGTCCTATAAAATTTAAACATTGTATATTTCAAAAATAGTGCACTAACATCAAGAACCAAATGACCATGTCATGAGACTTACCAGAAGCCTACGAGCAGTGGACGTGACTAGGTCGTTTGTCTTTCGGCTCTTCTCATAGACCACGCGAATGTCTACGGTACTGCATTCTTTCTCCTCCTACGATAAAATTTCAAATTTGATAACACAAGTATAAGTCAAAAGGGTTGATTAATTGAATTTATATGTAAATTACCATGCACCGTCGATGCTCGTCAAATCGCATCGACCCCCTTGTGTGGATGTGTGCCTCGGGCTTCGAAAGACGGTTAACTCTTGCCTTTTTCTACTTTCTTTATCATCGTTCATCCGTCCTTTATAAACATCAAATACTTAGACTTTCAAAAACTATAAATTTAATAAAAATAATTTAAAAGTAAACATACTTACCACTTCCTACATAAGGACTCCCAAACCGAGCGCCTAATATGTCTTGGGCATCTTTGTATGCCCTGCTCCAAAGTGAGTCCGACGGACGTGATGACTTTGCGAAACTTGTATAATCGATTTTGGAGACGTTTCACATCGACCTCCTAAACTAAGATTCGGATGAATGCTTCCTGCAAAATATGTTAAAACTTAGTACTTTTGAAATAATATAAATCCAATTATGTAACCCAAATAGAAGATCGTACCGTAAAGGCTCGTAAGATGTCATCCCGCACTTGAATTGGGACATCTTTCCAGGATCCTGCCCCTTCCGACAAGTGGGAAAGAACGAGAGCACTGACATTCCGCACGGTACTAGCGGGTATGAAAGTGGTACTGCCAACTACAAAGAAGAATTAATTTTCAATGATAACCAAAATTATAACAAAATTTGTACAACTTATTTAACTTACGGTCGAGCAATATTATTCACAGTGACCACCCCATTATCGTGTAACCCCTCTGCATCACTCGAAGAGGAATCATCATCCGGTACAACTGGGGTAGGCTGTGAAGGTCCGACATCATCTACGAGCCCTAATACATAATAAATCATTAGTGTCATACCAAAATTAAAATTGTGATAATTGATAGATGTACAATAATGTTCTCACCTAGATTGATGTATAACACATGACAGTGGTAGTCCGCTCGTCTGAATGAATTGAGTCAGGTGCTTGTGCTATCGACGGCGTAGCAACTAACATTATTAAAAATTAATTAATATAATTAATTGAAAAATGTCAATAATAATAAATATATCACCTGGCGTAAGATGTCGCTCGTCAACGCTAGAATGTGGTGAAGCGTCTGATGTTCTCGGCGGTGGCAGTGGGGTAGCAACTGTCATCATAAGAAAACACATAAAATTTGGCTCCTATATAAAATTATGGAATATACAAAAAATAACTTGGTGTGACATGACGATCGTCGTCATGCGATCGAGACGTACCAACTATGTTCCCCGTCGACGGTGGAGCAAAAGCAAAATATTTAAAATAATTTATCTCCTACTATGTATTGCCTACAATGTGACACGTACCTGGAGTGATACGCTGAGCAGACCCACCAATGGATCGCCTACTATGTGACGATCCGGCTACGTGCCCCGTCGACGGCGGAGGAACTGATATCATTAAAAAAGAAATTTAACTATTATAATCAACTATAAATAAGCAGCTCACAATAAATATATTACCTCGTGGTTGTGATGGCTGACTCATCTGGAGTGAACGCTTGGAAGAGCGAGATGACCCAGATGCTCGACCCTTAGTAACAATGACTGAAAAAAAAGAAACTTCTCTTATTATCGGTAACCTTATATAACTTAAAAAAAGTAAAAAGCTTATGTCATTAGAATAACTATGGGATTTATTCGTTTGTTTCGTATTCTGATTTATTTTCATCATCTTCATCATCGTCGCTATAATCTTGGTTCGAGTCATCGTTAACGAAATTATCAACGTTCACATCCAAGAAGTCATTTGAATTGAACTCTTCCATTGGCTCAGCGTCATCGATCAATTGAAAATTTTCAACTCCATCGGCCACATCAATCGTCTCATTCACTCTATCTTCTTGATAGTAATCGTCCATGGGCACATCGTTGTGTACGGGTGATGTTTCATTGTCATCTACCATTGTTTCTGCTAAGAATAGTCTACTCCTCACCTTGCATGGTCCACATTAATGCGGCTCTCATAATAAAATTTTACTTTTTAGATTTGTCATAGGTAATCACGCCATCCTCCCACAACATCTTGAGTTCATCAATCAAAGGTTTTAAGTAAACATCTAAACTTTTACCAGGAGATCGAGTACCCAGGATCATACATGTAAGCAATATATTCTCTCATCTCATACACATGCTTGGAGGCAAATTATAAGGTGTCACAAAAACTGGCCAACATGAATAAGCAGTACTTGATGAGCCAAATGGGTTGAAGCCATCGGTGCAAAGTCCTAATCTAACATTGTGTGATTCTGCAGAAAAAGCCACATGAAGTGCATCAAATCATCTCCGCATCCGAAGGATGTGTAATTGAATTTTGATCTTCACATGCTCCTTCTCTGTGCCACCTCATAAATGATGTAGTTTTTTCAGAAAAAAATAGTCATTGTAATCTTGGAACAATCAGAAAGTATCTAAATATTGCATTTGCCACATTTTTTTCGAACTTTGAGAATTCTTTTTCGACTTGAATCTGGGCTCGCCACAAATAGAACAACTCATAAGTGAGTTATTTTCCTTGTAGTACAATATGCAATGATTACGGCATGCATCAATCTTCTAATATTCCAACCCCAAGTCTCTCATCAACCATTTGCACTTGTAAAAATGTTCCGGTAATTTCTCTGAAGCTGGAAGCATACTCTTAATAATGGCAAGCATCCAGTCAAAACAACTTTCGCTCATATTAAATTCTGATTTTAAGTTCATTAGTTGTGCCACTGCAGAAAGTGTAGTTTGCTTCACGCATCCATCCCATAAAGGTTCATCTGCTTCTTCGAGAAAACTATAAAACTTAGAAGTCGAAGGATTCATGTCTTCTTCAATCAATGTTTCGCCAACATTTTCTCCTAACATTGCATCTCGTATCATGTCCCTGTACGAATTGCTCGAGTCGCCCACAACGGTATCTACATTACTTGTTTCTTTAGCCCATCTTTCTTCGCCATGAAAGAAATAATTGGTGTATGTCAGTAAGAAATCGTTGTAATATAAATCTTTCTACACATCATATCTTACTTTCCACTGATAACATTTGCACTTCCGACATGGACATAAGATTTCGCCATATGAAGAAGCAACACCTTCATTTTGATATGCCACATTAATGAATTCATCAACACCATCCTTATATTCTTCAGTTATGACTCCATATTTATCCTTCCAATGATGAATCCAATTACGATCTGGCTTTACCATTTCTGTAACGAACAATATTAAGTCACATGTCAATAAATTCGTGTACTTGAAACATGTGATTTTGAACTTACGAAGTCCAAAATCACATGTTTCAAGTACTTCATCATCGAATCATAATCTCATTTTATCATCAAGAATGTGGAAGTACATCCTTAGTAAAATTTATGAGAACATGATAAAAAAGAGGTTCTAGAATTATGGAAAAAAAATAGTATTTAACAATCAAGTAATTAAGTAATACTTAAGTTAACAATTAAGTAATTAAGTAATACTTAACTTAACATGCATTAGTTCATAACTTAACATGCATTAGTTCATAACTTAACATGCAACAAAACAATTAAGTAATTAAGTAATACTTAACTTAACATGCATTAGTTCATAACTTAACTTAACATGCATTAGTTCATAACTTAAGTTAACATGCATTAGTTCATAACTTAATTTAACTTCATGCATTAATAATTAACCTAACATAAATGGTGGCGGGCTAGTACCTTCTTAACCGGTGAGGAAGGCGGCGAAAGGCGGAGGGCGGACGAGGCGGCGGTGGAGGCCGAGGGCGGAGGAGGAGGTGGTGGAGGCGGAGGGCAGCAGAGGCGGACGTTGGCGGCGGTGGAGGGCGGACGAGGCGGTGGTGGAGGCGAAGGGCGGCGGTGGAGGCGGAGGGCGGTGGAGGGCGGACGAGGCGGAGGGAGGAGGAAGAGGAGGCGGCGGCGGTGGAGGTGGAGGCGGAGGGCGGCGATGGAGGCGGAGGGCGGCAGAGGCGAATGTCGACGGCGGTGGAGGGCGGATGAGGCGGAGGGAGGAGGAGGAGGAAGCGCCGGTGGAGGCGGAGGGCGGCAGTGGACGCAGAGGTCGGCGGAGGCGGACGTCGGTGGCGGTGGAGGGCGTACGAGGCGGAGGGAGGAGGAGGCGGAGGCAGACGTCGGCGCGTGGGTGGAGGGCGATGGAGGAGGCGGGGGCGGCGGTGGAGGGTGGCGGAGGGGCGCAGTTTAGGGCGGATGAGGCGGAGGGAGAGGAGGTGGCTGAAGTGGACGTGGAGGTTGGCGTAGGCGGATGTCGGTGCGGGCGTCGAAAGTCAGGCATCGGGCGTTGGAGGTCGAAGGTCGAACGGTCGGGCGTCGAACGTCGAAGAAGAGGGGTAAACAGTAAAAGTGAAAATGAAGAAGAGGGGTTAGGGATTTAAGTAAATTTTTTAGCGTCTCCTAAGAAAGCGACGCTAAGTAGACGCAATGTAGGTGCCGACTCACAATTCGGCTAGTGCGGCGCTATGGAGAAGCTAATGTGTCGCTAAGATAACATAGCGACACTATAGCGTCATAGGGGCGTCTCCATGGATTTAGCGTCTCAAGAATGCGACGCCATTGCGACGCTCATTAAATGTCTTTTTCAAATTTTTTAGTATGTATGAAATTTTATTTATCAATGTAGCGTCTCATCGCATAGTGCCTCGTTCCAATTGTTTTATTTCCTTCCGACAATCTATCATGTATGTATATAAAATTATAAATCTATATGTATATGTGTCTATAACAAAATTGTGTGTATGTATATATATACATATGTAATATATGCGTATGTATATATATGTCGACGTGTGGGAGATTAAGTTATAACAATGTGTTTATCTATATGTATTATAAATATATATGTGTATGTATATGTCTATACACGTGCGAGTCATATATATATAGATAATGTGTATATGTATACGTATTCGAAGTAAATATATGTGTATATGTTTATATGTGCGAGATTAAGTTATAATAATATGTATATATGCACTTATTATATATAAGTATAAGCATATACGCGTATTTATATGTTTATATGTGCCCGATTAAGCGAGGGGGTAAAAAGTCAGCTTATGAGGCGCAATACCCACGCTATTGAGTCGCTATTTACATTTAGCGACACCGTAGCACTGAACTAGCGTCTAATACTTTATCGCGTCTCAATTATGCGACGCTACAGAGATGCCAATAGTGTCACCATAGCGTCGTCACTAACGAAGGCTCTAGTTAGACGCGACGTGGACGCTATTGAGTCTCCACGGTGACGTTAAAATGGTAGCAAATCACTCTCTTAATTCAACCACCGTAATTTCATGATTAAGTATATAATAATAATATATGCATAATTAAGATATTATATATATATATAGATAACATAAATAATATACGTAAAAAATTATATATTTAGGAACACTCCTATTATGTAAAAATACACACATATATATATAATCGTGTAATTAATACTAATATAATATTTAATTAATTTATTGATTAACATATAGTATATATAATATATAGGGTTTAATTATAAAATAAATAGAGAGATAAACATAGATAAGCTATGAGTAACACAGTAGCGTCCAAATAGCGTCGCCTATGACTGAGGCGTCATATAGCGTCTCTTTAGAGACGCAAAGTTTGTGACCCTAGGTGCTGCCGCGCATTTTCGCTTCGTGGCGCGAAATGATAGCTTCTACGTAGCGTCTCGATTGCGCCAGCATTAGCGTCTATCTCCTGAATAGCTAAGAAGACGCTAATAAGACGCTATCGAGAGGCAAGTAGCGTCTCAAAATTGTGACGCAAATTAGACGCCATCAAGGCGCTAGTGGCGTCTATGTAGCGTCACTTCTCTGGGCGACGCTACTTTGCGTCGTTAAGCGCCCATTTTCTTGTAGTGTTATTTCATCCTTTCCCGTGATTTTTTATCCAAACATGGGTTTAGTAAAATCATACCACACCATCCTTCACCACCTCCTACCACACCATCACATCCCATCCCTCCATTAGTTATTTCCCAAACAAACCCTATTCCATCTAAACCACCTTTTGTTTGGATACAATACTTAAAATATGGGATTTGAGAGGTTAATTTAGATAAAGGTTTTTTGTACCCTTTATGTTTTATTCTTATTTATATTACTTTATAATGCAAGTTAATATTGGAAGGTAAAGTAGCTCAATTTTTTTTTAGTTAAATAAACTTGAAAATATTTATTATATATTATGATCATTAATGGATAATAAAAAGTATGTGGTTGAAATAAAATTTTAATACATTTATTTTATTGTCTAAAATATCGATTGTAATACATGATGCATATTTATTAATTTATAATTGGATTTCTATAATGCATATTTATTAATAAAAAATACATTTTTATTATATTTTCAAAAAAAAGAATTGAAAATAAAAATATGAAAATAGGACATACGAGATTATCAATTAAAAAAATAAATAATAAAATAATTAGCAGATGCGAACCTATGAGAGAGAGCAAATCTCGAAAATTGTTTATTGCCTACAAAACCAAGAAATCAAGGAGAGAGAAATAGAGCAAACCTAGAAATCAAGGAGAGAGAAAGAGAGCAAAACTAGAAATCAAGGAGAGAGAGGAGAGAGGAGAGAGAGAGCAAATTTCGAAAATTATTTGACACTGAAAATTTCAAATTATTATCTGCAAAATCAAGAAATCAAGGAGAGAGAGGAGAGAGAGCAAACCTAAAAAATTATTTGTCACTTAGAGTTTCGAATTATTGTCTGTAAAATTAAGAAACCAAGAGGAGAGAGAAAACCTCAAAATTTTCTACCACCAAGAGTTTCAAATTATTGCCTAAAATATCAAAAAATTAAGAAGAGAAAGAAAGGAGAGAGAAAAGAGAGAGAGAGGAGAGAGAAAGAGAGCAAACTTCGAAAATTATTTGCCATTGAGAATTTCAAATTATTGTCTACAAAACTAATAAATCGAGGAGAGATAGAGGAGAGAGAGAATAAACTTCGAAAATTATCTGTCAGTGAGAGTTTTAAATTATTACCTGAAAAATCAAGAAATCAAAGAGAGAAAGAGGAGAGAGAAAACGTCAAAAATTGTCTTGTATCAAGAGTTTCAAATTATTATTTGCAAAATTAAGAAATCAAGGAGAGAGAGGAGAGAAAAAGAGAGCAAATCTTGAAAATTATCTGCTTGCAAAACCAAGAAATCGAAGAGAGAGAGAGAACAAACTTTGAAAATTATATGCCTATGAGAGTTTCAAATTATTATTTGCAAAATCAGGAAATCAAGAAGAGATAGGAGATAGAGCAGACTAAGAGTTTCAAATTATTGTCTGCAAAATCAAGAAATTAAGGAAAGAGAGAGCAAACTTTGAAAATTATCTATGATCGTGAGTTTTAAATTATTACATGTAAAATCAAGAAATCAAGGAAGATGAAAAAGAAAAAGAGAGTGCAAATCTCAAAAATTGTCTACCAGCTAGAGTTTCAAATTGTTGTTTGTAAAATTAAGAAATCAAGAAATATGTGAGAAAGAGAAATTATTGCCTGCAAAATTAAAAAATCAAGGATAGAGAGGAAGAGAGAGAGAAATTATTTTTTGTAAAATTAAGAAATCAAGAAAAAAGAGAAAGAGAAAGAGAGAGTGAAAGAAAGAGATACGTGGGAAAAGAAAGTAAGGAAGAGACTGGAGTAAAAAAATAATCTTAACGAAGAATAATTTTGTCTAAAAAATTATCAACCCTTCTTATTTCGTCAATTGATGAAATAAAAAAATTAAAATGTGGAGGTATAACACAACTCCTCATAATTTTTAAAATAAATTTTGTCAAATTTTAAAAAATTCATCCTCTCGTTTTCCACAGGACTTCCTCTTATTCTTCAATTCAAATAAATCCTAAAAAAAAAGTTGACGGAGACTGACCATGGACTCATGGGGATGGGCTTTTTAATCATTAATTTTATACCTTGTGATTTTCAAGTGATTCTGATTTTGTACTTTGTTAGTTCACCGGTGTTTTCACTCGCCCCTTTCAAGCGATTACAATTCATCAATGATATAAACAAATCATTAATTATTTTATTATGTTAGTTCTCCGGTTTGTAATGAAAATCACTAATTATTTACAGATTCCTTCTCAAACAATTGATGACATTATTTTCTCTCTCTCTCTTTAAGGAGGTGACATCAGCTTCAACCGGTGACATTAGTGATCCAGTAGGTCTCGTGGTTCTACTGATCAACATGTTATCATACCTTTTTATTGTGTAGTTATATATTATCATGCAAAGATATGTCATTTGATTTCGCTTTTGTTTTCCTTTTTGAACATTACTTGTTCTTGCAGACCATCAAGGGATAGATCAAGACTGCTTTGTTGGAGACCTCCAAAGTCCCAAGACATCGATTTAACAGGTTCCCTGTAAAACGCATGCAAACACATTTTGAATCCCTTGGAAGTAAAGTTATGTGCTGGGTTCTTTTTTTTTCCCTTTGTTGGGGAAGAGACTTCTTACATTACATATCCAATTTTCTTCGTGACAAACAACAATAATAACAAAACCTTATCTCACTAGGTGGGATCGGCTACATAGATCATACGACATCTCATTAATCCATGTTTATGAAATTCGACAGGGTTTTACGCTGACTGTCGGGACTTAACACAACCCTCCTCCTTCATGACAATCAATAGTCAACATTAACAACCACCTTTTAGACTCGACGAGAGAGCTGGATTCCTTTAATTTGAATTGTTTATTTATGAAATTATTAATATAAAGTTTGATTGACTATAAAAAATAATTTAATATGCGATTTAGTTATAAATTGCTAGCTTTTGTTGTTATGTTTATTTAGATATTTCATGTCTCATTTATTTTAATTATTAGCGTTAAAGTTTATTTTGTTATATATGATTAGTTCGATAATTCATGATTAGTAACTTATATTATTGAGTAAATCAACATGTTTCAAAATTTGTGATATTGAATTTAAAAATTAAACTAATTGTAGAAATAATGTTTCATCTAGAAGATCCTAATAACGTGGATGTACAATAGAATTAATCCTATAAGATTTATACAAGAATTTATAAATGGAGTTGAATACATACAATTATAGCGTGTCAATCTAACACTTTGTATATGAAGGAATTCACAAATCTTGTTGTAATGATAGATCAAAACATTAGAATCGATGAAAAGATAGAAAAATAAGATGATCAAGTCGAAATCAAATCAAGATCATCTTAGCCCAACATTTTGTAATGCAAACTTTCGAGAATCAATTCCTTGGCTGAAAATCCCGAAGGCTCAATTCCATATGCAAATAAAATGTAATAGTAACATATATAATAATTAAACTCTCTTCGGCTCCCACAGGATTTTATCATCGTCCTTCTAGTAATGTTATTGTGACTTCATTTGAGGTGACAGCGTTCGGTGACTCCGGAATAGCAATGCTGTAATTGCAAAAACCCGGTTGCTTTGGCAACGGCACCATGATGGATTCATTATCTAACATCAGCGCAACATCTGTCATTGTTGGCCTGTCTTCGCTCTTCTCTTGCACACACAATAATCCAATTTGGATGCACTTCAGTATCTGATCAGAATTAGATGATAACTCAATCGCTCCTTCTAGGAATTCCAATCCTTTGCCTTTGTTCCACAATTCCCATACCTGCAAATCACAATTATGTTAATGAAGTATCTAAGTTTTTCAATATAAATATATTACATATAGATATATACTTGTACATATCTATACGTAAATACTTAATTTAAATATACATACATGTTCCAAGATGTTGGTTGGTGCATCTTGTGTGATGGATCCCTTCCGTTTTGCAAGTAAGATCTTTAATACTATCACCCCAAAGCTGAAAACATCAGATTTCTCAGAGAAAAATCCATCCATTGCATACTCTGGCGCCATATATCTACTGCAAGTAATATTTGCCATTAGAATGCATGGACAGAATTGATATGAATTTGTTACATTTCAGAAATGCCTAACATTCTTGCCATGGATTCAAATCACATTAAACTTCCTTTCATACTTACTATGTGCCAACAACTCTTCTTGTCTGTTCGCCCGATTGTCCCAGTTTCAAGATTCTTGCCATGCCAAAATCCGAAATTTTGGGATTCAAATCCTTGTCAAGAAGAATATTGCTGGTCTTGAGATCTCGATGGATAATTTTCAACCTGGAATCTTGGTGGAGATATAAAAGGCCCCTTGCAATTCCTCTAATGATATCGAAGCACCTTTCCCAAGTCAAAAGTGCATTGTTTCTTCTCTCTAGTTGGTTAACCAAACTTTTCGTTAGTCCATTACATCAGTCCTACATATTTATCTTAAAATGACAGCGTGACATGAAATAAGAAGAATAAAGCATTATAAAAAAAATTGAGCTTACCAAGTAAGAAAGCATCTAAGCTGCCATTCTGCATATACTCATATATCAGCATCCTTTCCTCGTCCTTGACACAATATCCGAGCAGCTGGACCAGATTTCTATGTTGAAGCTTTGCGATTAGATTGACCTCAGTTTTGAATTCATTCAATCCCTGTGTTGATTTCTTTGACAATCTCTTAACAGCAATTTCTTGCCCATCTTGTAATTTTCCCTAGAAAATGATTGCACAACTAAATTTTTAACAACTATAACTACTTTGATTTCTTCTGAGTAAGCAAGATTCAACATTTCAGCAAATAGAATATTTCAAACTAAGAAAAAGAGTAATCACCTTGTACACTGTGCCAAACCCGCCCTTTCCTAATATGTTATGGGTAGAAAACTCATCTGTGGCTCTTTGCATTGTAAGCATATCATATAAAGTCAACTCAACGTGTTCTTCTCCTTCTCCAGCATTGATGGCGTAAGTTTTTATGGCTTCAAGTTGAAGTAGGAATTTAATAATCTAGTAGTAAAGTCAACATTAATTAGAAGTGTACTTGAGGAAATATTAGACAGTGAATGCACCTTGATTCTTTCTTGTCCTCCTCCTTGTGAATAAGATCAAACCTACAAAAATTAGAAGAGAACCAAGTGCACAGGCCACGGTAATCACCAGCACATGTTTCTTGTTGGCAAAATCAACTTTTGTAGAACCTGAAAATAAAGTTAACATTAAAACTTAAGAGAAAGAATGGAATTTGTCTAGCTGTAAAAAGTTACCGAGTGTGATGAAATTAATCTTATATGTTTCCAATTGTATAAAAAAATATCATGCAACCCTGAACAACGAGAACTCTCACCAGTTTTAACTTTTAAAAAAGGGTGGTATATGATATATATCCGGAGGTTCAATTATATGGAGATAAATCCAAGAGCTTGCATCATGATATGCAAACAACAAAATTATTCTCATCTGAAAAAAATAAATAAGTTCTAGCTGGATTTATCTCCTATCATGATTGTTCTTAATTAATATGTATATGCTTACCCAACTCCGACAACGGAAGCCGAACATATAGGTCATTGCCTAGTGCAGAGTTCACCTTGATGTCATACACATCGCCGTGCCAGATCACGCAACCTGTTACTCCGAGCACAGCGTACGTCGTGCAGCTACATTTCCTCATGCACCAATTTTGGCATTCACTCAGATTCATGTGCACATCACTGGTAGCATTCTCAGTATCAGGCAGCTTCATATTGTGCAGTAATCCGAAGCTATCAGATGACGAGCATTTTAGATCGGCTGCCTCCCTCACGCATCCTTCGGAGTACTTTCCAGTGCTCCAATTGTCTGGAGACCTGGGAACGAAACCCTGCAGGCACCTACAGATCGAGCTGTAAGATGGGTCGCAAACGCCATTAGCTCCGCAGATGGCATAGTTGTCACATATATCTGATGGGAGCTCCACGTACGTCGTCCACTCCTGGCTCGATGGAGTCCAAAGAGACAACTGAAGCGATCCTGTGGTATTCACAGCACACGACCTGTCTGAGTAGTATCCACCTGTTTTGTGGAATAGTAGCCGCCGTAAGCATTTCTGACGAACTCTATCGTAAAAATGTTATTAGATCCAATAAATTTAGGCCAGTCCCACGGTCCGTAGAAGCGAGCTATTTTCTGAGACCCCCTCCATATGTGGGTCTGCGGCACGTCGTAGCTCGAGTACTTGTAGCAGTACTCGCCCGGGGAGGGGTCACTGGGACTCCTCCATGACGTGAACTGCCAGGAGATGTTGTGTTGGTAGTCCACGCCGACCTTCATGCCCGAAAGATACGTATCGCTCGGATGGTCAAAGCTTTGCCAGACTACTGATGGTCCGCCGGATCCCTCTACATCACTGATCAAGACGAGGTTTCCTGAATCCAGAAGCCGTAAGGCCGGATTTGTCCCTTTGGTCGACGTGCCCGTCGACCAGAAAGCTCTGCCGTGTTTGTTGGACAGGGCTAGTTTTCCATCTGGAGAGAGGTGCAGTGTTCCAGCGTCGGAGCTGCTGAGAGGTTGGGCTCTGTTGGCGACCCATACGACCGTCTGGAGGGTGATGTTGTGGAACCAAATCCCCAGGTACCTGTTGGTGGACTCACCAGGACTGAAGAATCCCATCTCAAACTTTCCTCCACTGGAGATCAAGGTCTCGCCGTCTGCGATGGTTTTGTTTGGGACCATTGTGTCACCTGCATGCATTAATACAGAGATGGAACGTTGCTGATTTCAAATATGTTCAGAACCGCAAATTAACATGTACATGTTTTCTTCATGGGAGTAACAACAAGTACTTCTACTCATAAAAGCTCTTATCCGACATGGTTGTTCTTTCACAAAATCAAAGTGGCAAGAAGTTAATTCTGAATTCAACAACATCACGTACCAGAATGTCGATTGAGGACAGAAGCTGATGCTGCCTCTGCCGCCGGTATGATCGGCAACAGTGCAAATAACTCCATGACGACCATAATAATCCCCATGTGTTCCCGGATGGCTAGCTTTCTTTGCTGTGTCATGTTCTTTGAACTAGAGTTGGTGTCTTTTTATTTATTGTTACAGCATGTGGGAGGCCTCTACTATATCTAGTACACTTCATCTGTTCAATGACATTTTTCAATTATAACAGGCATTGACTCAACTTAAAAATTGAAGTGAAGACATTTGACATCAGATCCGAAATTTCCTTATTGCATTCTTTTTTAGGAGGGACGTCATGTAAGTTGTCTTATTATTGGACAAAAAAGTAGGCAGCTCACGTACTCCTACGGAGGACAAAAAAGTTAGAAGCTCATCAGTCATATTTATAATTAAATTGACTTGATCGACCTCGGATTAAGATAATTATATTCACTAGTGGTATTTTAAAATTATTTCTTTATCGTTTGAGTACGATTGATGCTATTATCACTACCATGCAATAATTGGTTCGATAGTTAAAGGTAAGATTACCATTTACTTAAAAGTATCTTCCGAAACCAAATTTGATCTCACTCCAATTTACTAACACATACTCATCCCTAATCGAGTCAATTTAATTTGTCACTTTTAGATAGAGATAATCTACGAAGATTATTGATTAATTAATTTAGAATTCCTGTCACGATACTGATAATTTTAACTTTATGATAATTTTAATTATCATGTGCAAGCATAAAAGATATCTTTTAAGATTATGCGTAAGTTGGAATACGATTTGAAAATATTCATTGAATCAAAAATTTAATTTTTAATATTTTATTTAAAATACACTTTTTGATATTTTGTAATAAAATAATATCATTCAACTTCATATTTTCTTGAATGTTACTTCTTTTCTTTTATCCATGTCCATTTTTTATACTTTTTACTTTGTTTATCTGATTACAATTTAAAAATTATTATTTATTAAATCATCAGTATTGTAACACATAGAATGCACCTGTTTACTAATTTATGATCAATATATAATTATTCATATAATCAATTATTGATGATTAATTAGTATCAGTTAACTAAAATTGACAATTATCTTTAATAAATTATCAAATACTAATATGTTAGTTTTGGTCCAATTTAATAATTATAAATTAAATAGTATCCATAAGTTGGTTGTAATTATTCAATAATCTATCGACAACAATAATCAATTAGTTGTAATTATCACTTGGTTAACAATTATCAATTATCTATGATCCGTTAGTCACAAAGGACGAAATCAATTGTCCATCAATCACAAGGAATGAAATCAATTAGACATCAATCAAGAAACGTATAATTTAATTATTAATCAATCATAATCAATTATCAACTTATCCATTTAATTTTTTAAGTTATCCATCAACCCTTGTAGATGACATTTGGCAACTCTTATTTATTAAGTAAATATTATACTACTTTCAAGCAACAATGGCCAAATGATCAATAACACGATAGTCTCGATATGACAGAAAGCAATTAGCAATTACATCTAATGGATTTTATTGTACTGTCAAGCACTACAAGAAAACTATCAAATAGTCATGAAAATTAGTGTCTCACAATAGGCGACACTAGGTCGATGCCAAACGTGCCGAAATAGCTTCAAGTTAGAGCAATCAGTTGAAGTCAGTTGCCTCACACTAGTCTCAACTTAGCGCCGCCATAGCATTACCCAAAGTCAATGCCAAAGAAGACACCCCTACTAGCGCTATGTTGTCACCAATATTGTTGGGGTTGGCACGCTAAAATATAACACTACAGTGACGTCGCAGCATGGTGATGCTAAATTGAGTGATATAGTGTCTCCGTTTGGCTAATGTTAATGAGACACTATGGTGTCCTTATTGGCTTGTCGAGTAGGCACCCATCACATGGCGGTGGTTAGATTGCCACAAACCAGGAACCCATTGATACTGCACGAGGTGAGAACTTAGTGCATATATCATTTATTTAGTTTGAGTTGGTATTACACTAATGATTTATTCTTTAACATTCTCAGTCCAACCCTACTCCAACGAATGACGCTTCCTCTTCGACTGAAGAAGAGAAATTTCATGACAATGGATGGTTACCATCAGCAATATTGCTCGGTCGTAAGTGAAATAAGTTTGACAAATTTTATTATTATAATTTGGAAAATAATTCTTTTGTGTAAATTGTAAGACTACTTTCATATCCACTTCTACCGTGCAGAATATCAGTGCTCTTGTCATTGCCCACTTGCCAGAAGGGACACGATTATGAAGGGATGTCCAAATTGAAGTGAAGGATGACGTCTTTCGTGAGTTTATCATATGATTTATATATTTCTTGTTATATAATTTATTTTATATTTTATGTAAATTACTAACTTTCCTAATTGTTTAGGAATCAATTTAATTTCGTCCTAAGCTCAATTTGGGAATGATATAGAGATTTTCGAGGAGGTGATTGTGAAATGCCACCAAAATCGATTATACAAATTTCGCACGACCGTCACGTCTATTGGCCTCTATATTGAGTAGGGCATACCAAGATGTCCAAATCATATTGGAAGTTCAATTTAAGAGTCCCGCTATAAGAAATAGTAAGTTTATATTTGAATTTTTTACTCAATTTACCATTTTATAAAGTTTAAATATTTGATGTTGATGTAGAATAACGATGATTGCAAAGAAAGTCTGAAACAACAAAAGTTAACAGACTTTTCAATTGAAAAACTACATACATACAGGAGGGCCAATCCGATTTAACGAGCATCGTCAGCACATGGTAAAACTTCTATCTTTTATTTAAATCTTTTATCTTTCATTTACTTATTTTTGTAAAATTTAAAATTTTGATGCAAGAGGAGAAAGAAGGGGGTTTTATCAATTTTCGCACGGTCTAAGACGTTATGCATAAGAGCAGGAAGACCAATGACTTGATTACACTCAGTGCCCGTGGAGTCTTGGTAAGTCTCATCACATGTTTATTTAGTTGTTCGAATTAAATCTTTTAAGATGCATTTGGTTTGGGAACATTTCGTGGAACATCGCGAAATGTTCCCAAACAGCTTACGTGACGGGAACAAAAACACGTGAGCTCGACGAGAACATTTGCCAAAATATTCTCGTGTTCGGCAAGAACATTGAATACATTTACTTTTTTTTTCAATCGCAATCTTTGATCTTTTTTTTAATTTCATCTATTTTGTTAATTATTTTATAATGTATGTATATATATAATTTATAATATATTAATACATTATTAGGGATATTATAAAATAATTTATTAAATGTTATTAATTAAAAACTATAAAATAATTAGTTCTAATAATTAATAAATATTTTATTAATTAAACTATACATTTATTTTTTTAAAAATGTATTATATTTGGATCTTAAAATATACGTAAATTATAGTATTAATAATATTTAAAATATTTAATCAAAATAAATAAAAATAATATTAATAATATAATGATTTACGTAAATTATAATATTAATAATACATTCTTATTTACTATAATTTTATACATCATAAAATAATAAATTATGTTCTTAGTTCTTACTTTTTATCCAAACACCCACTATAACTTATCAATCACATCAACTTTTTAAATCCCCATCATTACACTTTTTCATCCAAACACCAACCCAAACTTTTCTATCACATCAATTAGTTCTCGAGAACAAAAGTTCTCTCAATATTCTCGTGCCAAACGTAGCCTTAGGATGCATATAATGAAAAAAATGACCAAAAAGGTATGAGAATGATCCTAGTACTAAGCCACCAAGTAATGTATCTAATTATCAATATTTTAAATAATATATAACATTTTTATGGTTATAAAACTTATATATTTTTTAGGGAACACTATTGTTCGGGAGAAGGGGGCAGGTACGACACGCTGTGAATACTTGAGGGACTTAGGAACACTCGCTCAAGTTTCTAAGAAGACTAGAGGATTTGTTGGTGGTTCGTCTACTATGAGTTCATCCACGACACCTGAGTTGACACTAAATAATATTATGGGACTTATTGCTGAGTAGCTTTCTCAGCAGCCGACTCCAATTTTACAAACTATTCAAACCATCATCCAACCTCAAACCCAGACACCACGAGCTCAAGGATTGTGTATGTCATCATCGAATGAAGATAATAATATAGGGTAGAAACTTTTGTAAATCTAGTCCTGATTTAAGTCTTGTAACTTCATGATATTGCTGTGATAACAGTTTCATATATTCTTAAATTTTCATTTAGTTTTTTATATAATATTCTTTAATTTTTATTAATATGAAGGTCCATAATGCATTAATTGATGCATTATAAATTGTATGGGGAGGGAAGGAAAAAGAGAGGTGTAATGGGGTCAAAATATGCAATTAGTGTCACATTAGCTACATTAGTGTCGGGTTGCTATATCACACACAACATCATGATAGTGACGCAAAGGTAACATATTACGATATATAATTGGCTCTAAAATAGCGCCTCTCTAGCGTCTCCACCTAGGTCCACTATAGCGTTGACTCGACGTCACATCTAGTGCCCCTTGGCATCAATATAGCGCCACAACAGACAACATGGAAGGAGGTTCTACAATGGCATTAGCATCACGATTATGTCATTATAAAGTTTCACTAGCGATGCTAATAGCTCCTTCTTTCCTATTGGTGATAAAGCGACTCTATTGGCATTGGAGAGATCATATAACTACAGCTCACGAATCCAACGGAATCAAGGGGAATATAGAAGACTTCATTATGAGGAATCAGAATTAACTTGCAACATTTTGGGATTCAAACTTTCCATGATCACTTCGAATACATTACACACTATAAGAAAATTGACGATTAGCGACGACCATTAGCGTCGCAAATTATGGTGACACTAAATCGACGCCACTAGCGCCGTCATGGCGTCCACTTTACATCCCAACTTAGGGTTCTCATTAGTGTGTTTTTAGCTATTCAGGAAATAGACGCTAACGAAGGCGCCTTGGAGACGCCAGGTAGACGCTATTATTGCGCACTATGAAGTGAAAATACGCGGGAGAACCTAGCGCCGTTCTCGCGTCGAAATCGCTCGACGCTAATCTCATGTCCCACACATTGCGACTCTAGGGAGATGCTATCTGGCGTCACAAATGAAACGATGCTATGTAGACGTACGCTATCTATATTTATATCACTATTTATTTTATATTTAAACCTTAAATCCTATATATTATCTATACTATATGTTAATCAATAAATAAATTAAATATTATATATGTATCTTCAACATATATATGTATCTCTACATGATTACCTATATTATATATATGTACTACATGATTATATGTATTTCTACATTATAGGAGTGTTCCTAAATATATAATTTGTTACATATATTATATATGTTATTTATACATATAATATATACCATATCTTAATTATGCATATATTATTTTTATATTATTAATCATGAAATTATGATGATTTCTTAAGAGAGTGATTTGCTACAAATTATCCCATTTTAGCGTCACTGTGGAGACGCAATAGCATTCAACTAGAGCCGCCGACATTGTCGAAATCATGGTGACACTATTGACGTCTCTATAGCATCGCCATGTTGAGACGCGAATAAGCGTTCGATGCTAGTGCGGCGCTATGGGGTTGTTAAAAAACTCTAGCGACTCAATAGTGTCTGTATTGCATCGTAGTAGCCGATTTTTTTATCACACTCGTTTAATCGGGCACATATAGACATATAAATACGTGTATATACTTATACTTATATATAATAAGTACATATATATATTATTATCACTTAATCTCACACATATAAACATATACATACATATATACACTTCGAATACGTATACATATACACGTTACCTATAATTGACTCGCACATGTATAAACATATACATACACACGTATATACTTATAATACATATAGATAAACACATTGTTGTGACTTAATCTCCCACACATAGACATGTACATACACACACATATATATATATATATATAATATACACAATTTTGTTATAGACACATATACATATAGACTATTCTCGATTTTCTTCTAGTGCCAAGATGTTATCGTCCTTCTAATATTGTTATTGTGACTTCATTTAAGGTGAAATCATTTGGTGATTCAACATGAGCAGTATCATCATTGCAGAAACCTGGTTGCTTTGGCAAAGGAACCATGATGGATTCATCATCTAGCATTAGCACCACATCTTTCATTGTTGGCCTATCCTCGCTCTTCTCTTCAACGCATAATAAACCAATTTGGATGCACTTTTGCACCTTAGAAGCCTGATTAGACTCATTTGCTCCTTCTAGTAGCGCCAACCCTTTGTCTTTCTTCCACAATTTCCAAACCTGCAAAGGATAAGTCAGTTGAAGAGAAAAAGAAATGAGATTTTAACATCAATCATCACACATTGTAAGACAAAATATGTACATATATATACGCCAGCACCTAATCACATACATATTCCAAGATGTTGGTATGTTCTTCTAATCTTGTGATATATTTGTTCCTTTGGGCAACTAAGATCTTTAATATTATCACCCCAAAGCTGAAAATATCAGATTTTTCTGAGAAAATCCCATCCATTGCATATTCCGGTGCCATATATCCACTGCAAATAGTAGTCGGCCAAAGAATTAGCATGCATGACAACTAAACATGATCTCATTTAAGTTTGAAATTCTTCAATCCTTTCGTATAATGCTTACTATGTCCCAACAACCCTTCTTGTCTGCTCATCCAATTGCCCTGCTTTCAGGATCCTTGCCATTCCAAAGTCTGAAATCTTGGGATTCAAATCCTTGTCAAGAAGAATATTGCTTGTCTTGAGATCTCGATGGATAATTTTCAATCTAGAATCTTGGTGAAGATATAAGAGCCCCCTCGCAATTCCATTTATGATATCAAGGCACTTTTGCCATGTCAAAATGACATTGTTCCTTCCATCTAATAGATGCATCAAATTTTTGTTAGTCCATGAAATTAATGTTACACAATTAATTTGGAAAGAAATACAAAATAGTTCAATGAAAATGAATAGCCTACGTTTCTTTTTTTTAATAAGAAATCACAGTACAAATATAGAAAATTAAGCTAACCAAGTAAGAAAGCATCCAAGCTGCCATTCTTCATATACTCATATATCAGCATCCTTTCCTCATCCTCAACACAGTATCCGAGCAGCTGGACCAGATTTCTATGTTGAAGCTTCGCAATTAGATTGACCTCAGTTTTGAACTCATTCAATCCTTGGGTTGATCTTTTGGACAATCTCTTGACAGCAATTTCTCTCCCATCTCTCAACTTTCCCTACAAAATTATTTAACAATGAACCTTCGCAATTTACTTCTTTAATTATTTAAGAGACAGAAAAATATAATATTTGAAACAAAAAGGAGCGAAACTAGTCACCTTGTACACAGCCCCGAAGCCACCCTTTCCGAGTATGTTGTCCGTGGAGAAATCGTCGGTCGCTTCTTGTATTGTAAGCATATCATATGAAGGCAACTCCACATCTTCTTCTCCTTGTCCCCTTCCGATGGCTTCACGTTGGAGCAGTCATTATTTAGTAATATCGTACTGAAGTGAATATTTAACTAATGGTGATCTAGAATAGATCTTTTAATAGTCAACGCACCTTGAATTGGCCTTGTCCTCCTCTTACAACATAAAAGCACACCAACCAAAACCAGAAGAAAACCACATGCACAGGGGAGAGCGATCACTAGCAAACGTTTCTTGTTGGCAGAAGTAATTTCTGTGGAACCTGATAAGAAATAAAGTAAAACGTTAAGACTCGCGCTATTTTCTCGTTCTATAACTACTACATCCTGATGTTGATTAATTCAAGCATCACATGCATGCACGTATATAGTTTCTATTATATAAAAAGCACCACGACTGTTGAATGGAAAAAAAAAACTAAATTATAGCTCAATTTGGAACTTGTGATCCATTGCTCTTACTATACTTACCTAACTCCGACGAGGGAAGCCGGACATATAGGTCGTTGCCGAGTGCAGAATTCACCTTGAGATCATAAACATCGCCGTTCCAAATCACGCAACCGGTCACTCCAAGCACGGCATAGGCCGTGCAGCTACAGTTGCTCATGCACCAATCTCTGCACTCGTCAAGATTCTTGTTTCTGTCACTGATAGCGTTTTCAGTGTCAGGAACTTTCATCTTGTGCAATAGTGCGAAGCTCTCTGAAGGCGAGCACTTTGAAGCTCCCTCCCTGACGCATCCGTCGGAGTAGTTCCCCTTGTCCCAATTGTCAGGAGACCTGGGAACGAATCCCTGCAAGCACCTGCAGATCGAGCTGTAAGACGGGTTGCAGATGCCATTTGCTCCACAGATGGCATAGTTGTCGCACATGTCTGATGGGAGATCCAGGTTATACGTGGTCGCCCACTCGCTGCTCGTTGGATTCCAAATAAGCAACTCAAGCGATCCTGTGACGTTCAACAGCACACGAGCTGTCACCGTAGTATTATCCAACGAGTCCGCCTTGTAGTATCCGCCGTATGCATTTCTGAAGAACTCCAACTTGAAGATGCTGTTGGAGCCGACAAGCTTAGGCCAATTCCACGGTCCGTAGAATCGAGCTCTCTTCTTAGACCCCTTCCATATGTATGTCTCCGGCACGTCGTAGCTTGAGTACTTGTAGGAGTAGTCGCCTGGTGAAGGGTCATCGGGACTCCTCCACGATGTGTACTGCCAGAAGATGTTGTGTTGGTAGTCCACGCCAATCTTCATGCTTGCAAGATACGTGTCGCCCGGATGATCAAAGCTTTGCCAAACTACTGATTCGCCGGATCCTTCTTCAGCACTGTTCAAGACGAGGTTTCCTGAATCCAGAAGCCGTAAGGAAGGAGTTGTCCCTTTCGTCGACGTGTTCGTCGACCAAAATTCTATCCCGTGTTTGTTGGTCAGGACTAGATTTCCATCTGCGGTGAGGTGCAGAGTTCCATTGTCGGAGCTGCTGAGAGGGGTGGCTCTGTTGGCGACCCACACGACTGTCTGAACTGAGATGTTGTAGAACCAAACCCCGAAGTACCTGTTCGTCGATGTGCCCGGGCTGAAGAATCCCATCTCGAACTTCCCTCCACCTGAGATCAATGTCCGGCCGTCTGTGATACTTTTGTTCGGAATCATCGTATCTGCATTGACGGGATGATGAAACATCTCAGGGTTCTGTACGATAATAGTTCAATGTATCCATATACAGTTAACAAGTACATATTTTTATGGTGACCAACTGACCAACGCATCACATACCAGAAGGCTCTGCTGCTTTTGCTACTGCTGCCGCGATCGGCAACAAGGCTAATAACCTCGTGGTGACCATAATAAAGCTCCTAGCCTTCTGCATTCTCATGCAGACTTCTGATACCCACTTACTCTGAACTCTAATGGTCTTCTTTAACTATATGAGATTGTTCTGAGAGTCTGATGTCTATTTATCGACAGCTTAACGAGATGTAGGAGGACTCTGCCTCATTCGTATACTTCATCCGTAATTGCAACAAAACTTGACTTGACTTGGTAAGAGAGGTCAAGAGGCCAGTCCTTGATCTTATTTTTGGGCCAGTATAGATTTGATTATAACTCATTAACAGAGTTGGTAGCTCACCAGTCGCATATAAAATTAATTTGAGTTCATTGACCAAGGATAAAGGCCATAAGTATGATTGACTAGTCGTATTTATCTTTTGTTGTACTGCCTGTGGCCCTGAAAATAAGCTGACTCGAAAGCAAGATTTCTCTCTGTCTCTTCCCCCTCCTTAATCAAGTTGACTCCAAGGCAAAAACGTCCGGCCTCAGCCTGTCGCTCTGTCACCCTAAAAAATAAGTTGGGACTCTTCCTATGGGGCCCTGGAAAATAAGTTGATTCTTTTATACCTCTTCATGGATTGATAACAAATGTGCATATAATCTCATATATAAATTAATATTTTTTTAAAAGGAAAGAAAATGAATAATTTCTTCCTTAATAACTGTGAATTATAATTAGAAATATATTGTCATTGAATTGTGCGTACTTTTTCCCTCATTGGAGATAATTTCCCAATAGTATATATCAGATACATAATTAATTTATGTTTCGTGACTTACTTTATGATGCAAAATTAAGCATAGACAAAATTAATATATATGTATATTTAAAATATATTCCAAAGGATAGTTTCCTATCGGCAACTGAAAAAGTGGAGCTACACATGGAATGAGCTAAGCCATCGTAATCTTGGATTCAAGAATCAACCTAAGAACTTACGGCTTCAATACACAGTATTTGAAGAGAAACCCCCACGCTGCATTTCTTTTGGGCGACGTACTTGAGAGCAATCATTTCGTCTGCATGCAAATGCGCATGGTCACCGTGCTTGACTTGGGACATTGACGGGTGCTAACTATATTGCATATAATGTGCTACGGTGAGATTCACACTCAGATTCACGCGCTTAGATTTGAGAGGGATGGTGTGTCGTATATTCCACGGCGGCAGCGCGCTGGACAGGAACCGAGGAAACTGTGAATAGATTGTTTGTGAAGCGGACATTGTGTATGTGGATCCGGAGTGAACTGGGCGTGTCCCAATATCAGCTTTTGCACGCGGGTCCGATGACTTAGATGGGATGATAGCACTTGTATTCACCCAAATTTGTATACACCCTAATATTCTTCATTTAAGTGAATACAAGTGTAATCATCCTATCTAAGCCATCGGATCCGTATGCAAGGATTGAGATCGGGGCACGTCCAGTTTACTCTCGATTCACATACACAATTTCATGTTCACAAACCGCCGATCAACATCCATCCCTTTCGCGCTCCTCGGCGCAGCTGCAAGGGGGAGGTGTCGGCCCACCTCTACGACCTTGACCCCGCCGACGAGGTCGCAGAGGGGGGCCGACGCCCCTCCTCCCACTTTCGCTCTAGTCGACTGATGCGATAATTTTGTATAGCGCAAATACTAGCAATAGCACTAGGTCGAATCAAGTAATAAAGAGTGAGAATAGTGTCGAACCCACCAAAATTAGTCTATCTTTATCTTTTATCTTATTTTAATTAGATGAGAAAAATATATAATATTTGGTTCAAAATAAATAAAACAAAAAAATTAAAATTGATCCAGTCTAAAGTCTCAAAATAAATAGATAAAAAATGTTCATACAAGATGAGAGTAATAATATTTTTCAATATAAGATCTAAAACAAATATGAATTTTTTGATGGAAAGAATGTCAAAAAATAAAGATCTCAAACCAGATGATCTAACTATCTTATCACAATCTTAGATAGAAAAAGTTCAACGGAATCAATCTCTAACTAACTTTTGATAAAATATTTTAGCGATGCAATCCTATTTCAAAAACATCTCAACTAAGTGAGTTAATGATCCACAAATATCTAAATCTCAATCGAGTAAATAGAGATAAAATATGAAATGTTTATCGAAAGATTAATCAACTGAGAAAGATCAAAAGAACAAATCTCAATAATACCAATCGATTAAAATCTCCTCGGAAAATTTTCATCCGAGTCCATTTTTACGTCTCAATCATCTCATTGTGCATGTTAATGCACGAAAGCGTCGAAAATTTTGCGTCTTTTGATTTTTTGGTAGAAAACAGCCGTAAAAGGCGCGCGCGCGTATTTTCGCACCATCGAGAAATTTTCATCCGAGTCTATTTTTACATCCCAATCATCTCACCATGCATCAACATGCACGAAAGCGTCGAATATTTCGCGTCTTTTGACTTTCTTGGTTGAAAACACTCGTAAAAGTTACTCGCGCGAATTTTCGCACCCCCGAAAAATTTTCATCCAAGTCCATTTTTTTGTCCAAATCAACTTACCATGCATCAACATGCATGAAAGCGTCAAAAATTACGCGTCTTTTGACCTTCTTGGTTGAAAACAGGCGTAAAAGGTGCGCGCGCGAATTTTCGCACCCCCGAAAAATTTTCGTCCGAGTCATTTTTTCATCCCAATCATCTCACCATGCATCAACATGCATGAAAACATAAAAAATTTTGCATCTTTTGGTTTTCTTGGTTGAAAACACAAGTAAAAGGCGCGAAAAGGCGCGCATGCGAATTTTCGCACCCCCAAAAAATTTTCACTCGAGTCCATTTTTTTGTTCCAATCATCTCACCATGCATGAAAGCATCGAAAATTTCGTGTCTTTTGATCTTCTTGGTTGAAAACAGGCCAAAAGATGCGAAATATTTTATGCTTTCGTGCATGTTGATGCATGGTGAGATGATTTTCATCAACGTTTTTGAAAGGTTTTTTCTTTTCTTTTTTTAAGAGCTCAACAAGTACTTAAAGCATTCAATAAAAGACTACTCCAATCCAATCTAGTTAAAATAAAAGCAAGCTGAATAAAGAAGTGTAGTCCAGGTATCTTATTTCTATTTGGCATCATTCTACTTTTCCAGTCATCCAATAGTATGGCAATAAGACGATAGAAATTTCAGCGTAGAATTTCATAAGTCAATAAGATGTCTTTTAAAATTGATGACAAATTTTAAAATAAATCACTTTTTTTGCGAATTTTAGATGATATGCATATAAAGCTAAAAATGCAACTACTAAATAATAAATCATGCGAATGCAGTAAACATGAGAAATGCATCAATGCAACTCTCCCAAGCTTAAACTAAGTAGTGTCCTTAGTGCTAGCCTAGTCGGGTAGAGTTGTGTCATAGAACAATGACTTAAGAAATATAAAAAGAAGAAATAGAGAGACACGGCCTATTATTTGAAAATCGTCGATGGCAAAGTGTTGATTAGTGGTGGAATATAGATGTTGATGGTTCTGGAGTTGCTAGAAAAGGTTGCGCAGTTTTTGAATTTTTTTTAATGATAAAGCACATGGGTTGTTGAAAAAGAACTTTCTACAAAAATGGGCGGAGTGGTTAGTCCATGTTGAAAACACATGCCATATCAAAATGCATATGAGTCATTCTTTTTCAAATTTCTCTATAAGTGCCTAACAAAATTTAACAACTAAAATTATTTTAAGAAAGAACTAAATTGACCTGAAATAGAATTAAAAAAAGTTCTTAATGAAAAGATTAGCATTATGAATTTTGCAATTAGGAACAATCTCACCCGAATTATGTGATCATAATACGTTTATCATGGTGAGAATCAATGAATTTGGGTGAACACACATCCAATCGTCACCAATTTTTGGCAAGTCATCTCTATAATTTTTACCTTACCCTTGATTTGAATTTTGTAATTTCTACTATTGGGCTCTTTGGTCGCCATTCTTTGGATGACATTAGTGCTTGTGATGTTGTTCTTGTTGATGATGATCTTTGTATTGCAATCACATCCTTTTGTGATGATGGATTTGAAGACACAATGATGGTAGTAGATGGTACTTCTAAAGTTGAGCTCATCCTTTGGACTTGTCCATTTTCGATTATGTATGGACTCGTCTCCTTAATCCTCTACTCTGTAGCCCATGTCTTTTGTTGATAATATCTTTGTGGTTTCCATCGTCTTTTTTATGATGACAAGGACACGCGAAGATTGGTGGCCTGCCCAAAATGCTTGCCTTTTGAGATTGTGCCAAATGACAAGATAAATTTGCTACTTTCTTCTTCAATAGTTGAAATTTGACATGCATATCATCAAGCCTTTGTTGAATTTCAGTTGGATGCAATGAAGGTGGACTCTCATCATGAACCTTGGCCTGATCTTTCAATTGTGTCAAGTTAATCTTCAAATTGTGGATGAGTTGGTCCTGCAAAGAAAATCTCTCATCAATTATAGATATGAATTGCTTAAACATGTCCTCTAACTTGGTTTATTGACTTAGTTGATGAGTTGATGGCGACATCTATCTTTGTGTTGTGTTGTGTAGTAATCTGATTCTCCATATTCGGAATGTACTCTTCCTGCATAGAAAATTTGTTCATCAACATGCCTATCATATGTGTAAGCAAGGATGATGGGTCAGTTAAAATATCTTCTGATGAAAACCGTTGAGCCTCCTTGTTGTAACTTGTGTTAGGTTGATTGACACCAACTTGGATAATTTCTGATAATTAAGGGTCTCCACGTTGAGTTTCTTCATCGATAATTATTTTGTTGATATTTTCAGATGACTTGGGTTGTTTATTAGATTTGTTCTTTTTCATCATTGAAAATTGAACAAATTTTTCTATATCAAGATCAAAGAGAAGCGGATCCTTAAAAGATATGTTGCTCAAAGGTTCGAGAGAGCAACCTGAACAATAGAGAGCAAAAAAAAATGAATAGAGAAAAGAGAACGCGGACCGTTTTGAACAAACACGAAGCGTTTTAGGAAAGTCGACATAGGTCATTTCCCAAGTCACCGTCTGTGTAAGGAGGTTGAAAAAATAAGGTGGAACATGAGTCGTGTACTAATGAACGCGGGCTGTTTTAAACAAACATGAAACAATATTTTTAGAAAAGTCGACACTTGTCGTCGCCCAAAAAAAATCGCAGACAGAAGGTAAACGCGGGCAGTGTATAAGGGAACACGAATCGTGTCCAAAAAAGCGCAGGATAACTACACGAGCCGCGTACTATAAATGCGGACCGTATTAATTTTAGCACAGCGCAAAAGCAACAGAGGAGGGGGAAAACGCAGACCGTATATGGACAACCCAGACCATTTCAGAAGTGTCGACATGGGTCGTCTTCCGAAAATAGTCCATTTTAGAGGGGAAATAGAAATGATAAAAGAAGCACGGATCTCATCAAAATGATGCGGCATCAGATTTTTATTCTTAATTTTATCGCTCGTCTTAGGTTATATTTTGGTTTAAAAAATACTAAAATTAAAGTATCTCTCCTCATTTCCTCTCACTCTGCAATTCTCCGTTGCACCTTAGTTGAGTTCTATTACTTATGTCATCGCACAAAAAAAAACCTAAAATGGGCGTTTGGTTAGAGAATATATTTTCAAGAATAATAAATTTTATTTTGAAGAATATAATGTGCTAACTATATTCTTATTTTATCTCTTGTTTGGTTGAAAGGAATAAATTTCATATTATATAATTAAAATATTTTATTATAAATAGCTTACATTTATTATTATTATTATAATAATATAATACTATATAGTTAAATAATGAAAAATAAAATCATGATGAAAAAATGAAAAGAAGTAGAATATCTCTATTCTAGTGTTTTTGAAGAATAAAAATATTCTTGAGATTGGGATATATATAATGGTTTCACGGTCTTCTAGGTGATTTTGCAAAAATTGAAATTTGACTAATTTAGTTCTATTCTACATTGTGCTTGGTCATCTTCTCAAGAAAATCGAGTTATTCTAAATTTTATTCACGAACCAAACGACAAAAAGATACAGGGTTCTATCCAATCTCACATTCGCCTAGTTATCCTACTGGGTGGCACCCACAAAAATTAAAAAGGTTCACAGTTCTCTCAGACAATTTTATGGGTGAGCAAAAGTACATTCTGGGCTGAGTCATGCATCTAGGCCCTAATCGATCTCTATAATTCGAATCTAGTCCGGAATTAGGTTTGGAACCATGTTATCCCGAATTCATCAATAATTAAATCGTAACGATCTGATTATCCCGATTTAATAAGTTCAATATAAAAATATTTAAAATAAATCAATAAAAATTTCAATATATTAATTATAATTAATTTTAAACTCTCATTTTGCTTTTCTATTAGATCATTATATATATATCTTATATTTTAAAAATGCTATAATATAATATAAATATATATTATAATATTATATTTGGATGTAAAAAATATTTGTGAATTTTTCAATAATCCCAATAAATTTTGTGTTAAGAATAATTTAAAAAAAAATCAAATCGGTGCACACCCTTAGGCCGTTTGCATGTTCGACGAGATGTACACCAAAAGGGAAAATGTAATGCGCGTCATAACAAGAAAAAAAGAAAAATGATAAGATAAGAAGGAAACAAAAGAAAAGATAAAATCTAGAGATAGATTTACTCAAATCAGGGTTGAAGTTTGTTTTCAATTGAAACTCTGTTTCTCCTCCTATATATATGGGATCAAAATGAATCAAACAGCCCCTTTTGTTCCTCTACAAGTCGGCCCTACTTTCTCCATGATTTTCGTGTGTCTCTCTTTTTCCCTCACGCGCGGACTGCTGACAGGGACCAGCTGAAGGACTTGAACACCCACGAACGTGCGTCTGAAGAGAGAGGAGCTGACAAAGAAAGAAGGGGAAGAGGAAGTGGAAGAAGAAGACTGTAGGATTAGTTCCTGGATAGCAATTAATAAGATATGGAATTATGATAGATTCATCATACAATCTTGATTTTAAGCTTGAACCATGTTTTAGTTTATCCCTGGTTATAGTACGATGTTGTATGATGACACTTATTACCGGCAATCGTCGAAGAAGATGATCGGAAATCCACTACGTCTCCATGAAGTTTTTGTATAATGAAATCCGACCCGGTTTCTCTTAAACTCGGACCGGACAGATCCAAACTCGGACTAAATTCGTTAGAACTTTGCTCGAGCTCATCATTGTCGAGAGTTTAGAGCTTTGCGTTGAAGAAGAACCTGGCCCGAGTTGATGATGTCCCGGCCCGGCCTATAATCATGATTTAGCGATTGGTGAAACGGTCGACCGATCTGTCAAAGTCTCGAACCCGACCCGAGTGTGAAAAGAACCCGACCCGAGTGTGAAAAGAACCCGACCCAGGTTATGTCACAAATTCCCATAGCAATGTTCAATGAACTCGGCCCGGGTTCCGATGCTATTAAGATGATTCACTACAAGAAACTTGGAATTTTTTTATGGACCATTTCCGACGGACACAAATCCTTCACAATTTACGATGAATAGAAATCCGTCAAAATTTTTTATGGTTGGGGCCGTCAAAAATAACAAAAATGAATTATGAAATCTATTATATTATTTTTTAAATTTTTTATAGTTCAAAACGTCAAAGTTTTCGATAGATGCCTATCCGTCGAAAGTTTCGACAGTCGGAACCATCGATAATAAAAAATATTAAATATTATATAATATATAACATTATTTAATATATAATGTAATTAGTATTTTATTATTATAAGTACCGACGGTTCAGACCGTCGAAACTGAACCGTCAAAAGTTTCAACGGTATGGTCCATCTGTAATTCTTAAAATAATTAAATATTGTAATCATATATATCATAATATATAATATGGTTAGTACTTTATTTATTTAATAATCGATGGTTAGGACCGTCGGTACTTTCGATGGTTCAAACCGTCGGTACTTCCGACGGTCTTAACCATCAGTAATAAAAAATAATTAAATATTATATAATATATAACATCGTCTAATATATAATTTAATTAGTATTATATTATTCTAATTACTGACCAATTCAGACTGTCTAAAGTTTCGACGGTCTGGACCGTCAATAATTGAAAAAAATAATTAAATATTATATTCATAAATATCATAATATATAATATGATTAATATTTTATTTATTTAATTACCGACGGTTCGAATCGTTGGTACTTTCGATTGCATGAACCATCAGAGGTTCTAATTTCATTCTCGCCCACCTTCCCCCTCAAATTTTCTTATATTTCTCCTCTCTCCTTTCTTCACATCATCTCTCCCTCCGACAGTGATTCTTCTCCAGCTCGGCTCCGTCCAATAAGGCTTCCTCTCCAAGCGGCCGATCTGGCCGGTGCAGCCTAATCGGCCGCTAGGCGGCCTCATCTTGTCGGCCGCAATGTGATCGGCCGCCAGGCGGCTTGGTCCGATCGCTAGGCGGCCAATCCGGCCGTCGGCAGCTTGATCACCCGCCGGGCAGCCTGATCCGTCGCCGGATGGCCTAATTCGGTCGCTAGGCGGTCGATTCGACCGTAGCCGACTTGATCGGTCGCTAGACGGCAGATCCAACCGCAGTTGATTGGCCGCCTGTCGATCATATCTTGCCGCTGGTGGCCAGATCTTGCCATGGGCAGCCAATCTGTTTGCCCGGCAGTAGGCCAATTTTTTATATTTTAAAATTTCTTTGTGACGGTTGTGGTCGTGGAAACTTTTCAAGGATTGCGGCTGTAAAAAATTTTCGATGGTTGCGGCCGCCAGAGTTTTGTGACGGTTGCGGCCGTCGGAGTTTTCTGAAGGTTGCCGTTGTCGGAACATGCGATGGATTTTTTTCGAACTGTCGGAAATCATTTTGTGACACCCTCTTTTTTCGATGGATCGATTCCGTTGGTAAACCTGTCGGAAACACTAATTTTCTTGTAGTGATTTTCGTGATCTTTCGATCTTTGATCTATGTGCTCCACCCTAATCTAAGTTATGATGATAAATTATGTCTTTTATAATTCTGATTTACTCTTCATAATCCTATCTTGTAGTCTTGATTTAATTCTTAATAAAGATTATTTAGAAGCTGCAAGATAAAATATGAAAATCGTTAAATGATGAGCTTTTTCTAAATAGAACGGTGACAACCATGTATGGGCTGACTATGGTCAATTATGGTCTAGATTTGTCAGATATGATGATGATGAATGGGTTGGGACAGACCTCCAGTGGATTGAAATATACTCCATGATAAGTCGATGATGAATAATAAGATGATAAAGAAGATGAAAGCATATGGACAATGAAACTCTCTTTATGATGTTTAGTCTTTGTTGCTTTAATGATGATTTACCTATGATCATATATTCATATGCCTCTACATGATTTCATTATTCTTATGACGATCATGTTCATTTTACTCTTATATGAGGATGATATTTATGATTCTTGTCTAATATCATAATTATTTTCATACTAAGTTGTAATACTTACGGGGAGGTTTCTCCCTTGCATGTTCTTAAATACAATATCAGGTTAGAATGATGAAGGTGACTAACGATAACTGATTGAGCTTGTTGGTGATTATTGGGGTGTGTTAAGTCCTTTAGATTATGGGATAGATTTTTTTTTGCATATTAAATTTATGTATTAATTTTTTTGGACTCATATAAAATTTTTTATTAGTTGTCTCCATATTATGATATAATTCTCTCTTTTTTTTAATATTAATATAATGATTAGTCTTTTTCTTTTATTTGATGTTGAATTGATGAATCAATATCTTTTTTTTATAAATAAGGTGTACACATAAAAATAATTTGTGACGTCCTCGAAACATTTTATGTCACATGACGATGTGCAATTTGAGGTGTTACAAAAAAACAAAATGCAGACTAAGGTGTCCTTTTCACCCACGTATGGCATCGGTAGTCTACAAAAATTCATGGATGATATCAAATACAATTGGCTTACAATGTTCAACGCCTGTACCATCACCATAAATGATTGTACATGTCTTTGCCAACAAGATAATAATTGTTTTCTGCAGTGAGTTGTACTCTTCTTTGCGAATTTGTCAAATGGATTACATCAACGTAGGAGAATTGGTAACGAAAATCAAGAGAGGTTCCTTTTTTAGTTTTTTTTCCTGTTAAACTAGGATTTAAACCGAAGATAAATGATAAAATTAGTAGTAAATTGTCTGATCAAATTCTTAGAAAAGATGGCCTAATCCAAGGCTAATAATATTTGAGATAAGAAACACCTCCATTAGTCCTATATTATTGCTTTTTCTCATCTTTTGAAAAACGTGGCACCGCTAGCAAATCAAAGTCACTAGTATCTTCTATACTACTTCCTCTTCGTTCGAAAACCAGTGTCTCTATCTTCTAGATACATACATACATACACAAATAAATATATATATATATATCGAGTTGCATTATGCAAATGAAATTTATCTCCTTTGTCTTTCCGTTTTGTTCATGAACTTTCATTTATAATTGTAAAATAACAAATAACAACATTGTTAGATGGTACTAAGGAGACTTCTTGTGCTATAATTCATATGGTTTCAAGTATATACGCGTGTACATATGAAGGCATATATAAATCAATTTATATGACAAAATATAATTTATTTTTGTATTGTAGATAGATCATAAATTTATATATATATATATATATATATATTTGATTGATTGACCGACACGCGCGAAGCAATTACCTCCAAGAGTGTGCAGGATCATGTGTGTATAAAACGGCCAACCACTCCTGCGTGCTTGGATGAGAGCCTTAACAAAAAAGTGATACAGAAGAATAGCTGTGAAATATAAGAATGTCTCCTGTATCGACAGAGTTCTCATTTGATCAGTCCTTTGTGCTCGTCGTCTCATTTCTGCTTTGCTCTGCCCTCTTCCTTCTGCGCAACAAACTGCTGCCCAAGGGCAGCCAGCTACCTCCGCCTCCTTCCCCTCCCGGCCTTCCCTTCTTAGGCAACCTCCTTCAGATCGGTTCGCTTCCACATCGCTCTCTCGCCGCCCTCTCCGAAAAGTATGGACCGCTCTTGCTCATCCGCATGGGCCAAGTGCCCACCCTCCTGGTCTCCTCCCCTGATACGTTCAAGGAGATCACCAGAGCCCACGACCTCGTCTTCTCGGACAGGCCCTCCCTCAAAGCCCCAAGCATACTCATGTACAACAGCATGGACGTTGGCTTCGTCCGTTTCGGCGATTACTGGAGGCAAGCTAAGAAGCTCTGCAATCTCCACCTCCTCAGCGCCGCAAAAGTTCGCGCCAACCAGCACATAAGAGAGGAGCTGGTGGCCTCCATGATTGAGAAGATTTCTCAATCTGCTTCTGCTGCTTCTTCCGCCAAGTCCCCCGGCAAAGTAATCGACATGAGGGAGATGGTGGGCTCCTACATCATCGACCTCGTCTGTCGGTCGGTCTCTGGGAAGAGACTGCTGGAGGACGGCAGGAACAAGCGCGCCCAGCTGCTGATAGAGGACAGCGCCGTCATCTTCAGCAAGATTTTCATCGGAGATTACTTCCCGGCGTTAGGGTGGATTGACGAGGTGTCCGGGCTGAGCAGGAGCACCAAGAGTCTCCTGAGGAGATGGGACGCGTTCTTCGACGAGCTGATCGAGGAGAACTTAGATCGCTCGAAGAAGGAGAAGAGTTTCCTGCACGAGTTACTCGCACATCTTGACCAACCGGAGGAGGAGATCGGCTTCACTAACGATCAGATCAAAGGAATTCTAATGGTAATAATCAAGGACCAGTTTTATGCACATGAGTTTTTGCATATATTACCCTTTCTTTAATGGATTGGTCAGAAGGTATTAGACTCTTATAGGATAGTCACTTAGCTTTCTTGTTTTCGGTAGATTTTGTTTCCTTAATTAAGATTAAGAATCTGGGTTGAGCATTAAATAGTTTTTTATTCTCTGGTAAAACAGTATTCATAATTTTTTAGTATGCTAAAAGAGTCGTGAGTCGTGACAAAATATATCATTGTTCCTAACTACTGTTTTTTGATATTGCGTGACTGTAGGATATGTTTTGTGCAAGCACCGACACGACGCAGGTCGCCATTGAATGGTCCTTGGCGGAGCTCGTCCAAAGCCCCACAGCCATGAAGAGACTGCAAGACGAAGTCAGGGGGATGGCGAGAGCTGGGGCAGATGGATTTTCCATGATCAAGAGTAATGAACTGGAGAACATGAGCTACTTAAAAGCCGTGGTCAAGGAAGTCCTCCGCCTGCATCCTCCGGCCCCGCTGCTGCTCCCCCGAGCATCGACTGAGGATTGCGAGCTTCAAGGGTACCACATCCCGAAGGGCACGAGAGTCATCATCAACGCCTGGGCCATCTGCAGGGATCCCGGGTACTGGAGCGAGCCGGACGCGTTCCGGCCGGAGAGGTTTCTAGACTCGGACGTAGACTACAACGGGAACGACTTCCAGTTCATCCCCTTCGGCTCCGGCCGAAGGTTTTGCCCCGGGATGCCGTTCGCCACCGCCTCCGTCGAGATCGCGCTGGCGAACCTCGTGCAGCGGTTCGATTGGGAGATCCCCGACGCCCCGGAGCAGCCTTTTGACGCCACCGAGGCGCCGGGACTTACCATGCGCCTGAAGAATGGACTTCGACTCGTGGCAAAACCATGGCAACCCTGATTAATTACGTACACGGTCAACACGCAACCCTTATCGTTGCGTGACGATTGCAACGGTATCTTCATATGTAGTCCAACAGATAGCTTTACGTGTGCTCGCCTTTTTCTCTTAAAGAAATTATAAATAAAACACGTATGTGTTTTGATTTCTTTCGTCAACGACCATGCCATGCGATGCGCCCAAGAAAGTTGTTTTTTGGGTTAGCTCATACCGATAGGATCATTATCCATAGTTTCTACTTTGTAGACCCGACAGAGCAGTCGGACGTAAAATCAGCTGGACGCGCCCTCGTGGACAGAGATCATATGGGTAACGTCCTCAAAACGCAAAATATGCTAGAGGATACAGGAAATACATTCATATTGATAAAAAAAATTTGACTAATAAACTCAATAATTAAATAATAAAGACTAATCATCATCATCATGTTAAAATACTAAAAATAATATAATCATTATATTGTACCAAAGTCATATTGGACACCATCATTATAATTAATTATGACATTATGCTTACACCCCTATAGTAAGTGAAGAGAAATCAATGGTGTATACCCCTATAGTACGTGAAGAGAAATTAATGGTGTATAATCATACAGGCCGAATTCGTGGAACTTGATCCAGACAAGGTCTTACCCGGGTTGGGTTACAATTAACCCGAGCCGGGTTTCGTGATGCGAGAAAAATTACGTTTGCATAGTGGACATTTTGATCGATCTTTTCGGCGATTACCAATGGCAAGCATCATTATATAGCATTTATTTACGACTAGGAGTAATCCAGAATTACTAACAACATGTCTCAAGCATAAAATCAAAATTTTATGATGAATATATCATATTGACATACCTTTTGAAGTTTCACGTTGCCTTTCCTCTTTCTCTTCTTCTTTCCCTTGTCCTGGTGCTCGGTAGTTAGCATCCCTACCCCCTAGTTGCTTCGGGAACATGGCTGGTAGGTTTATTTATAAGGTAGAAGAGTCTCAATTTTTGTTCAACTTCAAGATAAAATTTTTTTCCTCATTTGTTTAAAGTCAAATCCTTTTTTTTCTCTCTCTGTATTCTTTTATTTTCCTTATTCAATTTGAAATTTTATCTTTTTTTTTCAACTGTCCAGGCGTTACAATATGAGTTCATCAAACACTCGTGTGAAGTGTTCTCCTAAGCCCATCGAAGTTAGAATGGGATACGAATTGGGGTTGGGTGAAATGTAAGTTATTCTCCTTTAAGAGAATTTGAAATTCTAAAGCATTCTTATTACAATGAGAATGATATAAATTAGTATGGTGATAGTGAATTTGAAATTTTATTTGACCTTCTCAAATTCAATGAGAATAGAAAAAAAATTACAATGAGACTGTACGCTCAAATTGAATAATGGACACCACTTTTCAAATATCAAATCTCTCTACTTAAAAAAGTTTGAAATTAATCGGATAGTATTCAACCAAATTTTATTGAAATAACGCTATCCAACTCTTAAAAATAGAACATAAATTAATGCTATGTATTATATAAAAAATTGAGCCGTAACCTACAATTCATGGTAAACTATAATATAATGATATAAGTTAGAAGTTAATATTCATAAAAAACTTTAAATTAATAATGTCGATATATTAATATTTATTTTATTTATTCTTCAATACTATTGAATAATGGGAAATGTATTTAATTATTTTGTAACAAATATGTTTTTATTTTTTTTACTTTTGTTTCAGCATTTTTTTCTATTTTCATTCATTCTTCTTTCTGTATTAACCTCATGTCTATGTTTTTTTTTCTAATTTTTCACCTTATAGTTCAAATACTTTTGCACTCTTGTACTTCCCCTTTTCTAATATTTTCCTTCCTATTTTTATTTTTACTTTTCATATTTTCATTTTGAACTTGCATCGTTTTTTTTTTCATATTTGTCAATTCAATAGTTTTTGCAATCCGAAGCCATTTTTTTTTGTTTTTAACTTAACTCTGGTCGGATCAATTCACAATTAAATTGGTTAAATAAAACTACAAGAAAAACGTGAATTACCGACGGTCCGAACCGTCGGTAATCAGCCCGAAAACCGTCGGTAACGCAATTATCGACGGTTTTTCAGTCGGAATCGATCCGTCCGAAAAACGCTCGTTGCAAATGGATTTGCGACGATTGAAAAAAATTCGTTGAAAATATCGACGGTTCTGGCCGTCGGAACAGTCCCCGACGGTTCGACCCGTCGAAATTTTCCGACGGTTGCAACCGCCGAAAAGTCCCCGACGGTTCGAACCGTCGATATTTCCGACGGTTGCAACCGCCGGAAAAGGCCGGCGGTCCGAGCCGTCGATATTTCCGACGGTTGCAACCGCCGGAAAAGTCCCCGGCGGTTCGAACCGTCGATATTTCTGACGGTTCCAACCGTCGGAAAAGGCCGGCGGTCCAAGCCGTCGAAATTTTCGACGGTTTCAACCGCCGGAAAAGGCCAGCGGTCCGAGCCATCGCAACTTTTCGACGGTCCCAACTGTCGAAACTTTAGACGGTTGTCGCAACCGTCGATCTTTTGACGGTCGCGACCGTCGCAAATAATTTTTTAAATATAAAAAAATTAGCGGCGGATCCGGTCGCTGGAGGCCGGATCCGGCCGCCAGGCGGCCGGATCCGGCCTGCCTGGCGGCCGAATCCGGCCACTGGAGGCCGGATCCGGCCGCTGGAGGCCGGAATCGGCCGCCTGGCGACCGGATCCGGTCGGCCACGGCCGGATCCGACCGACAGCAGAGAGAGAGATGCCGGCGCGGAGCGGGAGAGAGAGATACGCCGGCGCGGGAGAGGGTCGCCGGTGCGGGAGAGGGTCGTCGGCGTCCGGCGTCGGAGGGTCGCCGGCATCCGGCGCGCGGGAGAGGCCGATCTCGCGGCGTAACCGACGTTCGTGCTCGCGGCCGGGAGAGGGAGAGAGGAGAGGAGGGAGAGAGGGAGGAGTGGAGGGAGGAGGGAGAGAAAAGAGGGAGGAGGGAAAATATATAAAGGAAAAATAGTGAAAAGAAAGCGGGAAAAAGGGAAAAAAAAGCGGGATAACGAAATTTTAATTACCGACGGTTTCGACCGTCAATATAAATAATAAATAGTTTTATTTTATTTAGTTATATATAATATTTATTTTTTATTTTACCGACGGTTTGAACCGACGGTAATCTTTACCGACGGTCAAAACCGTCGGTAATTGCGACGGTTTGGATATCCGTCGGAAATTACGGCGGATTTACCGACGGTTACGACCTTCGGAAATTGCGGCGGATTTTGCGACGGATGGATATCCGTCGAAAATATCGACGTTCCTAACCGTCGAAAAATTAAATAATAATATAACCAATTATATAATTAATTTTTTTTATTTCTGACGGTCACAACCGTCGGAAAATCCGTCGAAAAAATTTAATAATAATATTAAAAATACATAATTTATTTTTTTATTTCCGACGGTCCTAACCGTCGGAAAAGTCGTCGGAAATTGCGACGGATGGATATCCGTCGAAAATATCGACGTTCCTAATCGTCGAAAAATTAAATAATAATATAATAAATTATATAATTAATTTTTTTAATTTTCGATGGTCGTGACCGTCGGAAAATCCGTCGAAAAAATTTAATAATAATATTAAAAATATATAATTTAATTTTTTTATTTCCGACGATCGTAACCGTCGGAAATTACGACGGATGGATATCGGTCGAAAATATCGACGTTCCTAATCGTCGAAAAATTAAATAATAATATAAATTATTTCCGACGGTCATAACCGTCGAAAAATCCGTCGGAAACGGAACCGTCGAAAAATCCGTCGCAAATAGCGACGGATTTAGAACCGTCGAAAATTATCCGTTGGAAAATCTCTTGTAGTGTAAGTCGATCAAGTTTGATTTTAATAACATGTGTGCATACACATGCACATATATGTTAATGTTGTTATTATTAATTGCATATACATGCAACTCAACTACTTGCTGTAAATTGCAGCCACCAATAATAGCCGTTTGATCATACCAAGAAAAAAAAGTATGTTGATCCTACTCCCAAAAGAAAGGCTCGATTGCCATTGTAGGTGTGCACCTGCACATGCTGACATTATTATTAACCATCATTCTCTGCAATTCCTTCTTTGGCTTCATCGCTTTTCTAAAATCATAATAATGGATATATGATAGAGGGGCTTTAAGATGTCTTCTTGCAGGAGTTATCTGTTGGAGACTCTATTCCCGTCCCTCTCTGAATTATGCCTTATTGCTGCTACTTCTAATCTCTATCCTGTGAGATTTCTTCCAAGGGATCCAAATGAAGAGTAGATGTGAAGAAATATTTTTCGTGGATCTAAATTTTTATTGTTATGGATCTAGATATATATGATATGTACTAAATGAGTACTCATCAACAAATGTTAAGGAGGAAGACTAATTGTTATCCTTTACAATACGTTACAAATAGATAACGAATAAGATTGTAATTCACAAGCAACCGAAAAAAAAATCATTTTTGACGAAAGAGAAAAAATTCATAAATAACAAGAAGCTCTCTAGATATTCTAAGTAAACATGAAAGAAGTAGGAGCTTTTTGATTGTGAGATGGATAAGCATAGCTTTAAGATAATTGAGGCCCTAGTATTAGAGCACAAAAATACAACGAAGATTAAATGCACAGCTTGAGTTTATTGATAAAGAACAGAGATTATATAGTTACAAGAATAACCATTACTGGCGTAACAATAGTTATTTACAATGGAGTGGAATGCATGACAGAGTGTTAAGGAGGACTCTTTCCAAGAGTGCTGACGTGTTCTGATATGCCCCTACAATTCCGACGTGGCCGCAGTCCAAGGCGAAGTTTATCACGGAGGAATTGAAACCTTGATGCCCCTAATGGCTTTGTCATTAAATCAGCCAACTGATCCTTTGTTGATATGTAGCGAACGGACAGTCGATTGCCAACAACTTCATCCCGAACAAAATGGTAGTCCATTTCCACATGTTTGGTTCTTGCATGAAACACAAGATTGGATGTAAAGTAACTAGCACCAATGTTGTCACACCATAACACAGGAGAAGCATGAAGCGAGTATCCAAGTTATCCAAGAAGAGACATGAGCCAAATAAGTTCGGCAGTGGCATTCGCAATAGCTTTATCTTCTGATTCAGTGGATGATCGAGATACTATTTTCTACTTCTTTGCACTCCAGGAGATAAGATTGTTGCCAAAATAAATGAGATATCCACCCACTGACTTATGATCCATGGAGCAGCCAGTCCAATCGGCATCGGAGTATGCTTGAAGGTCGAGTGTAGGAGACCTAGAAATACAGAGTCCAAGCTAGTGTGTTGCCTTCAGATAACGGAGGATACATTTGACTTGCTGCCAATGTTCAATAGATGGGGAGTGCATGAATTGACATACTCTTGCGATGGCATAAGCGATGTCTTGTCATGTAATGGTAAGATATTGCAATGCGCCTACTATTTGCCTGTAAAATGTTGGGTTAGAAAATGATTTGTCCCTGCAAAGTGATGTTGTGGACACGGGCAAGGAGTCTTCACTGGTTTGGCATCTATCATCTTGGCACGATGTAAAATGTCCATAGTGTAATGAGATTGTGAGACCAGTAATCCATCTGGTTGGTGAATAACTTCGACACCAAGGACAAAATGAAGAGGGCCATAGTCCTTGGCGCAAACTTGCAGCGGAAGTGATCTTTGACCTGTTGAAGCATGGCAGTGGATGAACCCATAAGTATAAGGTCATCAACATAGATAAGCACATATGTTATCGTAGATGCAGTCCGCTAGATAAATAAGGAGCGGTATGTTGCAGAGGGTTGAAAACCGAAGTCCACCAGGGCAGAAGACAAGGTGTTATACCATGCGCAAGGAGCTTGCTTTAAACCATAAATGTATTTATTAAGTTTACAGACATAATCTAGATGGATCTTGTTGATGAACCCGGGGGGTTGCATCATATGCACAGTTTTAGTGAGCTTGCCATGGAGAAAAGCATTACTAATGTCCAACTAAAAAAATGGCCATTGGTAAATCACGACAAGGGAGAGAACAACTCGTATAGTGGTGGGCTTGATTACTGGACTGAATGTTTTCGTGTAGTCAAGGCCAGGAAGTTGATGAAAACCTTTGGCAACTAGTCGAGCCTTGTGACGGTCAACGCTGCCATCAGCCTGAAGCTTAGTATGAAATATCCATTTGCAGCTGACAACACTCATATGGGGTTTTTGAGGGACAAGAGTCCAAGTTTCATTCTAAAGTAGTGCATTGAACTCATTGACCATAGTAGTCCTCCAATCTGAGCGTTTGATTTGCTTTTGAGAAACATGTTGGAGTTGAGGGTAGTATTGTTGTGAGCGCCTTTAGACCAACAAGTTTCCTGTAATTAAGGGGTTGTCGGGGGTCATAATACTAGTGTGGTTGGAGCTGGAGGTGATGGAGAGGAAGAGGAGGAAGAAGAAGAAGATGGAAGAATGGGTGGTTGAATGGAAGTGGTGGTAGTAGAAGTAGGGAGGTGAGGTAAGGGGATAGCAAGCCATGGTGAGGATGATGGGACATAGTTGTGAGTTGGAAGTGGAGGGGGAGAATGGAGGAAGGAAAAGGTGGTTTCATAAAAAATAACATGTCGGGCTATTTAAATACGATTAGTTGGACGATGAAGGCAGCGATATCCATGACTATTGGCAGGATACCCAAGAAAGACACAAGGGAAATATCTAACATCAAATTTCTGATGATTATAAGGTCGTGTAAGTAGGTAGTCCATGCAACCGAAAGTACGGAGAAGGTGATAATTGGGAGCGCGTTGATGGAGGTGAATAAAAGGAGATTGGTTGTGCAAAGTGGGTGTGGGGAGTCTATTGATTAGATAAGTGGCAGTTTCGATAGCATAATGCCAATAACGATGAGGAATAGAAGCGTGGGTAAGCAATGTGAGTGTGGTATCTACAACATGTTGAATTTTGCGTTCTGCAGTCCCGTTTTGTTCATGAGAGTGTGCACAAGCAAGACGATGGTGGATACCTTGTGATTGGAGGTATTTTATTAGACCCACAAATTCTCCTCCACGATCAGTTTGTAAAGTACGAAGGGTGCAATTATATTGGCGTTCAAGCATCTTATGAAAAGTGGGAAACAACTTTATTACATCAGATTTGTGGAACAAAGGAAACATCCACGAGTATCATGAGAAATCATCAATGAATATTGAAAAATAGCGATGGTCATCGACGGACAACTGTGGAGTAGGCCCCATACATCAGTGAACAACAGCTGCAGCGGTTTGGTGTCGAGGTATTGGACAAGGGAAGAGACAATCTGCTGGACTTGCCTTGAACACAAGCATAGCACTTTGACTTATTTTTTGATAGAGAATGTGGAAGCTTGCATTGAAGTAGAACTTGGCGAAGAGTACGTTGATTGGGGTGGCCAAGGTGAGCGTGCCAAGTGCCGGAAGACACACTGGTGAGATGGAAGAAAGGTGAGGGCGAGGAGGGAGGCAAGTAATAGAGCCCATCTTTAGTGCGACCTTGCAGTAGTGTCTGCTGGGTTTTTCGATCCTTCACAACAAAAAAGCATAGATGAAATTCGAAAACACAATCATTGTCAGTGGAAAATTGTCGCACATATAATAAAGGTTTAGTAATTGCAGGAACATGAAGGATATTTTGTAAGTGAAGGGCGCAAGTAGGAGAAGAAAGAATAGAGTTGCCAATATGTATGGGTAAAGACATACCATTTCTGATATGGACCTCATCACAACCAGTGTCAGTGTCAGCTACTTGGAGCACTTCAACGTTTGGGGTTGTGTGATGTCTAGCACCAGTGTCAGGATACCAGTCAGCGTAAGAGCAGTATAGGCAATTGTTGATGTGGAGGCAGGTTGAACAGCAGTATAGGCTTGTGGTTGCTGGGTGGCAGCATGGTGATAGTAGCAATCGTAAGGTGAATGACTTGCAACACCGCACACTGGGCAGATATCTCTTCCACGAGATGGATCTCTTCCTCGTCTACCGGTTGAAATTGTATTGGTTCTAGTAGAGTTAGCAGCCGGTGGAAAGGCGTCAATTGAGTGGGTGGCGTGGAGTCTAATTTCATGACTCATTAATATGCTCTGCAACTTAGGAAAGGGGGTAGGTGTGCTTTTGGATCACAGTGAGGCTACAATGCTGTTGTAGTCACTATGTAGGTTGTTGAACAAAATGACATTCGGGCTGGATGTGGAGAGTGGATGCCCTGCTGAGGCGAGTTCGTCAGCAATATATTTGGGTTGCCGAAGGTACACAGAAAGAGGTGAGTTGCCTTATTTCAGGGTCTGTAGCTGCATCTGTAATTGTACAATGTGCGTTTCACTTGGGGTGCCAAAAGTTTGGTGCAGAGCTAGCCATACTTCCCTTGAGGTCTTTAGGCCAACCACAAGAGGGAGGACTTCTTTAGATAAAGAAGAGATAAGCTAGCTTAATAGTAGCTGATCCTTGCGACGCCATTCTAGAAATTGTTGAGAGTCAACAATCGACGTGCCTGTTGTTGGAGAGGGAGGGCCGAGAATTGTTCCGTCGATCAGTCCTTCAAGAGAGAAGTTGTTAATGAGAGGTTTCAATTGGGTGATCCACATAAGGTAATTTGAGGTGGTTAACTTCAAAGAGATGAAGTTATGCATTTGATGTAAAGATGGAAGCATGATAAAGGAAGGAAAAAAGGGAATTGCTTCTGTGGTTACTGTAGATGAAGATGATTGTGGAGTCATTGTCGCTTCCTACTCTAATATCATATTAGAGCACAAAAATACAATGAAGACTAAATGCATAGCTTGAGTTTATTGATAAAGAACAATATTATATAGTTACAAGAATAACTAATACTGGCGTAAGAATAGTTATTTACAACGGAGTGGAATGCGTGACAATAGTGGAACGAGTTTTAAGGAGGACTCTTTCCAAGAGTGCTGACGTGTTCTGATACCTAGTTCCTCTTCCTTGATTGTCCAACATGATGAGTGAAGAAATATGACATTGGGACTTAGGAGAGAAAGAAAGGGAGTGAAGGACACTACAAGAAAATTGTCATATTTTCCGACGGACAATTTTCGATGGATAGAAATTCGTCGCAATTTGCGACGGAAATAATTCCGACACGAAAATGAAAATAATAAATTATATAATTTTTATATTATTATTTTATTTTTCAACGATTAGGAATGTCGATATTTCTGACGAATATCTATCCGCCGTAATTTCCGCCGGATCTTCCGACGGTTACAACTTTCGGAAATGAAAATAATAAGTTATGTAATTTATTATATTATTATTTTATTTTTTGATAATTAGGAACGTCGATATTTCTAACGGATATCTATCAGCCGCACTTACCGACGGTCATGACCGACGACCGTCGATAAATGTATAATAATATAATATAAAGAATATTTTATTAATATAATTAGCGACAATCCGAACTGTCGTAATTTTTTATGGTTCCGGCCGTCGGTACTAATTAACGATAGTTTAGACTGTCGGTAAAATAAAGGATAAATATTATATATAATTATATATAGTATGTTATATTTATAATTAATTAATTACGATGGTCAGGACCGTCGGTAATTTTAAAAATAATTAATATCATATTCGTATATATCATGATAATATATATTATTAATACTTACTAAGTTTCTGATGGTCAGACCATCGGTAATTAAAATTTTACTATCCCATTTTTTTTTCGTTTTCCCGCTTCCTCATTTTCTCACATATATATATTTAATATTTCTATATATATATGTATATATATATATATAATCTTTCCCACTATATCTTTCCCCCTCTCCTCTCTCTCTCTCCCTCTCCCTCTCACTCTCCCTATCGGCGAGCCTCTCCCGACCAGATGACAGGCATTGACGGCCGACGACGTCCCTCTCGCGTCGGCGTCCCTCTCCCCTTCTATCTCTCTCTTTCTCTCCAGCCCGGATCGTCAGGCGATCGGATCCAACCTCCGACGGCCGATCCAGTAGCCGGAGGCCGGATCCAGTAGCCGGCGGCCGGATCTGGCTGCAGGCGCCGAATCGGCCGCGGGTGCCGGATCGGCTGCCTGGTGGTCGGATCTGGCCGCGGACAGCCAAATCCGTCGCTGGCTGCCAGATCAGGTCATTGGCGGTGGGCTAATTTTTTATATTATAAAAATTCTTTGCGACAATTATGACCGCCAAAAGTTTTGACGGTTGCTACCGCCTATATTTGCGACGGTCGTCGCGCGACCGTCGAAAGTTTCAACGGTTGCTACCGTCGATATTTGCGGCGGTCGTCGCGACCGTCGAAAGTTTCGGCGGTCGCGACGGCCGAAGTTTTAACGGTTTCGTCGACCGCCAAAAATATCGACAGTCGTGACCGTCGGACTTCGTCGAAACTTGCGATATTTTTTTTCAACCGTCGAAAATTGATTTGCGACGACCATTTTTCGGACGAACGTCATTTCTGACGATTTTCGGAAAATTGTAGTGGGAGTTGTAGTAAGAGAGATAGAAAGTGATTGATAATTATTTTTCAAGGAAGAAGTTGCGGAAAGAGATCAAGAGGGAAAGTGTTTGGACATTCCGGAGTTTCCATGCCACCATGCGCAAGGGAGATAAGACCTTTTTTTTGCTCCTCTCACATCCATTCGTTCATATAATATGTAGATGGAATAAAAAAGAGTGAGCAATGTAGATTAGTTATTCTTACTGTAATAAAGAATAACAAAATTGTCTTAACACACTTTTCTAAGCATTGTCCAGGTTTGTTAATCCATGTTATTTTTTTTTGTATTTGGTTGTTATCTTAGGGTGAATAGTACTTTATTAATCATGGGTTTATCCATGAAACAATCACGTTGAGGGATATCTTTCAATGGAATAAATTAAGGTAATATCATATCCTTTAAAAAGTAAATATATTTTTATTCCCATTCATGTTTGGTTAAAAAATAATATAATTTGAATGTTTAAATTTTATTACGAATAGTCGATTATCCATTATTGTTATAATAATCAAAATAATAATTTGATAACATATGAATAAATAATAAAAAATAAAATAAAGAATGAAAAAATGTTAAAAGATGCGAATATATATATATATATATATATATATATATATATATTCTTTTGTTTTGAAGGAATACACGTATTCTGATTCATGGATGAAAAGTAGCGGTTTCACATTATACAAATGATTTTTAGAAAATCAAAGTTTGACTGATTTGTGCTTATTCTATGTGATGTATGGCTCTATTATGAGAATATCATGGTATTTTGTTGTTTATTCTCAAAACAAACACCCCCTAAATTAGTTGTCAAATTTTCCTCTCGTTATCCTCTCAACCAAAAAGTTAGTATTTCTCTTCATGGTGGAAGATTTTAAGATAGACTTGAAGGAGGGGATCAATACTACTAAGGCAAAGACAAGAAAGTTTATATGAAGAAGTAGAAGAAGAAGAGATGACTAGAAAAGAATGAATTTTAAATCTAAAATTCAAATGTGTAAATTAAAAGGATATCATCCCTCTTTTCATTCTCAATGTATATTTGCTTGGAATGAGGAAATTAAAAATACCATGTTCATGGATTTGATGAGAGCTACATCTTATAAGAGTACATTAGGGTTTTGTGCTAGTGTAATGGTTTGGCAAAAGAATCCATAATCCATGTTATCCTTGATCAAGAAATATTATTCTTACGGCCCATAATTGTTAATAAAAGTTTGGGTAATTATTTGCTTCAAAAATTGATGTTTCTCTTTGATATAATACTTCAAAATAGCATACAAATTTTCAAAAATGAACATATATGCTGTCATACATGAACATGACTATTGTGTCATAATAATGAGCTATTTAGGGATGATTCTATCTCATTTACGATCGTGAATCAATAATAGGTGAAATTAATTGTAAATGAGATAAGACAACTGCATGTAAAAGTAGTTGGATGCGCCCTCCGTGGATAGAGCCCAATCATTAGTCCATATGAGTTCATGAAACACTCGTATGCAATGTTCTCATAACCCAGTCAAAGTTTGGATCGGACTACAAAGTAAATCACAATTGAATCCGCTCATATTAAACAAAATTTTAAAATTAATTTTACTTTAAACCGCTTTAAAAATGTAACTTAAATTAATATTTTATATTTAAAAAATTAGTCATAACATAAAATGTGATATAAAGATATAAGTTAAATGCTAATATTCATAAAAGGACTTTAAATTATTAATATTGGTATATTAATATAATTATTTTATTTATTATTTAATACTATTGAATAATTGGAATATATTAAATTGTTTTGTGACAAATCACTCTTTTTTTTTTTTACTTTTTCTTTACTTTCATTTTAACATTTTCATTTTCTATTCATATTAATTATTCTTTCTATATTAAATCATGTCTATTTTGTGTTTCTTCACCGCCCATTGTCGAAAGAAACCTCATAAATATGAAAGAGAAGAAAGTGAGGAAGAAAGCGATGTAGAAACAACTTTCAAAAGGAAGGAGCAGAAGAAAAAGAGGATCCGGACAAAATAAATGAAACGGTTGTTTTCTAATATTTTCCTTCCTATTTTTACTTTTATTTCATTTTAACATCTATTTTTTTGTGGCCAAAAAGTTATTTTTGATATTGCGCTTAAATTTGACTCGATCAGCCGTTGGCTAGACAATCAGATTTGGTTTTAATAACATGTGTGCATACACATGCACATATGTGCAGTTATTATTAACTATTGGCCCTGATATAGATAAGAATTTATTCTCCTATAGGAAATGCTTCTATAACACCCCTAATTTTTCAAAAAGAGTATTTAAGTCTTAAGACAAAAGTTCTCTTATGACATAATTATAAAAGTCTAACACATCCTCAAGTTCATATTATATTTCTTAAGTCTTTTTCCCAACTAAGTAGTCACATCTTCCTCTCTTTCTCCTCCCCGTCAATCATTAAGGTTTCTCTTCATGGTGAAATATATATATATATATGTAGTGTCGAAAAGCATCAAGGGAGGAGGGAAAGGGGATGCAATTGGTAGTTAATTAAAATTACAGAAAACTTCAATTTTTTGCAATAAAAATAATAAATTATCACTATTAATAATACAAGTAAGAAATGAAAACATAATAAGGTAAGACGTGTTGATAAAATTGGATCATTTTTTAACTATGCCCCTTCTCCAACTCCTCGATCTTGACATAATTGGAGTTTTACTATTTTTTTTATTTTTCAAATAGTGTGAAAAAGTTATTTTTACACGGCACCAATTTTTCTTCCCTCAAAATGCAAGGCGACCGTGAGCACAAGCGAATAGAGTAGAGCACGGGCGTGACAACTTAGTCATGTTCGGAAGTGAGCAAAGAAATAAAGAGGTCATTATACTTCTCCCTCGCGACCATGAAATGATGTTTGAAGGCTAGGGGTGTTCACGGGTCGGGTTGGACCCGACCCGTGAACAAATCCGACCCGACCCGACCAAATTTGGTCGGGTCGGGTCTAAAGGGCTGGGGGGGTGGATCCGACCCAATTCGACCCGGCCCGGTTCGGTCGGGTCGGGTGGTCGGGTTATCCGACCACCCAATTTTATTTTTTTTAAAATTTTTTCTTACTAGTTTATATTTTATTTAATATAAAAATATTATTTAATATTATTTTAAAACCATAAAATATGTTTTACAAGTATTTAATATTAGTTCTGCACTTAAAATATTTTATTTTAGTTTTTTTTTAATTTTTTTTAAAGGAAATATAAGGCTTAAGTTTAAATAAAAAAAGGAAAAAAATTAAAAAAAAGTCGGGTCAATCGGGTCGGGTCGGGTCAAGTCGGGTTGAATTTTTCCAACTCGTACCTAACCCGACGGGTCGAGTTCGGGTCGAGTCAGGTCCGACCCAACCATCGATCCGACCCGACCTGAACCGGTTCAGGTCGGGTCGGGTCATCAAGTTTACGAGTGGATCCGACCCGGTGAACACCCCCTATTGAACACCGTCATAGATTGTGATGACTATAATTTAAAACTGTTTTCAAACATGAATAAGCAAGTCTTGTCATAGAAGGCTTAAAGACATGGTTGGCTGCATCACAACAACGTACGTATTACTTGCCATAACTATTTGTATCCTTATTTACACCAATCATGCTCAAGGCATGATAGTTATGCTTCAAAAAAAGTTAAATTTAAAGTCACGTGTCGACACGTCTTACAAGAGTTCGAACTAGTCATGACACCACCAATTTCTAGTTCTTAGGGGTGTTCACGGGTCGGGTTGGACCCGACCCGTGAACAAATTCGACCCGACCCGACCAAATTTGGTCGGGTCGGGTCGGGTCGGGTCAAGCCCCTTAGGGGCAGAAAATCCGACCCAACCCGACCCGGTTCGGGTCGGGTTGGGTCGGGTCGGGTGGTCGGATCACCCGACCACTCTTTTTTCTTTTTTTTAAATTTTTTTGTCTTACTTTTTTATATTTATTTTAATACAAAAAATAATTAATAATTATTATAAAATATAAAATATGCTTTTTTGAATATTTGAGCATTATTTTCATAATTAAAATATTTTATTTTAATATTTTTACCATTTTAAATCAACTATAGGATTAAAAATAAGTAAAAAAAGTAAAAAAATTAAAAAAATAATAATAAAGGCCGGGTCATCGGGTCGGGTCGGGTCGACTCGGGTTGGGATTTCCCAACCCGTACCCGACCCGAACCCTCATCGGGTTGGGTTCGGGTCGGGTCGGGTCACCCGACCAAGATCCGACCCGACCCAAACTAGGTCGGGTCGGGTCGGATTGTCGGGTTCACCGGGTCGACCCGACCCGGTGAACACCCCTACTAGTTCTGACTTGGGTATACAACTAGAGGTCATCATGTGTACTTGGTTGACAAGTTATGTTGTCCACATGTCAACTCACCTGTTTTTATTTTGACTCATTATGAAGCACAAGTATATCACAATAAGACTTTTGTTTATCATGATGAATTCAGAATTCAATTGCTATTAAATTTATTTCTAGCCTTCTTATGAGTAGCCATCGTGATAAACTGATCTCACATGTCGTAGATATAAATAAGGGTTGTTGGTCCCTAATATTAGGATGTTCTAAAGTTGGAGGTTACTTTACAATGTGAGTTGTGGGTTTCGAAGATCTATTATATTTTTATTTAAATTTTAATTTTATTTAAGGAAAAATGTTGCGAACCATATTATCTAACTAATTAGTCTCTTTTGATCAGTTAATATTGTGTTTAATGATTTTGATTGGTTGATTAAAAATTTGAGTTCATATATGCCAATTTTCTGAGTGGTTAATTTAGGGCTCATGATTTTAGTTAATTGATTCTATTTGGGGTTATTAGCTGATATGATTTTTGTAACCAGTGCATGAAAAATTAAATTCTCATGTGATATGAATTTGCTCCAATTTGTGGACTAATTAATACTATAGAGAATTCGATTTAATGCATATTAAATAATATATGAAATGATTTGATGTTAATTTGTGGAGATTGCAATTTTATTTTAATGTAAGATAGTTTCATATAAGCTTGTAAGTGATTGTGAAGATCGCAACTAAGTTTTGATAGATCAATAATCTAGAAAAACTTTAATCCATCTTAAGAAGTCTGAATAAATTCTTTGTTGGCATGTTTATCTCTAATATGTTACCATCCTAAGGCCAACTTCATCAGCATATTTTATATACATTATCTTATTTCATATTTATGAAATATATATTTTTAACTATAATTTTATCTCTCGTCTCCAGCTTCTTTTCGGATCCATTGTGACGATGGCAGTTCAAGATCCATCCTACCCTGTAAGCCGACCGACATCTGATATATCTCTTGTGCTTTCCTTTCCTTCTCCTTTGTCAGTGTTTTACTAATACATATGTGCAAGCCTAATAATGCAGTTTCGTAGGCATTCTTACTGGCATTGTGAATTTTCATGTTGTCTATTGCAAAACAACTGCACATTCCAATATACCCATTGATGCAAACTCCGCCTATGTTTTATAGCCGGTCCCAAGCCCAGATAAAGGAGGAGGGTTGTGTTAGGCCTCGACAGCCAGCGTAAAACTCTGTCAAATTTCATGAACATGGATCAACGAATGCGTCGTATGATCCATGTAGCCGACCTCATCTAGTGGGATAAGACTTTGTTGTTGTTGTTCCTTATGGATGAAATAAATAATTAATATTTATTCCTCATGTATTCAACACCCATACGCTTTCATTATATTACTTAATCTAATGACACACCTTTAGTAGATTTATTTTGTTATATCATTAAAAGCATCAATGACTAGGTTCTTTGAGGAGGAGGAGTCATTCTTTAGTGGTTCTCTTCTTCTTTTTTGGGAAATATTGTTTTTGTTTTGGTCTTCATTCTTATTATCCTCGTCACTTGAATTATCGTCATGTTTGGTGTCCTTTGACGCCTTCTATAACGCTCCCAAAATCGCACTTCTCGTCACGTAGACGGTCAGATTGACTCTGGAGGCGCTATACTATCTATTGCTCTACTGACCTTGACCATTCAACAAAACAGCTTATGTGGCACAGGTAAAATAATAATTAACATGGTAGGGGACTTTAAATGCAGAAGAATAGTCGAAATGTCACGATGGAGGACTTTAATGCGGGAATTCATAATGTCTCATGTTATATAAAATATGCGAAAGTTCATGATGTCTTTCAATGTAGAAAATGTGCGGAAGAAACGTGATGTCTCTGAACAATAAAGATAATTAAACAGATATGCAGTAAGGATGCTCGGAGCAGAAATATCAGTCATGTGCAGGGTCCTCCAAGTTCTGTGCCCTCATTAGTTGGCGTTCTTACCAGCAAAATCCCAATGCAGGGGAATAGAATACCCATAAGCAAAGATGCCCAATACAATAGTAATAGACGTGAAATAAGGATCAATGATGATAAGGAAATTAATGTGTAAATCTCTAATCATATCAGTACTTTGTTCTTTACTTATACAACATGTTGCCCTTGCATTACTCTGCTTTTACTTTACAATATCTTTACTTCACTTTACAGTACTTTGCTTTACATTACTCTGTTGTACATTGTTTTATTTTACATTGCTTTGCTTTTCAATACTCTGATTTACTTTACTTTGCATTTCTCTATTGTGAGTTGTACTACGTCTTTTACATTACTAAAATATCCTTAGAGTTGGTTATCCTATGCGAGCTCGACTTTATTAGGTTGGGATGCTAGGGGTGCCTCTCTGATTCACTGATGCCAGTAAGCCCGTAAAAGGAAAAAAAGGGGTGGGTGTTACTGCATCACCCAGTTCGAAAGGTAGAGAAAAGAATTCCTACAATCCAGGAACAGTGGTCGGTTACTAGACCTGTAGGTTCACTGTCTCCTCAGCTAGCTACCTGTCCCTCTAGCATAATACTTTAATCTTTAAAGGAAGAGGTGTGACCATAGCATCACCCTTCAATTCGAGATATCGATGGGAGAACATCTGAAATCTCAGGAATAGTGGACATTTAAGCCAGTAGCTTCGTTGTTCCCTCAGCTAACTATCTATCCCCCCATTGCTTTAATCTCTGATCTTTACTTTAACATTGGGGGCGGCACATAGCAATCTCACGTCTTTGCCTTTATTTTAATTATCTTTAGTTACTGTGAAATCTATGATTTAGGTTCCACTGGGAGTTGATCTTTGTACAATAAGACCCAGACAGTATAGGTGAACTGGTCAGAGTCGTAATTAAGATTAGGAGTGGATCAATCTGTTTAAGTTTAATCAATGGGTCTCTGTCGGACCGATCGACCGTCTAGATGGACCGGTCGACCGTTCTCTGGCACCAGTCGACCGATCCTCTGAGGTCGGTCGACCGAGTTCTTTGATTGGACGCATGCGAATCGATCGACCATCCAGGATGTCGGTCGACCGTTCGTTAGGCTGTACAAATGCGCTCTGCACATCGGATCGGTCGACCGTTCTCTGGGACCGATCGATCGATTGTAAGGCAGAGTCTGTCCGTCAACATATGGATCGGTCGACCCCGTTGTGAGACCGGTCGACCGATAAGGAAGAAAAAGTATGCATCACTACGCAGACTGGTCGCCGTTTAATTAAGTCGGTCGATCGGTCCCTACGGTAAAACAGGGCCGCCGGATTTCTCCATTGATTCCGGCGGTCTTCCGACCGTCAATTGACACCGACATCAATACGAAAAAGGTAAGAAATAACTTCAGGATTATAATGAACTAACTTTACGCATTAATAGATCCTTAGTTCTTCGTCTATGGGATTAAAATGCTAAGGGTACCTTTTCTTCACCGAAAATCGGGTTCGTCGGATCACTGTTTGTCATCTGTCGATCGTCGGACGTTCGCTGTCACCTGGAAGGACTCGCCTCTTCTATGCTCACGTCGAGGAAGGAGTTAAGTGTGTCGGAGTGGGGTCGGTTCGTCCGTTGTTCGTCTCCGCTCTGCTGCTCGCACGTGCGTCGTCGCGCGAAAGTCGCCGGACGAGAGGAAGAGGGTGAGGGATGGTGGCGGTAGGGGGTTCCAAGAGGGCGCAAAGGCGGCCCTCTCCCCACCCCCCCTTTATACACCCGGCCGACCCTTGGTCGGCCGGAGGTGAAATGACGGGAGTCCAGGGAGGCGATGCCTCCCCTGTCGACCGTTCGTTTCATACTCTTTTTTTTAATTAAGTACGAAGCATCACATTATTACCCTCTAAAAAAGAAAATTCGTCCTCGAATTTGGATAAGGGTTAAGGCTTACCGAAGAGTTCAGAGAACTTCTCTCACATTTCTGATTCTACTTCCCACGTTACTGATAGTGATATTTGGAATTGAGTAGTGATAACTTGCTGAAATTAAAGAAAATGATCAATTTTTCAATTTTTTGTCTCCCAACTCACTAGCTGCAAGTGCACAGGTAAGTTGTAGTAGACTCAGGTTGTCGTATCCAAAAGAATTTGAAGTCTAAGACACCCTAAAACAATTTAGATTAGTTCTACTCTAATGGCTAAAAATAGATTTTCAAGTTGAAAGTGAAAACAGATTTTTAACTAGTGCAGAATGATAACAGGTTTTAGGGTTTTGAAAATTCTTGCAAAACTGAATTATAAATGCTGAATTAATGACTAGAAATGTTTAACTATCTATGAGGAAAGGTTTAACTAGAAAGGTTCTTCTAGGATTTGGGATTCATCTAGATTAATTAAGGATGGAATGGATCAAGTTATCATTGAATGACCAATTTTGATTCAACCTGAAAAGTGACTGCTCCAACAGCTCAATTGGCCTTTAACTAAGCAACATATTGTCATATAGTTGTTAGCTAGGTTGAAATAATAGAGGATCCTCACTGAAAATCAAGTTATCATTCAGCTCAATTGGAAGTTCATTGCTGATTTTTACTTTTCAAAGAAATTTTGGAATGATAACTTGTAAATGCAATAATAAAAAGAGGGAATCATTCCAATCAATCAAACCAGGATGAAATCTACTCAAATATGGTGCTTGTACTCCTTGATTCATCTCTGAATTTCAGGGGGATTTAAATTCAACCTCTCGGTTGCAAAATAAAATGAAATCCACACATGCACAATTCAATTGGAAGTGCAAAACATATGACCACAGGAATTTATAATTTTCATTGCTCATTGGCCCATCTCTGGATCTAGAGGATGACCTAATGACTATCTCTCAGCAGTGGATTAAGTTGAGGCTTAATAAAGGAAATCAGAATTCAATTGAAAATCAGAAACAGAAATCAGCAAATAGAATTCTGTAAATTCAGGAAATCAGAATCATATACCAATGGAATTCTGGTTTGCCAACTGATTATTGATCCATCTCTGGACTGCAAGACATCCCTAAGATTCACCTCTCAGTGATAGATTAGATTCAGGGGATTCAATTGGCAAAATATGTTCCAACAAGAAATCAGAAAAAAAAAAATCAGAATTCAGGCTTTTAGTTTAGAAATCAGAGGAACATTCTGATTTGAGTCAAAATGATTGTCCAAACATCTTGATTCATTTCTGAACAAGATAGGAACAATAGCAACATTCCAATGACTCAACTAATCAGATTTAGAGTGAAGAATATGTTCAAACAGCCACAGAAATCAGAATGTTCAGAAAATCAGGTCCAGAAATTCAGAAAATCAGAAATCAGATTGCAATAAAATGAAATCTAGAAATCTGATACTATCTCTTAATTCATTCCTGAAAGATGATTAGATCAAACAAGACTTCTCAATCATCAATTACAAATGGATCTAATGATAACATAGCATGAATCAATATAAAACATTTCTGAAATCTAAAAATCAGGATTGATTTTAGTGCAGATTATAAACCAGTCCATATCCATCCAAAACTAATCTAAACTACTACCATATCCTAGAAGAAATGGAGTTTAGCTCCTCACAATTACAAAGCTTGACATCAAATGGATTGAGAAACAGATACAAATCATTAATTGAAGTGTCTCGGCAATAGCAACAGCTCCAAGCAGCAGCAGCAGCTCCCTCTTGCCCCAAACCCTCAATGCCCAGCCCCCCTTTCTCTCCTCCAGAAATTCCCCTTTTATATGACTCATATTCACCCTTGGATCAGCATCAGAATGTTCTTTATCCTTTGATTGCAGCCACCTGTCCACCCCTCTGAAATTCCAGCTGCTTGAATCATGTTAACGTAGTCGTGCTTGTACATCCGAAGTAGGAAGACATGAAAGACATTGTGTACTCTTGAGTAGACTGGAGGCAGAGCCAACCTGCATGCTGAGTCTCCAACCATGTCTAATATTTCAAACGGGCCTACATACCTTGGGCTCAATTTTCTCCGTTTGCTAAACCGCATTACTCCTTTGGTGGGGGAGACCTTGAGCAAGACTTGGTCTTCTACCTTGAACTTATGTTCTCGGTGCTTCTTGTCTGCATAGGCCTTTTGACGATCTTGAGCAGATTTCATCCTCTTCTTTATTAATTTAATCATGTCCGTGTACTCTTGGGTATGCTTCTGTAGTTCTGCACCCAAGATCTTTCTTTCTCCCACTTCGCCCCAACACGTCGGAAAACGACATGGGCGACCATACAACGCTTCGAAGGGAGACATCTCTATGCTGGCATGGAAGCTGTTGTTGTAGAAAAACTTTATAAGAGGAAGGTACTTGTCCCAACTACCGTGCCAATCCAGAGCGCATGCTCTCAGCATATCCTCCAGTTTCTGGATTGCCCTCTATCCAGAGCGCATGCTCTCAGCATATCCTCTAGTGTCTGAATTGTCCTCTTTGATTGGCCGTCTGTCTGAGGATGAAATGCGGTACTGTACCGAAGTTTTGTTCCAAAAGTATTCTTGAGACTCTTCCAGAACCTTGATGTGAACCTGAGATCTCTATCAGACACAATGACTGATGGGATCTCTATCAGGCACTTCAACCAGAAGTTTTGGGTGATCCAATCTTCATTAGTTGCAACTGATCCTGCATAGAAACCAAGGATATCAGTGGAATAGTAAAATCAGCCTTTTGAGTGCACAATTCATCAATGCATTGGAAATTTCTGAAGTTCACTGAAATTAATCTATAACAGATTTGGACAACTGATATGAATGGTAATTCAGATAATGGTATAATCAATGTAGCATAATGAAAAAGATATTATCAGTTATCATTGAGTTTTCAGTGGAAAAATTAAAAGTAAGGGGTATGGGTACTCCCTGAATTTTGGAATTGTGGTTTGAACTTGTTCTTCGTCACTTATTCCTGCAAAAATAGAAATATTAGGTTGATAATGGCTTGGGTTATCTTCAAGAAGTGCCTTTCTTTAATGTCTTTGACTAGACATTATTACAAATAGAAATCAACTAGGTGGTTGGGGCAAACCTTGTAGAATTAGCTCATCCTTAGCAGAATCCATGGTTGTGGGATTGTAAAGCTTTAACCTCTGTCCATTCACCTTGAATATATCATCCTTGTCATTCAGAAGGTCCACAGCACCATATGGATAGACTTTGTGAATTTTAAAGGGTCCACTCCACCTTGACTTCAATTTTCCTGAAAAAAACTTTAACCTTGAGTTAAAAAGTAGTACAAGGTCTCCAACCTTGAAATCCCTTTTCAGAATCCTGCCATCATGCCATCTTTTGGTCCTCTCCTTGTAGAATTATGAATTGTGGTAGGCATTTAGCCTAATTTCATCAAGTTCATCAATTTGCAAGAGCCTCTTTTCCCCACATGCATGCATATCATAATTGAGTGCCTTGACTGCTCAATAGGCCTTATGTTTCAACTCAATTGACAAATGACATATTTTTTCATAAACAAGTTTGTAGGGAGAAGTACCAATTGGGGTCTTATATGCTGTCCTATATGCCCAAAGAGCCTCATTCAACTTTAAACTCCAATCTTTTCTTGTTAATGAAACTGTTTTCTCCAATATGACCTTTACCTCCCTATTTGATACTTCTGCCTGGCCATTAATTTGAGAGTGATATGCAGTGAAAACTTTATACCTCACTACATACTTAATTAGGAGGTTCTCAAAATACTTTTCAATAAAGTGGCTACCCCCATCACTTATGACCATCCTTGTGATTCCAAATCTTGGGAAAATGATCTCCTTGAACAATTTGATGACAGCCCTGGAATCAGTTGCAATTGTGGGGATTGCCTCAATCCATTTGGACACATAGTCCACAGCTAGAAGAATAAACTTGTAACCACATGAACTAAGAAATGGGCCCATGTAATCAATGCCCCAAACATCAAATATTTCCACTTCTAGAATTCCTTGTTGTGGCATTTCATTCCTTCTTGAGATGGAACTAGCTCTTTGGCATTGATCACATCCTTTCACAAACATGTGTGCATCCTTGAATAAACTTGACCAATAAAAACCAGATTGGAGGACTTTGGCAGCAGTCTTGTGTGTGGCTCCATGGCCTCCATAAGGGGATGAGTAGCATGCCTCCAAGATTTCCTGAAATTTAGATTGAGGTACACATCTTCTATAAATTCCATTAGGGGATTTTCTGAATAGAAGGGGGTTATCCCAATAATAATCTTTCAAGTCATGAAAGAATTTCTTTCTTTGCTGATATGTGTAATCATGAGGGATAATTCCACATGCAAGGTAATTGACAAAGTCAGCATAGCAGGGAACTTGATTAATTGACACTGCCATCAAGTTATCATCAGGGAATGCATCATTGATAGAAAATGTAGAAGACTTTTGAACTCCTTCCATTCTTGATAGGTGGTCAGCAACCAGGTTTTCACTACCCCTTTTGTCCCTGATTTTAACATCAAATTCTTGAAGTAATAAGATCCACCTGATGAGCCTTGGCTTGGATTCCTTCTTGTTGATTAAATGCCTCACTTTGATGATATGTGAATACAATAACCTTGGATCCAATCAAATAAGATTTGAATTTATCAAAGGCAAACACAACAGCAAGGAGTTCCTTCTCAGTAGTTGCATAATTAATTTGGGCTTCATATAGAGTCTTGCTTGCATAGCATATGACATGGTGTCTTCTCTCCCTGGTTTGTCCTAAGACTGCCCCTACAGCCTGGTCTGAAACATCACACATAATTTCAAAAGGAAGAGTCTAATCAAGTGGCTGCACTATAGGGGCTGAGGTGAGGGCTTCTTTTAACTTCTTGAATGCCTTCATACACTCTTCATCAAAATGAAATTCAGCATCCTTGGCAAGCAACTTGGTAAGATGCCTAGTTATCATTGAGAAATCTTTAATAAACCTCCTGTAGAAGCATGCATGCCCCAAAAAGCTCCTAATTGCCTTGACATTTATGGGTGGTGGTAGCCTCTCAATCACCTCAATTTTTGCCTTGTCCACTTCAATGTCTTTGCTTGAGATCACATGTCCTAAGACAACCCCTTCTTGGACCATAAAATGACATTTCTTTCAATTTAGGATCAAGTTGAACTCTCTACATCTTTGTAGCACATTGGTCATGTTTTCTAGGCAAGCATCAAATGAATCTCCATATACTGAAAAGTCATCCATGAAAATCTCTATAATTTCTTCAATGAAGTCTGAAAAGATAGACATCGTACACCTTTGGAATGTGGCAGGTGCATTGCATAAGTCAAAGGGTATTCTCCTATAAGCAAAAGTCCCATATGGACAAGTAAATGTAGTCTTGTGTTGATCTTTAGGGTGAATTGGAATTTGCAAGAAACCTGAGTACTCATCTAGATAACAGAAGTGTGAATGCCTAACCAACCTCTCCAACATCTAATCAATGAATGGCAATGGGAAATGTTCCTTTCTTGTGGCCTTGTTTAACTTCCTGAAGTCAATGCACATCCTCCAACCTGTAATGGTCCTTGTGAATATCAATTCATCTGAATCTGACTTCATCACTGTGATTCCTCCCTTCTTTGGCACAACCTGCACTGGACTGACCCATTCACTATATGAAATAGAGTATATGATTCCTGCATTCAGCAACTTCGATACTTCTATTTTTACCACTTCCTTCATGGTTGGGTTGAGTCTCCTTTGACATTCAATGGAGGGCTTGTAGCTGTCCTCCATAGGGATCCTATGCATGAAAATTGAGGGATTAATACCCTTGATGTCTTCAATTGAGTAGTCTATCATTTCCCTGTACAACTTCAGCCTTTTCAGCAGCTCTTCAACCTGATCCTGGGGTAAATTTGCATTAATGATAATAGGAAAAGTTGAATTCTCCCCCAAGAATTCATACTTCATATTGCTAGGGAGAGGCTTGAGTTCCAACTTGGAATTGGCTTGAGCTGAATTGCCTTGGACTTCAGCAGTGATAACCTGTTGTACCTCACCCTGAATTCCTGCATTTTCCAGTGATATTGAAGAATTCAGCTGTTTTGTATGTCATAGCCTCTAGATCCTCCAATTCTCTCAAATGGTCAAACATTAGACACCTTTGCAATGGATCTTCAATAGGGATTATAGCTGAAACTTGCTCCACCACTTGATCCAGCTACCCATCTTCAAAGTCATTTTCTAGAAAACTTGACCTACTGATAACTTGTGCCAAATTGAATTCAATCTTCTCCTCTCCAATTTGAAAGGTCAATCTCCATTTCTTAACATTAATTACAGCCCCTGCAGTGGCTAGAAAGGGCCTCCTAAGGAGTATGGGGGTATTCACATCTTCATCCATATTCAATACAACAAAATCAACTGGTATATAAAATTTGCCCACTTTGAGGGGTATGTCTTCAATAATCCTATGTGGATATTTGATGGATCTGTCTGCTAGCTGAAGGGACATATTTGTTGGTTTCAAATCTCCAACTTCAAGTTTTCTGCACAATGATAAGGGCATGACACTCACAGAAGCTCCCAAGTCACACATGGCTCTTTGAATTTTCCTATTCCCTATCTCACATGGAATTGAGAAGCTCCCTGGATCTTTTAGCTTAGGAGGTAACTTGTTTTGGATAATTGCAGAAGCCTCTTCAGTCAATGTAATTGTCTCATGCTCCAGTATCCTTCTCTTCTTGGTTAGAATTTCTTTGAGGAACTTCGCATAGGAAGGCATTTCTTGAATGGCTTCAACAAAAGGCATATTTATGTATAGCTTCTTCAGGATTTCCAAAAACTTTCCATATTGCTAGTCTTGTCTTGCCTTGATTAGCCTTTGAGGGAAGGGTACCTTGTCAAAAATCGTTGCATTTGCTTTAATCTGAGGGCCTGAATTTATGATTTCCTCACTTGGTTGTTCACTTGGCTTTTCAACAACTCTTGAGTCTGAATTGACTTGATTGTCATCAACTTTCTTCATGGGTTCCTCCACCATTTTTTCACTTCTGAGCTGGATGGCCTTTGCTTGCTCCTTTGGATTCACTTCTGCCTGTCCAGGAAAGAATAAGGGAGGTCTAGTGGATGTACTAGCTTGTTGAGCAATTTGACTTTCCAACAATTTCTGATTTGCATTCATGGCATCCAATCTTGAATTTATCTTCAATATTTCCTCTCCTTGGCTGTCCTGCTTCTTCAGAATCTGTTGGAGCATCTCCTTCATTTCAGTTTGGAATTGAGGTGCTTGGACTTGAGGTGGTGGCTCATATGGATTCCTCTGAATTGGAGCATTTTGGCCTTGATTCCCATAAGGTGGTGGCTGATTCCTTGGCAAGATTTTGGGCTGCCAATTTGAATTCTGCATAGGAGCCCCTTGATATTGATTGGTCTTGTAAGAAAAGTATGGATGGTTCCTATTTTCTGGAGTGTAGAACTCAGCAGGAGGTTTAATTCCATAATTGCCCACAACATTGATTTGATCCACTGTTTGCTCCACTTATTGCATAATTAAGTTGCAATTCTCTGACACATGGCATTGATTACCACATACACAGCACCTGGTTTCAGGATTAGAAGCTCTATTGCCATTTAGAGTCAAGTTCAGCCTCTCCAAAGTCTTATACAACACCTCTTCAAGTTGGGTTGACAATTAGTTCACTGAATTATCCATAGGTGGCCTCCTGGTCCTATCATGTGTGAGGAAGTGATGGTTCTTTACAATGTTCTCTATCAGTTGGTAGGTCTCATTTATATTCTTGTATGCAAAGATACCTCCTGCTGCAGTATCCAATGTCACATTGCTAGGGTAGTTCAATTCCTTATGAAAATAGTTGACAAGCTGCCACTTTTCAAAGCCATGGTGAGGACATGCCCTTAATAACCCTTGAAGCCATTGCCATGCTTCACAAATGTTTTCTTGATCCAACTGATAGAATTTGACTATTTGATCCCTGAAGTTATCAGTCTTTGAAGGAGGGAAGAATTCTGAAAGAAACAATTGGACAGTTGATTCCCAAGTGGCCACCTCTTCAGGATTCAATCCTTTGTACCATGTCTTCGCCTTATCTTTGAATGAGAAGGGAAACAATCTCATATAGACTGCATTCATGGAGATGTTATTGAAGTTCACAGTGCTGCACATCTCCGTAAAATTGTCCAAATGACAAGCTGGATCTTCAGTCTCAAGTCCAGAAAATTGACTTTGCCTAATCATTGAAATCAAGGCTGGATTAACCTCAAAATTTGTCACAGGTGCTAAGGCTCCTCCTCCTGGTTGATTCCTGGCATTACTTGGTGAATAACAGTCCCTAAGAGTTCTAGGAACTGTCATATTCTAATTCACAACTCTTTCAAATTCAGGGATGTGTGCCTCTTCCTCCTCTTCTTCAAATATCCTTCTCCTTGCCTCAAGCCTTTGCAATCTCATTCTTCTTAGAAATCTTCTTTCAGGTTCAGGATCTGATTGGTAATGTTCCTCTTGATGGTCCAAGTCCTGCATAAAGAGATTCAGAAGTATCAAATTCAAGAAAGAAATGAAAACTAGACAAAAGTGAAAAATTGAAAATGATAACTTGCAAAAACTGAAAATTGGCCTAACAAATAAACTAAAAACTAATCTAAACTATCTAAGTTAGCCTAATTGACCTCAAATCTCCAACAACGGTGCCAAAAACTTGATAGTGATATTTGAGATTGAGTAGTGATAACTTGCTGAAATTAAAGAAAAGAGTCAATTTTTCAATTTTTGGTCTCTCAACTCACTAGCTGTAAGTGCACCGATAAATTATAGTAGACTCAGGTTATCATATCCACAAGAATTTGAAGTCTAAGACACCCTAAAATAATTTGGATTAGTTCTATTCTAATGGCTAAAAACAGATTTTTAAGTTGAAAGTGAAAACAGATTTTTAACTAGTGCAGAATGATAACAGGTTTTGGGGTTTTGGAAATTCTTGCAAAACTGAATTATAAATGCTGAATTAATGACTAAAAAGGTTTAATTATGAGGAAAGTTCTTATAGGATTTGGGGTCCAATTTTGATTCAACCTGAAAAGTGGCTGCTCCCACACCTCAATTGACCTTTAACTAATCAACATATTGTGATATAGTTGTTAGCTAGGTTGAAACAATAGAGGATCCTCATTGAAAATTAAGTTATCATTCAGCTCAATTAGAAGTTCATTGCTGATTTTTATTTTTCAAAGAAATTTTAGAATGATAACTTGTAATTGCAATAATAAAAAGAGGGAATCATTCCAATCAATCAAACTAGGATGAAATCTACTCAAATATGGTGCTTGTGCTCCTTGATTCATCTCTGAATTCCAGGGGGATTTAAATTCAACCTCTCGATTGCAAAATAAAATGAAATCCACACAAGCACAATTCAATTGGAAGTGCAAAACATATGACCACAGGAATTCACAATTTCCATTGCTCCTTGGCCCATCTCTGAATCTCAAGGATGACCTAATGACTACCTCTCAGCAGTGGATTAAGTTGAGGCTTAACAAAGGAAATCAGAATTCAATTGGAAATCAGAAACAGAAATCAGCAAATAGAATTCTACAAATTCAGGAAATCAAAATCATAAACCAATGGAATTCTGGTTTGCCAACTGATTCTTGACCCATCTCTGGACTGCAAGACATCCCTAAGATTCACCTCTCAGTAATATATTAGATTCAGGGGATTCAATTGGCAAAACAGGTTTCAACAAGAAATAAAAAAAAATCAGAATTCAGGTTTTTAGTTCAGAAATCAGAGGAACAATCTGATTTGAGTCAAAATGATTGTCCAAACATCTTGATTCATTTCTGAACAAGATAGGAACAATAGCAACATCTCAATGACTCAACTAATCAGATTGAGAGTGAAGAACAGGTTCAAACAGCCACAGAAATCAGAATGTTCAGGAAATCAGGTACAGAAATTTAGAAAATCAGAAAACTGAAAATCAGAAATCAGATTGCAATAAAATGAAATCTACAAATCTGATACTATCTCTTAATTCATTCCTGAAAGATGATTAGATCAAACAAGACTTCTCAATCATCAATTACAAATGGATCTAATGATAACATAGCATGAATAAATATAGAACATTTCTGAAATCTAAAAATCAGGATTGATTTCAGTGCAGGATTATAAACCAGTCCATATCCATTCAAAACTAATCTAAACTACTATCCTATCCTAGAAAAATTGGAGTTTAGCTCATCATAATTACAAAGCTTGACATCAAATGGATTGAGAAACAGATACAAATCATTGATTGAAGTGTCTCGGCAGTAGCAGCAGCTCCCTCTTGCCCCAAACCCTCAATGTCCAGTCCCCCTTTCTCTCCTCCAGAAATTCCCCTTTTATATGACTCCTATCCACCCTTGGATCAGCATCAGAATGTTCTTTATCCTTTGATTGCAGCCACCTGTCCACCCCTCTGAAATTCCAGCTGCTGTAGGTACCGTTGTGCAGGAAAAGGTAGATGGTCCCCCTTACTTTTTCCACTTTTTGGCCACCTTTTCTCCCTGCTACAAAACCCAAACAACAAGCATCAAATCTCTTGAATAGTATTTTGACAAATAAGGATTAGGATAATGATAGTTGCTAGCTCCAATATCAGATGGGATCAAGTGTTGTGCAAGAGTGATAACATATATCGATATTAATGATTTTAGGGGCCCGGAATGATAACTTTAAGGAAATCTTGGAAAATGTTCTAATATGGGTGGTTCAAAGCATTTCAGGCATCAAATGGATTAGAATGACAAGTGAGTGAGATCAAAAATCAAATCTGAATGAGATTTCTATGGAGTGATAACTTGGGTGCCCAAAAATGATAACTTATATGACTTAAAAACGATAATTTGTGATAACTTGAGTTGTAGTTATCCAAATGTGATGAAATTTGACCAACAATGAGTTAAAACAATAATAAAATGATTGCGTAAGGTCCCTGTGCAGAATTAATGGTTTTGCATGTCGAAATGACATAATTGCCCTTTAACGATAACTTGGCACTTGAAAAATAATAACTTGTTCAAATAGACTTAAAACTCTGCACAAGTTGAGATGAGACTATTCAAATATGATTTATACATGATAATGATGGATTTAGGGCAAGAAAACTATTGAAAATCAGTTCATTCAAAATAATGATAACTTGTCCTCAAAATGATAACTTGGCATAGAATTTAGATATTAATGGATTTTGACATTTCAGAACCTCTATGCACATGAAATTAAGTATGAAATGAGGAATATCAACTAGTTATCACAATGTATGCATTCCAAGTGTAATTGACCAAAAGATAGGCAAAAGTGGGACTCGATATGTATGAAATGCATCTAAAATGGGCTAGAAACATATAGTGGTCAGCTAGTGATCAATTGCTTCTTTTCCTTCGTGATGCTTCCATGCCACTTTGACCAGTGCTCTGTGCCCTCCACCGCCTCATCAGTTGGCATTCTCACCTGTAAAATTCCAATGCAGGGGAATAGAATACCCATGAGCAAAGATGTCCAGTACAATAGGAATAGACGTGAAATAAGGATCAGTGATGATAAGAAAATTAATGTGTAAATCTCTAATCATATCAGTACTCTATTCTTTACTTATACAACACGTTGTCCTTGCATTACTCTGCTTTTATTTTACAATATCTCTACTTTACTTTATTGTGCTTTGCTTTACATTACTCTGATGTACATTGCTTTACTTTACATTGCTTTGCTTTACTTTATTTTGCATTTCTCTGCTGTGAGTTGTACTACGTCTTTTATATTACTAAAATATCCTTAGAGTTGATTATCTTATACGAGCTCGACTTTATTAGGTTGGGATGCCAAGGGTGCCTCTCTGATTCATTGATGCCAGTAAGTCCGTAAACGGAAAAAAAAGGAGTGGGTGTTATTGCCTCATCCAGTTTGAAAGGTAGGGGGAAGAATTCCTACAATTCAGGAACAGTGGTCGGTTACTAGACCTATAGGTTCACTGTCTCCTCAGCTAGCTATTTGTCCCTCTGGCATAATACTTTAATCTTTAAAGGAAGAGGTGTGACCATAGCATCATCCTTCAATTCGAGGTATCGGTAAGAGAATACCTGAAATCTCAGGAATAGTGGGCATTTAAGCCAGTAGTTTCGCTGTCCCCTCAGCTAACTATTTATCCCCCATTGCTTTAATTTTTTTATCTTTACTTCAACATTAGGGGCGGCACATAGTAATTCCACGTCTTTGCATTTACTTTAATTATCTTTAGTTACTGTGAAATCTATGATTGAGGGTCCACTGGGAGTTGATCTTTGTACAATAAGACCCAGTCAGTATAGGTGAATCGGTCAAAGTCGTAATTAAGATTAGGAGTGGATCAATCTGTTTAAGTTTAATCAATGGGTCTCTGTCGGACCGGTCGACCGTCCAGATGGACCGATCGACCGTTCTCTGGCACCGGTTGTGGACGCCTACGAATCGGTCGACCGTCCAAGGTGTCGATCGACTGTTCGTTAGGCTGTACAGATGCGCGCTGCACATCGGATCGGTCGACCGTTCTCTAGGACCGGTCGACCGATTGTAAGGCAGAGTCTGTCCGTCAACATATGGTGGTGAGGCCGGTCGACCGATAAGGAAGAAAAAGTATGCATCACTACGCAGACTGGTCGACCGTTTAATTAAGTCGGTCGATCGGTCCCTACGGTAAAACAGGGCCGCCGGATTTCTCCATTGATTTCGGCGATCTTCCGGCCTTCAATTGAAGCCAACATTAATACGAAAAAGGTAATAAATAACTTCAGAATTATAATGAACTAACTTTACGCATCAATAGTTCATTAGTTCTTCGTCTATGGGATTAAAATGCTAAGGGTACCTTTTCTTCATTAGAAATCGGGTTCGTTGGATCATTGTTCGTCGTCCGTCGATCGCTGGACGTTCGCTGTCATCTGGAAGGACTCACCTCTTCTGTGCGCACATCGAGGAAGGAGTGAAGTGTGTCGGAGTGGGGTCGGTTCGTCCGTTGTTCGTCTCCGCTCTGCTGTTCGCGCGTGCATCGTCTCTCAAAGGTCGTCGGACGAGAGGAAGAGGGTGAGGGATGGTGGCGCTAGGGGGTTCCAAGAGGGCGCAAAGGCGGCCCTCTCCCCCCTTTATACACCCCGGCCGACCCTTGGTCGGCCGGAGGTGAAACGACGGGAGGCCAGGGGAGGCGACGCCTCCCCTGTCGACCGTTCGTTTCATATTCTTTTTTTTTATTAAGTACGAAGCGTCACACCTTCTTTCTTGTCGAAGTGACCTTTTGATCTTGTTTCATGTCAAGCTCCTGTGTGAGGAATGAACCAATGAAAAATTCTAACTTGTTGATGTAATTTTCTTTGATTACGATCCTCTTTGTATATAACATATAAGAAATAATGATCTAAAAATGTTTCTCAACTTTTTGGGTATTTGTACTTGGCTCGTCAAAATATGCTACGTCATTCACAATATTGTCAAAATTTAACATCTATGTTCCTAGTGGGCTCATTATCAGGCATACAAAATAATTATATTGATGATTTAAAATGTTAAATATAGATTCTTTATCTCTACTGGCTCTTTCATAGGTAATCAAAATCTTACTCCAAATTTCATGAGATTTTGGAAGTACAAATATGATTAAAATTCGATACGATGTAAAATAGAAAAATTCTTTGCCTTCCAATTCAATTTGATTATTTTTTTCGCATTTTTAGAAGGAGTCGAAGTAAGAACACAAAATCATTTTCAATAATATCCAATAACCCACAATCAATAGAACAAATATAAGTTGTATATGAATCTTTTAATAGAAAAAATCACATTCTAAACTTTTGAGCTATGCTTGTATTGCACTTTCGAACTATCTTCACTATTGGTGTTGTGGGTTACTTATACTTCTATACTTTTGCAAATAACTTTTGATTTGTCATTTGAACTTATAACTATGTGGTGTGAACTCTTTGACTGCGTGGTGTGCCTTCAAACTATGTGATTAATTTTGTATATAATTCGTATTTTGTTTGGTGCTAAAGATACAGTTATTTTAGGGTGATAGTTATTAAGTCGTACATATTTTGACAGCTTTGTAAGATACGTAGCAACACAAAATGATAAAACATGATTGAACCGGACCGAGTTGGGTCGGATATTCTGCCCCCAAGGGTTTTGATCCGATTCGATTCGTCGGGTCGGGTCGGATTTGTTCACGGTCCCATGTACGCTACTAGCAGTTGATGTGATATGAAAAAGTAGATGTGATGGGTTAATTTTAGTAAGTGTTTGAATTAAAAATATGTATAATAAATATAGATTACAAATTTGTTAAAAATTTTAAAAAATAAATGTATATTAAAAAAATTATGCCAAAAACTTTGCTGAAAATATAATATTTAAATATAAAAATCAATTTTTTATTAATTTATAATTAGTGAAATATTAATTTTTTAAATAAAATAATAAGTAATAAATAATACTATGTTAATCCTTTTTATAACAAATATATTATATTTAATATATATTTTATTTTAAGAGAAAACAATAATGTAAAGAAAATAAGAAAAAGAAAAAAATGAAAACAAAAATGGAAAAAAAGAAAGTGGGGTCAAATCAAAGAAAAAATTTTCAAAAAAAGGAAAACGTAATAGTGACCTCCAGGCCACTAGAACAAGGGGTCACGTAGACCCTCTAGTGGCCTCATTCCACTTTTTTGGTGGAACTAAGCCACCCTGTTTGGCAGAATTATGTGGAACCAAGCCCTAGTTCCATTTGCCAAATAAGGTCTTGGTATTGACCACTTGGCTAGGGAAGTACTGTTCATCTTGACAGATTAGTCACGTGCTAATACTTTTGCATGCTAGGGACCCAAATAGGTATCCAACAAAAAATATTTATTAAATAATTTTTTGTTTACTAAGTCGCATTTATGCATGTATTTTTATACATATTTTACATACATCATTTAGGTTATTTTTTGTAATTTTTATCATTACATGCATCTATTTTTATCATTGTAATTTCTGTACCCACTTGTGGTTTATTTTATTCTCGGGATCATTATTTTGGAGGTATAAAGCGATCAAATTGAAAAGAGCACAAAGAGTATACATGATTGAGTTCAAGAAGAACTCAGGCCGGGTTGGCATGATACTCAGACCGGGTTGATGTTAAAACCCAATTCCGAGTCGATTTCTACCCAAAACTGAAATTTGTACAGAACCCGACCCGAGTTAAAACAAACTTACAGATCACGTGATTTTTTGATCAACTTTAACTTGGATTTGTATCGCGATTTCAACTCGGAATCCTAGAAGGTCACTACCATTATAAATATGGATGTACCATGAACCTAAGGAGCATTCAATCTTAGAGTTTGAAGCCCTAGCCACACCAGAAATGAAAGACGAAGTTCTACTACGTGTCACTACAAATCAATCGAAGAACTAGAGTTTCGAGATTTTGGACGATCGTTTGGAGCATAATTTCGACCAAGGCTTGTTTTAGAGACGTCTACCACCACCTGGGAGTTTGATTTATAATTTTTAATCTTTATTTTGTATTTTCTCCTTCGAATTTGATATTAATTTTTTTGAACCACTTGCGACTTAGTGCATCGGCTACTACATTAGTCTTCCCGAGATGGTGCAATATAGCAAACTCAATAGTCCTTAAGGAATTCAAGCCCTCTTCAAGATTTTCGTGGAAATTTCATATCGCTAATCAATCTTCAAAAATTGAGTTCATTTTTTATGATGTGTGTTTTATTCTTTATCTAAGTTCGTTAGTTTCTTGCATTATTTTAATATAATTTTTCATAATTAAAAATATAATTTTTCATAATTTATGCAAGAGAAAATCGTTTAGAATCGCCTATATGTGAAACCCGGACCGAGTTGGTACAATTCAGACCAGGTTCCTCCTTTATTTTCGCTGAACTGAATTTTTATATACGACTCGGGCCGAGTTCCATTTGACCCGGGCTGAGTTATGTTATTTTGATATTTTTGTTAGTTTTAATTGCTAACAATTGTAATATTAAACGAAGGTTACAACTTAAAGCATATTAGATAAAGTAGACTGGGTTGATCGAGGTTTCGGCATCTTTAATTTTACTTCTATTTAAGATAGGTAGGTTCTCAATTTTTTTAGTCTTTTATTTTAAGCAACATTTCATATTAATGCATCTTAGTTCAGAGTATATTAACGTGGATTGAATTTTTAATGTACTTTGATTATATTCTTTACCATGATAGTTAGGTTCTCAAGTTTTTTAGTCCTATACCTTTTAGTCATTTATTTTCTACAAGAAGTTTATATTTGATTATTGATAATTAAAATAATTCGATAGGGATACATAGTTCTAACTTTCTCTCACATTAATTAAAAGACATCATTATATCATCAATTTGAATCATTTTTATCTGAAATTAATTCTTGTTATTCTCTCAATTAATAAACTTAATTTAAAAATATAAGAATCTAGATTAGTTCTCGTGGGTTCGACGCTCTTATTCATTCTTTATTACTTGATACGATCTAATATACTTGTACTTCATTTGCACGCATCACTCCCTAGTATTATGAAAATATATATAAACTTAATAACTTAGAAAGCAAATGAAAATACATTATAATGGGTGAATCCCTATGTTTTGTAAAATAATTCCACATTCTTGTTGAAAAAAAATAGTTCATAAAAAAATGAAAAAAAATACATCTGAAATATCACTAAGGGGATTAATGGCAATTTACTAAATTGTAAAATGATAAACAGAAAAGTTGATGATCGTTGACATAATGCTATTGTTACTTGGAAAAAAGGCCAGGGATCCAAAATGATAGTTCGAGTTAGATGTGCAAAAAGAAATATACAGTACAAAAGATGTTGGAGGAAATAATCTCAATAAGAAGAGGTCTAATTCAAAGGGTTGCATAGCTACATTCCCTCTATGTTTTAAACTATAAGTGCACTCAGCAACAAGAACTAGTCAAAGGAACAAATAGATGATAATATAAAAACAGAGTCCAATAGATGTGCTATCACTTAAAGGCTTCTAGGTTGCACGAAGATGTTATCTTCCTTGTATCATTGTTATCGTTACTTCGTTGGAGGGAAAAGCATATGATGATGCCGTAGGTGCTCTATTGTCGTTGCAAAATCCAGGTTGCTTTGGCAGCGGCACCATGATGGATTCATCAGATAACATAAGAACAACATCATGCATTGTGGGCCTGTCTTCTCTCTTCTCTTCCACACATAACAAGCCAATTTGGACGCATTTTAGCAACTTAGGAAGATGGTTAAGAGATGATCCAATTGATCCTTCTATTAGTTCCAAGCCTCTGTCATTTTTCCACAGTTTCCAGACCTAAAAAGAGCAATTCATTAAAACTATTAGCTGCTTTTTCGCTAAAAATTTGAATTGCATCATTATGTAACACATACATGTTCTACGAAGTTCACGTGTTCTTCTTTTTGACTGAGATATTTGTTACTTTTCACAACTAAGATCTTTAACACTATCACGCCAAAGCTGAAAACATCTGATTTCTCCGAAAAAAGTCCATCCATTGCATACTCTGGCGCCATATATCCACTGCAACAAGTAGCCAACCATCTTAGCATTGCCAACAAGCATGACACTTTAATATGATTCATGTATAGTTGAATTGAAAAGCTTTAAACAATCGTTTCCTGATATTACAACTTGACAAGCTTCATTTATAGACGATACTTACTATGTCCCAACAACCCTTCTCGTTTGCTCGTCAAGTTGCCCTGCTTTCAAGATCCTTGCCATTCCAAAATCTGATATTTTCGGATTCAAATCCTTGTCAAGAAGAATATTGCTCATCTTGAGATCTCGATGAATAATTTTCAACCTGGAATCTTGGTGAAGATATAAAAGCCCCCTCCCAATTCCTATTATGATATCAATGCACTTTTGCCAAGTAAAACTCGCATTATTTCTTCCATCTAACAATTTCATTAAATTAGTCAGTCTATGATAAATGCAGCATAGTTGTCTTTAAAATGTTATAATGAAATCTAAATTGTGGAAACTAATACCTTAGTTCTTAAAATATAAAGAACTACAGTGATAGAGAAAATTGAGCTAACCAAGTATGAAAGCATCCAAGCTGCCATTATGCATGTACTCGTATATTAACATCCTTTCCTCATCCTCAATGCAATATCCAAGCAACTGGACGAGATTTCTGTGCTGAAGCTTTGCAATTAGATTGACCTCAGTTTTGAACTCTTTCAATCCTTGCATAGACTTTTTGGACAGCCTCTTGACAGCAATTTCCCGACCATCTCCTAGTTTTCCCTGCAGATTGTTTAACAATGAAACTTCATCAATCATGACTTCTTTGTTTGCCAAGGCAAAAGCAAGATTTAGCATCCGAGAAAGGCACTGGTCACCTTGAACACAGTGCCAAACCCGCCTTTTCCGAGTATCTTATGGCTGGAGAAGTCATCAGTCGCTTCTTGTATTGTAAACATATCATATGAAGGCAACGCCGTATCATCGTCTCCTTCTCTGCTTCTAATAGCATTAGTGATTATGGCTTACATTGAAGAATCAAAGCATACATTAGTACTTACTAGAGAGTAGAGAGTGAATATGAAATTGATTGAGTACTTAAGGAAATATTAATAATGAATGCACCTTGATTTCGTCCTGTCCTCTTCTTGAAGCATAGAAGTAAACCAATAAAAACCAGAAGAAAACTAAACGTAAAGGCGAGGAAGATCACCAACAGTCGTTTCTTGTTGCTGGAGTCGATGGAATCTGAAAAGACAATCAAAGCATTGAGTGAGAACTGAGATCTCTATATGTAAAAACTATGGACCAATATCAGTAATTCAATACTTTGTGGCTGGGTTGTTGCACTATTCAATACTATATTGATCATTTTGCAAAACGAAATCTTGTTTTAGTTTGACACAATTGGAACGGAAAAAAACAAATTAGCTAAGTTAATCTCCTACTGTGATTACTATACGCTTAAAATTGTGTTCCTATTGAAGGTATGCTTACTTGACCCGGAAGAACGAAGCCGGACATGTAGGTCTTTGCCGAGTGCGGATTTCCCACTGATGTCAAACATATCGTTGTGCCAGATTACGCAACCTGTTACACCCAGCACAGCATACGCCGTGCAGCTGCAATTCCTTAAGCACCACTCCCTGCATTCGTCTAGATTCATGTGCCTGTCACTTGTAGCGTTCTCTGTATCAGGCATCTTCACGTTGCTCACTAACGTGAAATTATCTGATGATGAGCATTTTGCAGCTGCCTCCCTCACGCATCCATCCGAGTACTTCCCGTTATTCCAATTCTCCGAAGACTTGGGGACGAAACTATTCAGACACCTGCAGATTGAGCTGTAAGATGTGTCGCAGATGCCATTAGCTCCGCAGATGGCATACTTATCACATATATCCCATGGGAGCTCGTCGAAGTACGTCGTCCATTCGTTGCTCGATGGAGTCCAAACGAGCAACTGAAGCGATCCGGTAGCATTCAGCAGCACACGAAATCTCATAGAAGTAGCCACCACGGTCCCGGAGTAATAGCCGCCGTAGGCGTTCTTGAAGAACTCTAAATTAAAAAAACCATTTGAAGAAACAAATTTAGGCCAGTCCCAGGGTCCGTAGAAGCGAGCTATTTTCTCAGGCCCTCTCCATATGTAGGATTCCGGCACGTCGTAATTCGAGAACTTGTAGCGGTAGTCGCCTGGTGAAGGATCACTGGGACTCCTCCAGGACGTGTACTGCCAGGAGATGTTGTGTTGGTAGTCCACGCCGACCTTCATGTTTGCAAGATACGTGTTGCCTGGATGATCAAAGCTTTGCCAAACTACTGATCCGTCGGATCCTCCTGCAGTACTCGTCAAGACGAGATTTGCTGAATCCAGAAGCCGTAAGGCCGGAGTTTTCCCGTTCGTCGACGTGTTCGTCAACCAAACAGCTCCGCCGTGTTTGTTGGACTTGGACAGAACTAGATTTCCATCTGAGGTGAGGTGCAGCGTTCCGTTGTCGGAGCTGCTGAGAGGGGTGGCTCTGTTGGCGACCCAGACGACTGTCTGAACTGAGATGTTGTAGAACCAAATCCCCAGGTACCTGTTGGTCGATTTGACAGGGCTGAAGAATCCCATCTCAAACTTCCCTCCTCTAGAGATCAAGGTCTGGCCGTCTGTCATCGTGTTGTTTGCCGTCATTGTGTCCCCTGCATTATTATTGTAGACAAATCACTAATTGCTGATGTCAAATATCATCAAATACTTATCAAATAACGTGTTCAAAGGCCAAAAATGCATGGTAAGCCCTTCCAAACCATAAAAAGAAACAATGGTGTTCTTGCACAAGGATAAAACTGGATGAAATTATGCATCTGCAGTTTACGACATCACGTACCAGAATGGTGATTGGGGAAAGAAGAGACTGTTGCAGCCGCGATTGGCAACAAAGCTAATAGCTTTATGATGAGCATAGCAGCCCCCCGCATTCTTACGCACAACTCTGATACCTTGATTCTCTGCTGTCTGATGGCGTTAACTCTGTGGTGTGTTTGAAACTAGTGACTCTTATATATCATTTCTTCCAATAAGCTCGTATCTTTCACATACATTATTAAGAATATAAAATTATTAATGTTACTTTATTTTTTAAAAGATTGATCGGCACAAGCAGAACCAAAGGTTAAAGTTTAAACTTTTGTTTTTTAAAAAAAATATTTTCCTCTATTTGTTTACGTAATAGATTGAGCTAAAACAAAGTTGTGAGCCATTGGCGGACCTACATAGAAGTTATCCCATTAATTTCTTATTTTTTCATTAGGTACTAATGTTATAGCTTTATCATCATAAATATTTTATAATTGAATCATATATAATTTACTCTATTTTCAAATATTAGACATCGTTTCTTGACTAATTTTTTTTAATCTTGTCTACTTTTATATTATGTTCTATTTTAAACTCTTTTCTTAATATATTTGACCTCTTATTCTAAATGATCTAGCACAATTCTTATTTGTTAAATTTTTTGCACTATTCCATATTTATTTAATTAATGAAAGGAAGAAGGAATATTCAATTTATTTATCAACATATTTTTCTATCTGCTTCTATTAATTTTTATAGTCTCACTCATTAGTTAACTAATGAGTATAATTCACATAAAATTCATGACATAAAATATGATTAGGATGCATAATACACATGTTTAAGCTTTATTTAATTTTTTCTTTAATTATTATAAATATAAAACTATATTTTGCACTCATTATGTTTCGGGACCCGCCTCTATTGTGAGCTAAAACAAAGTCTGTGTTACTCTTTTAAAGGACATAAATTTTTTAAAAAAAATTGATCAATGCATCAATTTTAACAAAGTTGCTTTTTTTCTTATCCAAAGTGGTTGACTTGCGGGAGAAATCAACTTTCCTCAAGTCGTTAAATTGTCTCGACGTTAGTAAATGTTTGGAACCTTTACTTCTCGTCGTGAAGAATCTGTAACCACAATGGACCTATCACCTAGTCCTACGTGATCATGCCGACAAGGTGACGGGGATTCTTCTGGCTGTGAGTCTTCTTTTTTTCCGTTAAGAGGCTGTGAGTCTTTAAGTCAAGTCTTTGGGGATGGCTCCAAATAATTGCCTGTTGAGCCTTAAATCCGGACCCTGGTATTCTGATATATGCTGTCATTTCTTTCGAAAGGATTACATGTATAAACACCTAACAATTAATTTGTTTTATTCTTCGTCATCATTTATCCTCTTATACCTAGTAATTTTGAGACCGTTTGATTTAAAAATAAAAAATCAAATATTTCGATATTTTTAAGAATATGTCAAACGTGATGGGAAATAAAGTTAATATTAAATTTTGATTTCGACGAAACCACTTAGACTAACATATCTTTTAGTGCGGAATTATTGCAAATGTGTGAAACTATGATTTAATTGTGAATTCTTTTGATATGGACTTAACTGTTGTAATTCTCTCTATATCTTTACCTACTTATCCTAAGGATGACCTCTTTGGGTATCCCAAATGTTAAATCTGTATATCAATTCCTACGTAAGCCTATACCAATTCACTACAAGAAAAATGCGGATTACCGACAGTTCGAACCGTCGGTAATCAGCCCGAAAATCGTCGGTAACACAATTATCGACGGTTTTTCAGTCGGAATCGATCCGTCGGAAAAACGCTCGTCGCAAACGGATTTGCGACGGTTGAAAAAAATTCGTCGAAAATATCGACGGTTCTGGCCGTCGGAACAGTCCCCGGCGGTTCGAACCGCCGGGGACTTTTCCGACGGTTGCAACCGCCGGAAAAGGCCGGCAGTCCGAGCCGTCGATATTTCCGACGATTGCAATCGCCGGAAAAGGCTTCCGGCGGTCCGAGCCATCAATATTTCCGACGGTTGCAACCGCCGGAAAACGCCGGCGGTCCGAGCCGTCGCAACTTTTCGACGGTCCCAACTGTCGAAACTTTAGACGGTTGTCGCAACCGTCGATCTTTTGACGGTCGCAACCGTCGCAAATAAATTTTTAAATATAAAAAAAATTAGCGGCCGGATCCGGCCGCTGGCGTTCGGATCCGGCCGCCAGGAGGCCGGATCCGACGCCAGGCGGCCGGATCCGGCGCCAGGCGGTCGGATCCGGCGCCAGGAGGCCGAATCCGGCCGCCTGGCGGCCGATCCGGCTGCTGGAGGCCGGAACCGGCCAACAGCAGAGAGAGAGATGTCGGCACGGGAGAGGGTCGCCGGTGCGGGAGAGGGTCATCGGCGTCCGGCGTGGGAGGGTCGCCGGCGTCCGGCGGGCGGGAGAGGCCGATCTCGCGACGTAACCGGCATTCGGCGTCCGTGCTCGCAGCCGGGAGAGGGAGAGAGGAGAGGAGGGAGAGAGAGAGGAGTGGAGGGAGGAGGGAGAGAGAAGAGGGAGGAGGGAAAATATATAAAGGAAAAAAAGTGGAAAGAAAGCGAGAAAAGGGAAAAAAAGCGGGATAACGAAATTTTAATTACCGACGGTTTCGGCCGTCAAAAACATAAATAATAAAAAAATTTATTTTATTTAATTATATATAATATTTATTTTTTATTTTACCGACGGTTTGAACCGACGGTAATCTTTACCGACGGTCAAAACCGTCGGTAATTGCAACGGTTTGGATATCCGTCGAAAATTGTGACGAATTTACCGACGGTTACGACCTTCGGAAATTGCGGCGGATTTTGCGACGGATGGATATCCGTCGAAAATATCAACGTTCCTAACCGTCGAAAAATTAAATAATAATATAATAAATTATATAATTAATTTTTTTTATTTTCGACGGTCACAACCGTCAGAAAATCCGTCAAAAAAATTTAATAATAATATTAAAAATATATAATTTAATTTTTTTATTTCCGACGGTCCTAACCGTCGGAAAAGTCGTCAGAAATTGCGACGGATGGATATCCGTCGAAAATATCGAAGTTCCTAATCGTCGAAAAATTAAATAATAATATAATAAATTATATAATTAATTTTTTTATTTCCGACAGTCGTGACCGTCGGAAAATCCGTCGAAAAAATTTAATAATAATATTAAAAATATATAATTTAATTTTTTATTTCCGACGGTCGTAACCGTCGGAAAAGTCGTCAGAAATTACGACGGATGGATATCCGTCAAAAATATCGACGTTCCTAATCGTCGAAAAATTAAATAATAATATAAATTATTTCCGACGGTCATAACCGTCGAAAAATCCGTCGAAAATGGAACCGTCGAAAAATCCGTCGCAAATAGCGACGGATTTAGAATCGTCCAAAATTATCCGTCGGAAAATCGCGATTTTCTTGTTGTGATTGCACTTGGTAGTAATGGTTGGATGAGATGAAAAATTATTTGAAAAATTCTTGTGCTTGAGAAAATTCATATACTTTTTGGAAATTTTCTCATGCTCGTTTGCCTACCAAGGAAGAATTCTCAAGTTCACTGTCACAAATGATATCACTTGTCCGCTGTGTAACCAATCTTTGGAAATATCCGCTCATCTATTCTTTTGTTGTCTTGTCGATCTTCAGCTCTAGACTCTTGCTCAAAATAAACTTGACATTTGCTCACCTATCTTCTTGGTCCTTAGGCAACTGGATTTATGAGGGTGCTCAACTCCAAAAGGAATCTAGACTTAAGATACTATCTTACATCTCCTACTATTTTGGGGGTGATGCGAAAATTGATAACAGTAGCTAGCAAGTGCACTAATCGATCCCACGAGGAACTAATTTACTTCTCTATCAAACTTCAAAAGCTAATAGGGATAACATAAGATTTTATAGGAAAAGTTATGCCGAAAGTAACAATTACATAAAAGTAAATCTAAAACTAATGATGCATAGGTCCTTAGGATGATCTATAATGATATGAACAATCTGATGTTCTGCAAAATCAATAATAAATATAAAGTTCAGAGTTTATTTTCAGACGGATTAAGGACACTGAATAATATGATCTCCCGCATGGGTAAATCAACTATCTTAAGACATTTATAATATGAAAGTATTCCACACGGATATGCCTGCAATTATTATGAATTTAAGACGCAATATGTTGTAATTCCTAAACTACAGAACCGCGGGGTCAATTCATGCAAAACGCATAATCTAATATGTCGCATGGTTTCTACTAGATCACGACACAAATTACTTCAACAGAAAGTCAAGAATTGATTCGACAGAAAATAATGAATTAAGGATTGATCACACTACACAGTTAATAACCATCCTAGAAATCATTAAATTATGAAGAAAGGCATTACGCGCAACAATCGTGGTCATAAAAACTAAACTAATATTTCATTAATTAGATATAAAAAATTGTTCTTGCAATAAAACTCTTGCAACTAAAACAGAAAAGTAAACTATAACTAATAATAAACTACATGAAAGAGGTAAAACATAATAATCCAACACATCATCCCAACATAATGTGGAACAAGAAGTACTCTGCAGAAACGATGACAAGCCGCTGCACAATCCTCGCACGAGTCTACTGCGCAGAAGTCTTCTCGCTCGTTCTTCAGAAGTGCTCCTTCATTCCTAGCTTGAAGGATTCGGTTGCAGGCCCTAGCATGATTAATTCTAGTTGTGAGACGTCTCTTTTTATAGGGTCTCCGATTTTCAAGTGGCTTAGGAAGAGACAGAAATATTTTTCGTGTGAAATAAGGTAATTTCATAGTCCCATTGAGTTCGAGAGTTTTGTCTTGTAAAATTTTAAGATTTCTGACTTAATTTGTTTCCAATTGATCCTAAGGACATATGGTGAAATTTGAAGTCCTTGTGCATTGAGAATTCTTTCGAATATACATTTTTGTTTGAAAATAATGTCAGTCACGCCCCCTAAATTGATTTTAACGACTCAATCAGAGTCGAAGTAGGAATTTTCAATGTTTTCACGGGGTGTGAAACAGACTTCACGACCCGTGAATCGGGTGATTTGTTTCTTGTACTCACGCGACATGTCTTTCATGACCCGTAATGAAATACTAACGGCTCGTGAACATCGATTCTGAAGTGCTGGTTGTTCTATGATACCCATGATGAAGTCTTGACGATCCATTAAATAATTCCTTTTAAGTCCTTTGGCGCCTAACGACCCGTTAATAGTTATTTACGGTCCGTTATCACTTGTAGTTGATTCTAAGCCTTCTGTGATGTTCGTGATATCCATTTAACGCTTGGTAATCTTGGAAAGGCTTGAATACTTAATGGTCCATTATCAACATCTCACAGCCCGTTAAAATACTTCAAGAATTATTGTAGGAGTCATGAGACTTCTGCCATCCGTGAAACACCTAGTATCACGACCTTGATAATTCCTTCATGGTCTGTGAAGCGTAATATTTGGTCTTCACGATCGTGAGGAGTTCTTCACGGCCCATGAGATCTGATAAGAAAAAGAAAAAAGGTGAACGGTGATTGGATTGATGAGAAAATAGAATCCTGGGTCACGAACAGTGATTCGATTGATGATGAAGAAAGAGAATTCTTGGTTGAATTAGTGGATGCTGCCAAAGGCAGTGGCGATGCCATACGCAAAAAAGAAGAGACTCATCCAACTCAGCACCTTTTGAGATTTTGAGAAGAGTTGCTCTTTGGAGAGCACAGTACGAAATTTGAATTCGAACCTGTAGATAAGCTAGATAGTTGATCCATACAATTATGTATGATCAAAAAATAAATATCTAAAGCCTTTTGGTTGCTTTTGCTTTGTTTATACTTTTTTTTGTTTTCCAGAATGTCTAGAATTTTTTTTTATCCTATTCCTAGTAATAGACATACAAAGGAAGAGAATACAGGGCAAGCCCCCGAGAGGGCTTAGTTGATCATGATTTTTGTTTCATCTTTCTTTTCCTTTTGGTTTGTTTCGAGAAAGATATCCTGCCAGAGCCGTGACGACGAGCAGCAGGCGTGAGTTAGTATGTCATTGCCCGTAAGATGGTTGTCATAGCACGTGAGACGCAATTCTTCTATGCAATCTCTTCTTTGAGCGTCGTGATCGTCCGTTTGCGAGGCGTGGTCGATCCCTTAACGGCCGTGATAACCTTATAATGGCCCGTGACAAAGGATGTTTGATATTTTCGAAAGTTGTTTGAACTCCATTTTGCGTTGTTCTTCTTTTCTTTCGTTCATCTGCCATGTTTTATTTATAATTCCTGCAAAATCACACCAACTACGATAGATGGTTACTTCACAAAATTTAAAGAAATAAGTGTAAAAATAGATGTATGCTATGATCAAATAGATGTATGCTATGATCAATAGAATTATTGCATGATCATTTTAAATAAAAGATAATTTTCTTTCTTTTTCATTTTTTCACCATTTTTTTATTTTTCATTATTTAACTAAAACTATTATATGATAATTTGTATAATAATAATAATAATAAATAGTAAAATATTTTAATCATAAAAATATTAAATTTATTCTTTCAACAAAAGAATACGAAATTCTTTGGAAATTTTTTTATTCTGCTAAAAAAATCTCTAACCAAACGGCTTCTGAGTTTAATTTTACACGTATCTAAAATGAGATGTTCTAATTTGAGAATTCAAGCCTTGAAAGTTTTTCATGGTGCTGCAAACAATAATGACATTCTTTTGAAATTTGATTATGGGTTTCTTCCTTTCTCCGGCTCAGTTTTCTTATTCAGATCCTAAGTAAAATATATTATGAAAGATATTTATAGGCTTAAACTTTATAAAGAAAAAAGGACAATATATTAATGTTTTATCAGAATATGCTCTGGAGGTTGATTCAACTTTCGATAAGTTTCTGAAAATGTATTTAATAAACACTCAACAAATATCGATAGGTGACTAAAAAATTTATCCCAAAATTAAATATTATTATGGAACTTTGGGGGCCTTACGTTCATTCGTCTTATATCAAATGATAATTAAACAGTAGCAAAAGACATCAAAATATAACGACATACATACTCCTAATAATATGTACTATGCATTCATAATTCATTCTGAGCTGAATGGTCATCGTCATCTTTTTCTTGTCTGCATGAGTCTAGGATGTAATTTTTTTATTAAAATATGTAAATGTGATATTACCTATCAAATGTTATCTACTGAAACGCATATATCATCATCATCATAATAAAAATATGAGACGTACGATCGGACTAATTCATAATTCTTAAATGATCATATATGTAACACCTCATGATTTGTTGAAGGAAAACATAGTAATTTTATAATTTAATAAAGTATTTGAGGGGCTAAAAGTGATAAGGGAAAGGAATACGAAGAGAAAGAAAGGTTAATCCTACTTGAAGGAGGAATTAGAATAAAAGTAGGATTAAAAGTATGGTAAGAAAGAATAAAAAAATTAAATTCTATTAGGAGGAATTGTAATTAGATTGATACTAGATATTTTAATTTGATTTGATATTTAAAAGAATATTTAACGAACATAGGACTCCCATATCTTGCGAGTGTTATGACTTACTTAGAAATGTTTCAGACATTAAAATAATATTAATTATTATCTTAATTCAAAAAAATTAGATGATGAAATATTATTATATTAAATAATTCTAAAAATAGAAGAAAAGAAAGTAATAAAAGGATAAAATAAAAATATAGTTTGAGTAGGATAAGTTAATTATTGATAGAGATAAAATTTGATTAAAAGAAGTTATGAAATAAGAAGAATTTTGAGTAGAGATGAATTTGAGATAAATATGGATAGAAAATAATTAGTTAACATTATTAGTATTCACAAATTTTTTTTTTTAGAGTTCTCTTTTTCTCCTTCATTATCTTACAAACCGAGTGATCGACATATCGTTTCAAAGCCCCAACATGGGAGAAAATCATTCAAATGAATGGCATGGGTTTCGAGACAACATCGAGAAGAAATCGTTGGTCAAAATTTTCAGCATTCGTGCAGTCAATGGAAAATCCTTATATTGACAATTTTTGTTAATATAGACCCTCAAGACCCTTGTCCTCTAATTGAAGTTTAATATAGATTAATTGTTAATAGGATTGCATAGATTATGACATCAAAAATAGGGCTAGAAGTTATGCCGAAAACATGATCTCTTGAGGTGGCAGAACTTGGCCCGAGCTCCATGGAATCCAGTGTGAATCGAAGCCGACCAGGCCAATTCACGTAAACCCAACCTGGGTTATAGTCAAGCGCAGCCTGGGTTATGCAACACGAGCATGCCTCGAAATTGGATGAGCCAACTCGGCTCCAGTTCACTTCGTATTTGGCCCAAGCTCTAGTGATTAGGGAGTTGAACTGAGCCAATTGGTACGGGTTCACATCACATCCGACCCGAGTTTTACCTTGGCCGAAGTTGGAGTGTTGATTGAAGTAGAACCTAACCCGAATTCCATCCCACTCGGTCTGAATCATGACACAAAAATAAGAAGAATGAGATACATGAACTGATTCAAGTTTGTACCAATACAGGCCCTATTTTAGGGGGTTTAAATGTATTGTTAAGTATTGATTTATGGTAAATGATATCATTTAAAAGTATTAATTATTCATGATTATGAAATTGATAGTTATTGATCTTGATATTGATTATGATTGGTATATTGACAATATCGGATCATATTATTATGATATTGATTTCATTTGTGATCATATGATTATGATATATTGATTGTTATTTTATGCATCCAAAATTGAAAAGAAATTTAGAGGGAAGTAAAAATAGATTTCATAGGTTAAACAAGATAAAACATATAAGGTAACTAAAATTGGAAGAACTCTCAAGGCAGCCTATATAGTTGAAGTAATCATCGTGATTGAAGTATTGAGCAACATTTATAATTAAATAATTGAGCAGCATTTATGGTCAAATTATAATGCAATTTATATAGTTGAAGCAGCCCTTGTGATTAAAGCAGTTTTTAGTTAATGAGATAAAGTAATATTTTTTTTCATAGCATATTAGATAAATTGAGCTAAGAGATTAAGTTGAGAAAGAGTTTAAAATATATTTCACCAAGGTAGTTGAAGTTTCAATATCAATTCTCCCACTTACATATGTGATATATGATTGGATTCTTGAGTTCAAAACTTTGTTGGATATGGGAACCTCCGGGTAAAGGAGGTAATTTCCTTGTTTCATATTAAAAATTTTGTTATATGTGCTATTTTCCTACAATTTAATTTGGAAGGGAAGTAGACCTCGAACTCTTGTACAATTTCTTGGGGCTATTAACATGTTTTTCCACATAATTATAGTGAACTAGGTCAATTAGAAAAACTAGCATAAGCTTTAGTATGTCACCAGTAATATTAGATTTTCATGACTCCAAAATTTGAACCCGAGGTTATTAACATTGGTTGGAGCGCATGAGATTCAATCTTACCATCCGTTAAGCCAATCAACTTTAGTTAAAGTTAGGATAGTTGTTTATTAATAATGTTGCGATAATTCAATAGAAGAGAATGACCAAGTCTATCAAACTTTCCTAAAACTGGGAAACGAAGAAGCATGTGATTTCCTCTGCTTGCTTCTGAACCTACACCCATGATTTCTTGTGGTCTTGGATAGTCTTCAAGATTTTTCCTATTTTTTATTAGTGTACTTAGAAGGAAAAATCTAGAGTTCTCATCTCTATCATTTATTGAAATTTTTTATCACTAGATTCCAAAATTTGAGTCAACTCTAATTCCTTAATATTAAGTCGGTACTCAACAGCATAACTAATTTGAAAGACTTAATTTTCAATCTACAAATTAAAATCTAAGTCGGCAGGGATCTTTTTTTTTCCTTTTAGCAAGAGTATTATTTTTTATGTTTTGTGAGGGCATCCACTTTATTGATTTTCTAATTAGGATTTGTCATATCTTCTAATCATTTAGCTTATTTTATGATTAGAACTGATCTTTTTTTATGGATTAATGAAAAATACAATGGATAAGGCTTTGAAAAAAAACATCAATACATGATGTGCGAGCCAAAATCCGGAAGATATGGCTTGGCAAATTCCTCAAAATTTCATACCTGATCATAATAATTAATTAAGCATGATCATTTGATATGAGGTGGTGCAAATAAATTATCAATTATTTTGTTTAATTTTTTTAGAAACCATTATATTATTTTGTTTTTATTATTGACAATTTTAATTATCACTAATCCAGAAAGATATGTCTTTTCATATTATAAGTTGGTTGGAATGTATTTTGTCGAAATTTATTCAATTATTTTTTAAAAAAATTAAACATTTTATTAATAAATAAATACCATTCATCTTCGTCTTTTTCATTATTTAAAATATTGTATAAATAACTCTTACTCATCTTCTTTTATATATGCATCTATATAAATTTTCAATTTTTTTACTTTGTTTATTTATAATAATATGTGATCAAAATTTAAAAGAAGTGTTAGAGATTTTGATTATTATTTATATTACCAATATTTGCCTAACATTATAATGTGATAATCTATTTAAGCGATGATTTAAATTGTTAGTTAATTAAAATGTAAAATGTTACAAATTTACAATCTTTTCATCTTGAAAATTAGTATATTAAAATTCATATATTATTAAATTTTTAAAAGTTGAAAAAGATAAGTGTGGTTTCTCCGCTTAGAACTCGTCTTAAGACCCATACCCAATATAAGAGAGAGTGCAATTATTAATTGTGGGTCAATAATAAATAAGGTATTTTTGCTTTGGATCAAAATAGGAAAAAATATCAAAATTGTGCAACAAATGATTAATTCAACTCGTCAACAAGATGGCCACAATTAAGATGATTCGTAGGACCTAGCTATACGTGAATGGGCAAACTTTTGGGGAAGAGGTTGCAGTGACATGGTTGCACCAACTATAAGGCGTGTTAGATTCTTCAATTCCATTCTTATCAATTAAGATCGTGCTCATATTTATGAAAATAGTTTTTTAATTATAGGTGACATGTAAAAGAAATTGATCTTGAAAATATAAGTCTACAATTATTACGTCGAGGTCAATTATTTTTTTTGTTTTCTATCAAAGCAACAAAAACATCAAAATAATTTACAACAAATGATTAGTTCAACTTGGCAATAATGTCGACATAATTAAGATGGAAATTTAGGACCTAGATATATGTGAATGGGTGGAATTACGAGAAGAGGTTGCGGTGCCATGGTCGCACCAAGTATAAGTTGTGGTAGATTCTTCAAATCTGCTCTTGTAAATTATGATCATATTCGTTTCGTAGGAAATATTTTTTTAAAAAATAATAGGTGACATGTAAAATAAAATTGTCTTGAAAATACAAGAGAGAGTACAATTATTAGTTGGTGTTAAAAAAATAAATAGAGTACTCTTTGTTTTGTACTAATACAAGAAAACATCAAAATTTTGCAACATGTGGTTCAACTTGCAACATTGTCACCCAAAGGTGCCACAATGAAGATGGGAACTTAGGGCCTAGCTCTAAGGTGCCATGGCAATGGGCAGAATTAGGAGAAGACGTTGTTGCAGTGCCATAGTCGCACTAACTCCAAGGTGCGTCAGATTCTTCAAATTATTCTCATCAATCAAATATTATTGGCAGAACTGATTAATCATATTACAAATTGACGAAAGCTACTGCTCTGGTATTTGATTCCTGAAGTTATTAAGATAATTAAAATCTATCATTTTTCTTTTGTGCAAAGAACAAATTAGTCAAATTCTACTTGCACTGTGTAAGAAAAATCCGATTAACCCGACAAACCTACTCAACCCGAAAAAATTAAAATGAAAAAATAAAAAATTACGAGGCCAAAATTTAGGGTGATTTTTAATAAATTAAAATCTATCCGCTAAAATTAGAGCTCCATCCGAAAAAATTGCAAGGTCCCGTGAAGCACATTTTTTATTTGTGATTTTTTATTTATATAACTAATTCATATATTATCAATTCTGCTATTGTAGATAGAATATTTTTCATATAAAATTTAATACTTTTATATCACATTAATGAACACTAATTTAATAACTCTGAAATTTTATTAGTATATTTTATATTTAATATAAAATTAAATACATTTATATTAATTTTAATTTATTAATATATTTTTAAAATATCTATCTATATATAAAGGCAGAGGTCGAAAGTTTCACGTGTCATGCTCTTATAAATTAAATATATAAAATGATAATATTTTCATTATACAAATATTAATACTTAAAATTGGTTATTAAAATATATAATGTTATTATTTATAATTTAAAGTTCTTTATTTGTAATTATAAATAGAGGAACTTTCAATGTTCATTTGCATACTCAACGCCTTCTTTGAAGGCAAATAATACATGCGAACCTACAAATATAGGTCTGCCTTCTTTGAAGGCAAATAATATATGCGGGCATACAAATATAAGTCTGTGTGTGATAAAAAATTACTTATATATAATTTTTTTCGTCCAAAAAAATGTTATTGGAAAATTTATTTATATGTAATTTATTTTTGTCTAAGAAAATTTGCTAAATGGCATGAGGGGCTTTCAATTTTTATTTGCATACTTGATGTCCTCTTTGAAGGTAAAGAATATGCGCAGATCAAAATATTATGACAAGATATGAAGTTGGAGTTAACATCATGCATTTCATACTCTAATGAATATAAACACAAGTTAAAGGCATTATTCAATTACTATAAATTAAGCATTTTTTTCTATATAACAAACAATATATGAAATAAATGATATACTTTTTGTTATTTATAATCATATATTATTTTCACTAATAATTTTTTAAGTTGTATATAATTATTTTTTGTTGTAATCATGTTATTATTGTGTCAAGGAGATAGAAAGTTTACATATATTAAATATTTTATATTGGATAGTTTGTTATAAACTGACATAGGATATGTAATCAACTAATAATAAAATAATAAATCAAGCGTAATCATTATGCTGTTATTATTAATATTTTGTTAATTTATTATTATATGTATATCTATATATCATAGTTCCTTATAAATACATAATCACCTAATAATAAAATAGTCAATAAAACTTAATCATTTCGTTATTACTATTAATAGTTAATTTATTATTATATGTATATAAAAAATATTGTGCTAATAATATTCATACACATATATTATTTCTACTAATAAGTTTTAGTTGTATATAGTTATTTTGTATTGTTATAATATTGTTATTCTATGAAGGAAAAAGAATACTTATTTATATCAATCATTTAACAAGTATGATTCTCAAGCATTTTAGTATTATTGAATAGTTTTTGTTATAAACACATATAAGATATGTAACGAACTAATAACGAAATAACAAATCAAACTTAATCATTATATTATTATTAACAGTTTGTTAATTTATTATATGTATATTTATATGTCATAGTTCGCTATAAAACTGATATCGAATATGTAATCACCTAATAATAAAATAGTCAATCAAACTTAATAATTTTGTTATTATTATTAAAAAATTGTTATGATAACTATATCTATATATGTTTGTTTAAATATATATTTTTTGTGTTAATAATATTTATAAATATATTATTTATGTTAATAAGTTTTACTATCAATGAAATAGAAGACTTACATATATCAATCATTTAATAACTATGTTTTGTATTCATTTTATTTTTATTGAATAGTTTATTATAAATCAATATAAGATATGCAATGAGTTAAAAACAAAATATTAAACAAAACTTGATCATTTTGTTATTATTATTAAAAGTTTATTAATTGATTGAGATATTCTAATAAACTAATAACAAATTATTCAAAAGCTATAATATATAAAGATGTCTAAGTCAAAAGATTAAATCTGATTATATATATATATATTGACAATTAATAAAAGAATCATCAACATTTTAATTATAATATTATGATAACAATTATAATGAACTAATATTCATTAAAATAATAGATTAATAAATTTAATAATTTTAATAAGTATAACATCATTTAATGCTAACACTTTTTTTGTTAAAGTTAACACAAATATAATTAATTTATATCCATATTTATATATCTATATAAAAGAAAAGTTAATTTTTAAGTTATGTGTCACTAAATTTAATTTTTAAAGGAAAAATGGTAAAGTATGTTAGCAATGATAGATAATAATAAATAAACTAATTTATAATCATGATTAATATATATCATAATAATATTTTAAGTGTAATTAACAATATTATATATATTTATATAAAAGCAAAGTTAAAATTTGTCAAATGACAACTCTCACAAATTCACCTATTATTATATTTTAAAAGGTTAAATTATATTTGTTATAATGAGTAACAATAATATATATATATATATGAGCTCTCAAGAATTCAAGTATAAAATGATAATATTTTAAATATATAAATATTCAAAAGTTAGTTACTAAAAACACATATTTTTATTTATCCAATTTTTAAAATATTATATTTGTAGCTATAAACAGGGGCACTTTCCGTTTCCATTAACATACTCAATGTTTTCTTTGAGGGAAAAAAGTACGTGCAAACTTACAAATATAAATTTGTACACGATAAAAGAACATATACACATACACATATATACATATATAATTTCTCTCTATCTAATAAAAATATTAAATTTTAAATATATATATATTGATATATTTAAAAATTAGGTTCTCATATATATTTCGAGTTAAAAACTTGCATCTCCCTATCCTAATTATGCTATTTATTTTTACACTCATATAATGATGATGATATTTATTAGTGATTAATATAAATATGATTAATTTTTAAATTATATTATTATGATAATTTATATCTACATCTTATATATAAACAAATGTTAATATATGATATGAATAAAATTTGATACATATTTTTTGTTGGAATTGTTAAAATAGAATCATGATATTAAAAATTTAGTTATGAAAATATATAATGTTGTTTATTTATATTTTAAATTATAAATTTATAAATATTTTAAATTTTAATGTGCAATTAATTAGGTTGATTCATGATAAAAATATTTCATTGGTGATTAATAATACGTTGGCTATAATTAATAATATTATATGTATGCTATTAAATGAAAGGATAGATAATGATACATGTCACTCCCTCATGATTTTTTTCTTTTGGAATTAGTTTTGATATGATGAATAATGAAGTATATTATTAAAATAAACAATTAAATATAATTGGTTCAAAATTAATTATAACTTGAATAAGGGTAATTGGAGTGGTTTAATTTAGTCCTACATTTAAAGCTTATAATATGAAAAGAGATGGAATAGACTATAAAAAAAGTGTAGATTTACAAATATGGTAGTTATCTATTTGTATTAAGTCAATCAATATCAATAATTAGAACTTAATTCAGAGACACGAGATTGACAATAAAATAAACAAGTAAATAACTAGAAGTTAAACAAATTATTCAATTACTAGAAATATATGAAGTAGATGATATAATTTTGTGGTAATAATATATTATTATGCTTATAATTTTTAATTGTATATAATTATATTTTATTGTTGTCAAGTTGTCATTCTATTAAAGTGATAAAAGAAAAAAAATTAAGTATATGAATCATTTTAAATATTAAACAACTTAGATTCATAATCAGTTTATTGTTATTGGATATGTTGTTATAAATCAATATAAGATATGCAATCAACTAATAACAAAATATTCAATCAAACTTAATAATTATGTTATTATTATTAATAATAGTTTTTTAATTTATTAAGATATTCTAATGAATTAATAACAAAATTTTCAATTTCTATAAATGAAAGTTTTTTTCTATAAAGAATAATATGATAGTCGATAATATATGAAATAAATAATATCTTTTGTACTAATATTATTTATAATCATATATTATTTATGTTAAGATGTTTTAGTTTTGTATAGTTATTTTTTTATTGTTATCAAGTTATTATTCTATAAAAATTAAGAAGATAGAAGACTCATGTATATCAACAATTTTATAATACCAAACAAATAGGATTCATAATTTTTTATTGTATAACAGGTTAATAACAAAAAAATTTAACTACTATAAATGAAAGATTTTTTAGTAATCGGAATCAATAATATATGAAAGAATAATACATTTTAATTCTAATAATATTTATAGTCATATATATATTATTCATAATAAATATTTTTAGTTGTTTAAAGTCATTTTTTGTTATTCTATAAAGGAAATAGAAGACTTAATATACCAATCATTTTGTAATATCAAATAACTAGGTTTCATAATAATTTTATTATTATTAGATAGTTCGTTATAAATTGATATGTAATCAGTTAATAACAAAGTATTGAACTAAACTTAAATATTTTGTTATTTTTACTAACAATTTGTTAATTAATTAAGATATTCTAATGAACTAATAATAAATTATTTAACTACAATAAATAAATAAAAATTATAACAAATTATTCAACTACTATAAATGAAAAAAATTTATCATTATCTACCTGATATATAAAATACATAATAATTGTTATTAGTTCTAACAATGAAAAGACATGACTAAAAGGAGAATATATAGAAAGAAACATAGTCTTTTTTTTTTTACTTAATTTATGCATCTTTATTTTTTTTGAAACAATAGTTATCGATAAGTTTTCTACATTATATTTGAAATCATATTTTTGACATTGCTTTCACAAGTAATTATTTTTTTCACTTATGTTTTTACAACTATAGTCACAATTTTCTATATTTGAATCTCAAAAGGTTTTTCATTTTTATTTTCTTTCATTGGTAACAATTGGCAATAAATAAAACTAAGATATAAATGATTTCTATTTCATTAAATAAGGTATCTTATATTCAAGTTTTCTGTAAAATTTTTTTTTTGTCATAATATTAAATACACGTAATGTTATGAAACTGAAAGAGCATTTTTATATAAGTATACATGTAAACTTTTTAATGTTATATTGAAAAGAGATGATAAGTTGTCATATTGATTTCACTATGTGATATGATGTTTTTTATTAATAGCACATAAGTTGTATATGATTTAAAATTATTTGATAAATTAAATACTATTTTCAATGTTTTTTTATGTAGCATGACTGAAAATATTGACTTCATCTCTTATGTAAATCTAACTAAGATGCAATGAAATTTTAAAATTTGTGTGATTAGATTGTACAATATTTCCGATTATCATAATTTGAACAATACACACTCTAACAAAATTATATTAGAAAATGAAAATGTATCAATAGAAATATATTATTATATTAAAAATAAAAAAGTACATTTTAAAATCTATAGATTTCAAACTACTTTTTTTTATTTTGCAAGGAGACTGCGTTTATCATCTCATGTGAGATTATTTTTTAAGAAACAAGTGTTTACACATGGAAAACAAATTATTTCATAGGTGACAAATAAAAAAAGTCTTAAAATTGTATCATATAATGATGATAGAGAAGTAACAAATTAGGTCACAACTATATAAACAAAAAAAATTGAAATTTATATTAAGACATTATAATATTTTTTATAGTTGCATGGCTTTTTTGTATCATTAATATCAATTTTAAACTTTTAAATGATCAATTTGTTATGCTCCCGTGCATCGCACGGGCCTTACACTAGTAATTACATAAAAGTAGGGTCCGAAAAAAATCTATCTGATAGAGAGGTGATTTTTATTTTTTTAAATAGTTTAAGGCAACTTTTTTTTATTTTTAATTAATCTTTTAAATCGAAAATCTAACCCGACGCAAACTACTTTCACCCCTACTTACACCAATCATTAACCACCTATGGGTATATTCCCAAGAAAAAATTGATTTCCTTCATAAAGATAATGACTTTAGAATTTAATGGGCATCCACTACATTTTCATTACCTTTCTTTGCCGTCCTATTTTTTTCTTTTTGGTTTCCATTGGTATCTTCTCGCTTTGCAGAGATGAATCGTCGTCTTGGTAACCATCCGACTTGGGGGATTTCGGCGAGTGGTGAAACCATGCACCCTGGTCTCTGCCACTATCGGATGATCGGATCTCGCCAGTCCACCTCCGCCACTGCCAATCCACCTCCGCAGGCGATCATCATCAGATTTCGCCCTTGATGTTTCTTACCGATACGTCCATCCGTCCTGGATGTTCCTCGCCGCTGCAATAGGGTTGCCATCCTTGTGGCGCTCATCGCTTGCCGGAGTAGAAGCTCAGCGTCGCAAACATGCACCGTGGTTTTTTTTCTCTCGTGCCACAATTTTTTTTCTTTTCGTCCCACCCAAGCCGTTCATGAATCACACTTCATATCTCAATCGTCAAAACTAAGTAAAACAAGATCCAATCAAAAGACTATGGATCAGTACTATAATTTGATCAAGTATAGTGATAATATGATCAGATATGATGATAATTTGATAAAAAAACCAATATAAATAAAAATTCAATTAACTATAATTTAATATTAGAAAATAAGTTTTCTGCTCCCGGACTCATATCGTGTCATATGGAATCCGGGCCATGTTCCCCAATGAATTTTTCACCTCAGTCGAACAGAACCCGACCAGAATGTGTTATGAATCCGGGTCGAATCGGGACAATGTTGATCAGAATTTGAGCCATGTCGAGCGAAACATGAGCCATGTTGAATAAAACCCGGGATGGGTTCTCTAAAAATCATGTTCTAATACAATTTTTTGACTGTCATAAATAGCATGAGTCCAAGTTCCATATGGACCAAAACCGTTCATATGAGAATCTTCATACGTACTTAAAGTTGGCTGAAAAAATCAATTGAGTGCACAAACATTGAACTTTGGCTAGAGATTTCTCTGCAATATGACTTTGAAACTCATGCCGAACATTTGAATCTTGTTCTCCTATGTTAGGATTTCGAAATCAATTGTTGGTTACTCTCTAAAATTCCTCAATTCACGTATAAATGAGAAGAGAAGTGGAGGCTCGTGTGCAAAATTCTATTTGAAACAATATTTATAGTATATGATTAGGATTTTAATTTCTATTAGGCTTTGTACTCATTCTAAGTTAATATAGATCATCCATCAATAATCAACATTCTGATAATTATTTAGAATTAATTTAATTCGAATTTAATTAACAATTCCATAATCATACTCATAATAACTCCCCTCCACTTAAATTCTATTTTATCTCTTCCAATTTTTCTCTAATTTCTTTTTAGTTTTAGAATTAAATAATTCAATAAACACAATACTGATTTCATATTATTTTTGGAATAAAATATTATTTTATTAATTTTAAGAAAATCTAGGTCGTTACAATGTTACCCTAATGGCAATTCACAATCATGGTTTAGCCTATGGCTTTCTTTTTATTGTGGTGTAGCAAGACCACTGAGCAATTCAATATATGAAAAATATAATCAATATATATCGTAGGATGCACGAACAATTGATTGAGTCGCACCTTGGGATGCAGCACCTTATCTCACTTTGTCTCGGATAGTCCGATGGTGGTTGCAAGAGAAAGAAAGAGACCGGTTAGTGAGATGTCTTTTATTAAATCCTTGAGGGGCGTTTTGGCGCACAGTCAATTTAATTAATCGATAATTTAGATATATTATCATCATTTAAATTATCAATAATATTACATTATAGTATTTGGTAAGTACTAGTAATATAAATAATAGTTAAAACAGAGTGAAGAGTTTACAAAAATACTCCTAAAAATTATTTCAGATTTGAATAATATATTATTATAAAGAAAGAAAGAAAAAATAGAAAAATGAATATATATGTATATATAAAAGATGGGACAAAATTAAGAGTTATTTGTAAGAGATTCCAAATAATAAAGAAGGTGGATATTTATTTATTAATAAGATATTTAAAATAAAATTTAATTGAATAGGTATTTTCGTCAAAATACATTCCCAATAACTGATAATATGAAAAGTCATCTTCCATGCCTGCTATCTAGATTATCAGTGAGGTGATAGAGTAATTAAAATTACCGATAATGAGTCACAACCAAACGAGATAATGTGATGGACCCTGAGAATTTTAAATAAAATAATCGATAATCTACATATTACCTTATACCAAACGGCCCTGAAGCATATTTTAAGATCAATCATTACTCAAATTTGATTAAATTTGTTAATTTAATTTTAACTTAAACCTAACCAACTTAAATTTGGTCTTAATTTTATATCTTTATCTTAATCCAATTCAAATTCCTTTTTGTTACTATTATCATAAAATCCATATCTTATCTCCAATTAAACCATATTTTGAAAATTAATTAAATAACTATTATTTATATCCATTAATTTTAATTAAAAAAATAAGATATTATTATTTTATTTGTTGGAATACATTTAAACTTAAAACTCATACTTTAATCCTAATTAAGAATTCTTTATAAGTTAAACTTGTAATTGAATCTTAATTCAAATTTGAACTCCTAAATTTAATATAATAATAGTTTCCTTTTTCAACTTATAATTATGTTTTCATCTTTTCCTATCTCATATCTGACGATACTTTTATTTTTTTAAAAATTCCTCTATCTTTTCTAATCCTTTAATTTCATATTATATTAATAAATATTATTTCATTGAAATATAAATTCTTAGGATATCCACTGACAACCTACTCTAATAACATTTATTAATCAAATCACTAAACAAGTGAAATTAATATTATAATAATATTTATGCGTATAATTCATATTATAAGAAATGGTGGCACACTCCTTTAAAAAAATGAAAAGACCATCCAATAAGTGATAGAGTTGTCATTGTCTTGATACAAAAATATGGGGATGCCCGAAGGGGGAGAGTCCTCCCAAAAGTGATCACTGGGTGATCACCTTCCAAAAAAGCTAAGCTATCAGTCTCAAAATTAACATGACATCTAATATAGTTACATTGAAAATTTGCAAGACATAGCGTAATCAATCTAATGTTGTAAATAAGACTACGTATGTGCCATTGTGAAGGGGATTGATAATTGATGAGATCCGTTGTCGTACGAGACTCAACTTTCAGAATAATATTTGAGATGCCCAAACACCGACAATGAGTAAGTCCATGATAGATGGCCTAGCATTCAGCTTGAAGTACCAAGTCGAAATGGCGACGCAAAGTACCTGCACAAATGAATTTTATGTTAGCAAACCTAGCAATATAGCCTCCCCCCTCCCCCTCCCCCCCCCCCCCCCCCCCCTCCCCCTCCCCACCCGACCTCTGAGCATCCCACGAAGGAGGCATCTGTGTTCAGTTTGAACCAGAGTAGAGGTGGGAGCTCCCAACTCCCCACAAGGTGGGTGGCTGGGGAGTTCCCCTCAGATGTATTAGGATCTAACTCATGATAGCTCGCCACAATCTGAAAACCAGGCTCCGTGGCGATTGTCATGATGGAATTAAAATGGGCGTCATTTTGACAGCGCCAAATTCCTCATAAAGTCAAAGCAAATAGCTTGCGAAAAGCAACACAAAAATTAGGATAATGAGAGAATGCCCCCTCATAGATCCATCGACCATCAGGCCATAGCTTAGTTTTGATTTTAAATAGATGCCATAACTGCAATGGAATGAGCATTGAAAAAATAAATGAGCACAAAACTCATATGCAACGCGACGGAGGGAGCAACGTGGAGGAACATCAGTATTAAAACCTGATAGCAAGAAATTTATGGGAAGCAATTGTGAGCAAGTTTTCATAAAAAATCTGGCTTTTAAAAGGAATCTTAACCTTCCAAATTATATTCCAACCAGATCATCTAGCACACGGTGGCAGCTCAAGGGCAAGCTAATAAAGTTATAAATCGACTTGGCTGTGGGATTACCAAAAGCTTCTAGAGCCCAAATCCATTGATCCTCGTAGGGGGCAGCAGGCATATTAATAGCAAGAATCTTATGCGGTAAACAGGGAGCAAAACACTGATCAATCAAAATAGAATTCAAGGTGGAGCCCAACATGAGATCCGCAATCGTTAAAGAGAAAACTGAGGAAAACACATTCACATACGTGGGCATAAAACATAATAGACCATTAACAAACCACGGATCAAATAAACATGAGTTTTAGAATCATTGCCAATTTGCTTTGTGAGACCATGTTTTATAGCATTCAAAGCCTAAACAGGAGCCTCCAAGACCAGGCTTTGGGTACTATTGCCCTCTTTTTACTCCCATTCTTGTTGGTTGCTTGGATTGATGATCCAAAAACATGCCACGTCATACTTATTTGTAGGCAATAAGTGAAGATTCTAGACACAAACTAACTACACACGTTTATTATATATATATCGAAGTTTAACCATATAATTTTGTTGTTAGAAAAAAAAAACTAGAGAATTCAAAAGGTGGTGTTGAGTTTTAACATACATATAAGATGATAATTTGAGGGCATTTCATAACGTAAGGTGACTGTGCACATGAACAAGTTGAACATAAATGAGCTAAAAGCACAACCTCCATCCTCCCAATTGATGCGCACATACCGTACAATGATGATTATGCGTTGCTAGCCAATCTTTTCATGCTTTCATCTTAAGGATGCACATCCAACTTTTGTTCTTCACAAATTACATATGACTAATATGTTGCCGGTATTTCTGACAAAAATGAATTTGTCAGCACTACGCCGCCCGTTTGGATAGAAAAATTATATTCTAGGATTAAGTCATATTAACCCCCATGGTTACTCCTCACTATTCTCACGAGAGCAGTCCAATTCTTGCCCAGTCGAAGAACAGAAATAGCTTGGACTCCACCTGCCGATCCAAAAACTGTTTGACAAAAAATTCGTAAATAAGGTGATAACCCCAGCCGTTATTCTGATGCCAAAGGGGGCCCCGCCTCTCGGTGCTAACTTAATCTGAACATAATCCAACATTCTTTTTTTTTTAGTATCAGGAGGTCATAATCTTTTTATCGACCTTCCAGCACTGTCATTGTTAATCTGTTAGATGTCGAATTGTCGGGCTCCTTGGAGGTCATAGAAATGAAGACACCAGGTTGCTCAGGCTGAGTTAGCACTGCAGATTCACTAGCCAGCATCAAAATAACTTCACCCATTGTTGGCCTCTCTTCACTCTTCTCTTGCACACAGAGCAAGCCAACATGGAGACATCTTAAAACTTCAGACTTGTTGTGAGGCATTCCAATTGCTTTCTCCAGAAGTTCCAGGGATCTACTGTTCTTCCATAGTGTCCAAGCCTACAAAATGCGTTCATAAAGAACACTGTGAAGATTCATTTTGATTGAGAGAAAAATGAAGATTTCTGCATCTGATTGAACTTGATGCTTACATGTCCTAGAAGGTTTAGAGGATGGTGTGCTTGCGTTACAGTTCGGTTCCTTTTGCCGCTCAAAACTTCTAACACTATCACGCCAAAACTGAAGGCATCAGATTTTTCTGAGAACTTACCATACATTGCGTATTCTGGGGCCATGTATCCACTGTGTTTCGTAAGGAAAGTTGTCAAAATAATGTATGTTTCATAATCTATTTACATTCAAGGAAACGTTTGTTTAGTTCGGTAACACTTACTATGTCCCCACAACTCTTCTGGTAATCTCTTCAATTTGATCTTCTTTCAGAATTCTTGCCATGCCAAAATCTGAAATCTTGGGATTCATGTTTTGATCGAGGAGAATGTTGCTGGTCTTCAAATCTCTGGATAATTTTCAGCCTAGATTCTTGGTGCAGATAAAGAAGTCCCCGTGCAATGCCAACTATGATATCAAGGCGTTTACGCCAGTCCAACAAGGGAAGCTTCGTTTTATCTAGTATGACATTTCAACTTTCAGTTAGTACAGGAAATTAAGTCACATCTCATAAAGCTGGCCATTAGGTGCATTTCAGACTAACAAAGATGTTCCTAGATCCTATTCATGCATGGGGTATAAGGAGAAAGTCTGACTGTATACATATATTGTTAAAAAATGGACATTTTAACTGCATGACAGTGTGCCAGGTGAACGCAATCATAAAAGTCACACTAACATAATAAGATTACTGGTATCATGTAGACCAAAACACTGCAGAAACATGTTTCTAAAACAAATTTCTACGTACTCAAGTATCAGATAAATTATATTCAGATCACAACATGCGCATATAGATGTGTGATTTGAAGTGATCCAGGACGAACCAAATATGTAAGAATCCAAGCTGGTATTTTGCATGAACTCATAAATAAGCATTCTTTCATCATCCTCGATGCAACAGCCGAGTAAGCGAACAAGATTCCTGTGCTGAAGTTTGGAAATTAATAAAATCTCTGTCTTGAACTCGTCTAGGCCTTGAACAGAATACTTTGACAACCTCTTCACAGCAATCTCTTGTCCATCTTCCAATTGACCCTGTTAATTGATACTTCATGTATTTCTGAGAGCTTTCTTGAAAATTTTCAGAAATGAGAAACAAGTTACAATGCGCATAGTGCATTGCTATTTAGCTGGAACCATTACCTTGTATACAGGGCCAAACCCACCTTTTCCAATTAGGTTATTGGAAGAAAAATCATCAGTGGCTGCTTTCAGAGTAAGTTTACTGAATAGAGGCAACTCAACCTCATGCTCTTTATCTTCAGCAGCGGAACTTAGACTTGATGGGAAAATCCGAGAACAAGTAGAGAAGATCACAGAGAGATTGCAGAAAAATAGAGGAGACACACGAAATTTACCCAGGTTCACCCTTGAGATTAGGGCTACGTCCTGCAAAGAGGTTCCACCCGAACGGGACCGCCGTCGGGGGACGGGGCCCCCCGAACCCCCCCTTTCGTTCGTACGTCAATAATACTGTTAATTGGGTAATACTCAGATTCCCCTAAGCTCACGTGGGCGAACCCGGTGTGAGAAACAAGGGGCCATGAAGTATTCACCAACTCTAACATTCTCCCATTTGGTGGATACTTCACACCAATGAGAGCCTTGCCAGCAACATTCTTCTTCAATCCGACAGCAGTAGAGCACCACTCAAACTTTACACCTGTAACTGCTTTAGTCATAAAATCAGAACTATTCTCTGTTGTATCAACCTTTTTAAGCTGAACCTCTTTCTTTTCCACCTTTTCCCGAATAAAGTGGTATTGGATGTCAATATGCTTTGTGCGTGAGTGAAATGCGGGATTCTTAGCTAACTGAATAGCACCTTGATTATCACATCTCACCTCTATAGCACCTTGCTCAAATCCGAGCTCTAAGCACAACCGTCGTAGCCATATGGCCTCTTTTGCAGCATGAGTAAGAGGCATATATTCTGCTTCTGTAGAAGAAAGTGCTACCACGCTTTGTCTCTTGCTCATCCAACTTAGTGCAGCCCCAAATAATGTAAAAACATATCCGCTAGTGGATCGTCTACCATCAATGTCTCCACCCCAATCAGCATCTACATGACCCACAATATCAAGCATCTTTCCTTTCCTTGTACCTTCAAAACACAACGAAAAATTTGAAGTTCCACGAAGGTACCTGAAAACTCTCTTGATAGCATTCCAATGTTCCCTGCCTGGGTTAAACATATATCGACTCAAGACTCCCACTGCTTGGGCTATATCTGGACGCGTGCACACCATGACATACATCAAGCTGCCCACTGCACTTGCATATGGCACACGATCCATCTCTTCAGCTTCTTCATCCGTCTTCGGGCATTGCTCTGCAGAAAGTTTGGTTCCTAGAGACATAGGAGTACCCACTGGCTTGCAGTCCGACATGTTAAATTTCTTCAACACTTCTTTTATGTACTTCTCATGTCCTAGTCACAACTTTCGCTTCTGACGATCCCTTCTAATCTGCATGCCCAAAATAAAATTCGCTGGCCCTAAGTCTTTCATCTCAAACTTCTTGGCCAACAAACCCTTCACTGAATTCACCATCTTCATACTGTTTCCAATCAGCAACATGTCATCAACATACAATGTAAGAATGACAAACTGATCTCCAACTCTCTTCACATAAACACAATGATCTGAATCTGAACGTACAAACTTGAGTTCGAGTATGTACGTATCAAACTTCTGGTACCACATCCTTGGCGACTGCTTCAATCCATACAAAGACTTCTTCAATTTGCACACCAGTTTTTCTTTACCTTGAACTTCAAAGCCTTCTGGTTGCCTCATATATATCTCTTCCTCCAAGCCCCCATGAAGAAATGTCGTCTTCACATCCATCTGCTCTACCTCAAGATTATATGCTGCTGCCAGAGATAGAACAAATCTGATTGAAGTCATTTTCGCCACGGGAGAAAAAATCTCATCATAGTCGACTCTCTCAACCTGAGAGTACCCTTTAGCTACCAGCCTCGCCTTGTACTTCTCTACAGACCCATCCGGTTTCAGCTTTCGCTTGAACACCCATTTGCAACCAATTGCCTTTCTATCCTTAGGCAATTTACACAAACTCCATGTTTCATTCTTATCCAGTGACTGCATCTCATCTGCCATAGCAAGATCCCACTGATTTGCATCATCCATAGACCTTGCATCTTTTACAGAATTAGGTTCTTCTCCGATGATGCTCAAAGCATGAAACGAACTCAGAGCACTAAGAGAGTATCTCAAAGGTGCTCTTTTTTCTCGTGTCGATCTCCTGAGAACTGGTATGGTAGTACCAATATCTGGGTCTTCATCTGAATCTGCATCTTCAACTTCATTAACCGAGTCCTCTTGATCCGGTTCTATAACAGACTCAACTGAAGTATCTTGTGCATCCACCTCTGAAGTTTCAGAATCGGAATCTTCTTCAAGCACTACCACTTTCTTAGGTTCATCACCTTTTTGAACTTCAACTTGGGAACGTGATTCACGGAAAACAACATCCCTGCTGTAAACAATAGTCCTTGACTTTGGATTCCACAGTTTGTAGCCCTTGATCCCTTCCTTGTATCCGACAAATATGTTCTTTTCAGATTTACTATCAAGCTTACCCCGCTTTTCCTTGGGTATATGAACATATGAGTCACATCCGAACACCCGAACATGAGACAAATTTGGCTTCTTCCCAAACATTGCCTCATAAGGTGTCTGATCCTTCACTGATGAGGTCGGTGAGCGGTTCTTCAGGTAGTTTGCTGTGGCTACAGCTTCTGCCCAGAATTCTTGCCCCAATTCAGCCCAACTCAGCATACATCTGGCATTCTCTATGAGTGACCGATTTAACCTTTCAGCTACTCCATTCTGCTCAGGTGTATATGGAGTTGTCTTCTGCCTAGCAATACCATTGTCCACGCAGGAATGCTCAAACTTATCTGAACAAAATTCACCTCCATTATCTGTACGAAGGACCTTGATCTTGCAACTCAATTGATTTTCCACCAAAACTTTAAATTCTCGAAACTTATCGAATACATCTGATTTATTCTTGATAAAATAAATCCAACTGTATCTCGAAAAATCATCTATAAAAGAAACATAGTACATGGACCCTCCAATAGATGAAGTCGGAGTTGGTCCAAAGACATCACTATGAATCAGTTCGAGAATCTTCGTTGCTCTTGAACCTGTGTGTTGAAAACTGACTCGGTTCTGTTTTCCATGGAGGCAATGTTCACAGAACCCGAAGTCCACATAACAATCCGGAACTCCTTCTACCATCTGACTTGATGCTATAGTGGAGAGTCCTTTTTCACTGATATGGCCTAATCTCCGATGCCACAACATAGATTTGCTGTCTTCATCTTCTTTGGCCTCTTCAGAAATAAATCCGCAGCCCACAGATATTGTCTCTCCGAGCAACTTGTACAACGTGCCATAGCGAACCCCTCGTGCAATTACAATCGACCCTCTGATCATCTTGCACGAATCCTTATCGCAACTGAATATAACACCCGAGTCAGCCATTGTACCAACAGATAATAAACTCTTGCTCATAAGTGGTATATGCATCACATCTGGTAGAGTCTTCACCGTGCCATCATTCATCCTCAACTTCACCCTGCCACGTCCAACAATCTGAACCGCAGTGTCATCTCCGAGCATGACATCTCCACCATTATACTCCTCATATTCACAGAACCAGTGTTTATGAGGCATCATGTGGTACGAAGCACCAGTGTCGATAAGTCAGACATCTTTATCTGACTGTGCCGTACATGCAGAAGCCACATACATATCTCCTGCCTCAGCCTCTTTTTTGTCCGAGGTTGACTCAGCTTCTTTCTTATGAACCGGCTTGTTTTTGCAATCTCGCTTCAGATGGCCCCACTCTTGACATCTCCAGCATTGCACCTTCTTATCCTTACTCTTCGAACGCCCACGAGATTTGGGTCTCCCTCTCTGATTTTGATTCCTTTCTGGTTGCCTTCCTCTGGCCGCTAGCGCCTCTTTACCAGAATTTGCTGATCCCTTTCTCCGTATTTCCTCTGATAACAAGGCAGCACATACACTTTCATACGAAAGTTCTTTATCCCCGCCACCAATCACAACAATCAGATTGTCCCATGAATCCGGCAGCGAACAGAGCAATGTTATTGCCTTATCATCATCTTGAAACTTAACACCGATTGATACAAGTTGACTGATCACCGTGTTAAAGTTATAAAGATGGGTAGAAAACGAGTCACCCTCCTGCATCCGAAGATTGTACAATTTCTTCCTCAGAAATAACTTGTTAACCAACGACTTACTTTGATATAGGGATTCCAACTTCCTCCACAGATCTCTGGCAGTAGGTTCGCCCATCACATTCGTAAGAATTGAATCCGCGAGACACAGCCGAATCAAATTCTTCGCCTTTCTATCAATCCGATCCCACTCTTCGATCGCCTTTGGATCTGCCTGACTGGAGGAGGCCTCGTTCGCGACCTTCGCCGCCTCCATGCCTGGTCTCTCCTTCTCGATTGCCGTCCAAAGATCTCGATCACAAAGGAGATCCTCCATCTTCATCTTTCAGAGATCAAATCGTGTTCCATCAAATTTTTCTATCTCGATTCGCGATCCTCCTGACATCTCGAATAAACCCTAATTCCTCGAACAACCTGTGCTCTGATACCAATTGATGGGAAAATCCGAGAACAAGTAGAGAAGATCACAGAGAGATTGCAGAAAAATAGATGAGACACACGAAATTTACCCAGGTTCACCCTTGAAATTAGGGCTACGTCCTGCAAAGAGGTTCCACTATATCGTTTAGGTTTATAGCCGCCACACAAAATTACATCAGAAATTAGGCTATTAATAGTCTCTCCAAACCGAGTTTAAAATCCAAACAAACAGAGAAAAAACCTAATCCGAACCACACGGGCCGGCTAAACAAAAGCCCAAAACCCGTCTAGGTTTCGGGGGCGCTGCCCCCGAACCCCCGCCCGCTCACCGGCGAGCGAGACCGCCGTCGGGGGGCGGGGCCCCCCGAACTCCCCCTTTCGTTCGTACGCCAACAATACTGTTAATTGGGTAATACTCAGATTCCCCTAAGCTCACGTGAGCGAACCCGGTGTGAGAAACAAGGGGCCCTGAAGTATTCACCAACTCTAACAAGACTGTTACCTGGCAAATTGAGTCACAAACATTTGTCAAGCAACCAAATAAAACAAATAGTCGATTATCTAAGGGAATAGAGATATTTACCCCATCAAATTGTTCAAAATATGATCATACGGACCTTGAGAATATGTTGAAGTTAAACCTGGATGCCATCCTCTTCTCCTCAGGTATAGAAACAAAGTACTCACGAGAAACACAGCCAACTACTGGAAGTATGATTTTGGACAGTGAAATATTCTTCTTTCCGGGCGTAGCACTTGTTGGAGCATTAACTTGGATTGTATCTTTCACGACAGAATTATGTAAAATGGTACAACGTGAGTCACATTACACACAACATTGATAACGGAAAATGAGTTGGATAAATGAATGCGTACCTAACTCAGATGCCGCAAGGCGAACAAAGAGATAATTCCCCCCTTGCAGATTCCTGACATCCCTGAGATCACCATACCATGTCAGACATCCATCACCTCCATCCGTAGCATACGCCATGCAAGAACAATTCTTCAAGCACCAATCAGTGCAATTGCCATGCGTCTTTGTGTTGTCTACTCTAACATTTGAAGTATCAGGAAGCTTTACGCTCTGCAATTCAAAAAATTCATCTGATGGGCAACTCAGAGGCACTTTCCTCACACAACCATCTGAGTAGTTCCCGCTGTTCCAGTTGTCGGATGATCTAATGGTGAATCCACGCACGCATTGGCATACAGGGGAGTAAGTTGCGGCGCATAAGGTGTTGGGACCGCAGTTGACGTAGTGATCACATGGATCAGGAGGCAAACGTCGCGAGGACGGACCATTGGTTCCGTTCCTCAGACCAGACAACTCCATGGAGCACTCCTGTTGTATCCAGAACAACTCTGGCTCTTCTCGACATGTCCATGGATCTGAACCAAGTGGTAAACCTCACGCTCATCGGAGACGAATTCCAGGCTAAGCTCGCTGTTAGTACTCGCGTATGGCTTACCATATGATGGTCCAGACCTGTAGATTTTGATAGAATCTTTCCATATGAGAACCTCGGGCACCTGACCAGCTTCTGTCTTGTAGTAGAAGTGACCCGGTGAAGGGTCTGTGGAACTCCTCCATGACGTGAGGTGCCTACTGAGATTGTTCCGGAAGTCCATTCCAATCTTCATGCCAGGTAAATAAGTGTCGCCAGGATGATCAAAACTCTGCCACACTACAAGCTTGGATTTCTCATTGGATACCACAAGGTTTCCGGACTCCATAAGCCGCAAGATCGGATTGGCCATATTGGACGTTCCTGACGACCACACGATGCCGCTGTTGTTACAGTAAAGAACAATGTTTCCATCTGCTGCAAGCTTCAGCACACCGGATGTGCTGTTGAGAGGGGAGGCACGGTTGGCCACCCACACACTGTTTGAACTGGTAGGTCATAGTACCAAATTCCAAGATATCTGTTGGAATTTCTCCCAGGGCTGAAGAAGCCAAGCGCAAACGTTCTTCCATCTGAGACTAAGATCTGGCCATCTGCAAGTGTCCCATCGGAGGTCATCGTGTCTCCTGAATAACCATCTGAAGTGTAGTCAACATGTAGGACTAATCAGTTGAAAAACTCTCCGAAGGAAAAATTGGAACCAATATAGAGAAAGTGCCTACAACCTTCAAGAACATGAAATGTTTCTGAAGAATAATTCACCTTGGGTAACATCGGGCTGACCGATAACAGACTCAGCTGCCATGATTCCAAGCAAAAGCAGCAGTATCTGTGTTGCCATTTGTTGCGTCAATTTTTGGATGCTTCAATCTGCTAATTTCGCGAGCTACATGAGGTTACTGTGAATTGAGCTAAAGACATCATCTTTAAGCAGGGAGGATTACAGATCCCTAATTTTCCTGCTAATCCATGTTTCCTTCTATGTAATTGTCCACTGACTTTTAAGTCAAACGTCCATTCGTCCTTCAGGGAGCCAATTCATTATTATATGATACTGAAAGAACCTGAGAAAGCATCCAGATTCCTGGTACATAATCAAATCGCAACATTTTGACTTCTGAAGGAAACTAAGTGTCAATGTTTTAGGAAAATCACATTGAAGTTGTCAAAGGCTTGACAATTCTTTTGTGTTGAAATTGACTGAGTAAAACATCAGCAAACTAGTGACTAAATTTTCCAAGAAGCAATCTCTTTCTGATCATGCAAAGAGCATTCATTCTCTTGTACAAAATAGACGAGCATGGCATGTCTGTCTTCCAGCTGCACACAATTATCAGACTTCGTCATCTAACTAGGAGTTATTCCCTTTTGGGAACAATATTGAACCTTTCTTACTAACAAATAACATGGTCATGGTAATGATTTTTTTCGCATTATTATTTTTTTCAAGATTTTTTTTTATAAAACTCAGATCATAGTGTTTATTACAAAACTCACCTCTCTACACTTTGTTTATTTCTACAGATATAATATGTTTCAAATATCCTCCTCACTTTGTTTCTTTACAGATGTTATATTTTTTTCAAACATCCTAGAATCAGGGTGGAATGGTCTTATTCTCAATTATTTCAAATGTTGGGTCTTAATTAGTCATTCTTTCAGTTGCTGATTGCAGAAAAGTGGAAGCCATCATCCATTTTTTTATGACAAATCATAATCTCATACACAATGATCTGGTGTCCATTTTTCTTTTCTATTTGGCATAATTAGGCTCATAGAATTTCTGTGCAGCAGAGTTTCTATAAACTCATGAGTCCGGAGACTGAAAAAGATAGTCCAATGCTTCATCTTCCCAAAAGCATGGCGACAGAATTATTGGATGACATGACATTCAAATCGATTGATGTTGAATCTGGGTCTGTGAGGGTTGTGTCTGTGGTGAAAATGGGCTGCTTAGGAAGGGCGTAACTGAAAGAATCAGTCTCCAGCAACGCAATTGCTGAGGACATGTTTGGCCGATCGTTTGGATGATCCTGCACACAAAGCAGTGCCAAATTGATGCATCTAGACACTTGGGTTTTAGAGCAAGATGTTACAAGAACCGGATCAACGAACTCCAGGAGTCGGTCTTCTTTCCACATCTTCCAAGCCTACAAGCGAAAACGAGCTTCAGATTTTGATAAGGTTTCATAAATTGAAAGAGAAGGAAAGAGTCACTTCTAACTTACAAATGATATAAGATTCATTGCTGATTCGGGGTGACTAAATGTAGTGTTCCTATTTCCATTGACTATTTCAAGAATCAGTACTCCAAAGCTATACACATCTGACTTCATTGAGAATAAGCCTTGCATTGCATACTCAGGTGACATGTAACCACTGCATTTCATTACATGAGACGATTGTAAATTTCTTCAGTCATATGATTCAAATTTTAGCATAGCTGAAAAGAAAAATGAAGCGACAAATTACATACTATGTGCCGACGACTCGCTGTGTATTCGCCTCGTTGTCTTCATTTCTAAAAATCCTCGCCATTCCAAAATCTGAAATTTTAGGACACATGAATTCATCTAGCAAAATGTTGCTTACTTTCAAGTCGCGATGAATTATCCGGAGTCTTGAATCTCTGTGAAGATATAATAAACCACGTGCAATCCCTTCGATGATGGTGTGCCGTGCAGTCCAGTCTACTAAGTCCTTTTTTGCAGGATCTGTTTGATCTTTAAATGAGCACAGTACATGGTGCAAACATTTGGATGGAGAAAAAATGGACCCAGATGTTACAGAGCACTCACCGAAGATAAATGCATCCAAGCTCCCGTTAGGCATGTATTCATATATCAGAATCCTCTCCTCCTCATGAATGCAGCAACCTAATAACCTAACAAGATTTCTATGTTGTAACTTTGAGATTAAGATGACCTCGTTCTTGAACTCCTCAACACCTTGCACTGAATTCCTTGATAATCTTTTCACTGCTATTTCCTGCCCTTCGGTGGACACTCCCTGTGGTCGAAATGCAGTCATTATTAATTTATTATGCAAGGCTGCAAATACAAGTTGAACTTTTCCCCTCTAGTTTTACGTTCCATCTTAGGCAGCGAGAACAACAAGAAATTATTTGTTTATGGTTATGTATATGGACTACTTACCTTATAAACAGGTCCAAATCCACCACTACCAATCAAATTAGAGTCCGAGAACTCATTTGTAGCAGCCAGCACAGAATCAAAGCTCCATAGTTGGGACTCTGATAACTTATCCTCATTACTTTGGTCTATAGTCCCGGTTGAGAGCAAGCCACTAGCCACTGCTTCTGTATCTCTTCCTGAATGTCCTGATATTTCTTCCTTAACTGGCTTCCTAAAGATACCTGACAGTACAATTTGATGTGAATAATTATGAATGCACATGTCCAATTCATTGTTCATCCAGTTTTATGGATGCCTGACAGATCAGTTCTTAAAGTACATAAAAAAAGTTGAAACAAGTTGCGGGAATTAGGTACCTTTGATTCTCTTCCTGCACTTCCAGAACAGAAATGTGCATCCTAAAATAAAGACCACCGACAGTACCACAATAATTGCTATGATGAAAGGCTTCACCTTGTTGTCATCTGCAACAGAATTCGGTCAATTTTCACGTGCTATAAATGAAATCTTTCAAATACACCTCGACAGGTGAACTGATGAATCAAGCTAGAGGTGAAAGACAAATAATAGAGAATAGGTGCTAGTCCTAGATGATAAGTATAGTTTACTTCTACCTAAGCTCGTCTGTTCATTTCCCAATGCCAACGAAGTTAAGACGTAAGAAATCAGTTAACTAATTATCCCCACAGATGTATGAGCCAATGAACTTGAATAGGAAGAAAACAGATTTAACTGCATGACAAGACTCTTTCAGCGTATTTTTGTGCCTCAAAAAGAACTTTGAATTCCCTTCATTTTGCCTGCCTAAAGCTTATACCACGTTAAATCCGATTCAGGTAATGACTTTCTCTGTCATCTCATTTCCACCTACATAATTGATCACTGTTTCTAACAGTGTTGCTAAGCTCAATAGTTAGTTACTAAGAAAATCAATTCAAATTCGTGGAAAGTTACCAAAAAGGATATCATGCAAGCTTCTGATTGCAACCGGATTTGTATCCTGAACCAAATGATGACTTCGTTTAGAAGAATCCTAAAAAATTCCAACATCTATGTGTTTGTTTGTATAATGGCCTTTGTGAGACTTGTCTAATCTGATCAACCATGTCGATCTACAACTCATGTTAATAGCTGCACTAAGCAACGACTTCACTTGTGCCGAACTTGAGCAATAAACAGAAACAACATTTCTGAGGGAAGGATCACTAACCAAGTTCAGAGTTTGCAAGCCGGAGATACAAATCTGTGGAATCGTCTCCATCGGAGGAGAACACCTGAACGTCCACCAAATCGACACCCCACAACAGGCACCGGATCCCGCTGACATACGCGTAAGCTGTGCACGAGCAGTTCTTCAAACACGTATCTCTGCAGCCATTGGCGTCCACTTTGTCGCTGTTCAACCAATCCGACAAGTCTGGCAGCTTCACCCCTTTCAACCTCAGGAACCCATCTCCTCCCCCAGCTCCGGTACCTTTAGGACTCCCGCACCCCAAAGAACTCCTCCTCGTGCACCCGCTCGACCAATTTCCGTTGCTCCACTCCTCGCTCGAAGCCGGCACGAACCCCCGCATGCAGCTGCACGTCGGAGAGGCCCCGTCCGTGCACGTCGCGTACTTCCCGCATCTGTTGTAGAAGTCGCAAGGGCCGAGAGGTTGTGCCCAGTACTCGACCCACGCGCTCGTATCGTTCTTCCAGATCATATGCTTGATGATTCCATCCCACGTTAACACGTAGCGGTGAGAGCTGTTGACGTTGTTGTAGAAGAAGTACATCTTCTGGTCCTGGTCGTTGTTGAGCCTGAACCCGTAGACGTATTCCGACACCATGCCGTGAATTCCAATGAACACCTGGCCGTTCCACCGCCCGGACCGCCACCTCGGCATGCTGCCGTCCCACATAAAGATCTGGGTGGAGGCGCTAGGATCCATGCCGAGCGAGAAGCGCCCCGCCGCGGGGTCGGACTCGCTCGTCCACGACGTCAGCTTTTGGTTCGCTCCCGTCCTGAGGTCAAGCCCAGCCGTCATGCCCGGCATGTAGGTATCAGTCGGGTTGTCGAAGCTCTGCCACGCAATGCTGCCGGAATTGTTGACGATCAGATTGCCTTTATCCGTGAGCTGGGCAGAGGAGCCGGGGGACGCCATGGTGATGTTCGACGACCACCGGGCGTCACCGTTGGCGTCGAGTACGACGAGGTTGCCGTCGCCTCCAATGGCGAGGGAGCCGCCACTCGCGACCGGGCTTCCTCTGTTGGCGACCCAGAGGACGGTGTCAGTGGAGAAGTTGTAGTACCAGATGCCGACGTACCTGTCGGACGTGCTGTTGCGAGGGCTGAAGAATCCGAGCTCGAAGACGTTGCCGGCGGAGACCAAGGTGTCGCCGTCCTTCAAGGGTCGGTCCCGTGTGATGGTATCCCTTGCATGGGCGAGCTGACACAGAGTCACGAGCAAGGCGGCCAGCAGCTGACGCATGAGGGCACTGTTGGCGGCCATCTGAGCAGAGCTACGTAACGTAGTACAGAACTGGCACAAAACAAAAAAAGCAGGTACGTTTGTTGCAGTCTCCCCCACCCACCCCCCTTTGTATTATATTTAATTGGAGTACAATTAACAGTGAGGGTCACTGCCTGATGACATATGGAATAGCTGATGAAGATTGAGATTGGTGACCGCATTGAATCCAGCCAATTTTTTTTTCTCTCTTCTTTGTTGTACTTTTCTTCCTGTTTTCTACTTTTTTTTCTTTTTCAGTAGGTAAACTTCATTTCAGACATGAGGCAAAAATTAATGACTTTATAATGGTCTTGTGGCCTACGAGGGCATAGTCATCTTTTGCATTTAAACTTTGTTTTTTTTTTAATAAGTACAACATATATATATACATATTTTTTTTAATATTTTGGGTGTGCATACACATGGGCTTAATTAAAATTAGGAGTATTTAGAGGTCTAAAGTAGGAACTCTACGTATTTTCTTTTCACTGTAAAAATCAGAATCTTCTCAATAGACTAGTAGTTTTTGACTAATCCAATTTGGAATGAAGAATATAGAAGTTTAAAACTTACTTTACAGTATGATCTTCTAGAGTAATTTAAGCATTCAACAATGCATGGGCCACTCCATGTTTCGTTTGTATGGAACCATGCATTTCGGCTTTGTCTTTTGAAGATAAAAAGGTCGAAAACACATTCGATAAGGAAAACCACAATGAAGTCTAGATGTTCCATCATGGATTCGTTCAAGTTTTCATTATAAAAATTAAATTTAAAAAAAAAATGGTATACAAAAATAGTTGAGAGAATAGGGGTAAAGAAAAACAACAAGAAATTAATAAAGAATGTAAACAGTGACCGAGAGTTTAATTAACTTGTAACCTCTTATTTCAGGAAATCTCGTGTGCAAGAAAAATAACTTTTGATATTTAGTAAAGTAGCATAATTCGTATATTCCTGCGAAGATTTATGATTTGATGCTTTGTAGTTGTAGATGACAACTCTTCGATATATTTATGGTTAACTTCTGTAGCAAGGACAGACCTAGAAATTTTCTTAAGAAGACAAAACTATATTATAAGAATAATAAATAATATACTTTTTAGTGAATTTCAAGTTATCTTATTAAAACTTATATAATATATATGCGCCTCCCAAGTACACGCAGTTCCATCCTGTTATATATATATATATATATATATATATATATATATATTGTGGAAAAGAAAAACAAAAGGAAAATTTCGTTTTTTCTCTCTCATTAGAAAACTCTTTTGATAAAGATGATATTGACCTCCATTTGGAACCTTTTTGTAAGATGATTGGATGTAGATGGTAATCAAATAATGGATCTTTTAAAGCTGGACCGAGATAACGAAAGATCATTAGATACAAATTCACAAAGTAAATGCCATTCAACATAAAGTTAAAATAAAATAGGTAAAGTTAGGTGAAAAAGATGAAGGGATGTGCTCGGGTAAATTACATCAATTATCTCTAAATTTTGAGTGTTGTAACTACTTGATCCCTAGCCTTTAATTTATAATTAAATTGTCCTTCAACTTTGACTTTTTTACATGCTTCGTCCACTTGATCGGTAATTGTTGGTTTTTCGGATAAGTTGCTGATGTGGCACAATAAAAAATATTATAAAAATCAATTAAAAATAAAAAAAATGGTGTGAGTTCGTCGATGCCCCCATGCGAGCTCGCGAGGGGGACTGGTGCGAGTTCGCCAGCCCCTCTCTTCTTCCTCGCCGCACGAAGAAGAGAGGGGTTGGCGCCCCCTGCGCAAGCTCGCCGCACTCAAGAAAGAAAAAAGCAGGGCCAGCGACCTCCCTCTTTTTCCTCGCTGTGCGGGAGAAAGAAGAGGGGGGTCGGCACGCACACAAACACACCCCTTCTTCCTCGTGTGCATCAAGGAAGAAGAAGGGGCCGTCGCCTCTTGTGCGAGCTCGCCGGCAGGGCGCCGGCCCCATCAGGAATGCACGCTGAGCATGTCGGCGACAATTTTTTATTTTTATAATATTTTTATTAAATTTATGATTTTTATGGGTCATGTCAATAATATAATCAGAAAATCGTTTGTTACCAATCTGGAGGACGGGACGATGTGTGTAAGAAAAATAAAGTTCGGGAATAATTTAATTATAAATTGAAGTTGATAGATTATTGTGATATTGAATTAAAATTGGAGAATGATTCATATAATTTATCTGATGTGATGGGCTCATGGAGATTCCCATGAAATCTTAAATAAGTGCACAACATAAAAGATATGCATTTAATTATCTTGATATATAGGGAGTTATATACATATATATGCGGGTAGCATTAATGGGGCTAGCTAAGAATAGATGGTGTTGCTATATATCCAAGATAAGGGTTTTAGTTGGCCGCTATATTTGTTCAAAGCAAGGCCTGGTAATTGCCAGCTCTTCATCACATTAAAAACTGTAATTTCCACTTGCTTCTTTTGTTTAGTCTGTAAGGCTCCAATCACCATCTCCTTTTAGCTGACTAAAGTTATTCATTTTCCTAAAATTGGATTTGCCTTCCTGGTCTTGAAATTTCTAATAATATCATTGTAACTTAGGCATGGTAGGTATAGAAGGTGAGCTATGGACTCCTGGCAAATTGTGAGAGAAAATACAGGACAATTTTGATTATGCATGAATGAGGTTTGGCAATTCTGTGAACATGCTTGGCATTTCAAAGTTGTATCATGAGATTTCTGTTATCAATCATGCACTTATAATTGTGTGTGTGGGTGGGTGGGTGGGTGGGTGGGCTTTCTTACTGGGCAAACCACATGCACTCACTTCTATGTCGATAGTTAACAAAAGAAAAAACACAATTAAAGTTGTTTGTTTAAATCCATCTTATAAATTGAGTCGCTCAGCATCTTCTTCTTTCTTAATTACTAATCTGATTTCTCATCTTGGATTCAACCCTTTTAAAGTTATTCAACTTCATTTTTAAATTCTTTCCTAAAACATATTATGTCATCTTTGATGTTAATGTGTCAGTGTTAGTCATTGTCTTGCACTTATAATTGACACTTCAAGAATATAAATACTTACTGTCATAAGGAGTTGTTCAAAGAATAAAGTAAAATTCGAGGACCACTAACAAAATTTGAGGAGTTGTCATAAGGGTGCAATTAGGAGTGATGATCAGAATGGCAGGGTGGGTGGATTTCGGTATTTCCCTTTTGTAATAATAAATTTTACAAGGAAGTCCCAAAAGAATAAGAACTCATTTAACCTCCACTCCCAACCCAATTCGTCTGATAGTTTGAATAGTTTGAGAGTTTTGTCTGTCATTATGATAATCAGACTTCGAGGGACATAAAAATTTTAGTATTAACTACAATATTTTCATTATAGACAGCGTTTCTTCATTATAAAATAATAATAAATTTGACTGTATGGGTTTGATATCTCCATTAGACATGCAAAAGGCACATTTTTTTCTGTTACTAAGAATTTAGGTACTATATGAATAATTTAGTGAAGCATAATGTATATTGGACCACATATACATGACATGATAATGGAACAATCAAGGAAACATCTCTTTACCTTTCTCTCATGCAACTTGTTTCCCCTCCTTTTATTTTCCTTTTTGGATAGATGTTCTCATGCAACTTTAGACGACCATACATGCAATGGTCAAGCTGATCATACATAAAGGATATCTTCACTTTCCTGGTATGTCAAATAAAATCCCTCCATGTCCACACATAAAGACAACAATATTCTACAACATGTTGGATTTACAGTTTTGAGCAGTTGGCATGGAATATGGGTGGTAATTCTGATTGTATATGGGTGTTAATTCTGGTTGTAGATTATAATAGTGAGAAGTGATGAGGTGGAGTAGTTAAGTCCTCCTAATATCATATTTCTTATTAAAAAATTACTAATAATAAATCAAATTAACCTTCTCCTTTCCTCTCTCTCTCTCTCTCTCTCTCTCACTCACCGGGCGATCGGACCGTTCCGACCATCAACTGGCCACCAAGACGGTCTATATATTATGAGTCCCAAAATCGAACTCCTAGTTTAACCGGATTGAACTGGTTAAGATCGGTAAAAATACGGTCAAAATCAGGGAAAAAAATGAGTTGAACCACGGTTTTTGGACCAGCTAATTTTTTGTTATGAGATAATTTTATAAATTTTATTATTATAAATTTAAAAAATATTCAAAGATAAATTTTCTTCATAAGTAATCATATTGGCCCACTAGTGTTCTCTAGTTGACTCTTTACTCTCATATTGCTATTATTATTATGTCTTTACACCTTACTTGTTCTTTTTTTCTTTCATTTAGCCTAGAATTTATTAAACTTTAAACTTTAACTTATGGATTATAATTTTATTCAAAAATTTTTAATACCATAATTTTATATTATAATATAAGTTAAATTATATAATTATTACATTATATATAATATTTATTATATTAGATAAATTAGTTCGGAATGAATGGTGCAAACTTCTTTGTTATATGTATATTATACAATAAAATTATAACATACTTAGTATAGTATAGTATTATATATACATGTATATATGAGTTTATAATAATATATATACACAAATTTAAAATTTCTTTAATTTAATATGTAATAATTTCATATTTAGTAAACCACTAATTATACTATATATTTATTTATAGAATATTATAAAAATATTATGAAAAAATATTTATTTGTTGCTTCTAACATAAAAAAACAAAGATATGAAATACAAAAAATAAAGAATAGAAAAATTTGTATATAATAATCAAATTAAATAAGATTTCCATTTATTAAGTGTAAAATAATTTTAATATCAAATCTTAATTTTAAATTTTATGATTTATGATTGTTATTTTTATAACTAAATGTTGACATAGGTATATAATCAAAATATAATAGTTTAATTTAGTATACTATATTAAATATAATGTTTTATTACTATCTGGTCTGATCGGTTCGACCGGTTCGACTTGAAATAAATACATATTCAAGTCATTGTCCAGTCTGATCATAATAACATTGTTCATTGTCTCTTTTCTCACTCATATTCATAAACAAATATTATGATAAAATAAATTTATATTTATATTTCATTTTCAGCTTTTTTAAAATAGATTAATAAAATAATTATAGAAAAATAAATAATAAAATAAAAAAGGTCAAACAAGAAATAGAAAAAATAAAATAAATGATAAATAACTATATGATAAATACATGTTATGCATTAAATATTATAAATAATTTAATATATAATGAAGGGTAACATGATTTTTACTTCATTATCTCACCCCAAGTTCTTTATAATTTATTATCCAAATATTAATTTTCTAATGACACATCATACTCAATGTTTTAAAAATAGGATCGGAGATCGGATCGGCATGCCGACCGAGGTTCGGCCAATTCAACCGGGAGTCAACTGGTTGAACCAGATTTTTATATAATGATATTATTTATAATTATTTAAGAGTAATTTAATACATAAGTTATTATAAAAATGATTAAACTAATTAAATAATATATTTCTTTTTATTATTACTAATATAATAGTATAAATTTATTTACTAATATATTATTACCGAATTTTATTCTCTTTTCATATATAACTCTCTTTTATTTTAGTAGTTTTTTTTTATTATTACTAATATAATAATCTAACTTCAATTGCAATCTAAATTTATTACTAATATATTATTACCGGATTTTATTTTCTTTTCACATATATCTCTTTTGATTTAATTTGATTAATATTTGGTTTCCATTTTGATTTATTTCCTCTAGTCAAGGATTCAAGATATTTCCTTTTATTTTCTTATTTGAAATTGTTTCGCCTTTCTCTCTCCTTTCACTTTCACGTCCAAAACTTTCCAAATATATTAAATTATTTAAACATGCATTCATATCCCCTAATAAAAACTTTCAATATTTTATTATTCTCTTAATAATATATTTCAATTTTTATTCATTCTCTCCAACTACCATCTTTCCTTTTATTTTCTTATTTTAAATACTTCTTTTTTTTCTCCATCAATCTTCATAACCTTCCAATTCCATCTAAAATAATTTGGTAACTTTAAACTTTAATATTCCCTAATAGATTATTTTCATATATATATTGAAAAAAATAAAAAAATTTGGTTCAATCGAATTCATCGGTTCAACTCAGTTTTTTTTATTTTTTCCGAGCCAATCCGATTCTTTAACATTTTTTTGTTTTACTAATAAACCGGACCGATTTTCTTACTGATTCGCGATCGGACCGATTGAAGTGGCCGATTCGAACCAATTTTTAAAACATTGATCATACTTCACCAACCCATCCCTCAACATATCAGTTCATCACACTCCTCTATTAAGTAGATAGAAAAAAAAGGTAGAAGATAAAAGAGCTTAAATTCCAAATAATAAATTCAGACTCGAAAGGATCCTTCTGGTTCTCAAAAAAATAAGATGGAGAAAGATTCTTGATTTTTCTCCATAAACTACCTTTTTGCTTCGCTACACTTTCTAGTTAATACATACAATTATGTTTTACTTCTATAAAAGAAGGGCCTATAACTATGATCCATACAATTTATGCACCTAAGGACGATTTGACCGACCCTAAATGCTACTACTATGCTATCAAGAGGATTAGCTATCAAAAACATTTATCCAGCAGTGAATTTCTTAGATTCAACGTCAACTAACCACGCTGGAAGGAACATTATAAAACTGCAAAGAGTTACCTTTGCCATGCAGATCAAGAAGTCCATAATTTATTATTACCTTATATAGCCATCTTTTCCATGTTTGCCATCCAAGCTGCACAATGACGAATTGATGAATGCTTAAGGATCAGTAGTTGTTCCTTATATTAGAAAAAGGAAAAAAGAAAGGAGAAAATGTTTATGCAATTAGAGGTCCCGTACCTTTTCTTTCAACTTAGAATTCAATAATTGAAAATTCAATAATTCATACTCTGTGTGAATCATGATATATGAAACTTTAACGAATCAAACTCAAAATGTAAAAAACAACGATAATCATTTCAAAATTTTAATACAAGCAATTGAGATTCTTTTTTGGCCACCCTAATGTGAGAGTTTTTGCTTTCGACTGATTTAGATAATGTCAATCAATTTTCTTATATGCACACAAAAAATAAAATGAACATCTTTATTAGATTTTTAAAATCGGCACTGGAATAGTCGAATGTACCAATCCAAACGTCGACCAGACCGGTGAAAGTAGAGTTTGATTTTTTTAACTATTGTCACATCTGGAAAGCGACAACAATCATTCAATCAACACGATGTTAAAAAGCGTATTAGTTACAAATTGAAGTCTCGATCCACCGTCGAGTTCGACTAATCTAATGTATTTCGAGTAACACGTTTGTCTATAATCGGTAAGATTTCAAATGAAAATTTTTATACATTTACAGAAATTTGAATTTTAGACATTTACTTAAACGAAAAGAAGCTGATATCCATTCCATCTCAATTTCCGTTAATAAAAATGTGGAAGGGGGCAGCTTGTCTTGATGGAGACTTTGATTATTCATTAGGAACTATGCACAAGTAGAGGCATTAGGCTCGTCTGTTTCTGGTTCTTGTATTGCTGGTCAGGTACGTTCCCAAATAAACACAAAGATGAAGACATTATTGTTCTTATATTTGGAAACATTTTCTTGTTTGGTAATTGTCCCGTCAATACTTGTCAAGAAAGGAGAGAGAGAAGGCCAAACCAAGGTTCTTACTTGGAGAGAGAGATAAAGATATTGACATATTGTGGGCATTGATATTTATGATTCCCATATTAAATGCCATAGGTTGCATAATTGTGCCTGCATTCATAGTTTCCTTAAAAACGGAAAACTTATACCTTTATTATCTTCCAAGATAAATTAAATTCATATTTATTATTATTCAAATGCAACTTCGTTTCGATTGTATATTCACGAAAACTAAATGTAATGATCATTGGCATATAAATTCCTGAAATCTATCTGGATTTATTATGCCAATTTATTTTTACTTTTATCTTGTGTGTGCGTGCTAAGAAAGTAATCCAAAAATAAATAAAAAATGAAATGAAATAGGCGAATCAAGCTTATATATTATGCGAAGCAAATGCCGTGGACCTGGTGGCGGCCCATTTATTATTAAACTGAGCTTGATCCCAGCCCTCTTATTAATGGGCCCAAACTTCATACACCATGAAGAGAACAAGGAACTGTTCAAATGATTATGCATGAGGATTTCAAAATTTTAATTAGTTGTTGATTTAGTTTTGTGTCTTCAAATTTTGGCTTATTTTACACTTCATTAACAAATTAATATAATAATAATCAAATAATATTAACTACTACCATATATCATTCGTGTAGTTTATGAAAAGTTAATTAATGAGATTTCTTTGCCTGCTCAATTAGCTTAGTCAGAAAACAAAACGGTACTTCTTGATTTATTTACAGCCACCACCTCATCCACACCAGTGGATTGGGTGCAGTATGATCTCACTGCATTCGCTAACAAGTGCCAAGGATTCACGTATGTAAACGTTACTAGTTGATTAGTTGCGCGTTGAAATTCTATAATTCAACATTAAAGAACAAGAAAGGTAAAAGAAGGTAAAAATATTTAGAAAAGGTCGATATATTAGGGGATGAGAAAAGAGCGGCTGCTTAGCGCCAGCCTGTGGACGGCATTTGAGCCGTCGGATGGCATCCGACGGCTCCTTTTTTTTCTTTTTCGTGTTATCCCCTACCTCCTCTCATTTCATCTCTTTGCCGGCCGCCGCGTGCTCTCGCCGGCCGCCACCGATCTGCTCGCTGTGTGCCCGCTGCCAAACGTCTTTGCCGCTGCTCGCCGCTTCCGCCGCCGCTGTGGAACGCCATTGCCGCTGTTGCGCCGCCGCCGCTCCTACCGTTGCCACTGCTGCTGCTCCTGCCATTGCCGTTGCTCCCGATCTGCTCTCACCGGCCGCCATCAATCTGCTCGCTAGAACACCATTGCTGCTGTCGCGCCGCCGCCGCTGCCCTCCTCCTCCGATATGCCTTTCGATTCGGTGTCGTCGTCGCCTTCTCGTCATCTTCCCTTTCTCCCTCTTTCGCATCCTCTCCGTCGTCGATCAATCGATCTGCTCGCGCCGCTGCCCTGCTCGCTACCGCTCCTCGCGCCGCTATCGCCGCCGCCGCTCGCACCGCTGCCCTACTCGTGCCGCTATCGCTGCTGCCACTCGCACCGCTGCCCTACTCGCGCCACTGCCGGATCCCGGACGCCATTGCCGCTGCCCTCTTCCTCGACTTCGTCCACGCGAAAAAGGGGGGTTGGTTAGTTCGATCTCGACCGTCCAAGCTGCTACGGATGATGGAGATCACGTAGGTAAAGAAAAATGTTAAAAAAAATGTGCACCGTTGGATGAGATCCGACGGTGCACAATGCTGCTCAGCAGCCTCCTTAGCGCGGCCGCTAAGGAGGCGCTCTTTTCTCTTAGGGGATATCATGTGTAGGAATAAATTAACAACCACCGTGTCATCCAGACCCCATTGAGGTGGAGTGGTAAGTGACACCTTCGACTTAAACAAAGTTTTAAAATCGAATTTATGTAAATGTAGAAATTTTTTTATTGAGAGTGTACATGATGCTGGGCCACTTTATCGAATCAATCGAACTCGATGGTGGATTGATTTTCAATTTATAAATAATGCACATAATTATTAGTGTCGTACGAGTTGAGTCATCGGTACCGTTTTAAAAAAATCATATTATATTATTCCAATGCGTTCAAAAATACAATATTTCGGTTAATCATTTTAATCGACTCATATGTATTGTTGGGTTATAACCTAATTACAATGAACTACATTATAATAAACTAGTAGTGCGGTGAACTACAGCATTCTTCTTTGAAGGAGAGTACTAAAATGCATATAATGATATAACATGATACACACGTCCCAAAATAAGTTTCTTAATTGAGATTCTAGGATAAGTGCAAATCATTTTTAGTATTTTTTTTATTTTTCACAATATTATCCAATAGAAAATAAAAAATTTATGAAAATATCAAAAATAGTTTTTTTCTATATCTTATAATTGTCAAGGAATTTTCATATCATCGACTAATGTAATCAAACTCGACATAATAGTAAATAACAAACAAAAATACACAATGGTTGGTTATTGAGATCAAATTAACTTGAAGCCAATATAATATTATTTACAATATCTAGAATTATTTAATTAAATGAAATATGCATTTCCTAAAAAAATTAAATGAAAATGTGAAATTTTCTTTTAAAAAAATATTTCTATGCTGTGAATGAAAAGGTATGACCTAATATAGTGTGCAACCTTTGGATTAATGTTGTAACGTTTGAAGAAAGGTTGCAACTTTTAAATTAAGGTTGTAACATTTGTATTGAACTTGCACTTTTGGTTTGCTATACAAGGAAGGCTAATTTCTTCTTCTACACTCATTAATTCAATCATCTTTCATTTAATTTTGAAAGAAGTATGTGATTTTCCTTTTGCTTTTTCTTTCTCAATGTCTTGATTCTTAATGTGCAACAGAAATTGGGGCATATTGATTTCTTTTATCTCGTTATCATTGTCAATTGACAGAAACTATTAGTGCAAGATAATCTTAGTATGTCCTAATTATCTTAAAAGAAATTTATTGGATGCCTTTTTCATATAATTAATTTGGAGAGGGTGAATTAAGCCTCAAAGAAAATAAAGTTTTGTCAAACTTAGAATAATTTGTGCATTCAAGTTGAAGTAACCACTACATTGTCATCTTAAGGCTTAATTACGACTCGCAACAATGGTGATATTAACACCTGCATTTGGATGCCATAACTCGTAGAATTTAATTTCTATCTATTTATCAAAAACTTAATGGTGTGTCATTTGGATATAAGTTCTCAATGAAGGCAATGTTAGACAATAGGAATAATAGTATGCCCTAAACTCAATCGAACGGTCTCGATCGAATGTGTTGATCGATCGACTAGATCGTACGATAATGGTTGGATAAATCTAGACCATTGAATGTTCATATTATTATATTATAATAGGATTAAATAGGAAACATAATGGTCTTGTCCCCTATTTGTAACCTACTCTCCTCCTTCATGAATGAGGATATTATAAGGGAGAAGAAGTTACACAATTCTTCTCCACATTCATTATATAATAATGTATTAATCATTATATGGGTGTGGCTCTCTCTCTCCCTTTCTTCTCTTAACTCTTCATCTTCTTCTCCACAATAGTTGTGGTGCTAGAAGTGTATGCAAGTCTTCTTGGTGTCTTGGCGTGAACTATCCTCTCCAGTGAACTTTCTCTCCATTGGATAGCGTTTACGAGGTAACAGAACGGATATTCACTAACATTATTATAATCTTGATTTCATATTTGCTTACAGGCAAGAACTTGACATCGTAATTAAGTGACGTGAAGTAAAGCAAGAGAGAAAAAAATGACCACACAATGAATGATGATGAATTCTTGTTTTGACCTAGAACAAAAATCCTTGTATTCAAAAGAATTTTGTGTGTTGTCCATAACTCGAGTTTTGGTGGGGCCTATGTCAAAAAGTAATTGCATTCAAAATAATTTTGCATGTTGGCCAAAACTCGAGTTTTGGTGGGACCTATGATAAAAAGTAATGATGGTTAGCATAATTTACCAAAACAAGGGATCTAATTCGATCGAGTTATGCCATCCAAACGCAGCAACCAGAGAATTGGTAACTAGATTCACCAATGGAAGCTTTCTGCATTGGCAATAAAGATGAAGACTCTGTTTGCAAAAGAAGATGAAGATCCTTCTTATCGCTCTTCATATTGTCTATGTTCTCAACACCAAAGAGAAAAAAACTAAAAGAGAAACCCTTAAGCAAGTTCTATAAGGAAAAAGTTGGATAAGGATTATTTTACAAGCATGGGACATATTCTCAATGGAATAGCCCGCCCTTTTTTATACCTACTACGATGCAATTGTAGTTAAAAAAAAATTGGACAAATTCGAGACAAGATAGTTACAAAAAGATATCAAAGTAAAAAATTTGTTGACTTTTCATTCTCTTAGTTTCAAAATGATTGATGATATCATGGAGAAATTTATGAGATTAATTTTATTGGGCAATCCCATTAATCAATATAAGATAAAAATGGATGACACATTTTTTATGTCCCCCATTATTGCTAAGTTACATCCTTTGTGGAAAGGCATTCAAAGAAGTATTAACAAACAAAGGAGGAAAAACTCTTAAGAGGTTTGGGAATTTATACAAAATGAATATCTTGATTGTGCTAAAAGTATTACAAAATGATATCAAAAGCAACCTCACATGCAAACTTGAACATGTGGATAACATGGACCATGGGCCAACACAGAGATTATTCAATAAGGACACTGAGCTCTCTTAGGGGGAATGTGATGACCTAAGGTCCAATAACCAGGAGTACCAATGAATAAGTTCCACATGGTCAAGACTACAAACCTTCATCTATCAAGAAACATTTTAAAATTGTCTAAGTTAAAGGCTCAAAATGAATAATATCTTAATTGAGTTGGGGTGTTAGAACTAGCCTCCACATATAATCGTTGTTCATCAAATGGATGTCAAGTCAACATTCTTAAATGGTGAATAGATAAGGATGTGCATGAAACAACAAGAAAGTACTAAAAGGTATAGCAAATTTCATAATGAAAAGGTGTCATGACTTATTTATATTTGGGTGATATGTTTATATTTGATACGAGCATGAAACAACTAGAAAGTACTAAAAGGTTTATACCAAATAAATTAAATATGAAGGCTTTAAGAAAAGTTGGTGTAGTCTTTGGCAAGGTAATCAAAATCTCTATCTAGATCTTACTATTTTACGATCTTACTTCCTCTTACCGATCTCAATCTTATCTTGAGGATCTTATGTATTAATACGATCTTAATTTTGGTCATACGATCTTACACGATCCTATACGATTTTATATGATTAATATAAGTATTTAAATATTAATTAAAATATATTTATGATAATAAAAATTAATTTAGATGAAGTTTAATATATTTTTTTCATTTTTAATATGTTTTGATATAATTTGCTTAAAGATAAAAATGATTTAGTGAGATTAATTTAATATTTAAATGTGACAAATTTATAAAAAAAACTCATTTATTATTTTTAAAATATATTTTTTTATTAATAGGTAGGATCTTATGATTTCGATCTTACGACACCCGTCCGATCATATGTAAGATCCCGATATTGACTACCTTGATCCTTGGTATAAGGATAGTAAGAGATAATGATAACATTAATTTATCACTTTACATTGTAAAGATATTGAAGAATTTTAAATATGTCAATAGTAATCTAGTAGAAAATACATATAATAAAAATATTCAGTTAGTACAAAATACGTGATCCCCAATAGCGCAACATGAATAGATAAAATATGTTGGAAGCTTAAAATATGTCCAGCACAAAACTTAGTATTGCATATACAATAGGAAAGTTAAATCGGTATAGCTAGTTATCCAAGCAGATAACACTAGAGAGGAATCATAGCGTGTTCAAGTACCTAAAGGGTGCGATATTATTGTTTAAATAGAATGAAACTTGAATATTAAAAGGATATTCAAATATCGATTGGATAAATTATACCAAAAATCATGCTTCAATAAGTCGATGGGCCTTCATGATTGGTGGGTTTACAATTTGTTATGACTCAAAGAAATAGAAATGTGTAGTTGAGCCTACCATGTCATCCGAGTTTGTGACACTAGAAGAGACATGGAAGGAAGCCGAACAGCTAAGGGATTTAATAAAGAGATTCCAAGTCTGCTAAAACCTATAACATAGTAACATTAAGATGCAATAGTGAATCAACTATATGCATGTTAATTAACAAAATATATCATGGAAAGTCTATACACAAACAACTAAGACATTGTCATGGAAGGGAGTCGATGGAAAGATGTGTGATCATAATTATGTTCCTTCGAAACTGAATCGCGCAAATGGTTTGACGAAAGAATTAACAATGATTGTTGCATACAAAACATATAAATATGGAGGAAATTAAGTCCAACCTAATAATCACTAAATATGAATCTCCAATCCACATTTGAGTAACATCGAGCCTTGGATTCAATTAGTAAAGAAATACAAAATCTATATTATTGCAAATATCGTGAAAAATATTGTCATCTTATGTTTGACAACACTTGGTACCATAAAGCATAAGGTGAAGAATGAACATAGCTCACAATTATATATCCATAACATATATTTATGCTAAAATGTTTAATTTATTGTGTGGCATTTTTTTTATAGCATCTATGTGAGTATAAAATGTGACTACTTCAAATAGTCTAGTCTTAATTGTGAAATACTCATAAAACGGATACATCGCACAAGGTCATAAAAGTGTAAAAATTAAAATGGCATATGATGGCATCAAGATCTCATCTGTATGTTTTGTGCACATGCTCGTTGTGCATAACTTATTCAAAGCTTTCTATTAATTTATTCTAGATGAGTGAGACATGATATACTAAGTTATAGCTTATTCTATGTATGAGATAACCATGAGATTTTTAATGATTTAAAGAATGAGAAAGTATAATTTAAAATTGGTGTGGGATTGTTGTATTTGTTTGAAAATATTCAGGATATTTTAATTAAATTAATATTTGTACTTTTTTAAAAGGTTTCCATGTTTAAATGAAAAGGTACATTTTTGTTTTGAAAAGATTTGCATGTTTATTGTGTCCTAATCTAGAGATGCAACTTTTAAATTAAGATTGTAACCTTTGGAAAAAGGTTGCAACTTTTGGGTAAATGTGTAACCATTGACTTGAACTTGCACCCTTTGATTTCATATATAAGGTAATGCTGATTTTATTTTTTTTTATTTTTGGCATTCATTCTTTCATTCAAGCATCTTTTATTTTGGAACAAGAAAGTGTTTTTCCTCTTGCCGTTTTTCTCTCTGAGGTTCTCGTGTCTTTATTCTTGATGTGCATAAAAAATCAAACTTATTAATTCTCTATCTTGCAATCATAGCCACCACCAAGATGACTATCTAATGTGTTCTAAGTATTCTAAAGAAATGTTTTTGGATCTATTATGCATCCAATAAATTGGGAAGGATGAATTAAGATAAAGGAAAGTTAAGTTCTTCGTTCTTAAAATAAATTCGCATTCAAATTGAAGTTGCTACTCTCCGGACCCTCGGCAAAAATATAATATCATCATTTTGTTATTTAATCATGTTTTTTGAACTAAAAATGACCAATGTACATTAACTAATCTTTTTTAACTTAGAATTATAAATTATTCATTGGAGCCATGTGTTTGCTTGTAAATAATCATTATATATCATCATTTTGACTGGAAGAGGAAGAAGGAAAGAAAGGAGAGGAAGAAGCTAGGTTTAGGACAATTGCTATTAAGGTATGTTTGAGGGGATCCAAATCTCCCTAACTTTCTCCCTAATGATGGTTGAATGAGTGGATTAGGGCATTAAGAACAAACCCTTTGTTCTTGAGGTGAAAGTTAGGAAATGTGCATACAATGCTTCATATTTCTCCTAGAATATTCCTAATGCATGATTAGATGTAGGTTGTTTCTTATTGTTTGTATTATGCTCATGATAAAGTTGTCTCTTCTTTATGGATGATTTTCATGTGTATTAAATGTTTTTTATGCAAATCTTCATGCCTCTTCATTACTTCATCTTAGTGATGTAATTAGTAGCTGTAAATCTTAAAATGAGTATTGCAACATGCTTACTATTCATGCCTGGACGAATGTACACTTCATATGCATTTATATCAATGTGTAAAAATGGTGAAAATGAGAAAAATAGGGGAAACTCTGCCCAACTGCTCGGGCACGATCGTGACGTATCGTAAATTTCATGCCTTAGCACATAACAGATTTGACGGAGAAAAAGGGCCTTCTGTCACGGCTGTGACCTCGTGGTCGCACGGCCGTGACGCCCATGAACATTTCATGCCTTAGACGTTTTTCTGGAAACGAGCAAAAACCATCATTGTATCACGGTCGTGACCTTGCGGTCGCACGGCCGTGACATCCCAGATCGTCCCATGCTTTAGAAAATTTTTGAGAATGGTCGAAAAACGATCCTCAGTCATAGGCGTACAAGCACAGACAGGGAAAAATCACCCGTGCAAGAAAGTTGGCAACCCGTGAAATGCCTACCACTGTGGAACGGATGTGATGTGTTTTGGCACGGTTGTGCCCACATGCAGCCTTAGAAGAAATTCTCCAGTGCTCGGTCATGCCGAGTTAGGCATGCTTGTGCCAAGAGTGGGCACGACCGTGACCCAAGGTGGCACGATCGTGACCAAACCCAGACACATGTAACGATTGCTTGTTCACACTTAGTATGATTTGACATATATATGATCTTAAATAGGATTAAAACATGTAACATGTTTTAAATGATTGTATGTATTAATGAATATAATTAAAAGACGGATTGACATGAATGTGTCTTATTGTAATCAAGGAGGGGAAATGGGTTCTGCCTCTAAGTGGTGGCATTTTCTAGGAAAACGAGTTCCACCCCTAAGTGGTGGCATTTTCATAAGTTGAGGCGAGTTCCACCCTTGAGTGTGGCGTCTCAATTGGGCCTACGCGAAATCAAAGTTAAGACGAGTTCCACCCTTAAGTGTGGCGTCTCTATTGACCACTCGCGAACCCAATATTGGTCTTGCTAGCCATTTTCCACAAATTCAACATGGTCTTCCATAAGAAAGTATCTAAGTAAAGATGAAAGACGAAAAGATGAATCATGAATAACTTGAAACATAAAGTTAAAGATGATGAAGAAATATGAAGAAGTACGCGTCTATGAGGATGCAAATGAATGTCCACTTGTCACATCATGATATGAGCAAAGATGTTAAAGTTAAGAAAGTTATGTTTATGATATGCTTTAGCATAATGATATGTTTTGACATAAAGATTAATGATGTTATGTGTTATCTCATTTTGCTATAATAATATGTACATATGTCATATAGTGTGCATAAGTAGTCCATAGCATGCATATGATTTATGTTTTGTTATGATGCAATGCATATGCCATGACATATAGGAGGTATGTTATAAGATCATAGCATGCATGGACCTCAACATACTCTAACGGGAGAAATTCCCTGCACGCCATGTATTCGTGTAGGTATAGACGAGGCTTAGGTTCGCAACGAGAGCCTCATGACGGAGACATTGCACATGAATGGGTCGGACTACGGTCCAAGTTATCTTAGCTTACTTTATGTTATGATGATGAACTCTTTTATGAGTCGAGTATGTATGGCCTATGGGCCTTTGAGTTATGTACTTTGTGTGAATTCATTTATGTATGACGAACCATATGTTTGGTATAATATTAGAGCCTATGTGGCCCATGGCTTAGAGTTGTATCTTGAAATTTTATTAGTTATGAAGTCTTCCGCTGTTTTATGTTATTATTGTTTCATGCTTATTATTACGTTTTCCGTTGCAATGTTTTATGTAATTAGGTCGTGTAGGTGACGTCGCTTAGGGTTCGGCAATTAAATTGGGGTCGAATTTTGAAGGCGTTACAAAAGCTTTCTGGGATCATGAGCCTCAAACCTCCACTTTTCCATCCTCCTGACCTCCTCTCCTTACCCTCCAAGACCATTGGAAAACCACCATAATTGCTCTTATGACGACTCTTGTGATCAAGGAAAGTTTATAGTCTATGTCTCATGGAAAAGCCCAAGTCCTGATGAGTTTAGTTATGAATTCTATCAAAATTACTAGCCCATATATCATTAGTAAATTCAATCCTTTTCCAATATGGTGTCCTCCCGCCTAATTATTCTAATACATCCTTAACCATTATCCCTATAAAACCTCATCCCCTGAGAGTAATTGATTTCAAGTCAATATCTCTTTGCAATAACACATTTGGTGTTATTGCAAAAATCTTAGCCCATAGACTTAAGCCCATACTTCTTGGACTCATCAACCATTCACAATCCACCTTTGTAGCCAATAGATTCATTCACGACAATATTTTTTTGGCCCAAGATATTGCTCACTCGATGACCACAAAAAATATTTGACTCTAAAGATTAATATGGAGAAAGCATTTAATAGAGTTTCGTAGGATGTTGTTATCACTACACTAACCTTTATGAAATTCTCAAGATTTATCCTATGAATTAAAAACTGTATTCAATCTCCCATGTTCACTTGTTGCATAAACAGTTCTATATCCCCCTATTTTCAAAGTCATATGGGTCTTAGAAAAGGGGACGACCCTCTCCCCCCTAATCTATTCATATTAGTCTCTCAAAATTTTCTCCACCCTTCTCACTAGGGAAGTCAAGATTGAATTCAATCTTTTAAAATATGGAGATTTATCCATGAGTTGACCTTGTGTATGAAAGCCACTACATAAAATTTTAAAAGATTAATGGATATTTTCAACCAATATAAAATGTTAACAAATCAAAAGATGAATCTCAATAAATCCGCTTTTTACCTCCCTCCAAAATTCAATCGTAAGTGTAAGGCTAATCTTAAAATGATCCTGAACATACAAGGAGCTTTTCCCTTTGAATACATTGGAGTTCCTGTATCCTGTAAACTTCTAAATTATCCCGCATCAAATAAGGTTTCAAGCAAGCTAGTAGGATGGAAAATGAAGACATTAACTTCGGCAGGTAAAAATATTCTCATAAACTCTACTATAAACACTATCCTAAATTATTCTATGTTCTGTTTACATTTCATCTGAATTCCTTGAATCACTTGAGAAACTTTCTAGAGACTTCCTTTGGTTCACTAATGGAGACAGAAAAGGACTACACTTAATAAGTTGGTAAATTGTTCAACTACCAAAACTCCTTGGGGATCAGGAATAAAAAATCGTCATCATATATTTTGGCCAAGAGAATACTATCTATCCTAAATTTTCAGGATCATCCTTTTGTTAAATTGGTTTCTAAAAAATATGAAACCTCCCATCATTGGGTTATCCAACCTGCTCCTTATAAGAATATTGTTGGGCGTTGGAAGCTACTGTCACATGGTCGAATTGAGATTATGTTAGGTCTCAGGAAACTCATTGGAAATGGTTGTGGTACCAAAGTGTTTAATGATCGTGGATTTTCAATATCCCTTTGTGCTACAAACCCATATATATTAACATGGAAATTTTTTATCAATCCCTTGTTGTGACTGAATTAATCTCCAATGTAGGTTGGGACTTCCACAAATTATCTCTATATTTTGACTCTAACTTGATTACTAAAATTACTGAGATTAACTTACATGCTCTTCCCTTTGATGATTCATGGATTTGGGCCCCGGATTCCTCTAGGATTCCTACGACTAAATTAGTTATAACTTTATTAATATGCCCTCTTGCCAAGAGTCCATTGGGTGGTCTAGCTGGAAGGATTTGTGGCGCATCAAGGCTCCTCCTAAGATATTGAACTTTCTTTGGAAGCTCTCCCACCACAGCCTATTGACTTGTGAAATGCTAGCTCGTTCATTTTAACTCCTCTATTAACCCTGCAATGCTACGTCCAAGTCAACTTCTGACCTATTTTTTTAATGTACTTTTGCTACTCAAGTTTGGAACCTTTGGCAAATCAAAACTCATTTTATCTTTACACACATGCCCTGAAAACCATGACTATCCATTACTATTGCACTGTGCCTATGGAGCATCTTTTAGTTCGCGCCAGCCAACCATGACTGACCGTTGGAAAAAGTGTTGAGTTACATCGAAACTACACCTCCGAGGGAACTCCTTATCGAAACGACCTCAACATCGATGAGAGCATCCAAGCTATCTATTCATGTTAAACTCTGGTGGCTCCTTTGTTAGTCAGGACAGTTTTGGGGTGCACACTATATCTTTCGGTCTATTAATGCATCTTTTGTTTTTGTGCACATATCTTTCGGTTTATTAATGCATCTTTTGTTTTTGTTGGTTCTAGGCTTTTCTCTTCTGCTCTAGAGGCTGAGGCTCATGACTTGCCTAAGGGACTCCGATGATGTGCTGTCATGGGCACTACAACAAAATATGTTTATTGGGACAAAAAAATTTGATTCCAAACTCATCAATTTTGGTCCCTATTTCTTTTCGGGACAAAAATTTTTTTGGCCCCCATTGGTTCCTAAAAGCTAGTCTTTAAAAGTTTTAGGAACAAAAAATTTGTCTTGGATCCCACTTTTAGACACTGATCTATTGGTCCCTATAAAATTATGCAATGGTCTCTAATAACTACTTTTGGTCCCAAATCAATATAGTTTTGACAACAAAAAAATCAAGTAATTGACACCAAAAAATTGGTTCCTAATAATATACTTTTAAGAACCTAGAAGTTGGTCCTAATAACATATTTATAAAAATCAGCATGCTGGTCCTCGTATATATTTATCTCTAACAATGTACTAGTAGTCAATTTATGAATTTCTAAATTTACAGCCATTAGACAATAAAAATTAAGATGCAAAAAGGATTTTAGCCACAAAATTTCTTATTCCTCCTTGATTCATTACAAAAGTAATGTTTAAAAAATATTAGAAGTGTCATCCACAAAACTTCATATTACCCCTCTATCCACAAATCTTATGTATTTTGTTTCTGCAACACATACTTGAAGACTTGATTAAGAGCTCAAGCAAGTAATTTTGGATGTTTGCTGCCTTGATGTCCCGATGAATGATGCGCCTCGCGCACTTGTCGTGAAGATACTCGAGACCTTTCGCTGCTCCTAAAGCAATCTTGTATCTGGTACCCCAATCCAGATTGGCTCCTGAAGAATCTGAGCCTTCCATTGCAGTGCAAAAAGACAATGGAACAATTAGATTTGCAGGAAAAAAAAAGAGACTTTACTGATGTGCTGATTATGAATTTTAGTGTTTTGTTCTGCTACTTATCATAAAGGATAGCTTCAAGACTGCAACTCAGAGTAAAGGTTCGTTCATCGGGGATGAGGTCCCAATGAGCTTTAACATGGACAGCAAAGTGGACGAGGCGACCCTGAAGCTCGCGGGATCATTCGAGTGGCCGCACGGGCCCAAGACGATACGCCGACGAATCATTCAGGGTGGCCTCATCCGCGCCGTGAGCGAGAGCTGGTACCCGGCGTCCGACGACGACTACGGCCTCCTGCTGGAGGACGACATCGAGGTCTCTCCCTACTACTACCTGTGGATCAAGTATGCGCTCCTGGCCTACCACTAAGATCCCCAGGTCTCACTGCCGGAGCTGTCCTCCATATCCCTCTACACGCCCCGCCTTGTCGAGGTGGTGAAGGAAAGGCCCAAGTGGAACGCCACCGACTTCTTCAAGAAGATCCATCCCAACACGCCCTACCTCCACCAACTCCCCTGCAGTTGGGGTGCGGTGTTCTTCCCGAAGCACTGGAGAGAATTCTACGCTTACATGAACGCCAGATTCACCGAGGATCCCAAGCAGAATCCCGTGCAGATTCCCAAGTCGAGGACGAACGGGTGGCAGGCTTCGTGGAAGAAGTTTCTGATAGACATGATGTACCTGAGAGGGTACGTGAGCTTGTACCCCAACTTCCCAGACCAGCAAAGCTTCTCCACCAACCACATGGAGCCCGGGGCGCACATCGCCGCCAAGGACAACGTCGTCAAGCATAACAAGGGAGACTTCGAGGTGCCGCTGCTGAAGGACGACTTCACCAAGCTGCTGCCCGCCGGGAAGATGCCTCCAGCTTTAAAGCTGCCGGCGCTCAACCTGTTCAATCAGGCCCTCTCGTTGAAGGGCCTGAAAGCCGCCGGAGCAAAGCTAGGGCAGGATGTCATCAGTTGCAGCGACACCGAAGTCGTCGGTGTTGATCCGAATACTGGCCTGCCAAGCACCTGTTCAAAGATCTGATCATTCATATTTTAGAGTTCGTTCGTAGCACTTCGGAGCTCCGTCAGAGTAAAGGTCTTCCAGGAAGGCTTAAAGAAGGGCTGCAACTCAGCATGATCTCGGGGGCGGCGGGCGAGCTCGGTCGGCGCGGCGGCGGGCGGGAGGGACGACATCGCGAGGGCCGAGATCGGCGGCAGAGCTCGGCGGCGGAGGGCGAGGTGATCGGCGGCGGCGGGGCGCGAGCTCGGCTGCGGAGGGCGTGAGATCGGCGGCGAGGAGCGAGGAGGTCGAACGGTCGAACGGTCTGCGGATCTGTCGGCGGCCAGGAGCTAGGAGGTCGGCGGCATCACGGATCTGCGCAGATCTGTCGGCAGCATCGCGGATCTGCGCAGATCTGACGGAAGCGGCGGAGGTCGGATCGGCGTGGATGACCGGATCGCGCGTCCGGCTCGGCGAGACGGCGAAAGGCGAGAGGTCGAACGATCGGCGGCGGCGGCGGTGCGCGAGATCGACGGCGGACGGCGAGAGGTCGGACGGCGGTGGCCGATCTCTGCTGGCGGAGGTCTCGAGAGCATCCCGAGGGCGGCGGAGTCATGGACGAAGAAGAGGGCAAATGTCGTCCGGGGGCGAGCGGCGGAGGGCGCGTGAGCGGACGAAGAAGAGAGAGAGAGGATAGGGCGGCGGCCGAGGTCATTGAAAAAGAAAAAGAAAAGTAATCTCGGCCGTCGATCGAGATCGGACGGCCGAGAAAGATCAACGATCGTAGATCGTGGATGAAGAATCGAGCGGCCCAGATGATGGTAGCAAGCCACTGAAATGGGACCAAGATTGTGATTGGACCCTAAAATTAGTGCTTATGAAAAATTATTAGACACAAATATCTTAATTGATTCTTGTAACATTTTTATTAGGCACAAATTAAATTTTTATCTCTAAAATTAGAAAGAATTTGGGTTCAATTTTTCATTGGTCCCAAATAAATATTTTTTGAGGACTTAATCATGATTGGTCCCAATAGTGTAGTCCCTAAATGTTTATTTTGTTGTAGTGGGACTATTACAATGTTCAAGTTGAATCAGGATCCTAGTTGCAATGATTAACAAAAAGTAAAGTATGCGCGGGAGGATTCGAGCTATCATTCAGGACATCTGGACAATGATACCATTTTTTTTAGACTTCTCATGTAAGCATATTAACCATATGGCTGCTTCTACGACTCATTTTTTAGCTGGTTATGTTCGCAATTTTTAGAAGAAAGTCCTTTGATGGCCTTCTTCAAATTTTGTACGAAGACTCTTCTATTTCTCATATGTAGCGTAATCATTTTCCTTAAAAAAATAAAGATAAATAAGATTAGAATTGTTGCCAAAATAGATATGAAAGTTTATTATAAACAAAATGTGCGTAAAGAATCAATAACATGTTTGAAAAAGGGATGTTACATAAATATGAAAGTTTAGTTAAAAGATTATACATCAGATTTTAATTGGCATTTATCGCTTATTGTTTGTAAAAGATTGAATCTAATACATTCAGAACAACCTAATGTAAATCAGATAACTAAAATTAGGAGAGTGGAGTGTGATCAAATTGTAGCTAGGCAAAAATTGGCGTTAACTAGTGTCTGAACTTTTGGGCTTGGTTGTTTGCTTAACATGCTCTAAGTATATGTAACTGATGAGCGATAACTCATATATTCCCCACACAGTACAATTGGATTACATATACTTCATGTTACATAGGTGACAGGGAAGTAGTCTAAATTCTAGGAATGGCTGATGCAGTTATAGGTTGGCAGTTGAGTAGTGGACCTAGTGTTAAGGATGACTTATTCCAACAATGAGAAGTTTCCATATACTTGGTCACCAATTAACTGAAACACACAGTTTCTCATAGTAAGGAATCAAGAGGAAACATTTTCTGTTGTCCACTGATCCAATCTCTAATTATTTAGGCCACACGTTTTGGAAGCCTCAACTTTCGGTCTGGTACCATTTTTCACACTGTCCGTTGATTCAATTCCTTCGTCATTAATTAAACAATTAATATACGTACGAACTTGATCGGGGTCAATCTGTAATTGAGAGTTACTAGTACCTAATAATTCAACGTGAACAAACAAAATGCATATCTTGAGAAGAACTGTGTGTGAAGTTTCAAACTCGAACTGCCAATTAATGCGTTTGTCCCCCCATGTTGAGCTCGAATTTTCCTATCATGAGTCAGCAATGAGTTGGTAATGAGTTAATCCACGTGGTATATGCTGAGTTTGATCCAGCCAAGTAGGCGATTCCTAGCAAACTTACATTACAGCTCATATCATGTCAGCTTTGAGTATATATAGGTCTTGTTGTGAAGAAAGAAAAAATTGTTGGGTGTTGAATTAAGATATATAAGATATGGACTATGTCATTAATAGATGGGTCCTTAGTTTCCTGTTAAAACATATTTATGGTGCGAGTTTTCGATGGCTCTTAATTCTTTCCTCATCGAATATTTATTGCTGTTAAGTTTATAGAATGACCAATTCAAAGGAAACAAAAGAAGGGCTTCTCTTTGAAGCTTTCGACAGATAAGGAGGAAGACTCACAGTTAAAATACTGAATTGGTACTAGCATACTGGTAAGTTTATAAATTAAATTAAAGAAAAGAGTGAAATAGTTTTTGGAGTCTTAGTACTTTCTTTATGTTTTCTTTTATTATTTACTTTAATTGAAGGTAGGAAATAAAAGTTGTCTGCAATTCGCATGATCCTCACACTTTTAAATTAGAAAATTATCTTTCAATTTGTTTCGACATCGTTGTGGTTTCTTTTGTATCTCTGAATCAAATAAGATCTTTTTAGCAAGAAAACATAAAATGGAAAAACGGGAATATATAACATTTCTCCCTATATATTTACATTGCACTGTGCAGAAAAAATACTTTTTATCTTTTAAATGAATTATCAATTGGACATTTAGACTTGGTCGAATTATTCCATAGTCACAATCTAACAGATATGATCGTGATGATCAAAAACTTTAATTGCATATTTTATAATTAGCCGGTCACGATTTCTTTGCTAGCTCTTATAATATTAGTTTGAATTGTCACATAGGTATCTATTAGTCATCTTTATTATGAGTTAGAAGATGACTGATATAATATTGATATATATATGCTCATAACATTAACTAAACAATAAACACTGGCCACCAAGTTGGTTGTTTCGACAGTCTCAATTAAAAGAAAATTTATGAGATCTTACTCTGAGTTATTTTTAAAATATATGACTTACTAATCCATTAACTTATCCGACTGGAATGGATAACGAATCTGAGACGTAATTATAGGGTTATCCATGTTATTCATATGCTTAAGTATTAAGGTACTAATTATCATAATTATACCCCTAATCCTGAATATATATATATTTTTATTTATTTATTTATTTATTTATTTACCGCACATCCAATCCATGCAGAAGAGGATCGGAAATTTCCATGCAGCTTCCGGGAAACTAATATGATGTATAAAAATAGCACACCCGGCCATTGGGATGTGGGCAACCTAACTTATGAACTTTCTTATATATATATAATTAAACCTCTAATCAATTAATCAATCTGGCACCTTATGAGCGTACTCACATACAAATTTGGTTGTCATGCATCATCTTCTCCAGGCCGATGCCATCAGACTCCTTCCAAGAATTAACTTCCATGATCTAATCGTCTTCTCCACTATTTAAGGGGCCCTCCATCCGAAGTCAGCCCTCTCCACGTCCACTCACGTACGTCGATCCCTAGCCAGCCACCGGCCGGCATTGCTGATCGATGACCTTCTGACTTATATGGACAGTAGACTACCATTCGATCACCGCACCGCGCCGGCGGCGGAGGATTCCGGCATGCAGCAGGCGCAGGCGGCGGTGGAGTTCGAGGACTTCCTGCCATCGATGGCGCAGAAGCTGGGGGCGGAGGGGCTCATAGAGGAGCTGTGCAAGGGGTTTCAGCTGCTGATGGACCCGGAGACGGGGGCGATCACGTTGGAGAGCCTGCGGAGGAACACCGCCGTGCTGGGGCTGGAAGGTCTGGGGGACGACGAGCTGCTGGCCATGGTGCAGGAGGGGGACCTGAACGGCAACGGGACGCTCGACCAGATGGAGTTCTGCGTCCTCATGTTCCGCCTCAGCCCGGAGTTGATGGAAGGCTCCCAGGAGGTCTTGGAGTACGCACTTGGAATTAATTGATCGGAATATATGCATGCATGCATTATTGTGTGTGATATAATACTGCCGAGGGCGGTCCCTTATAAGTTCATAGCTGCTGCGTGCGGCTAAATATGTACGCAATTGAACGTTTTAAATAATTAGATTTTTAGTCTGAAGGCACGTTCAATTTGCTCGTAGTGTAATTATTTCTGTACAGGGTAAATGAATCTGTATAAGTGTGTGTGTCTGGACTAGTGACTAACGTGATGAACTAAAATTATTGTTAATTCTGATTGTACCATCAGATGGGACTGTAGCAATTAAAATTAAATTATTTGAGAAAAATTATGAATAATTCTGTGACTTACATGTACGAATCAATTCATATATGTAAGTTTAAGTAATATGCAACGAAAAATTATAAAACATTATATATAACAAAAGAAAATTGGCTGTCGAACATCCATTAAGGTTCACTAATGATCAACCAAGGAAAGGTTGGAGCATCCTAGGTGATCGACGGGCTCAAAATTGATTTTTGAAATCATCACGTTGACCAAAAGTATTATCATAATCGTTCGAGCCTCGAATATCAGATTGGTCGGGTGTTAATAGTCTTGAATACCGATGGGTTGCGACCAAAGTTGTATTATGTATATATGTTCTGATTGAAACGCCGCTCGGTTGGACGAAAAAAATTAAAAAATAGACATTGTCCAATAAAAATTTAATTAAAAAAATGAAAGCTAGGCCCATCCGGAAAAGTTGTAAGGGTTCTATCTTTGTTACTATGCGAATTATCTTTTTTCTTATTATTGATTTATATTCTTCAATAATACAATTTAGATCGGCTAGGGTAAAAACTAAGAGGAATATATATGAGATATTGTATTATGTATATTTTAATAAAACATTTTCTTATTATTTAACATTATAAACTATTAATAATCTAAAGTACGAGTTCGAAAACAATCATCTCACAAAATTTGCTTGTCAAAGAGAGTTTTTCTTCTCTTCGTGCTCAGGTTGGTGAGTTTTTCTCGATATCATTCATTATCAATGGGATACCATTAATTTTAAGGAGATTTTTTAACTTTAAAAAACATTAAACAATATGAGATAGAGAACCCAACCACTTTCACCACGAGGGTTAATTGTTTCCTTGTGGGGTGATTTGTTCATATTACTAGTAGTGTGCACTTTACTCATTTTTAAACGATTAGTTTCGTTATCAATGTGATGTAAAAACGTAAAAAAAAGTAAAATATCAGAAAAGTAATAAAATTTAAAAAATGGTGTGAAAATAAACAAATGCAAATAAAGAGAAAAACAAATGGTATATCTTTGTTTGTATTATTTGACAATACCGATGAAGGATATTTTCAGTAGAAAAAAATGAATCAATAGGTAATCCCTTTTGATAATGTAACACAATAATATATATTCTGTTTTGTAACTTATGTGACCCTTGCAGAGTAGGAGAGTACAGAGACATTGTAATATCTAAATGCGTAACTAAAGCCCTAGTGGTGGTTGAAGTTTTGCCACGGATTCAAATATTTTACAAAAATGAATTTTGCATTGTTGGCCGGATTCTTGCGGTGGGCAATTTGCCAGAAATTTAAAAAGTTTTAATAATTTTAAAAAAATTAAAGTGGCAAGAAAACTATTTGCATGTTTTTTTTAAATTTAATTAATTTAAGGTAATCCAAAACTTACGTAAGTTCTGATAACGAAAGCGCTCGGCCACGCTTACGTGGACATCAAAGTGACGGTCGTATTCTTAGAGCGGTGGAGACAGGTCCACGTAGGCACGACCGGATCTAAATATGCCACGTGAAGCCGAGCAGCCCCAAGAAATATCTTATTTTTCGGGGGGGGTGTTGGACATGTCGAGTGCGGCCACGACGCCCTCGCAGCTCTCACCCTTCGCGAACAGGCCACGCGTTCGATCGCATCGCTTGAGTCGATAAAACATACTGATGGGCGTCATTTATTGTCGGGATCCGTAGCAAAACGCTCGCGCGTCGTCTTTGGCATCAATCTCGTCCTCCTCGGTTTTTTTGTTCTGAGATTTGTTGCAGATCAGGGAACTGAGATCGAAGGCCACCGAGAGGTACGTGAACGTAGTAGTAGTGTAGTAGTTTATAGACAAAAGATCGTAGGGAATAATTAAGAACAAAGAAGAGAGAAGGGATCGATGGCCATGGCGAAGGAGAAGGAGCAGTTGGCGAGGGGGCGGTGCGACCTCTGCGAGGTCGCGGTGGCGGCCGTGCACTGTGATCCGGACCAGGCGCAGCTGTGCTGGGGATGCGACGCCCGGGTGCACGGGGCGAACTTCCTCGTGGCCCGCCACGCCCGCGCGCTCCTCTGCCGTCGCTGCCTTCGGTCCACGCCGTGGCGCGCCGACGGCCCGAGCCTCACTCCCACGGTCTCCCTCTGCCGTCGCTGCCATTGCCGCCCCCGCCGCCGCGAGCGGGAAGGTGAAGGGCACGGCGAGGTGGCTTTCGGTGATGCGGAAGCGGAAGAGGAAGGTGGACGAGAACACGAAGAAGATCCTGAGAAGGACATCCACAAGAAGGAAGGCGAAGGCGAAAACCAAGTGGTTCCATGGTGGACGTGCAACAGCGCTCAGTCCAGCGACCGGCGCTCCTTGAAGCGGATGCGAGGTGTTGATGATTCGGCAGCTCAAGTAATTAATTAATCACTACTGATCTCCAGTTGTTTCTTGCCGATTAATTACTTCGTCATCTTTATTTAACTGAATTGTAATGCGTCGGACTTCACCACAGGAACTGTCGGGCGTGTCGGCTCCAGCCTCCGGCGTAAAGAAGACGACCACCATGTTCTCCGGCGACTTCCGGCCGTTAAAGAGAAGTATTCAGTTATTTGGGGCCCCTCTTGACCGTTAATAACTAAGACGAAGTAGCATATCGTTCTGCCTGTTCTAAGTTGTATGCTCTCTCTTTCTGATGTTTGAGACCTCATCGGCATACTCATTTACGCCCCTTCAAGGGATTCAATTTCTTTCACTTTACATCGTCGCCGCCGTCAACTGTTTGGTTGATTACTTTTTGTTTCTATTAACATCTAAAAACAATTCAAATATGTACATTTTGCTGTAAGTTGAGTTTTTGTTAATCAAATATGCATTTATATACAGATTCCAAATATTAATAAAAGTTAAATATAATTAGGTAATTGGCAGAAACTAAACGTTAAATAAAAATGGATAAATTAGTAATATATCTTTCTATATTAAGGGACAAGTGTAGGAATTGCTCACTATTTCAAAGTTGATATTTCAGACCATCAGTTTAGTTTTGGGAATATACCAGGAACATATGCTTTGTATAAGTCTAGTAGGTAGGAGAATTTTGTTTCCCTTCTTTGCATGATGCGAGAAGGTGTTGCTTTTTGTACACGAATAATGAAAATTGGTGGCGGCGATTGTTTGGAAGAATGTGATTATTAGTGCCCTGTTTGTGGATGGCAATAGTGAGGAATTATTTGTTAACTCCATAGCGTATACTTGCATTGGTGATATGTCCGATCCTGCATGGAAGGAACATGTTGATGCTATGCGATTATGGTACGTAATGCTTGTGTGGTTTTTGTTCATTTGGGTATACGTGTATGTGGTTCTTGATGGGAAAATCCGAGAACAAGTAGAGAAGATCACAGAGAGATTGCAGAAAAATAAAAGAGACACACGAAATTTATCCAGGTTCACCCTTGAGATTAGGGCTACGTCCTGCAAAGAGGTTCCACTATATCGTTTAGGTTTACAGCCGCCACCCCAAAATTACATCAGAAATTAGGCTATTAATAGCCTCTCCAAACCGGGTTTAAAACCCAAACAAACAGAGAAAAAACCTAATCCGAACCACACGGGCCGGCTAAACAAAAGCCTAAAACCCGTCTAGGTTTCAGGGGCACTGCCCCCGAACCCCCGCCCGCTCACTGCCGTCGGGGGGCGGGGCCTCCCGAACCCCCCCTTTCGTTCGTACGCTAACAATACTGTTAATTGGATAATACTCAGATTCCCCTAAGCTCACGTGGGCGAACCCGGTGTGAGAAACAAGAGGCCCTGAAGTATTCACCAACTCTAACATTCTCCCACTTGGTGGATACTTCACACCAATGAGAGCCTTGCCAGCAACATTCTTCTTCAATCCGACAGCAGTAGAGCACCACTCAAACTTTACACCTGTAACTGCTTTAGTCAGAAAATCAGAACTATTCTCTGTTGTATCAACCTTTTCAAGCTGAACCTCTTTCTTTTCCACCTTTTCCCGAATAAAGTGGTATTGGATGTCAATATGCTTTGTGCGTGAGTGAAATGCGGGATTCTTAGCTAACTGAATAGCACCTTGATTATCACATCTCACCTCTATAGCACCTTGCTCAAATCCGAGCTCTAAGCACAACCGTCGTAGCCATATGGCCTCTTTTGCAGCATGAGTAAGAGCCATATATTCTGCTTCTGTAGAAGAAAGTGCTACCACGCTTTGTCTCTTGCTCATCCAACTTAGTGCAGCCCCAAATAATGTAAAAACATATCCGCTAATGGATCGTCTACCATCAATGTCTCCACCCCAATCAGCATCTACATGGCCCACAATATCAAGCATCTTTCCTTTTCTTGTACCGTCAAAACACAACGAAAAATTTGAAGTTCCACGAAGGTACCTGAAAACTCTCTTGATAGCATTCCAATGTTCCCTGCCTGGGTTAGACATATATCGACTCAAGACTCTCACTGCTTGGGCTATATCTGGATGCGTGCACACCATGGCATACATCAAGCTGCCCACTGCACTTGCATATGGCACACGATCCATCTCTTCAGCTTCTTCATCCGTCTTCGGGCATTGCTCTGCAGAAAGTTTGGTTCCTAAAGACATAGGAGTACCCACTGGCTTGCAGTCCGACATGTTAAATTTCTTCAACACTTCTTTTATGTACTTCTTTTATGTACTTCTCCTGTCCTAGCCACAACTTTCGCTTCTGACGATCTCTTCTAATCTGCATGCCCAAAATAAAATTCGCTGGCCCTAAGTCTTTCATCTCAAACTTCTTGGCCAACAAACCCTTCACTGAATTCACCATCTTCATACCGTTTCCAATCAGCAACATGTCATCCACATACAATGTAAGAATGACAAACTGATCTCCAACTCTCTTCACATAAACACAATGATCTGAATCTGAACGTACAAACTTGAGTTCGAGCATGTACGTATCAAACTTCTGGTACCACATCCTTGGCGACTGCTTCAATCCATACAAAGACTTCTTCAATTTGCACACCAGCTTTTCTTTACCTTGAACTTCAAAGCCTTCTGGTTGCCTCATATATATCTCTTCCTCCAAGTCCCCATGAAGGAATGCCGTCTTCACATCCATCTGCTCTACCTCAAGATTATATGTTGCTGTTAGAGATAGAACAAATCTGATTGAAGTCATTTTCGCCACGGGAGAAAAAATCTCATCATAGTCGACTCCCTCAACCTGAGAGTACCCTTTAGCTACCATCCTCGCCTTGTACTTCTCTACAGACCCATCCGATTTCAGCTTTCGCTTGAACACCCATTTGCAACCAATTGTCTTTCTATCCTTAAGCAATTTACACAAATTCCATGTTTCATTCTTATCCAGTGACTGCATCTCATCTGCCATAGCAAGCTCCCACTGATTTGCATCATCCATAGACCTTGCATCTTTTACAGAACTAGGTTCTTCTCCGATGATGCTCAAAGCATGAAACGAACTCAGAGCACTAAGAGAGTATCTCAAAGGTGCTCTTTTTTCTCGTGTCGATCTCCTGAGAACTGGTATGGTAGTACCAATATCTGGGTCTTCATCTGAATCTGCATCTTCAACTTCATTAACCGAGTCCTCTTGATTCGGTTCTATAACAGACTCAACTGAAGTATCTTGTGCATCCACCTTTGAAGTTTCAGAATCAGAATCTTCTTCAAGCACTACCACTTTCTTAGGTTCATCACCTTTTTGAACTTCAACTTGGGAACGTGATTCACGGAAAACAACATCCCTGCTGTAAACAATAGTCCTTGACTTTGGATTCCACAGTTTGTAGCCCTTGATCCCTTCCTTGTATCCGACAAATATGTTCTTTTCAGATTTACTATCAAGCTTACCCCGCTTTTCCTTGGGTATATGAACATATGCGTCACATCCGAACACCCGAACATGAGACAAATTTGGCTTCTTCCCAAACATTGCCTCATAAGGTGTCTGATCCTTCACTGATGAGGTCGGTGAGCGGTTTTTCAGGTAGTTTGCTGTGGCTACAGCTTCTGCCCAGAATTCTTGCCCCAATTCAGCCCAACTCAACATACATCTGGACTTCTCTATGAGTGACCGATTTAACCTTTCAGCTACTCCATTCTGCTCAGGTGTATATGGAGTTGTCTTCTGCCTAGCAATACCATTGTCCACGCAGAAATGCTCAAACTTATCTGAACAAAATTCACCTCCATTATCTGTACGAAGGACCTTGATCTTGCAGCTTAATTGATTTTCCACCAAAACTTTAAATTCTCGAAACTTATCGAATACATCTGATTTATTCTTGATAAAATAAATCCAACTGTATCTCAAAAAATCATCTATAAAAGAAACATAGTACCTGGACCCTCCAATAGATGGAGTCAGAGTTGGTCCAAAGACATCACTATGAATCAGTTCGAGAATCTTTGTTGCTCTTGAACATGTGTGTTGAAAACTGACTCGGTTCTGTTTTCCATGGAGGCAATGTTCACAGAACCCGAAGCCCACAGAACAATTCGGAACTCCTTCTACCATCTGACTTGATGCTATAGTGGAGAGTCTTTTTTCACTGATATGGCCTAATCTCCGATGCCACAACATAGATTTGCTGTCTTCATCTTCTTTGGCCTCTTCAGAAATAAATCCGCAGCCCACAGATATTGTCTCTCCGAGCAACTTGTACAACGTGCCATAGCGAACCCCTCGTGCAATTACAATCGACCCTCTGATCATCTTGCACGAATCCTTATCGCAACTGAATATAACACCCGAGTCAGCCATTGTACCAACAGATAATAAACTCCTGCTCATAAGTGGTATATGCATCACATCTGGTAGAGTTTTCACCGTGCCATCATTCATCCTCAACTTCACCCTGCCACGTCCAACAATCTGAACCGTAGTGTCATCTCCGAGCATGTCATCTCCACCATTATACTCCTCATATTCACAGAACCAGTGTTTATGAGGCGTCATGTGGTACGAAGCACCAGTGTCGATAAGCCAGACATCTTTATCTGACTGTGCCGTACATGCAGAAGCCACATACATATCTCCTGCCTCAGCCTCCTTTTTGTCCGAGGTTGACTCAGCTTCTTTCTTATGAACCGGCTTGTTTTTGCAATCTCGCTTCAGATGGCCCCACTCTTGACATCTCCAGCATTGCACCTTCTTATCCTTACTCTTCGAACGCCCACGAGATTTGGATCTCCCTCTCTGATTTTGATTCCTTTCTGGTTGCCTTCCTCTGGCCGCCAGCGCCTCTTTACCAGAACTTGCTGATCCCTTTCTCCGTATTTCCTCTGATAACAAGGCAGCACATACACTTTCATACGAAAGTTCTTTATCCCCGCCACCAATCACAACAATCAGATTGCCCCATGAATCCGGCAGCGAACAGAGCAATGTTATTGCCTTATCATCATCTTGAAACTTAACACCGATTGATACAAGTTGACTGATCACCGTGTTAAAGTTATAAAGATGGGTAGAAAACGAGTCACCCTCCTGCATTCGAAGATTGTACAATTTCTTTCTCAGAAATAACTTGTTAACCAACGACTTACTTTGATATAGGGATTCCAACTTCCTCCACAGATCTCTGGCAGTAGGTTCGCCCATCACATTCGTAAGAATTGAATCCGCGAGACACAGCCGAATCAAACCCTTCGCCTTTCTATCAATCCGATCTCACTCTTCGATCGCCTTTGGATCTGCCTGACTGGAGGAGGCCTCGTCCGCGACCTTCGCCGCCTCCATGCCTGGTCTCTCCTTCTCGATTGCCGTCCAAAGATCTCGATCACAAAGGAGATCCTCCATCTTCATCTTCCAGAGATCAAATCGTGTTCCATCAAATTTTTCTATCTCGATTCGCGATCCTCCTGACATCTCGAATAAACCCTAATTCCTCGAACAACATGTGCTCTGATACCAATTGATGGGAAAATCCGAGAACAAGTAGAGAAGATCACAGAGAGATTGCAGAAAAATAGAGGAGACACACGAAATTTACCCAGGTTCACCCTTGAGATTAGGGCTACGTCCTGCAAAGAGGTTTCACTATATCGTTTAGGTTTACAGCCGCCACCCCAATATTACATCAGAAATTAGGCTATTAATAGCATCTTCAAACCGGGTTTAAAACCCAAACAAACAGAGAAAAAACCTAATCCGAACCACACGGGCCGGCTAAACAAAAGCCCAAAACCCGTCTAGGTTTCGGGGGCGCTGCCCCCGAACCCCCGCCCGCTCACCGCCGTCGGGGGGCGGGGCCCCCCGAACCCCCCTTTCGTTCGTACGCCAACAATACTGTTAATTGGGTAATACTCAGATTCCCCTAAGCTCACGTGGGCGAACTCGGTGTGAGAAACAAGAGGCCCTGAAGTATTCACCAACTCTAACAGTTCTTTCATGGCTTCTTAAACTGCATGGTGCGGTTTTAGCCCTTGCTAGTGGTGGACAATACTTGTGGTTGGTGGTTGGAGGAGGGAGATGATTATGTGAGAATGTGATTAGGGTTTGGTTGCTTAAACGAGGAGACAAGGTTAGCTGAAGAGCGGCCAAGAATAAGGTAGATGTAATGGTGACTGGTTCTGGCAGACAGAATGTTTATTTGTCATGGTCTATGGTTAGATAAGAATGGGATTAAGTGGTAAGCAATATGTCTTCTCTTAAAAAGGTCTCGAGTTCATATGTGGTATGTAGAATATTTTCGTTGAATGTACTCAAAAGTCACGTGGCATACATAAGTGGACATCATATATGTGATCAAAAAGAAAACTTTGACTGATCAATTAAGAATATCATCATATGCAAAAGAGTGACATCGTGAAATAATAATAAATAAGAATAACATTATCATGAAGTATGCGAAAGACTAATAAAAGAATATGAATCCTAGGATACTCATCTAATACATCATCCTGATAATAAGAAAAAGAAATTAAGACATAATTAAATGGAAAGACCGATACTTTTGTGCTACCACCACGAGTTCAATCTATTATCGTTAATCACCTTCATCATTAAGATCTCATCCTACACGTATGAAAATGCTGGAGAAATAAAATCTTCCTATAAGTTTTGTAACTCAATATGTAAATAAAATAAATACATCATACTATATAAGGTAAATCATATGAACATCATCACCATTATATAAGAAATAAAGATATAATCAGAAGAGATTCATAAATCAATGTGTCGTCTTCTTAAGATCACAAATCAAGATAGATTACAATAAATTATCATAAAATGGGGAATGTCGATCATCATTATTATTATTATTTCATCATGTAAAAGATCACGAAAATCATTATAAGAGCATAAGTAGATAATCATGGTGTAAATATTAATATTATAATAATCATCTTTGTTAAAGCATATTAATATCATATCAGAAGATCATAGAAAAATCGTCATAAGAGTGGCAAAAATCAATCATCATCATAAGGATGATTGCATTATTAATATGATTTCATCTTCTTCGTCATCTTATTATTCGTCATTTTTATCATGGGATATGTTTCAACCCGATTGGAGAAAAGCCTCAACCCAAACATTATCATCATTATCATCATCATCATCATTGGCAAAGTCGGCCATGACTGAACAGGGTCAGCTCATATCTTATCGTAATTAGCCCATAACTTACCATCGCCAGTCCATCATCGTAAGAGTTCTCCTTTTAATGTTTTTTGTCTTTTATTTTGTGATTTTTAATTAATCTTTATTAGGACATAAAGAATCCAAGTTAATTCATCATATGAAAAGGATATGAGATCATAATAATAAGAGATCTTATAGTATGAAATCAATTTAGGACTACAAGATATGAACATGAAGAGTAATCATAGATGAATAATCATAACAATCAACATAAAATAGATCAGGATTCATAGGACATAAATTAATTCATCATAAGGAGAGTTATAAGATCATGGGATCATGTTAAACATTATCATTATAATCATAGGGTGTATAATTATTGTAAACATCATCATGGAATAGATCAAGCTTAAGGACATAAATCATGAGCCACTAGACATAAAATTCATCATAGTAGAGTCAGAACCCGAGTCGGATATAGGCAGAATCCATGCCGAATTCATATGACATCTTTTTAGAAAAATGATGTAGAAACTCGGGTCGGGCGGGTCACACCCAGACCAAGTTGATGTGGCATCTTTAGAACATAATCAAGACCAATCTTCGATTGGTTTTGGGATATACTCAGGTCGGGTTGGACATTCTCAGGTCGGGCGGAGGTCGTGCCGACGCGGCTTCGGGTGGCTGGCACCCGGGTCGGGTTCATCCTGGACCAGAGCTTTCGAGCTCCGATTATGATGGATTCAGGTCAAGTTCTAGAGAACTCGGTCCGAGCAAGATCTTACCCTAGTCGGGTTGCAGTGAACCCAAGTGGGTTCCGTTATGCGAAAAAAATGTGCGAACGGTGTTGCTTCTCCGATCATCTTTCCAACGTTTATCGGCATTGTCCATAATCACAATTCATATGCCTATGTCTAAGGATTATTCAAAACTATTAAAAATCATGCTTTAAATTTAAAATTAAGATTTTATGATAAATTTACCACAATCACATACTTTGTGAAGTTTTCATCCAAAACCTCAATTTCCTCCTCTTCTCCTACTTCTTCTTCCTCTTACATGGTTCCTCTTCTTCTTCCTAGTACATGATCATCGTCCTCCATGCCCTCTGTTTCGTCTCCTAGAGATGACATTGGGGTCGTCAAGTTCATGGGGATAAAAAGAGAGATGTGAGCGAGAGCGAAATTTCGTGCATCAAGACAAAAAAAATCTTTATTTATAGGAGAGAGGATAAAAGATAAAAATATTTCTTTAATTTCAACTAAATTCCTTTTTTCTAATCTTTTTCGTCTTATTCCCCTCTCTCGGTTCCAATATTTTATTTTCTCTCTTTTTTGTTTCTTATTCCCCTCTCTCGGTTCCGATATTTTATTTTATCTTTTTTTGTTTGGCTGTCAGGCGTTACAAGTATTATCTATCATAACTAGGCACCTGACCGATGACTCCGGATACTGTGGTGACAATAAAAAATCTTCTCTAGTTAGATATTTGGACTTATACCTTGCTATTATTTATGAATGAAATCTATAATAATGAGTAAAATAATTTTATACGTAAACGTAATCATAGTAGATGATCGAACAATATCTAACAAATGCGTTGATTTTTCCATTGATATATATACGTATAAATCCACTTTGGTGTTAATTTCCAGTCATTTTATTTCACGATAAAAAAAATTGGATTAATTCTGTATTAATTGATAACTTAATAACCCGGCTTTGAGGTTGACTTTGTATGTCTAAATTTTTGTGTGAAATAAGCTATATTTGGGTAGCAGGTGAAGGAAAGAGAAAATAAAGGGTAACCTGAGAGCGTGTAAATTAGAATTCAATTTTTTAGAGTAGAGGTTATCTTTTTGTTTCTTCGAATGTATTAAAACTTTTATCGGAGTTTTCTTTACATTACCCTTATTTTTCCGAATCCAAAAACAACCTAATGTTGAATTTTTTTCCCTTGTCCTAATTTACTTGTTTCTTCAAGATTATTGCACTCACACGATCTACTGATTGACTCACCGATTTTTTGCATCATGAGTGAGAGATTGGCATAGTTCCCTCCGGAAACTGAAGCACTTGCTGGCCATCAAGTGCCACCACCTGGATAGATAGATCATTAATATCGATAGTGCAAAGTTGCTGGATACTTTCACAGCTTACCATTCATTAATGAAATGTTTGTTTTTCTCTTATGACCAGTGTCATAACCAAGGATAGCAGGAATTGATCTGAGAGTATTTGAGTCCATATTTCCTCAAAAATTTCAGCAACTAGGAGTTTGATAACCATACTACATTGAGATTGATGTCCTAACACTCTGATCATACAGAAAGCTCATACAACAATGTTTGCTTTTGATACCAATATTATGCCATCATGGAAAGCTCTGCACGTTCCATGACACCGCCACAATTGCTTCAGTGATTTATTCATAATGCATAATGTTTAATATATACCAAAATCGTTGTTATCGCAAGTCACGTCGGCACAACTCACTTCATGTGCATTTTCTTCTTCCCAAATCTCGCAGATGTAACAGACAAGTCACTTGAGACTGATGGGTTCAGTGCAAAGGTTTTTAATTTCTTCTTCTAGAAGTTGCAGTAAATGCGCTTTAGTCCGTCTGTATAGCCAAGATCTTGAAGTTGAATCCCAGTCAAAACGGGAAGGTCCACTGCAAGGAAAACGAAAACAATAAGAGACATAACTTTGAGAAAATTATGAACAGAGGTTATAGTAGAAACTCATATATGGTATCTCAAGAAATTATGAACAAATGGATGTAGTGGCATAGACATTAGACAAAATCAGTTGTACGTGCCCATATTCATGGTCAGAGAATAAAAGAAAGTTTGACTGGGGCACCATGTCATATCAAGAATAGTACACTCCTGAAGGTAACCAACCAGATGCCTTTATCTAGGCAGAAGAATGTAAGTAGCACTGCGAGAAACAGCCAAATGTTGATAGGCATCCATTTTCCTTTGCCGAAAGGAACAAGGAGAACAGGAAAAAGTAACTTTGTTTCTTGATAATACCTTTATAGTCATCGCGCACTTCTGAAGTCTGATATTAGAACATGTTACAATTTATGATACACAATTGATATCCGAGATGGAGGTGTCAGAGAAAGGATGGAAGGTAAAGCAGCATGGACAACTGATATTACACAATATTGTACTTTGCCAACCATAGGACACAGTGATTGTATATAATATGATACAAAGTATCTATATGATTAGAAGACCTGAGACGGATTTCCTGGAACTCTGGGATTGTGGCACAACAGGACATCCAGACATGGATCTGGAGGTCAGAGAAATTTTTTTTTCCTTGTTGAAGGGAGCGGATAAAGGAGGAGGGTTGTGTTAGGCCCCGACAGCCAGCATAAAATCCTGTCGAATCTTATGAACATGGATCAACGAATTAATATACCGAAAGGTTTGGTTACTAATAGAGCGGAATGGCGTCGTATGATCCATGTAGCCGACCCCACCTAGTGGGATAAGGCTTTGTTGTTGTTGTTGAAGGGAGAGACTGGAGAGTTGTGACAATAGCATTCTTATGGGTGAATTCAACATTATGGTGGTATTTTTTGGATTGAGAGGATTATGTAGAAAACATTGTTTTTTTTAATGAAAAAGGACAGTTAACCAGAATTGTTAACTGTCCAATGCTTTGCCGACATGGATCTGGAGGTCATAGAATTATTTTTCCTGTATTAAAGGGAGAGACCGGATAGTTATGTCAATAGCAGTCTTATGGGTGACTCCAACATTATGGTGGTAATTTTGGGGTTGAGAGAGTTATGTAGAATTTCTTTTTAAAATAAAAGAAGGTTAACCGGAATTGTTAACCATCCAAGGATGTAGAGAATATTGCTTCTTCTCATCATACTTTCTTTTGAGTTTGGGTGGGAAATATTCTGACTCCTGCATTCTTTAGTTTGTCTGTAATGATTGGTTAGAAGTAGAATGACCGTACAATCAGACAGCCATTCTTTCTCTAAAAAATATTTAATAAGTACCTAAAATAAAACACACAAATTCGTCAAAAGTTACAAAATTTTATTTCTTAGATATTTCACAATTTTTTAGTTTTCACTAAGACCAATAACTTCCATTTTTATTTCAAAAGTAGCATAAATAGTCTCTCTCATATTGATTTTTAAAAAAAAACTTCATATCGAAAATGTATCTATTGGTGTGGCACGACCACTTGAGCAAATAAAAGCCCAAATGACACAATAACATAAGCAATTAAATAATAAAAAATAGAGGATTAGGGTTCACATAAACCCCTAAGAAATAGACAGAATCTGCAAATTTTTAGATAATATCATATTCTCTTTTTTTTAGAAGCATATTCTCTTTTTTTCATAATTATGCTGATGTCACAATGTCACTTGGGCATTATTACCCATTTAGAATAGTGTTTCCTCAAAAATGAGGAATTATGGGAAGAGGAGAACTACAAATTAGGAACCTCATTTCATATTTTTGTCAATGTACAAAGATTTTAACAGCTCGGATCTCTAAATGGGCAACATAAGTCTTTGTTCTTATGGGGATGGAGATCAATCTTCCTCCACCATAGATATCACTGACAATGTTGGACAAGTGGATCCAAAGATGAGCCAAGCACACCAAACAGGCCAACCTCTGTGTTTTTATGGGCACACGGAGGATCTCAATTTCAGAAACAGTTTTGAGAGGGACAATTGGCAAGGACTTTTTAAAGGAAAAAAATCTGGCAGGACCTTAATAATATGTGTGATTGATTGGTACTCAAAATGAGGGAACTCTACTCTGTTCAATACATTTCATCAGAAAAAAAGGTACAAGACCTACTGAGGATTCGACACCAATGACCATACTGGATATACAAAGGAGAACTAAAAATTAGGAACCACATTTCATATTTTCGTCAAGCTACACAGATTTTAAGAGCTTGGTTCTCTAAATGGGCGATATAAGTCTTTGTTCTTATGGGGATGGAGGCCAATCTTCCTCCATCATAGATATCACCGACAATGTTGGACAAGTGGATTCAAAGTTGAGCCAAACACACCAGAATGGTCAACCTCAATTTTTTTTTTGCCACACAGAAGGATCTCAATTTCAGAAACTTGAAGTTGGCAAGGACCATTTTTAAAGGAAAATAAACTGGCAAGACGATAATATGTGCAATTGATTGGTGATCAAAATGAGGGAAGTCTACTCCGTTCAATACATTTCATCAAAGAACATGTATACAAGATCTACAGATGATTCAATGCCGGTGACCGGGTAAATTACACGAATCGTCTCCCAACTTAGGATCAATATCTTAACCTCAACTTCAATTTATAACTAGATTGTCCCCGAACTTTATTTTTCTTGCACACTTAATCCTACTAACCGTCAATATCCAGTTCCCTGATTAAATTGCTGACATGGCACAAGAAATTAATAAAATAATATTAAAAATTAATAAAAAAATTTGGCAGCCGGCCGCCCTTGGACGGAGGGCGCCGGCCCCCACTGGAAGCTCATCGGCATGCGGCGAGCTAGCGCAGGGGGCCGACGCCCCCCTTTCTCTCTCGCGCGCTGACGAGCGCAAGACAAGGGAGGCCCACGCCCCCCTTTCTCTCTCGTGCGCGCAAGAGAAGGGGGCCGTCAGCCCCCCTCTGCAACTCGTCGTGCTGCATAGGAGAGCCGATGCTCCCCTTCTCTCTCGCACGAGAGAAGGGGGAGCATTGGTGCCCCTTGCGAGCTCGTTGCCACCCTCTCTCGCGCGCTCTCTCCGGCACGTGAGAGAGAAAAGGGAGGCGGCCCCCCTTTTCTCCCTCGCCGGCGTCGCGCGTGAGGAAAGGGGAAAAGGGGGGCGCTGGCCTCCCTTCCCCTCTCCTCAAAAAATAATATAAAAATATAATAAAAAAAGGCGCCCCTCGCTGAACTGGAGCAACTTCCCCTCTCCTCTCCAGCGGCAGAGGGGAGAGGGGGAGTTGCTCCGGTCCAGCGAGGGGCGCCTTTTTTTATTATATTTTTATATTATTTTTTGTTGTGTCACGTCAGCAACAATTCTAATTACAAATTGAAGTTGGGAGACCGAGTAGTTACCACATCCAAAGTTGTGGGACGATCTACGTAATTTACCTCCGGTGACCATATTGGATATACAAAGGATTCTGAGCATCTTGCTGATGGAAACGAAGATGCAAGACATGCTTGAGTCTTTTGCATCCATAACCATGATGATGTCTCTAACTTGGTTAAAGACAAATTTGTAATTTCATATATAGTAAAAAGAGTATTACAGAAATAGGGGTCATAAAAAATTATGAAATTTGTAGGTATAGAGCCAAAATCATCATGCCTGCAAACAGAAATGCATAAAAGCCAAAAGAAGTTAAAAAGTGCATCCTCCCACTTTCTAACAAAAAATGTTTGTAAGATATTCTCAACGACAACTGTTGTGACTCAAATAGCACGAAATTGTTGGTTATGTTGCAGCCAAATAACTCATAGAACAATGAGTGGAGAGAATGGAGGGCCTGGTATGAGAAGGGTAACCATGTTACAATTGTAGATCCAAAATGATCAAGACAAAAAAACTGATATGCAGAATAGCCAAAAAATCTAACAGATGCATTTCCCACTTTAACAAAAAAGTGTGATGAATATTCTCATTGTAGTATTTTGTCCCTAAAAAATAGTGTGATTGCATTGGGACGTTAAGCAACGGAATGGTGATCTGCTATGAGACAGCTTGCTGCAACCCCACCCCCTAGCTGTAGGAACTCCAAATGGTCTATGATGGAGGGGTCAATATTTAGCTAATTAACCTGGTGCCAAACAGCAGCAATAGAGCACGCATAGAATGGGTGAGCAATGTGCTTAGCTGTTGCCCACGCAAAGTACAAATGACATAGGATCTAGGTGTCCATCTGTATGCCATGGTGAGAATCCTACACTGCCTCAAAAACCAGACAAACATTCTGACTTTTAGACTCATTTTCACTCGGCAGACCAACGGTCCACATGAAGTAATGAAGACGATGCTAGCAGATAATCGTCAAAGTGGACATCACAAGAAAAGAGATGAGGAATTTTGGTAGTGAGAAGGTCTACATAGTTTAAGAGGGTGTAATGAGTGATTTTATAATTTAGGGCTCAATCGTATGGAGTCAATAGTTGGAAGGGGTAAAATAACAATAACCAATTTTCTAAATAAGAACTAATATTTAATAGATCTGGAACTATTGGATGACTAGCATCTTGCTAATCGTCCTTTCCTGTTTCAAAAAAATATATGTAATAGATCTGAGTCAAATGCAAAAATTAATGTCCTTTGATGATTATTTTTAGAATAAAAGGATACCTATCTAGGGCTTCAATATTTGTCTTTTTTATTCTTTAAGAAGGAACATGGTAACTAAGGTAAATTCCATAGTTTGAGATTTATATTTGATTATAATTAATGGATCATCTAAGGTATCTATTGAATAAAGAGCATATTTTGTTTAATACATTGAACACAACTTGAAATATCTCAAGTTAGTGATTTCATGTTGAAGACAGAAAGCCAAGACTAGAGCCCAAGTTTTGAAAATTTCTTTATAGGCAATGTAATAAAGATATTTGTCATCCAAGTTTGAATTTTATATTTGATGAGAAATAACGAATCTTCTAAGGTACCTATTGAATAAATTGGACATTTTGTTTAATATGTTGAACATACTGTGAAATTATAAAGTTAATAATTTCATTGTGAAGTCGTGATAATTTATTTTTAGGTAAGTCATGATTATGTTTTAAAATCGGAAAGCCATGACTCATGATCATGCCCAAGTTCTGAAACCTCCATGCTGTATTATAACAAAGGATACAAATTGTGCTTCTATAAGAGATAAATCATAACAAAAAGACAATATTTAAATATCAAGAAAACTATCTTTCTACCCTTTTACATATAGTCATTCCAAAGCAAAAAAGAAATTCAAGAATAACCATTATATCATGGCACCAATTGAAGTTGAACTTGTAAATTGTGTAACTAAAACCTCACCAATGCAATGACAATTGATGCCAGCATTATCTATAACTTCTACTATATATAGATGAAAGACATATCATCAATAGAACCATTAGATCTAATCCTTCATTTAAATACCATCACAACACTTTAGCAACTATAACTGTTGTACAACTAAAAGTTATGATAGACATGGCAGTAAGGTTCTTTGCACAAGTGAGAAAAATAAAAATAAAAGCTCCCACACGTTTGGATTGGCATTTACCTTACTGGTGAAGACAACCAGATTTGTCTATTAGGTGTTTGCTTGTTTATCACATATGTTCCCAAATCACCAAGCTTCACAGTGAGAACTTGATTCTACCCATAAAAAATATAGCACCAATTTTCATCAACATAAATACAATAAACAAAATGAAGTACCAACAGGAGAGACCTATTTCATCTCACCCCATAATCCACGTCATAACCATCAATTTGAACACGGTCGCCATACTCCTTAAAAAAATAAGAGAGATTAAGATGTGTAGAGCAATGAATATGAAATACATCCTCAAAAATATTATCAAAGATGCAGTAATTGTCACAAGAACAAATGTTTGCATAGGCATCCACCAATTAAATATGATGTTACCTCAAGTTTTTCTTGCAAGTAATGTATTGTCTCATCTGCCTCCTTGTGAAACTCTTCCTCTGGTAGTAGAGATCTGAGCAAAGAAAGAAAGTCTTCAACAATATTATGCAAAATGAATACATTCAATGTACATAGAACTCTTTCGCATCTCACAAGAAAAGGTGAAATTCATGATGCAAGTTAAAATTTCTTGTTGCCAAGAGTTAACTACACATGGACCATCAATCAAGAATGAGATCGATGGAATCCGAACACAAAAGTCCCCAATTTTCATAAGCAGAGAAGTGAGCATTTGGTGCACAACGTTTAACTTGGTCCTTTTTAGTGCCTAAAAAGTTATCGATTCAAGCCTGGGGCAAATACCTCCTGCAGCCCTTAGCTGAATCCCACTGCACGTAATTTTGAAAAGAACAACACAAGTACATGCCTCATATTGATTATGTCGAAAAAATCTCAACTTTCGATCACTCGTCTCAAAATATGGGAAATATAACCCAGAAAGCTATGTAATTCAATTCGATCGATACGTCGTAGACATTTTTGCATCAACATCTCAACTCGAGGACCCCAAACCGAATTTTATTCACTAAAACAGATTAAACCAAAACAAATTAAGGGAGACATAGAGGCGCTATGGAGACGATTGTATGGCGCAATACCGGTAATCAATGGAGGTCGGACCTTGCGCTTCGTCGTTCTCCGACGAAGCCCCAGTGGATAGAGAACGACAACATCTATGAACCAATTGGAACTTCAGAAAAGCGGAGGAAGCCGAGATGATATGGCCACGGCAAGCAGACTCCGGAATGACGAAAAACCCAAGATTAGACTCAGGAGAAAAATGATGGGAATAGAAAAGAGAACGCTGAAGGGAAGGAAGGCATCTTGTTCTTGATGTTGTCCATCGCCGTAGTAGACACTTCAGAACGGTGCGACAGGCCATGGCCGCCGCCGCCGAAAGCACCAAGGCCGAGTTGAGAGAGGTGAGAAGTGGAACTATTAAAAGCGCTATGAGCCGTTATAATTGTACGTTATTAACGTGTCTCCTGGAACACCGATCACATAAACAGCCCAGCTTCTCTTTTGGAATTTCTCGAAAAAAATAAATCCATGAAAAGCCATTTTTTATTTATTCCCCTCTAATCTTTTTTATTTTAAATGAGACAGAAAAATATATAATTGATATACATATATATATTCATTTCTGATCTTATGATCATCTAAATAAAATTATTATTTAATTTTTTACTGTCTACTTATTTATATTATCTAAATGAAATTAATTATTCATTTTTATTTTCTTCCATTTCTTCTTATCTTTTCTTTACCCTCTTTTTAGTTTTAAATTAGAATTTCTATCATTCGGTACGTAAAATAATAGTTTTCTGAATTTTTAACGAAGAATTAATTCTGAACATACTTGAATGAAATTAAAATTAATAAACAAATTTAAAAAAATTGATAGATTAATTTTAATGGTTTAGCTGTTTCGTTGTATCACATCATTTCAGAGAATGAATTAAAATTAGGAATATTCTATATTATATTAAGGAGAGAGTACTTTCAAGAAGAGAATGACATTTGTCATATGCATGGAGTGCCACGTGTCCTCTAATTAATATGTTACAATTAATTATTATGATACTAATTTGCAAGTTCGTGGTATATCTATATTTTCTATATCTATATTATCTATATTATATTAAAAGGAAGATAATATGGAATGAGAATTTGACATTTGACATAACTTTATTTTGACAAGTGTCCTTGAGAATATTAATTATAAAATTAAAATAATTATGATTATAAAAATATGATAATTATATAATACTATATAATTTTATTATCCATATAGTTATATAGTAACTACACTTTATAGTTATTATCTATGTAGCTACATAATAACTACATTTCATTCATAATTCATAATATAATATTATGTCTTCTCAGTCATAATTTTTTTCATCCTACGCCAAAAAAAAAGTTTATATATATATATAATTCAATTTTAGATCCATGCCACCTCTTTGAAATTTCAGTATACCACTACATGGAGTCATGGACGGTTATTCGAGTAGTGGATGATAATCCATAGTAGAAGATAATTATTGAAAGTAATTAATAATTCATGCTACGAAATAAATAGATTTCTTATAAGTTATAATTAAAGTTAAGTAATATAAAATGTAGTAATTATCAACTTTAAATTTAAAAGAAAATAATAAAAATAATAAAGTCAAGTTAAGATGTTTTAACATGAGTATGTAATTATGACATCATTTTATTTTTAGTAAATCATATTCGTTCAACAAAAAAGGCCATAGATATTAAAGTGCAAAAATGTTATATATATATATATATAATTTTATATAATTGGCACATGGAGTTTTACCATATGTTTAAAATTAATTAACTCCATAAATGTGATAGTTTAATTGAAAATTATCATGCTTCTAGTTAATTATACAACAACAACAACAACAACAACAACAAAGCCTTATCCCACTAGATGGGGTCGGCTACATGGATCATACGACGCCATTCCGCTCTATTAGTAACCAAGTCTTTCGGTATACTTCTAGTTAATTATAATTAGAACTAATTAACGTGACATAACTAACTAAAATATTAATACATAATAGCTCTTTATTGGACGGTTAGTAATTGCAATTTTTTAAAGATGGTTATCTATATCTATATTAATTAATACTATTAATTAATATTTATAATCATTTGAATCTGTAACTGTATAACTAATAAAAACTAAACGTGGATAAAAAAAACTTAATTACGCATTTCACTAAAATTATTTAAGTAGTAAAAATGTAAGAATCTAGCTATACTATTATTATTATTATTATTATTATTATTATTATTATTATTATTATTTGGCATAACTGACAAGTGTCCCTAAATAACTATCTATTTTTTAAACAATAATCGATATGATCCCATCGAAAAAAATAATTGATATGAGAATTAATTATAATTTTAATGTGTAAAAGGTTTTTAATGATTAATATGAAAGTTAATTATAAGATTCATTGAAAAGCGGTTCCACAAAAATCAACAACTACCTTTATGCAGTTTAAAAGTTGTGGATGCAAACTTGGACTCTTATAAGTACTTTAATAAGATCACGCTTATTAGTGTACACTAAACCTTACACCATTATTTAATTTTCACTTGCATTTATCTCTCACGGATGCATTTATCTCTCAACATGAATATAGGGGATGCATGATTATGGATTAATAAGTAGTTAAGTTCCATGCACTTATGCTCCTCTCTTGCTTCCGTCAACTTTTTTATTCCACAAGTTTAAATAGATAGTGTTGCTTAAGCACTGACAAAGATAAGCATGAGATATGGGAATGCCCAAATAATGATGCTTGCTTCTCATAATTAATTTTATAGTGTTTTTTTTCTTTCTTCTTTGTCATGATCCACAAGAATATAAGTCTATTTGCCATGATTATTTAACTAGCTTATATTTTTGCAGGTGGCAAATTGTGTATTGCGGCATGCCTACATCAATTTGCATTGTGTTTAGGTTTCTTTGGTAAAAGAAATTATTTATTGATAGAAATTTAAAAGTAAGCCATTTATTTATTTGGTATATTTTTTTTGTTCTTTGATGTTTGTCACATTGTTTTATAAATTTATTTGAGTAATTAATATAATTGGATTGTCGAGCCTATTAGTTACTTTGTTTGTAAACCATTTGAGTGCTTTAATTTCAAAGTTCATGAACTCTTGGATACGAACTCTTATTTAGAAACTATCAAAGATGTAATATGTGTTAATATACAGAACAAATAATTGTTATTTTAAAATATTTATTTCAGTGTGTTATTTTCTTTTTTATTAGAGGTATGCCACATTCGTTTATAAATTTTTGTATCTTATCCGTATAATTATATTGTCATATATTAAAATTAAACATTTTAACGTACCATTGTTGGGCATTATTTATTTATTAAATTAGTAAATACGTACTAAAATTTAACTAGCATTGTTTATTTTGAGAAAATATCTAAGATAAATCTATATATAGTCTTCATTTATTGTGATATACATTGTTCTAATTTTTTAAACTATCGAAATTTAAGTCCATTTTATAAAAGATATTAATTATTTTGAAAAATGTTCAAATAAAATCTAAAAAGTATGGAGTTGTTTCCATATACTTCATAGCGTCGTGTTATACTGTGTTTAAGTTTTAGGAATCCATTTGTTTTGTTTTTAATCATTATCTCTCCTTATAATAATTATATAGATGATGGATAAATCAGTCTATTAAGGCTTAATTTTTAAATTATTCAATGATTAAAAATATCAGTAATTATATAATTTTATTAGAGTATTTGATACTTATCCATAACCCACCACAATTACCAAATATGATAATTATACACTACATTATATTATCTATATGTTTATAGTAACTACTTGCTTTAATTCTAATTTATTATAACATTAAATATTAATAGTAACTATGTGTTTAGTGTAACTATTATAGTTGGTTAAGAAGTTTCATTAATTAGATAATTATATAATTTAATTAGAGTGTGAATAAGTTATCCATAACCGTTATACATTTAGTTATGAATGAATTAAATATTCAGCTTTGAAGATGTAAAAATGATACATTGGTGTATGAAATAATTAGAGAAGTAAACAAGAATGTGATAAGTGCACATATAAAAGTGCACATGTAATTGAACAAAACAATTAAACCAATACGAAGCATATAAAAGAAAGCAGGGAAAGTTGTGGGAGTAGATTTTCGTCTCCTTGATAAAAAAATTTCAACATATGTGACTACTTGGTAAAAAGAAACGTTTCCATTTAATATACTTTTAACTTATATAAGTAATTTTATATAATAATAATAATAATAATAATAATAATAATAATAATAATAATATTCTTCGAAGTTGTTTGGTTGAAGAACTATTTTCCAACAAACAAGGGTTATTTTCTACAAGATTTGTCATTACATATATATGACTTATTCTTATTTTGTATTTTGGTGAAAAGATAGTGATTTTGTACGTAAATGAAAAAAAAGTTATTTAAAAATTTCTTATCTATTTAAGTCCTTTTAAAAAGAATAATAAGTTATACCTTAATTTAGCTTTCTTAAGGACATTTGATCAAGTTTAACTAATTTATGGTATGAAAATATTATGTGCTATTTTTTAACCAATTGCCCATAATTTTGATTAAGGAAAAATATAATTAAAGTATAAACATGTTTATTATATATCAATTGAAAAAAATAAAATTTGTTAAAATTAGAACTTGATTATTTAAATGAGAGATATAATTATAACTAATATAAATTTAATAATATTTACTATCATCCACACATCATACCAGGTACATACTATTTAATGTGGTCACTTAATTTTGAAATAAATTATTAAATAAATAATAATATTCATGTTATTGGTTCAATAAATTATGATTTTGATAGATATATATATCCGTGTGTGTGTGCACGCCATTATATTTTTTTTCCATGAAATTATGGTTATATTATATCATGATGAAAAAGCTATATAGATGATATAATGTGATTGATAGACATAAAAATATATATAAATAAAATGTAGATAACTAATGGTAATTTTTATTAATATTTATTTATGGTATAAAAATGTTGAGACAATATAATATCTGCAAGTATACAATACTAAAAGAATTATAGTATAACGTATGAAGGGTTATCTTGATTTATTTAAATAATAATATTTTTAATAATGAGCCATATTTCTTTAGGGTACCACGCATCGCGCAGGATCTTACACTATGTATAAGAAATAATAATATAAATTTATTACTATATAAATTTAATAATATAAACCACATCAAACAAAACAATATAAATTTATTTCGGAGAAGAATTATTCAAAGGAATAATAATTTTATTACATTGTTGTTTTAAATGATTTATATTTATTTTGTGTTTAGTATAAACATATTGGTAAAAAAAATTAATAATAAAATAGAGTAAGTTTTTAGAAGAAGAGGGAAATGTTCATAGATTAATGCTAAGATAATGTAATGGGTATTGTGTATATGTTTAAAATTATAAATTATTTGATTCTTACGAGATAAATATTCTTGATACTTTTAGTTTGTGAATATTGTTCTTTCAAGTTCCAGAAATATAGAACATCGTCTATTGGCATAAGAAATAAATAAAAAAATGATTTGATAATTATACTTCTTGGACTGAAAAATGATATTTAGTAAATAAAAATTATCATTCCATAATATATATTTGTTATTTTTTGGATATGAAAGGACCTTCTTCTTATTTATTATTTGTTTATTTATGGCCCATTGAAGGATCAATTTTATGTATTATTGAAGTTCAACTTAAGATATATATATATATAAGAAATTTTTAATTATTTTATAAAATTATAAAATTAACATTTATTTAACTAAGAAGATATATTAGTTCATTATTTTCTAAAATGATAAATATTATATAAATTATAATAAAAGATGAGATATTTTTTTACACTATCCGCACATCGTGCGGGTTCCACACTAGTTAATTTTAAAGCTAAGCTTTGTTTGGATAGAAAATTATTGAAGGCAAGGAGGAGAATGAGAAAAAGGAAAATATAACAGAAAAAAATTATCCCTCATTGGATAAATTTTAAAACAAATATAACCCGTTAACTTATAATAAAATATCATATAATAGATGATGATTAAGTCATTTTAAAGTTAAAAATATTTCATGTCCTTTCCCCTCTTTTACTTCTTAATTTGGGGTTGAATAAAGTCTTCAATAGAAGGGAAATGGAGAAAAATATTTCCCTCCATTTTTTTTATCTACATCCATCCAAACTATTTCATCTTTCCTTCTTCTATTTGCCTGTGACACTCCAATTTAAAGATTGAACTCTAAGGCCCTGTTTGTTTAAAGAATAATAATCCCATGAATAAATTCACTTATTCTTTTCACTTTAATTTTTTTTAGATCTAAGAGCTAAGAATAATCTTATTCTAGCCTTTTAGAGGAATTACTTATATCTAAAAAGTGCACTTTTGACCAAGTCATATTTTAAAAAAATGGCAAAACTACCCTTTATCTTTTTTGATGAATAAATGACTTGTTTGATTGAATAAAAATGAATAAAAGCTTATTCTATTGTTTATCCACAAAATAAATAGGGCCTAAGTGGTGCAACTTTTGCCTCTGTTCATAACCTAATTACATATATCATCGCAACGGAAACATAATACAATAAAATAACGGAAGACTTCATAAGCTAATAAATCTCAAAACACATAACTAAGTCATGGACCACATAGGCTCTAACATAGGAATCCAACGTAGGGTTCGAAATACATGTATGAGTTTACATAAGAGTACATGACTCAAGGCCCATAGGCCGTACATACTGGACTCCTCTAAAGAGTTCATCATTATAATAAAACATACTCAGAAATAACTTAGGCCGTGGCCCAACCAACTAGTGTGCAATCTCATCATCATGAGACATTCACCGTCGAGCTTAAGTCTCGTCTATATCTGCACGGGATTCATGGGATACATAAAATTTCTCTCGTTAGAGTATGTTGAAGTTCATGCATGCTATGATCCTATAACATCTCTATATGTCAACACATATGCATTGCATCATAATCAAAATGTAAAACACATGCATGCTAAGAACTATATATGCACTCTACATGACATATGAACAATCATCATACCAAGATAAGATAAGCATATAAGATCATTATGCTAAGGCGTATCATAACTTATCTTGCTTGACTTTAACATCTTCATTCATAACATGATATGATAATAGGGCATACATTAGCATTCCTTTAGGTGTTTACATTATCATCATCTTCATTTTAATCATTCATTTTAGTCACATTTTGTGACTTACATCTTTTTATCTTCTATCTTTATTTAGATAGCTTCTTATCATGGTGATTGAAAATACCATGTTGATTCATGGAGCTTGACTAGCTAGGCCAGATCCCTTCATCCCAAGTGGAAACTCTCACCCTATGGGTGTAGGTCGCTTCTCTAGAAAGTAGTCATTAAGTTAACGAGTGACGATATAATTTCCTCCATGATTCCAACAAAATACATTCATACAAATCCATCTTTTTAATTACATTCATTAATACATACAATCATTCAATACATGTTACATATTTTAATCCTACTTAAGATCATTCAAACATCAAAATTTTCTAAGTGTGGAACAATCATCATAACTTGGCTCTAGGCATAGGTCACCCTCGTACCAGAAGATGTCACGGTCGTGCGGGCCCCTTGGGATCGCACGTGAAGTTCCCTTCACGGTTGTCGCATTGGTCATGATCGTGTCACTCCCATGGAACGGTGATGCTCTTAGTTCGGTCGACCAACTCGACCGCCCGACTTGAATAGTGACATTTTATTTTTGGAGCGATAGAACCCTGGTCGATCGATCCATTGTCCGATTTAAACAAAATGTCATAGACTCATTTTTCCTTGATCACAGCCGTGCCATGTTGGGAAACGCCCGTGCCAGACGTTGAAGTCGTCGCATTTTTCTCTTTCTTTTCTTTGAGTTGCCACCTTGCTAAGAGTGAGGGAGGGAGAGTGAGAGAGGCAAGGATGGGGTGTCGGAGAGAAAGAGAGAGAAAAGGTAGAAATGGTGGCTAACGAACGGTTTTATATTTTTGGGCATAAGGTGGTTTAAGGCATTTGGCTGCTGAGCCATTTATGGGGGTTGCCGGGTTGGGCCTCTTCTTATAGTTATTGGTTTCATTTTTTTTAGAAGAGGTTAAGGGATATATGGAGCAAGTTTTGCACCATATGTATAAGTCACCATCGGATCTCCGATGGATGCTCCAGATAAAGGCGCGGTTCAGATATTTTGAACCGTATTTTTAAGTTATTCAAGCTCGGTTCAAATGTTCATGCTTAACCGGTCTAACTAAAAAACCTCATGGTTCTCCTCCAATCTCGCGAGCCTTCTCCATCATAGCGTTCAGTCTTCCCCAAACTCCGTCGCACAATATCCATATAGGAAGATGAAAGCAGCCATAGAGCAGTAGAGAACTCCCTTTCCGGCCGCTCCTTTTTTCTCTTCATCTTTGCTGATTAAGGAATACTAACTGTTGGGAGGACAAATGAAAGCCATTGTTGCAGATGAGACTTCCTTTCCCGGCGCACAAAAGCCATCGCGATACGACCCTCGCCCTCACACCACTATCGCATGGAAGGTGATGTGAAGGAGCACGACCTTGATTTCTTGTCTCCTCCTTCCTTATCACCTCCATGCCACTATCAAAGAAAGCCCTCTAGAAGGAGCATAACTTTTGCTTCCTATTATCTGCAATACCCAACATCGACGGTCACTATGCACAAACTTAAATCAGAATGGAAGCGATTGAAGCCAGCATTGTTAACAGTCTTTAAACTTGAAACTTCAAAACAACGTAGGCAACAATAATTAAATATCAAAATAGTGCAATTGAATCAACAGTGGTGCTAAACGGATAAAATTTGTGATATTTTTACATGATAATATTAAAAACTAATACAGAAGACTTCCAATAACTAAATGCATATTTCAGTCTTTGAGTTACATCTTGGCCACAACTTTCTTGAGCAATACTATTAAAATGATCCTTTACTTCTTTTTTTTTTGCATCTTCAAGCTCCATCATTATCCATCTTTTATTTAACAAACTTTGAAACTGTAGATTTGCTTTGCTCCTTTCTCAGTGGCAGAGTGGAGGAGGGATTGCTGATCTTCGAGAGTGCCATAGCTAAGAATGCAAGGTTGACAAATCTTCTTTTCTAGGGGCGTTCAGTGGCAACAGTGTGGAGGCAGGACTGCAGATCTTCGAGATCAGGGGATGCATGTGTGGTCGAGAATGTGAGACCTCTGAATCGCATTCAATGGTAACATTTTCGTGTGAGAGCAATAACGAGGAGACAAGATCGGGAGATTTGATTTGGGAGAGAATGGGGGAGAGGGAGAAGAGGCCATCCAATAGTTTTTTTTCGGTCCGATAGTTTTCTTGGGTCCTAGGGTTTTACGCTTTCTTGAGATAGACCGACCGAGCATCAACATTCGAACCGAATTTGAGTAACTTACAAATGTGGTTCAATGATCTGAGTCGCGCATTCATCTGGAACATCAATCAACAATCTGACGGTGACTTATACATATGATGCAAAACTTGCTCCATATATCCCTTAACTAAAAAGAATATTAGTTACCATTCTTTTCCCCAAATCAAGAAAAGGGCTATAATCTTGGAGAGAAATAAGTATATAAGCGGCGACCAATGGTGCAAGCGATTGCAAGAAGATGGGGATAAAAATTAATAATAATGAATTCAAATTTTTATTTAATCATTGGAATATTATTATATCAATCGAAAAAGTATAATAATATTATTCTATATATAAAAATCTTTAGATAAAGACAAAAAAATTCATTTATTTGTTTTTAAATATATAAGCCATAATTTATACCTTGTTGGTTGATAAATTCAAGGATTAATATTCGAGGCAAAGTTTAAAATTAGAAAAAATGGATAAATTATTTAGTAACTCTTGTCATTTAATTTTTCTAGTCAAAAGATTAATATTTAGTAATTGTTGTCATTTTTAGTCTAAAGATGAATAATATCTGCTAATTGTTGTAATTTTTTTATTGATAAAATAATGTTCAAATGATTAAATAAAAATTTGAACAAGTTTTTTCTTATTGAAAATTACAAAATTAAATTTAAAGAATGCAAATATTCAAATGATGATCATTTTTTCTTATTGTATATACCATAACTACTAACTTAATGACCGTTACATGTAAATATTGAATGTCAAATTCTTTTATATGTTTTATTGATTTCTCGCATAATAATTTTTCATATTTTTTACTGAAAAATATAATGACAATAATTACAAAATAATCTATCCAAAAATTTTATCAATTTCAAACTTTATCTCGAATATTAATACTTGACTTTATAAACTAACTGACCTATAAATTATGCCTTATACATTTAAAAACAATTAAATCAAGTTTTGTTTTTCTCTAATGATTTTTATATCAGTAATTATATTATTATAGTTTTTATTGATAAAGAAATATTAAATGATTAAATAAAAAATGGATATGCTGGTTTTCTTTTTGCAAAATATAAATTTAATTTTAAACAATAGAGAGATTCAAATGTTGATAATCTATATTGATTGTAGGCACCATTACCACTAAATCAATGGTGGCTATAAATGGACATTGGATTTCAACTTTCTTTTATGCTTTATTTTTAATTCAAATGACAACAATTACTAAATAATTTATCCACAATTTATCTAAATTTTAAACTTTGTCTTAAATATTAATACTTGAATTTATCAACCAACGGCCTTATAAATTATTGCTTATATATTTGAAAACAAATAAATGGAGTTTTTTTTGTGTTTTCTCTAATTATTTTTATTTTGAGAACAATATTAAAATGATTAAATAAAAGTTTTAATATTTTCTTATTGAAAATTAAAAAATCAAATTCAAGGAATGTACAGATTCAAATGACGATCGTTTTCTTGATCTCTCACATAATATTTCTTTATATTTTGACTAAAAAAATCTAATGATAACTATTACAAAATAATCTACCCAAAAATTTTGTAAATTTTAAACTTTATCTCAAATATTAGTATAACTTTATAAACTGACAGGCCTATAAATTATGACTTATACATTTAAAAACAAATAAATCAAGTTTTTGTTTTTCTCTAATGATTTTTATATTGATAATAATATTATTATACTTTTTTTTATTGATATAGTAATATTCAAATGATTAAATAAAAAATGGATATGCTAGTTTTCTTATCGCAAAATTCAAATTTAAATTTAAACAATAGCGAGATTCAAATGTTGATCATCTTTATTTATTCTAAAAAGTAAAATCCATTACCACTAATCAATGGTGGTTATATGTGAACATTAGATATCAACTTCCTTTTATGCATTTTTTACTTTCTCACCTAATATTTAATCATCTTTTGACTAAAAAATCAAATGACAACAATTACTAAATAATTTATCCACATTATTTGTAAAATTTAAACTTTTTATCAAATATTAGTACCTGAATATATCAACCAATGGGCATTTAAATCATGGCTTATATATTTATAAACAACTAAATGAAGTTTTTGGTTTTTTCTCTAATGAATTTCATTTTGAAAATAATATTATTATACTTTTTCGATGTACAGTAATATTCAAATGATCAAATAAAAAATGGATATGCTAGTTTTCTTATTGCAAAATACAAATTTAAATTTAAACATTAGCGGGATTCAAATGTTGATCATCTTTATTTATTCCAAAAACCATTACCACTAAATCAATGATGGTTATATGTGAACATTGGTTAACAACTTCCTTTTATGCATTTTTTATTTATTACCTAATATTTATTCATTTTTACTAAAAAATCAAATGACAACAATTACTAAGTAATTTATCCATAATTCTTTCTAAATTTTAATTTTTTTCTTGAATATTAATACTTGAATTTATCAACCACCGAGCCTATAAATTATGGATTATATATTTAAAAATAAATAAATGAAGTTTGTCTCTAATGATTTTTATTTTGAAAATAATATTATTATACTTTTTCAATTAAATAGTAATATTAAAATAATTAAATAAAAATGGATATGATAGTTTTCTTATTGTAAAATATTAAATTTGATGTGCTAACTAATTTTTCTAAAAGTTTAAATCGTTAAAAAGAGTAATATTATTTATTTTATATTATTAACACTCTTGGACTTCCCCTCACGTGTAGATTACTGATAACTTTAATCTAACTTAACTCACTATGTGGACAAAAAAAAAAGAAAAAATAAATTTTTAATAAGAGCTTAATAAGATTTGATTGAACTACTTTTAATGTCATGTTAAATTTAATGTGCTTACTAATTTTCTTAAAAAATTAAAATCATTTGAAAGAACAACATCATTTTAAATGATAGTGAGATTTAAATGTTGATCATCGTTATTTAATGTAGGCACCAATCACTAAGTCATTGGTGGTTATATGTGAACATTGGATATCAACTTTCTTTTATGCATTTTTTATTTCTCACCTAATAATTATTCATCTTTTGACTACAAAAAACAAGTGACAACAATTACTAAATAATTTATCCACTATTTGTCAGAGATATTGTACAAAATTAAAATACTTAGGTGAAATTGAAAGAAAAGTAAAATCTAATATTTTTTTAAGATTGTACATGGAATATGCTCAAATTAATAAAAAATAAATAGAAATTGAAATTACAAAGGTGCATGATGACCAATAATCAATCATGTGAGTGTAACGCCTTTTGGCATGACAAGACAAAAGGGAAAACGGGCCGGAGGACAACATCAAGCAATCGAGTGATCAATACCTCACAAGTCACAAGCTTCAAGTCTAAAAGAATATTATATCATGTGAACCTAAAATTAATGATATCTCTCTCTCGCTTTTTTTTTTTTGTTCAAGAGAACTGATATGAAATATGAGGCTCTTTTGCGATCGGCCGCATAGAGCAATATGACGAAGATATAGTAGTATAGTAGTAGTAGTAAATTTATGTGTTTATTCCAAATTATGATAACAAAATAAATCTGATTTAAAATTTAATAGTTGCGTCAATTTGTGATTAAGAAATTAAACAATTTGAGTTCCACAATGACTCGCCATAATAATGACGAAGATATATATATATATATATATATATATATATATATTATTTATAGTTCCTTTCCGGATCACGGCTTTACTTTTAATTTCCTTGTTGTGTATTCATCATTGACGGAATTTTCTATTCCGGAGAGATCTGATTTTTCCCACCGAGTTCATCTGAAAGTTGGACCTTTTATCGGAGAGATCGCTGCTTCGGGAATCGGATCCGACTTCCTTTCATAAAATTGTTGTTTAGTTAAAAATAATACGATTTTAGGCTAAAATTGTAAGAGTAGATATGTACCTCGCGATCCGAAATATGATATTGGAATAATGCTCATCAATGATAATATATAATAACTGCTTTAAACAAAAGGGACTCAACTAGGTCAAAAACTTTTTTTTTGTTAGAATGGTTTGGAGACACCAAAATTAGGAAAAATCATGATGGCCTTTTCGACCAAATAATGATAACTTCGAACCAAAAAAAAATCATGATGGTCATATGGCTATCATGGCCATGTGATTGGGTTGGATGGAAGGCAGAAGAAACCAAAGAAATGAGGCTACGGGAAAGGAAATGATCAACGTGACGAAAGAGAAATGGCATGAAATATGAGAGAGAGAGAGAGAAATGATCAACGTGACGAAAGAGAAATGGCATGAAATGAGAGAGAGAGAGAGAGAGAGAGAGAGAGAGAGAGAGAGAGAGAGAGAGAGAGAGAGAGAGCAAAAAAAAGGAAAAAATTCCATCCAGTGAAAGAGAGGAAAATTTGCAAAAGCATCTGATCGCTCACGAAGATAAAGAAGAAAGTTAAAAAAATAAAAAAGGTAACAAGGGAATAAACGAGAGTCTCTCTCTCTCTCTTGTTAGTTTTTATATTTTTTTTGGGATCCCGATCACTATATATACAATTATTTAATATTGACCATTAGATCTTCTCCATGTTATTTTCTGACTGTTGGATCGCGTTCAATCTTTACTATAAACGAAATCCTAAGAGGAATCTCTCTTCTCCTCCACTACTCACGCCTGCGCACCGCCATCTTCATCTCTTCCCTCCACGTCCAGCGGCGACCTCTCCTCCAGCCGTCCAGCCGTCCAGCCGTCGTTTGCTGTCGCCCGTCACGGGATCTTCTTTCCGAATGCTCGATCCACGAGGTGTTCCTTTCCTCTATATTTTTTTATATCTCCTTTTTGTTCTTCTAGTCGTCCGGCCGCCGCCGAACTCATCGAGACGAGGTCTTGCCTGTCTTTCGGAGCCGCTCACGTAAGCAGGGTCATCAACCTTTCTACTTTCCAAGTGCTCGATCCATAAGAAGCATCTCGTTTTCTCTATTTTTTTCTCTTATTTTTTCACTTCAGCGCCGCGCATGTAGGCGGGATCGACGGTCGCAGTAACCCCCAAAACTTCCTTCCCCGTCCCACCCTTTTCCACCCCTTCTTTCTTCTTAGCCCAAACAAAAGCTAATAGATTTGGCCTTGTTTATAACAATGGATGCAAAGATTGTTGATAAATTTGCTGACTGAACTTTTTATTTGATGTAATAGTCGAAAAGAAAATGTAAGAACCAAGCATGATCTGTTTTTTTCTTCCTCCTTTTTTGTCTGTATATATTTTGGTATTGACCGTACTTTATTTTGTGTATTTTGTCTTAAGACATGTTATGTGGACACTTCTTACGTATATCGGAATTTTTGCTTTTATGTCAGTGAATGATGTAACGTCCTGTTCTCGATAATAACATTTCTTCATTGTAATTCAATTCCATTTCTACATTTTTGCAGGTTTTCACATCGTCTATGTCTAGGGGGGTTTGTTATATTTACTTGACAAAGCTTGGTTTTCACTCTGGCCGCTATTAAAACAATATACTCCTCTCGCACCTTTAAGTGGGTGTGGGTTTACAACAAGTTTATTGTCTTGTTCTTGTTGTGGGGGTCAAAGTTTTCCTATATATGGAGATTGTGCCGTGTAATGGAAGGACTTTCTCTTGATTATGGCTAATGTCACCATGTGCTAAGATCAACATGGTAAATTAGTTCTTAGTCATCTAAGTTCTGCTATGTGATCATGTTTACCTATGATAACGTTCTCGTCATTGTGCTAATTTGAATGCCCATGCTTTCCTGCGTCCTGACTCCATCACAATAACCCAAAGGTGTGCTTTTAATTTTGGCTGCTTCTGCTTTCCATGTTTTGCTTGAATATTGTAGCTAATGACATAAACACTCTTATAGAAACTTGTTGTACACACTGGTGAAACAATGTATTCCAGTTCCCAGGAACAGGATCCCACAATTAAGGTTCTGATGGCACCTACAAGTGCTTATCCAAGTAGAAAAAAGGATAAGATTTCAGAAAGGTCTGTTCAAAATACAAGCCCATCATCAAATGAGGATTGCTTCAAGTTCGATGAGCTAGATAATTACTTTTGTTCGGAAGGTAGCCAAGATTATTTCCTGGCAATGAAGCTTAGAAAAAGTCAATCTCTTGTAGATGTAATGGAGAAAGATAGGCATTCCTCATGCCAGGATATTGTTGAGGATGATGCTTTCAACAAGGGTTACACCTCTGAGTACGACCATGAAAGGAGCCTGAAAAGTTTTCAGGCCATCAATGATACGGAAAGTTGTAAAGAATCGATAGTCGAATCCTGTAATGACTGCAACAAAAATGTGGATGAAGCATCTGATTCATTTTCTGGAGCAGTGCATCATGAGTCCCTCTTTTCTATTGCCATCTTGGAGCAGTTTGATGGGGGGAAACATGAGAATGTGGATGACTTATATGTTGATCATGATTGCCTGGGAGGTCTCTCTTTAGAGACCAAAACTATTCTTAAAAGATCACACTCTCTTGGTAACCTTAGGGTGAAGAATACAAGTCCTGATGCAGTTTTAGTGTCCCGGACAAGATCTTCTGAAAATATATTCTTTCTAGATTATGAAAGAACTGGGGTACTGGATGGTGATGAGAACACAAGTTATTCTAAATTCTCTGTCAAAAAAGATGCATTTGGCTTGCTTAATATAGCAAATGGATCACTTTTAGATGGGAAAAAACCACTCTTCCATGATGGTTGTAATGAGCTATCATATCAAAAGGACAATGGCGAATACTTGATGAACATTGAGTGCGATAATCCCTCAATAGATGGGAATGATTCATTTCCATATGCAAATTCAGCAGAGACATGTTTTGCCCCAGACAGCAATGATAGATTTAGTGGTATGGGCAATGAAGTTAGAGATGATAAGTACTGGTATGAAGAAACCCAATGTGTCAATCCATCAGCGGGTGGAGACGAGTATTTATATTCTAGTGATAAAGAAATCAATCAGATACAATCTGAAATCAGTAGTATGGGTACTGAGCAATATCTTCAGCATACCTCTTCTGTTTCGAGTTGGAATGAACTGGACCCAGAAGAATTTCACATCAGGAGAATTGAGGATTGGATCAGCCAAATCAACATTCAAGATAAAACCATCGTGGAAGAACAAATAGAAAGTCCTAAATCTCTTGCCGACGCAGATCCTCATCATGGAGATGATTCGGCAACAAAAAAACATAACACTAGAAATGGTCACGGGATGGAAGTAGCTTACAACTATATTTCAACTTTGAATCCTGCATCTCCGTTGGCTCAGATGGCAAATTTAGGCTTGGTTACAATTCCAGTTCTTAGTGCCTTTGTTGGTCTGAGGGTGCTGAATTTGTCTGGAAATGCTTTTGGTATGCATTGGTTTGAACACAAAACTTACATGAGTATTTTTTCTTATTACCTGGGGAATTTTTTTTGCCTTTATGCTAATTCATTGTTGCATTTGCTATCCCAGTTCGAATAACTGTAGGAGTTCTTCCAAGAGGTCTTCACATGTTAAAACTCTCTAAAAATAATATATCAACCATTGAAGGTCTCAGAGAACTTACGCGGCTACGTGTATTGGATCTCTGTCACAATCGAATTAGCAGAATTGGACATGGTAATCAACCTTTCTTTTCTTCTTTAATTTAACCCATTATCTGTGTGGTCTTTCATCGTGTTTTCTTCTTGATAAAACTAATGAGTATGATGTCACATTCTTTCCTTCTTTTCATTTATTTTTTCCAATACTTATTCACTTCCACAGCATCTGTAAGTACACTTGGTAGGTTCCACAAGGTTTGTAGTTTCTTTTTTTTTTTGGGTGGTGGGGAGCACACTTGAAGAGCGCATTGTGGCATTTATCTTAAACTATCTAAGGCTTGGTCCCATAAGCTTTCTATAGTTATTTTCTCCTAGCAAGAAATTCAAGGCATGCTCTATTGCTCACAAGTAATCAAGAACATGCAATTGATTTTGTAAAAAAATAACATGCAATCGAACAGTTCCTACATAAAAAATGGTGTGGGTTGAGTTCAATAGTTGATGAAGTTACTTCAGGTCAAATCCAGCATGTATGAATGACATCTAATATTCTGATTACTTATGATATTAGCCTTACAATGTTTGGGAGGTGACTATGGAGTTAGAACACGAGATAGGGAAACACTAGAGTTTATTCTCCCTCGTCCTTTTCTTTGAGAATTCCTTCCATGAAACATTGTGTGATTATTCTATCCTCTTCTATATTCTCAATGTTATTAAATTAGTAGTGCTATTGGTGTACTCACACAATATCAATACTTAAAAGATAAAAATGGATTTGAAAGCAGACTAGAAATATTAACTACAACCCTTTTCCTCGCTGCTAAACTTTCAGGTTTAGCCTCTTGTTCCTCTCTGAAAGAGCTGTATCTGGCTGGAAATAAAATCAGTGAGGTGGAAGGCCTCCACCGCCTCCTTAAATTGAATATTCTGGACCTACGTAACAATAAAATTTCAACTACAAAAGGACTTCGTCAATTGGCAGCGAACTACTCTTCATTGCAAGCCATAAGTCTGGATGGCAATCCTGCACAGTTGAATGTTGGAGATGTGCAGCTTAAGAAGCATTTACTCACTCTCCTGCCTCATCTTGTCTACTACAATAAGCAGCCTATTCGAAACAGTCGCTCGAAAGAGGTCTCAGAACGCAGCACCCGATCCTTCTCATCTCATAAGTTTGAATCTGGCCTCAAATTAGATCATAGACTCTCTCGCAAGGGCACTCATGGTACAGGCCTCCACAGGGCCTCATCATCCAGTCAGATTCGTTCTACCAGTGCTGCCAGCTCCTTTAGAAAGCCATCCAAGAGCAAGCACGCACATTCATCACTGGTAGGGTTTAAGCATGCTGACCCTATTTCTGGAATTAGCAAGCTGCTAAGGTTGCAGCCAAGCAACCCAGTAAGAAGGATTCAAAGCGAGGGAACACTCTAAGTTCTGCTTTTAAAGATTTGGAATTGGATGACGGTTCATTTCTATGCTTAAAGAGTTTGTAGTGTGAGAAGACTTAGTAGTGTCAATGCTTGATTCGTGTTTGTCATTTAATTGTTGAGACTTTGTTTTGAACACTTTGTTGAACCATACTGTCTCTACTATTCATGTTTTATCAAATGTTTGCGTAGAGGAATCGCATGCATGTGTTTGTTCACGTGAATTAACACCTTCGTTTTTGAGCTCTCCAACGTCCAGGAAGGTGGTATTTTTTTTCGATGTTAAACATGAACTTAATTAGAGTATTAAAAATTACTTTGACATTTTGATCAATGACTTGTTCTTTCGGAAGAAACTGTTGAATTATTGCTATATATAAATATATATATATATATATATTTCATTACTCCCGAACTCATATTTGTAGATAAGTTCTAGGATGTGCTGTGTCTGTTTTTTTTTTCCTTCTCAGATGAGATTTTGCTTTGACGAGGACTGCTGCATCATTTGTTCCACACATCTAATTCATGCATGTGGACAAGTGGATATGGACTGGCCTGTTTTGACTTGTGATCCGTAAGATATACATCTGGCTTTTCTATATGTTTATCCAGGAGCAGCATCACCATGGAATCCAATGGGAAGCCGATGCCACATGAGACACGGTTGTATGCTTTGCCTCTACAATATTATGGAATGAATGCTGCAGCTGCAGCTGCTGCTGCTGTTGCTGTTTCTTGCTGAGGGACGTCTACCTCGTGAGATTGTTCTTATCCCTTGTTGGAGTGAGGTGGGGGTGGGGTGGGCATCTGGACCAGAGCAGACAGGCACAAAATATAAAGCCATTTGGCAACATCTTCCTGCCTCAGTCCTTATCTCCCAACTTCTTCTTGCTACATGTAATTGTTCTTTTACTATTATGCCCTTGAAAAAATTTGACATCGTCTATTCATTAATGATAGCATATCAAAACTGGAACAATTATAGGAAAACAGAAATAGTGACAGTAAGGTTGCAAGACTTCTTCTGAATCATATTCAAATAAGTTTGATCTCATTGACAACTAATGAATCGAGAGCTTTCTATAATCAATTTAGGAAAACAATATGACGCTGATGTTTGCAATTTCCAGCTCTTGCCATGATGCTGTTCAAACAGGATAAAAAAATAAAAAGAAATAAAGGTTTTCAACTGGAACAAAGAGATTGAATTGGTCTATTGAGTCATGACTGTTTTCTTGAAACATAACATTAACATTAACATTCCCATGATTTGTTTCTTATTTATTGTTAAATAATCAGCAATAATAGCTTTGTCGTTTTCGATAATAATAATGGCTTTGTGGTTGAGACTGAGCAAGGTTGCCTATTATTAATCTTATCCTCCTATTGCCATCTAAAAATAGATGCACTGATGTACTATCTGTTCATTTGATTATATACAATTGAAATTTGGGTGGATTCGCCAGCTTCATTATGGAGCTCATGTATCAACAACACTCGTCTCATGGGTATGGACATAAAATTTATTTCTAAATCTTGGATTTATACTGAGGAAGGGAGGACAAATAAAATGAAAAAAAACTAATTAGTAAGATTCCACTCGCAAAGTACAAATTCTTTATGAATAAATTATAAAATCAAATTTTATAAAAACACATGGATTGAAGAGAGCTATGTCTTCATGTTATTTTTTTATAAACCAAATTACTAATAATTCATTAAACTTTTTTGTAGAATTGAAACTTTGGAACCTCAATTCAGGAATACTATTTTTATTTTGTGAAAGATAATAAAATTATTACTAAATAAATGAATGCGATTATTCCATTAATTTGCATCAGAGGAAATAAAAACTTAATTGATCTTCTTGAAACAGAATAAGAAAATAAATCAATAGATATAATAATAAGAACTAGTAGCTGTTGATTTTATTTCTGAAATAGACTGATTAATTAAATAGTAGTAGCTTTTACCCGAATTTAGATGGAAAAGAATGAAAAAAAAACTATCAAACAATTAGAATAGAAAAATTATAAACTAAACAACACAATAAAAATAATAAAATGAAAGCGTTTTCTCTATCTTTTTAATTATCAGATTAAAAGTTTCTAAATGATTTTTTATCTAATTCTTAATCGAAATTAAATACTTTTCATTTGGATTTGATAAAAAATAGAAGGAATCATTGTGTTAAGTCCAATAAAAAAATATGGAGGAAAATGGCAACTCGGTCATTAACTAAATTATACTATAAGAAGGGCAGTTGTATCCTTTAGTGCCAGATTTGTACATCTTTTCTTGCTTCTTCTGCTTCTATCGCTTGAGCTCAAACCCCGCAAAACCCTCGAAGAAAAGGTCCATTATTTTTGCTCAATCTCTCATCAAATGGTTCCCCAGCAAACCTCCCCGGAATCCGACCGGAAGACGACGCCTGCCGGGCCGACTGCCGCCTTGGCGCAGGCCGCCGCGATCCAGCCGTCTTCCCCTCGCTTCCTCTTCCCCTCTTCCCCAGCTGCATCCTCCGGCGGCGGTTCCCACCGCCGCATCGCCATCGCCGTCGATCTCAGCGACGAGAGTGCCTACGCCGTGAAGTGGGCCGTTCAGAACTACCTCCGCCCGGGGGACGCCGTCATCCTCCTCCACGTCCGCCCCACCTCCGTCCTCTACGGCGCCGATTGGGGCTCCGTCGACCCCGCCGCGGCGGAGGCCTCGTCCGAGGAATCCAAGCGGAAGCTGGAGGATGACTTTGACGCGTTCACCACCACCAAGGCACAGGACCTCGCGCAGCCCCTCGTGGACGGTCAGATCCCCTTCAAGATCCACATCGTTAAGGACCACGACATGAAGGAGCGCCTCTGCCTAGAGATCGAGCGCCTCTCCCTCAGCGCCGTCATCATGGGCAGCCGTGGCTTCGGCGCCGCTAGGCGTGCAGCCAAGGGCCGCCTTGGCAGCGTCAGCGACTACTGCGTCCACCACTGCATCTGCCCGGTCGTGGTCGTCCGTTACCCCGATGATGGTGCTGCTGCCTTCGGCGGCGGTGATGATGATGAGGTTGGGTCGGCAGTAGTGGAGTCCAAGATGCCCCTGGTGCGGGAAGATGATGAGTACCATGACGCCTCCAATGAACATCAAGGTCAGAGATCTTTTACTCCATAATTTTTCCTTGTTATTGCAGTGCCTGTGATCATTCGATTTATAAAAGCTATTTCATATGTGTCCTTGGATAGAAAACGCATGTTTACATGGATTTAGAATGGAAAATGTGAAATTTCCTTTTGAGGTATTCTGATGCGTTAAAGTAGTCTATAACATGAGTTATAACTGATTCCTACTTGAATTTTCCTGTAAGCGTGAAACAAAGTGTCACATATGAAGATTTAAGCATTTGGATATCAGATGTGCACAATTATACTTCAATCCACCAGTAGCATTTAGTGCTCAAGGTTTAATTACTCAAAGTCTCAGTAATGGCTATTGTCCTACTCATGTTGTCACTTTTGAACCCTTTCTTTGGTAGTTGCATCTAGCTTCAGGACTACATTGCAGTTTGACCTGAAACATCATCCCAGATTTAACTCTCTCTAGAAGGGCGTGTATAGATTTTTTTTTTTAATTCTGCTTCTGGTAAATGCACTGACTGAAAACTCTGCGGACTGTTAGTTATCTCAAGCTGATGGGTACCTTATGTGAATATGTATGCATAGTTGCATACATTACAGATTGTCATGACCTACATATTGTTCTTTCCACTTATTATGCAGCCTGCCTCAAATAAAAAAAAATAAGTATGAATTGATGTGCCTTGATGCCACATGGAAAATATTAAAAACTTGAGGACCATTGACAACATTTAAAAATTGATCACCTTATGCTATTAATGCATTTCTGTTTGTAAACTAAGTCATCAAATCAAATACTGAAAATATTGAATCCTTTGCAGATACTTGACAAGCATTTTGGTTAGGCATGGTGCTCTTGACCCAGGTAAATGAATTATAACTTTAACCATATGCAGTTATTCGTCCTAATTGTATGAGAAATTGATCGATATAGTCATCTTGGCAGCCTTCTGGATCTCATATTTTGGTTTCAATTCCATGTTTTCAAGACTTTAATTGCTTGAATTTTTCTGAGATACATATTTTGTTGTCCTTTGTTCTCTGATGTATTTTCTGAAAGGTGTTCATGTCACTATTCTTATCCCAGATTGCAAATTGCTAATGAGGACTACTTTAGATGTTTTTATACATTAGAAAAAATATGGATAATCACGAAAGGCAATAGGGGAGTGACCAAATACATATATGTATATTAAGATGCTAAGGTGCATCCGAAAAAGTTGGATGCACTGTTCATCTAGACACATCAAGTGTGGTCCCCTCGTATATTTTTTTAAATGCATGCATCCAAAGGTGTACAGGGCTAAATATATCTGAATTATGTTTTAAAGAAAATATATTTAAACTATGTGTAATGCAACCCTGATTATATGTAGTGTACGCTTACTCTGCTCTTGACTGCACCGTAATTGGACTCTGTGATTCCCCTAAAAAATTTGGACTCTATGATTAATTATATATATATATATATATATATTAACATACCCGTATTTGTTACCAACTACTCGTATCTCTGAAACATAGACTGAAAGTCGACACCAGAGTATGTCTCTTTTGCATTGAATTCTTATTTACATAATCTTTTGTACCCAGTAACTTTATGAAAGGATGATCTGTCCTTATGTGTTTGATTGTTTGAAGACCAGGGAAGAAAACATCGTAGTACTGTCCTATAGTTGCTCAAGAATATCTGAATACCTTTTTAATTGAGTTAAAAAAATAGTTAAATTTCTCTTTGTAAGTCTTTCCCACAGGCTGGAACCTCTGTTGTTGGGCTCTGGTTTCCACTGGTTGCTACCCTTAAATGAGCAAGATAGAGAGAAAGAAGAGAAAAGAAGCATCCAAATTCAGGTTTTTCAACCTCTGGAGGAATAAGAACATAGAGAGATGAAAGAGAGTGAGTGAGACTGTGAAGAGAGAATTATGGAACTATGTCAGAGGCACACAAGGTGAAACGGAAGAAGATATGATGTTGGTTTGTAGGATGAAAGAAGATATGGCTGTGACACACAAGGTCAAGAGTCGGAGGCTGAAACCTTGAGGAGAGAGATAAATGAGGACGGGTAAAAAGATTGAAAGAACATACCTTTAAGGCCTTGAGAGCCTGATGGACATTAGTACCCAGCAGACTCCCTTTTATCTTTACTAATGTCAGGAAGATTGTAGAATCATATGAGCCTCAACATGTTATGTTAGGCTTTGCTTGGATATTTCCCAATGGGGGAGGGGGTGGGAGATTAGAGGTGGGTATGGACAACTGATGTTTGGATACAAACATGTAAAATATTCATCCCCTTCTTTGGATACAAACTTAAATTGTGTGGTGGGAAAAGATAATTAAATAAAAAACTTTTAGATAGATAGAATGAAAGACGTGAGGGCAAATTTCAGAAAACAAATAACAAAACCCTTCTAATTCAACCAATTTATTAATTAGTTTGGATGTGTTCCAACTGCCTTCCACTTTCTATAATTCCCTTTTACATTTTTACTCCAACTATATAAAAACCACGCCATCATCTCAAACAACCTCTTAGGACCCAAATCTTACAGTTACCAACCAATTCTCTTTTGCAAATTTATTCCAAGTAGCAAGGAAGATTCAGAAACTCCTTTTACTTCTATTTCTAACATTTAAGCCAAAGTTTTCCAAAATCAACATATAGGTCAGTGTTCTTTGGAAATCACCTAATATGCACAGAGGTGGCATATGAATGTTGAATTTTGTAATTTATGGTGCATAGTTCACCGCCTCTGTGCATCTCTCCAGAAACCATCTTGTTTGCTTAGTTGATATATTGTTGTTGTTTTTCTGTTTTCATGCATGATGCTGCTGCTTTAAGTATAATTATGTTGCATTATGTTGTATAATTTAAGATTCAATTTAGTTCTCTTCGTGTGAGTTGTGACATTTGTCATTGAGTTCTGGCAATCCTTGCTCTGTGAGGTTGTTGGATGCAGAAGAAAATTTCCTTTAATCTTAGCCTTGTTATTTGCTAACATATCATAATTGATATTGCTTATAATTTCAACTAAATTCATGTTCTTCCCACGCAACAATTAATAATTGTCCTGTGTTTCATCGTGCCGATGTTCATTATATTCTTTTTGGACTGTGCTCTTATTTCTTCCCCCGTGATATGAGATGCTTCAAGTCAGATGTTTAAACTAATATTTGATTCATTTATGTAGGGGCATTTAACGTGTTGGAGAAAACTTAGTTGCATGAATGGTTTGTGGAAGGAGCTTCTGAAGTTTAGAAAGAATGTTCGCTTCTTTTTTTTTTTTCTGACATTTCTGTGGCATAAATTTCTGAGTGACGGAAACCATGTAAACATTTGTGGCATAAATTTCATACGATGGAAAACGATGTACTCGTCTCCATGGTATTAGTTTGTGGCATCTACTTTTATTTGGTTTATTTTCTGGGAATTGGAGAATAATTTTCACGAAATCGGCACTTTTAACTGGAAGTAAGTTGAACATCCTCTAAACGTGTAATTATGAAGTGTTTTTCAGCGTGCTTTCAGAAAGACCATTGGGATCGTATCAGACAGCTGAGTTTGTGCTGAAAATGCCCTCAAAAAGACCATCACAAGCACGAGATCTGTTGCTAATCTCACCATGTTCATGCTGAACATTCAACAACATTGAGGTAATAATTGTTTAAAACGTTCAATCTATGATAATGTCAAGTTTATAAGCAAGACATTTTTTTGCCATTGAGGCAAGCCTTGTCAACTCCGGCAATTTGAACATTGAAGCTACAACTATTTTTCTTTGAGTAACACCACCTTTGACATCATGCATGGCAATGAACTTTTATGGGTAACCATCCAACAAAATCCACTGAAGATACAGAACATGATAATGAACTGAGAACGTGCTAGATTAACTATTATATGGAGAAACTCCAATCCTACGAAGTTTGATATGATCCTGAAATGTAAACGCATTGTGATCACCTTCCATGGATCAAGGAACTGGTGAAGCTGGCGTCCTCCTGAGACCTGAACTCACCTTGCTTCTCGCCGGTGGATTGCAGCTCATACATGATTCGCCCGCCTTCCTCTGTCGTGAGTTGTTTGAGGGTCCCAGGAAACGGCGGGTTGTTCACCTCCGCGGCTCCTTCCAGCATCTGCACAACCTGCCCCATGGTTGGCCTGTTGTTCTCATGGTCCTGGATGCACCAGCAAGCGATCCTGCACACCCTCGTCACCTCATCAGCATCAGCATCATTATTCAACCTGCCGTCCAACAATCCAAGTGTGTTCCCCTGGATCAGATTCGTCGCCGCCCAGGAAGGGAAGAAGCTCTTGCTGCCGGAGTGCGTGGAGTTGCGCTTCCCGGACACCACCTCAAAGAGCATCATGCCGAAGCTGTAAACATCGACCTTGGTCGAAATCGGCAGGCCCGAGATCCACTCGGGGGCGAGGTAGCCGATGGTTCCCCTCATGGTGGTCAGCACTTTGCTGAAGTCATGGCCTATGAGCTTGGCCATGCCGAAGTCCGCCACCTTGGCGCAGAACCCAGCGTCGAGGAGTATGTTGTCCGGTTTTATATCGCAATGGATGATGCACTCCCTGCATTGCTCGTGCAGGTAAGCCAATCCCCTCGCCACGCCCAGAATTATGGAGTACCTCGTCTTCCAGTCCAGAACGGATGCCGTGTTCCGGAAAAGATGGTAGTCCAGAGAGCCTCCTGGCATGTACTCGTAGACGAGAAGCCTACTGCTGCCGTCGCAGCAGAAGCCTCGGAGGCGCACCAAGTTGACGTGCCGAATGGCTCCGAGCGTGCTCACTTCGGCCCTGAACTGCTTCTCCCCCTGCCTCAGCCCTTCGAACTTCTTCACGGCCACTTCAGACTTGTCCGGCAACGTTCCTTTGTAGACCGAGCCGAATCCCCCGCCGCCCAGTCTATCTGAGAAGTTCTTCGTGGCGCGCTTCATGTCGCCATACGTGAATTGGATCACAGAGTTCTGGCTCTGCTTTGTCATGCGGGCCTTTTGCCGCCTCCGACGTGCCCATGCGACGCAGAAAAAAGCGGCCACGGCGAGAAGAACTCCGGCGGCAGCGCCCAGTGCTATTGCGATAATTAGCGCTTTGTGCGAGGAGCTCCTGCTGGGGAGATCGGGCGACGCGAGGCGGAGGAAAAGCGTGGACCCACCGGAGTCGCCAGAGTCAAGCTGCTGAAGGTTTCTAAGGTCACCTGACCAGATGGAGCAGCTTGTGTCGTAAGAATAAGCATGGCAGGAGCAGTTGTTCAAGCAAGCGGCTCTGCATTCCTTGGCACTACCAGCCATCAGCGACTGTGGATTGGCAGGCAGCCTCACCCCCTTCATCGTTAGGAAGCCATCTCCCTTTCCTTCGGAGGAGGGGCTCTTGTGGCACTGCAAGCTGGTCTTCCCGGTGCACCCCGAGTTCCAATCATTCAACTTCCATTCTTGTGGTGAGGTTGGCAGGAAACCAACTGGGCACTGGCAGAGTTCAGAGCTCTTCTGATTGCAAACGCCGAAAGAACCACAGAGAGAGTACACATCGCAGTGAGCTAATGGTTGAATGAACACTGGCTGCCACTCTTGCGTCTTATTGAGCCAGAACCATTGCTTCCCTTGCCCAGAGGAATCCATTACGAACCGTGTGATCAGCGCGCTGTCTGGTATGGTGTACATGGCGAACTTCCTGTCTGGGCCGTCGCTGAAGGTGAAGTTGAACATGGTCTTCTCTCTGGTTCCCGGAACTCCCGTGAAGAACTCCCCGTTCCAAAGCCCGCTGCTCCAGTATATTTTGGAAGCGTTGTACAGCATGACGTACTGGTTGGATCCGTCGGGATCCATGCTTTGAGCGAAAGGCCCCGGCGCAGGATTCTCCGGGTTCTCCCATGCGGTGATGCTCTGGTACTCCCCTGTGATCTTATTGACTCCCAGCCATCCACCAGGCATCCAAGTGTCCGTCGGGTGATCAAAGCTCTGCCAAATCGTGGCCGACGCGTTCCGCAGCACGAGGTTTCCGGTATCGAGGAGCACCGCGGAGGTAGCTCTGGATGACGTCGAACGGGACGAGTTGGACGACCAGACAGAGGCCTTGGAGCTGTTGAGGAGGACCAAGTTGCCATCCTCCGCGATTCTCAGCTCCGATCCGGTGGCGCTCGAGACCGGCACGGCCCTGTTCGCCACCCAGACCACGGTTTGCCCCGGAAGCTTTTTGTACCAGATGCCTATGTAGTAGTTCTTGGAACTCCCCGGCGTGAAGAAGCCGAGCACGAAGTTGCCTTCTTTGGAGACGATGGTTTGGCTTCCAGAGATAGACTGTCCAAGAGAGATTGAATCAGAGGCCATGGAGGTTCTGATGCTCCATGTCAAGAAGAGAAGGAAATGAAGAAAGGACACTGAAGAGCATGAGCTCTCTCTTTTCCTCTTGGCATCCATAAGAACAGAGATGCGAAGAAAAAAAAAACAGAAACCAACACAGTTATATCATGCCAACGAGGGGAGAGTTATTTATATAAGACCATACAGTATTACATAATACATAGAGAGTTCCTTATTCACATTGTAAACCATACTTCTCTCCACTGCAGTTTATAGTGGCCATTGACCCGTTCCACTTTGGTTTTTGAAACATCTCGAATTCATGAATATATATAAGATAGAATTCAGAATGTTCGTGTTGATATTTTGAAGTTTTACCAGGTGATAGTTGTTACATCAAGAGGAAAGGACAAGGATTCAAGAAGAATTGACTGAGGTAGTAGTCTTAATTTCGAGATGATCGAGTAGGTGTGCCGACAATGTAGTCATCAAGGATTTGAAGCAGTGATTTTAAATGACGAACTGAGTGGTTTCTGTGCCGTGTATGTCAAGTTGCTAAGGTAAAAAAGAAGTTAGAAAAAGCTAAGTACAAGTGTATACTGTATAACATATTAACTTGTCACGCTTCATTGTCCCCAGAAGAAGATGGTCATGGGAAGTGCCCTCAGACTCAGGTAGTTGGCAGTTGATCCTTCCTCCTGGTCATGGGGAGCCATGAAGCGAGTGGTCACAATTGCTTACTCTGCTTCCTATTCTTTGCATCTGAATCTGAACACCCCACCCACCACCAAAAAAAAAAGGAAAAAATTCTAGGAGTTGATTGCTAGAATGCCAACACACAAGCTTTCAGATGATCTCACGAGATGGGACATCAAGCTAATAGAATGGCTTGGTATGTGGCTCGACATTGTCCTCAGATACAAATTGCAGAGTGATCAAGCCCGTTTGATTTACTCTCTAGCACTGTTGTCTGGTAGATTAGTCCGAAACAGTACAATACAAGAGCCCTCTAGCTAGGCTCCTAATTAAGGTGGCACTGTGATTTTGGGGAAAAAAATTCTGTCTTTACATCTTCATTCATTAATGACCTGACGGCAATATCCGTCGACAGCAGAGGTTGACACGTCGCAAAGAAGAAAACAAAAATGGAAGGTCCAAAAGCTGCAAGATTTCAATCATGGAAGCTTGATGCAGAAACTGAGATATACAAGACATTGCTCCTGAACTTTCCTGGATGCGATTAAGCCATGAAGACAAGAAGTAACAGAACGCGGCAGCCCGGCACTTGGAGGAAAGTACAAAATAAGAGACCTGTGATGAGCTCGAAGAATTCAATACGAAGAGGGGGAGTAATAATAATATGGACATTACAGTGCATTAATGGCGGGGGTGAGCCCTTATTCCCACTTCTGAATGGAGCATAAGATTGATGGCCATGAATATGTTTCATGAAATTAAAGATGTCTGTGTGGTAGCGTCTCTTTTTTTTTTTATTAAAATTGCTCCAACTTATTATGCGATTTGGAGGATTATAATAAATGAGATCGGCATTTATCAAGATTTAGTGGTCATGCAATCTTTCTCCTTGCTCCCTGTTGCATACAAACAATTAATTGGAACAGATTTACGATACGAGATCAAATCTCGTCAACGTTTCTCAGGGACCGGGAAGAAATTTAGTTTTGAGCTTCTTGTTTCTCTCCCGATGAATTTTCAGAACCGTCCAGATTATCTCGTATGATTTCATGCAAGTATTGGGATTTTATCGTAGGAGTTTGCTTTTCCTCGGTATCTTATGGTTGAGTAGTTTATTTATGCCTTCTTTTTTTTTCACAAAGAATATGACAGGTGGAAAATTCGATAAGAAGATCGAAAAGAGATTGCAGAAAAATTGAGAAGACACACGAATTTATTCAGGTTTACCCTTTATATTCTGCAAAGAGATTCCATTATACCATTTAGGTTTACCACACAGATTACATATGAAAATAAGTTATAAATAAGACTCTCCTAAACGGGTTCAAAACCCGAACAAAATAGAGAAAAAACATAATCCGAACTACATGGGCCGGCTAAACAAAAGCTCAAACCCGTCTAGGTTTCGAGGGCATTGCCCACCGAACCCCGTACCCCCCTGAAACCCCCCTCCCCCCTCTTTTGTTCCTACGCCAGCAGTATAGGTAAGTGGATAATACTCATATTCTCTTAAACTCACGTGGACGAACTCAATGTGAGAAACAAGAGGTCTGAAATATTCACCAACTCCAATAGTGACAATCTCTCCTTTTTTTTGGTATTTTTTTGTTTTCATTTAACACAATATTTATTCCTTTCACACATCAATTTCAATGGGTTGGATACTTATGTGAATCAGCTGTTCTAATTATCAGTTCTTAATTTATTATTATGGACGTTATTATATATCATCTACATAGGAAACTACACTTGTATAACAGCACAACACATTAAGTTCCATAGAGTTAGATAGATAGAGGAATTGTACAAAATTGTAAGTTAAATCGCGAAAGTACAAAATTTGATTTGTGAAACTTAATTAAAATGTAACACAATAATGCTAAAATCATAAACACAAAAGAGTAAGAAGGAGAAGAGGAGAGAAGAGAGGAAATATAAAAGCAAACAAATTTTTTTATAAGGCTCGACCTCGAGATTATTACATATTTCATTAGCATCCTTTTTTAGTTTCAAATAGGGTAAGGATGTAATCCTTTTTATCGTATTCTTCTCTACTTCGATAGGCAAGCAATATTTTCTTCCCGAAAGTTTTTTCGGATTTTTTTCTACGCTCAAGAGCAAGATTTATCACTCAAGATCTCAACTACTATTACAATAACATTATAACGCTCTTACAATATCTCTTTTATAATTAAAATTTCACATAGGAAAATTGGGAAGAAAGAATACAAGATTTATGACTTCAAGCCAATGTTATTAAAACAAGACAAGACCAGTCGGTTCAACCATGAACTGGCGTTCGGTCCAGTCCGGTTCAACATAAAAACTATTTTAGTCATTGAACCGGACAAAATCCGGTTGAACTGAAATAAACCAGCGAACCGACCAATAATTGATTCAAGATTTTTTTTAAAAAAAGTCAATTTAAAATGGAAATAAGTTAAAAAATGGAAGGGAATTTTTTAAAAAATATATAAAAGAGGAAAGACGTGATCAAATGTTAAAAACAAAATTAGGAAGGGAAAAGTAAATATAGAAAGATAATTAATAGGGAGAGAAAATGATAAGTGAGAAAAATTAGGAAGGAAAAATAAATATAGAAAGATAACTAATAGGGAGAGAAAATGATAATTGAAGAAAATGAATGATTAGAGGAAATGATTAGGGGAGACGAATTTGAAATTAAAGGAAAATGAAGAATTCAGTGGAGAAGAAAAAAAAGAATGTAGAAAATAAATTAAATAAACTAACAAAATAAAAAAAATAATATTTTGGGATAAAATATATTAATATCTTATCACTATAACGATATTATAATAATAATGCTTGAATAAGTATTAAGCTTTTTAAATATAATAAATAATCATAAAAAGAGTAAATTTGAAAAAGGAGCAACACAAAATGAAAATAAAAAAGGATGAATAATTGAAAATAATGTGAACCAACAATTTTAAAAGTTAATTAGATATAAATAAATTAGTATAGCATCACAAATGTTATAGAAATAATAAAAATCTAATAATATATCAATTATGATAACTTAAAATAGCTTAAATTTATAGAACATAATAAATAATAATTTTATACTAATTTATTATTAGTAGTATTATATAACGTATTAATTGTGATATATATTCAAAATTAATATATATATATAATATTATTTTTAATAAAAAATAATCCAATTTGATCGAACCCGATCGGATCGACCTAGCCACAACTCCATAAGAAGTTCGGTCTGGTTGCCGGTTCGGTTCTAACAACATTGCTTTAAGCTCAAATGAACATTCACTTTAGTGTTTTGTCAACTTTTCCTCAAAAGTGTGAAGCTTATTGATGTGTTTTGGACTTTTTTATAACCTCAAATATTTTTATAGATGTCATTTAAAATTAGTCGTTATGCTTAAAACTTTCGGACCTCCGAATCTTTTCAACAACAAAGTCATTGAGAGTTATTAGAAAATTTTTCACATGACCAAAGGTTAAGATGTCTGGACCTCATTTCTCACTAAAATGTTTATGTTTAAAACTTTTGGATATTCGAACTTTAGTTTTAGACATATGAACTTTTACCTCTAGTCATATGTTGATAATCTGATAGGTCTACACTCTTTTATATATAACTTTGTTTCATAGTGATTTTTTATTATCTAGAAAGGTAAGAGCATCATCTACAACTTTCATATTCATCTCCTTATCAAAATCTAATAGGAACATGATTCAATATTAAGTAGAAGTTTAGTGCAAAAAACTATTCATTTCAAATTATCTTTTTTTTTATGCACTCTATTGGACATAACTTTTTGTTTGTTTGTCCAAATGAGATCATGCTTAATTATACAAAAAGTTAAGAGAATTTTGTATGCATTTTATGTCTCATCTCTCAATCCAAAGCTAATGGGAATCATAGATAAATATTGATTGAACATTAATTTATAAAACCATTCATTCAAAATTAAATTTGTTTGGTGTGTTAAATTGATAATCTAAGGTCCCATTTGGTTGGAGAATATTTTTAATTGGAATAAACCAACGGAATATGTTATTCTTGAAAAAGTAAACTTATTCCTATTTTTAGTAGCGTTTAGTTCGAGAATATCATAATTTAAACTATAATATTTTATTATAAATAATTTACATTTATTAATATTGCTAATACAAAATAATAAAATAATAATATATGGTAAAATTATATAAAATAAAATAAATAATTTAAAAGTGGAAACGATGAGAATAGGGTTATTCTTTCATTTTGAAAGAATATAAATTTTATCGTCGTGGGGATAAAAATGGTGGTATTCAATTTTCCAATAGCGGTTTCATAAAAAATGAAATTTGATCGATATATTCTTATTGTGGACGATATTTGGCAGTATTCTCGAAATAACAAGATATTCTATAGTTTAACCAAATGACCTTTAAAACACTCAAAATGTATATTATAAAAATATAATTAATGAAGGCATGGAGGTTAAATTATAAGAATCTCCTCCATTTTATGGTGACAAATTGAGAAATGTGATAAATATAAAAAGTGAGAGGGAAAAAATATTTTATTCAAAGTTTCACTCCCCTTAGAACATAAATATATGAATTGGCATGATTGCATGATAATTTTTCATATAAATATATTTTACAAGGTCCATCATATTGCTATTAGGTATCATATAAAATTTGGGGGATCATATTTCTTCTATACTTCTCTTTGTTTTTCCTCATAAAAAAATTACAATTTAGACATGTGAGAGACAGAGATTTACTTCCCATTAATCATGTATTTAATTATTCCACTTAATCTTTTATAACTTTATAGGATACACATAGATATAAATGGATTGAGCATACTTTTAATTAATTTTTCATTTCATCTCTAATCACATGTGAACATTTTATTCATATTTTCACTTATGTTTCTTCCTTTGTTATATCAAGAAAAAAAAACTTCAAATGAAACATCTGTGATAGACAATATTAGCTCCCTTAAGTTTGCATGTGATTCATATAAGCTTAAACAAATTTTAGGGACAAAAAGTGACACAAGGCATAATAATGTAAAATCAAAATATGACTTAAAGCCTTGAGGCAATAATTATATGTCAAATTTTAACTTATACTTTATTAAATGTTCAAGATTCGACAATCATGAACAAAATGTTTGATATTGTATGCACTTTATCAAAACTCAAAATAAATGAGAAATAATGATATTTCAAAATTTTTAATACATTTACCATATTATTATGGTATTTTTCATTTTTTCTGAAAGACATGTAAGAAATGATGTTGGAAATATATTGAAATTCAAATTTATTATAATTTTTCCATGTCATATCATAGAAAATGATAATAATTCAAGTTCATAAGGAAAGGGCAAAAAGTTTTTTTCATGTCATAAAAATAATAAGTTTTCTAAAATAATGTTCATGTCACTAGAAACTTAAAAAAGGATTTTCTTAAATAATAATGCTTTCCCCTTAAACATAAGTATATTTCATAAAGGATCATATTCAAATGACTTATCTTGTAAAAATAGGGACAATGTGAATTTATGTATATAAGTATCAAAAGAGATACATTTAGAAATGTCAAATATAAATCCGTCAATACATAACTTAATAGCAAACAAAACAATATCAAACTAATTCAACATAATTTCTAAGTTTCAAGTTACAATATTCAAATTGAAAATGTAAGATGTAACTATTAAATATAAGGAATTGCTCTGCAAAATAAATAAACATCATATGGCAAGGCATTAAAATTAATTAAACTAAGCCAATAAACAACTTAATATTACAACAAAATTATTAAATTATTACAAAATTTATAAGTTTTAAAGCACAATATTTGGATTGAAGTTGGGCAAAACAATACAACATTTCTCTATCCAGTATGACTAAAATAAAAGTTCAACTTTTTATTTTCAGTTTGATGGCGCAAAACTATTTTCTACTAAGTTCAATGAAGGATATTCTAAACTAATGAGCACATAAAAAAAATCAAATTCAATCTCTTGAATAGCAGTAAGAGAGTTGTATGAGGATAACATTTTTCTTATTTTCAAGTTCAAGAATACTTTGTTGGTAATTACTAATTCATCAACAAAACCTTGTCATTTAATCTATTTATGACTTTGTACAAATGCCTACAAATAATGTACAACTTTTAGAGTCTAAGATATTTCTAAAGATTTAATGGGGGTGACCCCTACTTAAGTAGGGGACACCCTGTCTCCTAACTAATCAGCCATTAGATGAAAAATCTATGGTGCCGGTGTGAACCATCCATTTGATCATTAGTTTGCGATTTGGGAAGAAATAAAAAAAACAATCTACGGTTTAACAAAAAAGCCTCTCTCCCCTAGTCCTCCATAATACCATTCTTCCAAGTGTTGGCTTCTACGCACTCATTGTGGCGATTCATGCACGATGCAATTCATCTGTCATCGGAGATCATCGCTATCGCACATTCGTGCGACACTTTCTCAACCATAGAAATCTCATAGAGAGTGTGGTGCTCTTTTTCCATCTGGTGGTTTCCTGGTCGTGATTGGGGAAATGTTGTCAAATTGGGATGTTACAAGTAAGGACAGCCTAATTCATTCGATAGAGAGCCACAATAGGGCCATTGCAATTTTTTATTACAAGAATATGAATCACTGTTAATTGATTATTACTTGAAAAGCTACGATTTTGGGGTTTTAAAGATGTCACACTCTGTTCTATTTGGGTAATTTACATGGGATTGATAATAGGATGAAAGTTGAGGGAACATTGAAATTGGAACTACATGTGAGACTGATAGTTTCATTTAAGAAGCTGACAAAAAATTATAAGTACTTTCGCAAAGGTCAAAACGAGAAATCAAAAGACTAATTATATTATATATTCAGAGGCCCGCTAGTGTGGAATTGCCTGTTCATGACAAATTATTGAAACAATTTAGTCACAAGAAGGTGTTTATTCCAATGCTTAGTAGGATGAATCCTTGTTTTAGTTTTGTTGTTGTGATGGATTCTTATATGTGTTCAGAATATGGAGATCGATGAGTTTGAGTTACTTTTTAAATTTCTGAATATGCAAGGTGATGGACCAAGCGAAGAAGATTCTTGAGTTGCAATATTCGCTTTAGTAATGAATTATAAGTTTATTGTTCGAAATATAAGAATGTGATTGCAGAAGAGAGTAAAAATACATGTTTTATTTTCATGAGAAAGACCGAATCAAAAGAGAATGTAATTTTTGGGGGTTTTTTTCTTAAACCATACAATAAAACATCAAATAGTTGGTTAACATTCTCACCATAGTTTTTTCATCTAATGGCTAAGTAGTTAGGGGCCAAGGTGTCCCCTACTTAAAGTAAGGGACACATCCCTTAAATCATATTTCTAAACAATTTTTTAATTTACATATTTACTAAACATAGTTTATTAAATTTATAAATAAATAACTCTCCCCTATTCACTAATAGCTAACTATTATACTCTAATCAAGTCGCTATCGTCTAATCAAATCACTAACTTTTATCAAACAGAGTTTATATCATAATAAGATTAGAAAAATACTCCGTCAAGATCTTTATTTTTCGTCCATACAAGTAGTTATAGAAGGTGTATGATTAACATTATAAAAAATAGCTATATTTTTCAGATAGTCACTAAGAAAAATAAAATTCAATCTACATTGACTCACAAAATTTTGAAAAAGTTTATTTTTTTTAAAAAAATTCTAGATTGTACTTCCAATTCATTTCTTATCACAAACCAATTGTGATAATTATTTAACGTTTGGATACAAAATTGATTCTTAAAAACCACTGCAAACAAAAAAAATTACAAAAAAAAAAAATATGACTATGCAGAATTATAAGTAATATTAATCAAATAAAAGTTAAACTGCTATTAACCAAAATAATTTTGCACCGAAGGATGTTAAATGAGAAATTGAGAGGCGATTGCTAAGAATTGAATGCTTGAGTGACGATTGGAATTTGAGAATATAAAATTCAAAAAATCACGAAATGAGAAATTGGGTGGAGAAAAAAATAGAATTTGGGCGGATCTTTTAAATTACATTTTATAAGTATTTTATAAGTAGACATTCATTATAATTTTTTAACGATACTGACCTATTATTGAGCTCGAGATCATGTAGACTAAGTGGGTCATTTTTAGCGCCCAAAAATTTGACTATGTCACGTGGCGAAACCTCCTCTCGGTAGCTACTTTCTTAGATTTTTCTACTCTTTTATTGACTCAAATGGTCAAAAAAGGTAACACGTATGCAGAAGACTTAATGATTAAAATAATACCACAATGAAAGAGGAATGCAGAAGCCAATAGATAAAATTACGTTAAACTGTCATAATATTAAGCAAAGTGTAGAAACAAAAGGTACATCCAATGGTCTTAGTATGAAGCAAAATGCGGAACAAAAATGTACATCCAATTGTCTCAATATGAGGTGACAAAAGTAAAGACACTGGTGCTACACATATAAAAAAACCTTCAGTCAGCAATGCTTTGGTGCGTCCCATCCAAATAGATGAGCCACCTAATATATCGTAAAAACATACGCCTCGTACTGGACCCAATCATGACCATGTGTACACACCACCCGAATCGTAGTCGCCACACACATAGCAACACATCACGCATCATCATCATGTACCTGTGAAGATCACACGGGGGAGCAAGCTCAATCATTAGTATAAAGCTACGTGTGAATTCATATAAATCAGATCAGTTCTGTTAGAATAGCATGAAGGAAACATATAATCAAATGTAAGAGTGAAATCATAGTAGAGGATAAAAGAGAATTCATAGTTCATGTATTTTCATTTTCTTTTTTTCATGTTCATTTTCATATTCGTGTTCTTGTTTTGATTCATGATTCTTGTTCATATTCCCATTCATAAGGACAAATTCCTTCCTTTCATCTTTTGACCATTCATGTTCTTTCATACTTTGGAAGAGCTCTTTCTTTTTTTAGGGAATACCTTCGTAGGCATACAAGGTGCAGTTATCTAGACCATCGTGGGTAAGTAGGTGATCAGTGCCACGGCCAGTCTCGTCAAACGGAATGACCTTGCGTAAGGCGGAAACATCCCTAAGATTGGCAAATGGTAACATGTAGGGAAGTGTCTCACACAATGCTTTCATAACTTTCCCCCATCATCAGTGGACCTCTCCAATCCGTAGATTGATCAAGGTTGCTCTGAATCATCTTTAAGTTCATATCATTCAATTTCAATCATATGGACGAAAACTTGCCAAATTAAGGGGTTTGATTAAAGTCGTATTCTTTCGTCCACATATCAGACGCTCAGAAGTCAAGCTGTCGTTTGCCTTTAGTCCATTCAATGGTTGTCCAAAAATGAAGCGAACACCCGTTTATTAATATTCTTCGGTCGATCATTCAGTATTCATCCTTTAATCATGTCGTCGAGGTTCATAACAATTTATAATCATTCTTCACGATTATTCATAAGGATCATGGTCGTTCTTTTTTCGTGTTCGATGGAGAATCATAATCAAATTGATATAACATTCTATGAGTTCAGTTAAGTCATGAAGGATAAGTACAGATCTATTGAGCATAATTAACATTTCAAACATATTAGGAAGAAAGTACATAAATTAAGGGTCATAAATCATAACACCATTTCGATGGTCAGAACCGAGCCAAGTATAGGTGGAACTCGGGCCGAGCTCTAATGAATCAGTCTCGGGAAAATCAAAGTAGAGACCCGGGCCGGGTCATGATCATACTCGGGCCGAGTTGGAGCGCAATTGGGGAGAGACAGTCGTTTCACCCGATCATCTTCTCCGCGACAAACCCGAGCCGAGTCGGCAGTGGTGATGCACGAAAAATCATGCATTAGTTTAGGTTATTTGATTAACACTTTAGAATGGTTTTATGTTTAGAAAAGAGGAGTTTTGATTTGTTTTCATATAATTTCCTTTAGATTTGATTTCTACCTAAGTCTGGAAATTGTTCATCGCAGGATATCAGAAAACGTCGAAATCAAGGCAAAAAAAAGCCTAAAACAGCTCAAAAGATTGTCACGGCCATGACAGTTCTTGTCATGGCCGTGACAGAAAGATTTCCAAGTAGAAATTTGATTGTCCCTGTCACGGCCGTGACGGGAGACATTTTCCAGCAAAAAAATGGCCAAATATTTTTCAGTCTTTTCAGCCTTCTGTCACGGCCGTGCCAGAGCCTTTCATGGGCGTGATGACGGTTTGTTAGGCCGTTTTAAAGCCATTTTTATTCACTTTTTGAATATATTTTTGATTTATTTCCTTGGAGGATGAGAAAACCTTTTTGGATATATTTTCATTTTTATCACTGGAAAAGCATCTTTCAAGGACAGAAATCACAGGTTGAAGGCTTGGTGAAGGAGATCCAGAGACTACAACGAAGTTTTGCCGGAAAGTCAAGAGAGGACAGTAGAATTAGAAGTAGTTCTTCTTGTTCTTTATCATTTTCCTAAAACATTATTTAGATTGATGTACTCTAGTATTAGAGTAGTTTTTTAGGATTTTCTTAATTGAACTCTATTCTTTATGAATTCTTCGTACGATTAGTTGATGGATTAATAGCATGTTTGATGATTTTATTAATTGTTGCTTGAGATTTATTCCTTTGAATCTTTTTATTATCTGAAAAGAAGTTTTTAAATTCTCTAGAGTTTTTCTCTACTTTTTCTCTTACACGACACTTTTGGGGAAATCGCTAGAGACTCAATTGTGTTATTATTAATGTGACTTGAGAAAGCCCTTAATTTTATATTCCAGTTGAGTGCATTTTGATATATAATAAATTAGATTAAAATGGAGAGGGTTAATCTCTTTTGTTGATTTCAAAATAGGATTTAATTCTAATGTTGGTTAAATCAATTTGGGAATTTTAGTTTATTAATTCATCATCTTTTGTCTAGAATTCGTATATGAGAAGTGGTATTCATCAATTCTATACTTTTAAACCCCATTGATCATAACTCTATATTTATATTATTTACTCTTCTTATTTTTTACAAAATATAGAGTTATTATCTTTTCTCAATTTATAAGTAAGAGAAGTTATTAATTATTTCTTGTCCTCATGGGAATGATACTTTATACTCATCATTTTATTACTTGAACGATTAGTATGCTTGCTAGTGTTTCTAAGTTTGCATCAAGTTTTTGACGCCGTTGTCGGAGACGGTGTTTAATAACTTTTATATTTATTTTACTTGTTATTTGAAAGCTTTTATTTTTCTGATTAAATTCCACGCATATTCATTTTAATTCACATACTTTCACATTTTTTTTATTATCTTGTGTGACTAGGAAATATTTTCAAAAGACAATTCAAAATGACAACAAAATCAAAGACTATGGGAGACTACTATTTCAAAGAACAAAGAAAAATGCTTGAGGATCATGAAGCACAAATATCACAACTTGCAAATAGCAGTATCCCACTCATTCCCATGATACAAGGGAAGTCTACAGTTGAAGACATGATGTTAAAATTTATGATAATGGCTGAAGAAAAAATTTAACTTCAAGAAAAAACCTTTATGAAGTTGTTGGGACAAGTAGAGCAATTGGAGGCTAAGATTCAAGTGAAAAATGATGTTCCTCCATCCACCCACTCAGAGTCAAATTCCAACATCGAAGAAAAATTGTGCCAATTGATTGGAGTTATAGAGAAAAGATTTATCCTACAAGATCAACTCATTAGCAACCTACAATCACAGTTAGGATCAACAACCAGTTATTATTTCTTCTCCTCCTCAATCCCCAAATTTTAATGTTAAGTTTGATATCACTACAAGAAAAGTGAGTTTTAACGACCATCCTTTAATAGCAAGTAAAAAGAACGGTCATTGATAATGATCAATAATGGCCAGAAAAATAGATCTTCGCCAATGAAAGGATTAACAACGACGAGCAGAAATTCTCGTCGACAAAAAAGTAAATTTGGTCGTTAAAAGTTGACAATAATGGCCACTTATTAAAATGTTCGCTAATATTAAATCATTTGGCGGGTGGCCCAAATTGGCTTCCCCCTCACAAAAGTCTCCATATAATAAATATAAATCCACACCGTTAATCAAATATCAATCATATCCTCTAAAAAAATCCCAGTCGTGTGATTCATTGAAAGAGAAGTTAAGCCCTAAATTGTGCCCTTGCCACCTTCTGTGCGAAGGGAAAGAATGAAAGACATTATCTTCCTCTCCAAGTGCCTCCCTTCCTCTCCAAGTGCGGCTCCATCTCTCCAGGTGCCTGTTCATCTTTTCCTTCCTGCAAGTGTGGCTCCATCCTGCTCATCTTTTCCTTCCTGCAGCTGCGGTTCCATCTGGTGCGGCTCCACTCCATCTCTGCTCATCTTTTCCTTCCTGCAGCTGCGGCTCCACTCCATCTCTGCTCATCTTTTCCTTCCTGCAGGGTGCGGCTCCACTCCATCTCTGCTCATCTTTTCCTTCCTGCAGCTGCGGCTCCACTCCATTTCTGCTCATCTTTTCCTTCCTGCAGGTGCGGCTCCACTCCATCTCTGCTCATCTTTTCCTTCCTGCAGGTGCGGCTCCACTCCATCTCTGCTCATCTTTTCCTTCCTGCAGGTGTGGCTCCACTCCATCTCTGCTAATCTTTTCCTTCCTGCAGGTGCGGCTCCACTCCATCTCTCCAGGTGCCTGCTCATCTTTTCCTTCCTACAGGTGCGGCTCTGTCTCTCCCTTTCCTCTTCAGGTGCGGCTCCATCTCTCCCTTCCTGTCCAAATGCCCTAAATTTGTTGCCCTAAATTTGAAATATCTTGAAACACGAGTAGAGGGATGAATCACACCTTTGTTAGTTGTCCCAATGATCTTTGAATTTGAATGATTTTCGGAATAGATCGATGTCCATGTAACATTAGTCTCTCTTCAAAATGCTCCTGAGGTTCATGGAGTGCATATTCCAGAACAAGAATCTGCACAAGTAATGAATCAGAATCAAATTCAAGTTCAAAGAAAAAGAAAAGAAAAAAGAAAAAAGGCAAACACCCAAACACAAATTTTTCACCTTTGCTAATGCTCAGATAGTGAGAGATGGATGCAGCTGAATGCTTTGGGACATCATGAAAAATCTTTGTAGTTGTTGTCGTCCTTTTGTTCCCTTCCCATATCAGGTTCAGCTACACGAGGTGCAAGAACACTGACAAAAAAGCTCTTCTAATCCTATGTCTCACCGGTCACCGCCATCTCCATTCACAACTCTTGTTGCCACATCTAGTTTCACTTCTTGTATATAGTGGAGAGAAGATGAATAGCAGCATCTACATCCTTTTCAATTATAAGATCAAGAGAAATTCTCAATCGAATACCTAGATACTGAAGTACTTGCGATCCAGTTATAAATATTTTATGATATCTTAAGGTTACCAGCCACATCAGATGAACTTTTTTCCCTCGGTATAAACTATTAGCTTCATGAAAAGTCTTTCCCTTTATGAAAAGTCTTTTTCTCCTCTCCACGTTGTTGTGTCTCATCTATTCTGCTGCTGCCTCACTCTCTTATTTGTACCTCCAGGAACTCTATCGTGGTGTCTCTGCTGCTGCCTCACTCTCATTTGTACCTCCAGGAACTTTATCTCTGGTGAAGTGCCATTGGTCCCCTTTCTTCTGCAGTATCCGGTGCACACTCCCCTTTCTATCTCTGTTGGAATTCAGTGAAAGATATGATCCATGAAACCTTCGGATGCATTGTACATGACTGTGGATGAGGTTAGATCTTGTGATCTTTGTTTATCCACATGTACCTGCCATTAAAGTCTGCTTCGTTTTAAGCAGAGATTTGCACAGCAACCTTTAGCCCTCATGAAAAATGTTTTGCCCCTTTTCTTGTCTCCCATCACTTGTTGGATCTGAAATGGAAGTCTCAAATTTACTCTCTCTCTCTCTCTCTCTCTCTCCCCCCTTTAGGAAGCTCTAAATTCTTTTTTAAAGAAATTGCTCCTTGTATTATCAATTTTTATGTAATAAATTGACAACTTTATGTGGAATAAATTTTATATGCACACAAAAATCTCTACACATTTAGGCCATGATCATTGCAAACAGTATTAATTAGGTCTCCTGAGATTTTGTTATGCATATCAGTCATATCTTCCTAGCCAGGGGCACCTTCTCTTCTCTTCTTTAATTATCTCCTCTCCTTGTTCTCATACACGAATTATATGTCCCTCTAAAGCATTAACGATTAGTAAATGGTTGTGAATTAATGTCCGATTTAGGCGAGCAGGGTATGCATGAAGATTACTCATTTTCCTTTCAGTGATAGGGTTTGCATTTTTTTCCCTTCGGCTTACATAATTTTTTACCTTTATTGCAAAGTTCAAATTTCTTAAAAGAATATGATAAATGTAGATTCCTAAAAAAATGAATGTTATGTAGAAAACATAGTTGGATTGGCTCCTTTAATTGAAGGTTGGGCATATAATATACTTTATCACTTATTATTTTAATTTATAGGTAACATTTTTTCCTCTTTTGTTTACTGGTTTGTAAACATTCTTCACATTTTTTATGTCTATCTCAAACATTTTTTAGCATATATAATTTAATTAAACTTTTTTTGTAAATTATTTTTAAAATGATAGATGCAATTTGTTTATAACTATTTGTTTGCTAATATTTTACAAGGTTATGGCACCTAATAAACAATGGATGCACCTTGTTAATGATAGACTTTGTGAAGCTTATACATTGGGAGTACAACAATTTCTCGATTATTCTTTTACTAGAAGAGGAGAGAGACAATAAATAAGATGTCCATATGTTAAATGTTGCAATACATATTCAAGAACACATGAGGTAGTCGATGCATATTTGAAAGTATATGGAATCATTTAAAACTATATTTTTTGGTATCATCATGGTGAAACTTTTGGCGAGCCACAATCGGATTCTGAATATGAAGGTTCTAACGAGTTAGAAGACTATGATAGTGCAGATGAAATGCAAGAAATTACTCAAGATCTGTGTCCTGATTTTGGTAAAGACACTATGAATTTTGAGAGCGACAATTTACCACATGAAGAGCCAAATCTTGAAGCAAAAATTTTTTTAGACTCTTAAGAGATTTCGAAAAACCATTGTACGAAAGTTTAAAATGTTCTAAACTTTTTACAATTGTTAAATTACTCCATATTTAGAGTCTTGGCTGTTGGAGTAATGAGTCATTTATACTGTTATTGAAATTTTTGAAGGAAGAGTTGCTGCCTTATGGATCAACCTTAACAAATTCATACTATGAGGCAAAGAAGATAATTAGGGACCTTGGACTTTCTTATAGTAAAATTGATGCATGTATAAATGATTGCATGTTATATTGGAAAGACGACAAGTCTCTTGATTCTTGCAAGATTTGTGGTGCATCTAGATGGAAAAAGGATAAAAAAATGGGGGAACAAAATGTCAAAATGGTAAATGTTTACCATTGAAAACTTTACGTTATTTTCCATTAAAGTCAAGACTTCAAAGATTGTTTATGTCCACAAAAACATCTTTAATGAGATGGCATCATGAAAAAAGAACTAAGGATGGAACAATGAGGCACCCTTCTGACTCATTAGCATGGAAGTCACTTGATACACTTCATCAATATTTTGTTAATGAACCTCGTAATGTTCACCTTGGACTTGCAACTAATGGTTTCCAACCATTTGGAAATTCCAAAACACCATATAGCATTTAGCCTGTGGTACTTATTCCTTACAATTTAGCACCTTAGATATGTATGAAACAAGAAAATTTCATCATGTCAATGCTTATTCCAGGTCCACAAAGTCTAGGAGATGCAATTGATGTTTATCTACAACCATTGATACAGGAATTGAATGAGTTATGGGAAGTCGGCATTGAAACCTTTCCATATATGTTTCAGCTTCTAAACTCGTCAAATGAAGTTGCTTACATCATTCAGCAACTTGTATATCTTTAGTATAGTTATCATCGTTCAAACAATTAGGCTAAAACAACCCTTTGTATAATTGGATCTTTAACTATTTTCATAATGTTTCTTTCTATTAATTTGTACTTGAATCTTAAACTTACTATATTTCTACTCATACGAGAAAAACATATTCAGATGGCAAAATATGTCTAAGCATATTGAGATGCCACAACAAGTTATATTCCAGTTCTTTAATTGTGTTTTTTTTTCTGCATTGTCTTATTAATTGTGTTATTGTAGGTTTTGTTCTAATAGGATATTTTTTACATCTTATGCAAGTGAGTCTTAACTATGTTATAATTATTAATTATGTTGACCTTTAATATTTTTTAATCATTTGTATTCCAATTTCATAGATTTTGAAGATATGATACATTAAAGATCATGTCGGCATCCTTTTGAAGACAATGATGTTGGTTTTGCTTAGTTCTTTTGGATGATAAGAATATATATGTTGTACTTGTACTTTAAATGTCATGACTAAATGTTGGTGGATGATATGAAACTTAACGTACCAACATGCATGGCTGGATGTTGGAAGATTTGAACATTGTCTTATGCAACATCATTTTCTCTATTTTATAATCATTACATTCTGACTACTCTTAATTTTCTGGTGTCAAATGAAGTTCAATGTGTGATTGAAATTTATCTATTTTAATGTCTGAATTAAAAAAAATGAATATATCAATTTGCTATTGTGTTTTATCAACCATCTAAGTGGTCATTAAAGATATTTGGAGGGCAACTATTTTTTTTGTCAATAAATTCATTTTAACGATCAGAATGTTGGCCATTAAAAGGGCACAAAATCATTATTAAGGTCAAGAAAGTTGGCCGTTAATAATCACATTTAACGTCGAAGTGAGTGGTCATTTTAAATATCGAGTGAGAAGGCACCAATCGTGATTAACGACGGCCAATATGGTCTCTAATCACTAATTTTAGCGACCATCCTTTTGCTCATTGTTAATGCTTTTAAAGACGGGAATTTTTCTCCGTCGTTATTGATTTTTAGCGGCGGAGCCTATAACGGCAACTCACAACCAAAATTTGCCGTCGTTAAAGAAAAATAACGACCCGTTTCCTACTTATAACGGCCAATTTTTCCTTCGTTAAAAGCCAGTTTTCTTGTAGTGGTATATGGTGCAGGCAAAATTTCGAGCATTAGAGGAGAAAGTGGAATTGTCTTCTCAGATTGCTTATGCCTCGGGGATAATACTAGGGACAACACTACACCTATTATATGCACATGTCACTTGCAATATTTTAATCCAAGAACAAGACGGCCAAGGAAGAATTATTCTCAGAAGACATGGACTACTCAATGAAGGATCAATGAGATAAGTGAATATATTATGGAAGATGGACAAGTGCGAAGAAGAAATCCGCCTCCAAAAAGTCCAACAACCATCCCACCATTACCTCCAAATCATTCGTTGATAGAAGGGAACACACTATCATCACCTCTGACAGCACAAAATTCGATGCATTGGAAACCCAAGGATCGAGCTCCACAAAAAGATTCAGGTAATTCTTTCAAAGTGGAGAGACAATGCCTCGATAATTACATTAGAGGTAAGATGAAAAAATGTCACTTTGAATCCCTTCCAGACACTTGAGGTAACCGAAGAGTAAAAGTCAAGCTAATGACTATAACTTAGAATTACTCCTAAACATGTTCCCTTAACTTTTAGCATTAGTATGCGATTAATTTAGTTTAGTGATTGCATAATTTTCCTTTGAATTTGGGTTAGACTTTCCCCTTAATTTTCATTAATTAGCATTAGTATTGGATTCTTTAATTTAGATTAGTCAATAGATTTATTTTATTTTATTATTATTTTTTAGCAAATTATTCCCGACAGGAGACAGTCACGGTTGTGCCCCTGCCAAGGAATGGTCGTGCCCTCATTTGAACATCCACTGCCTTTGGAACGGCCATGCCCATTTTATGTACGGCTGTGACTCTCCGCGGCAATCGCACCACATTTCTGAAATCGATTGAAGCACGATCGATACAAAGTCAAGCACGGCCGTTATGAACTCGAACATATTGGGCACGCTTGTTACATGTTCTATTATGAATTTTTTTACGTTTCAGGATGCGGCGCAATCTTGAGGACAGGTGGCACACATCACACCATCCAACGCTTTTAGGGCACGGGCATGAGACTTCAATGCCTACACCATGTCACCTGCCCCATGTTGCTGCCCCGCTAAGCGCCATCGCCACCACCAGAGCATTAGACTTGGGTTGTTTCTCCTTTCTTTTATATTTTTATCACTTATGTATTTTTCCTTTCTTTTACTATGTGTACCGGCCTAACACTGGGGCAGTGTCAGGTTCAAGCTTGGGGGAGGGGCTTAAACCATTTTGCATTTGCATGACACGTCTATTTTCAACATTTTGAGTCGATCATCTTATATTGTTTGGCATGCATCTAATTATGAAAAATTTGAAAAAAAAATTTTGCCATCTCATTTTTTCTTATTTACTATTTTATTGTCTGAAAGCTTATTTTCAGAACATTGCTTAATCTATGAAATTCAATCACTGTTTCTTTTTATCAGGTATCACCAGGGTATTAGGATTTCGATTGAGTTTGTTGCTAAGTAGAAGGACTAGTTTTTAAATGATGAATTTCTTTATTATTTACTATGATGTTAGTCTTGATTATAATTGCATCTTTATTGAAAGCATTAAATCTCTTTGGAGCTTATAATTATGCTAATTAATTTTAATGTTAAGGTGAAAATGAAAAGAGAACTAGTTGAGCTCCAACAGTTAAATGAAAAGTATAAAGTATCCTCTGGAACCTTGGTGTGTCCGGGTGATTAGATCCATAGGGGATACTTGCCTGGTGACCTAAGGACATTTGCTCTGGGATCCATCGGTCGAAAGCCTGTTACATGGACCACTTTGTGCAATATGGATGATTACTAAGTTCTTAAGTGATAACAAAAATCTTAATGCTGAAATGTGAAATGATAATAGTATGAAAATAAGCTCCTTAAAAACTTATGGTTCAATATTAATACTCTTATGAGATTGACTAATATTATTTGTTGATATGCAGGAAAGACATGTTTGAATGCTAAGAATTTTACAAGGCTGGGTATTGGTTGAGAATAGATACTCTCGTGATGGTCGTGATGTGCCTTATATGAAATTTGCTTGAGGATAAGCAAAATATTAAGCTTGGGTGTATTTGATGCAGAAAAATAATGTATTAATTTAGGTTATTTGATTAACACTTTAGAATGTTTTTATATTTAGAAAAGACGAGTTTTGATTTGTTTTAATATAATTTTCTTTAGATTTGATTTCTACCTAAGTTTAGAAATTGTTCATCGTAGGATATCAAAAAATGTCGAAATCAAGGTAAGAAAAGACCTAAAATAGCTCAGAAGGCTGTCACAACCGTGACAGTTCTTGTCATGTCCGTGACAGAAAGATTTCCAAGCAGAAATTTGATTGTCCCTGTCACGGCCATGACAGAGACATTTTTCAACAAAAAAATGGTCAAGTATTTTTTAGCCTTATGTCACGATCGTGCCAAAGTCTTTCACGGCCGTGACGACGGTCTGTTAGGCTATTTTAAAGCTATTTTTATCCATTTTTAGATATATTTTTTATTTTTTTCTTGAAGGATGAGAAAATCTATAAAATGAGGCAGAAGAGGACTTGAAAATACATCTTTGGAGGACAGAAATCACAAGTTGAAGGCTTGGTGAAGGAGATCCAGAGGCTACAACGAAGTTCTGCCGAAAACTCGAGAGAGAACGGTAGAATTAGGAGTAGTTCTTCTTGTTCTCTATCCTTTTCTTGAAACATTATTTAGATTGATGTACTCTAGTATTATAGTAATTCTTTAGGATTTTCTTAATTGAATTCTATTCTTTATGAATTCTTCGTATGATTAGTTGATGGATTAATATCATGTTTGATGATTTTATTAATTGTTGCCTGAGATTTATTCCTTTGAATCTTTTTATTATCTGAAAAAAATTTTAGATTCTCTAGAGTTTTTATCTGCTTTTTCTCTTACATGCCACTTTTGGAGAAATCGCAAGAAACTCAATTGTGTTATTATTAAGGTGACTTGAGAAAGCCCTTAATTTTATATTCCAGTTGAGTACATTTTGAGATATAGTAAATTAGATTAAAAATCGAGAGGGTTAATCTCTTTTGTTAATTTCAAAATAGGATTTAAAGCTTGACATATTGGTTAAATCAATTTGAGAATTTTACTTTGTTAATTCATCATCTTTTGTCTAGAATTCGTATATGAGAAGTGGTATTAATTAAGATAAATCATATTCATCAATTCTATACTTTTAAACCCCATTGATCATAACTCTATATTTATATTATTTACTCTTCTTATTTTTCACAAAATACAGAGTTATTATCTTTTCTCAATTTATAAGTAAGAGAAGTTATTAATTATTTCTTGTCCTCGTGGGAATGATACTTTATACTCATCATTTTATTACTTGAACGATTAGTGCACTTGCTAGTGTTTCTAAGTTTACATCAAGTGGCTCGAGTCGAGTTACTAGTACACATAGAGCTTGAGATTGTCCGACAACACTCCATATGGATCGGACATAGCCAAGGCCAGGTTCTAGTGAGTCCGAGGACCGTCATGCCAAAACAATTTTTATTTCATTCTTCTCTGGCGATCGCCAGTGCAATGCAATACGAGTATAGATTGATACAACACTGCCATTCTGAAGATGCAAGAGATCGTGTACTACACATTTTATTCAACACTGCCGAGTTCCTACACTTAATCTAGAACTTAAAAGCATGCATAGTTCGTCCAAAACTTGATCTACGAAGAAGATCCCAAAGCACGCACCTAATTCGAAGTCTGTCGGCTTGAACCTTCATCGACTCGAGCTTCCATCCTCCCCGTCCTTCCTCGTTGCCTACGCCAAATGAAGTCGTCGATGACCTCCTCTCAGATAGTGACCTACACAAGCACAACAAGGTGAGATGGAGAACGAAGAGAAAAATGGGAGAGGAGGACGGAGTCGAGATTTTTATAGAAGAGGTCCGACCCTTGGCTTTTCATCTCGTAGGTGAAGAAAATTTTTGCCTTAGAGCTTCTGTCACTGAAACCCTATCCGAAGGGAGAGAGAAGAATGGAGTGGAGAAGAGACAAGGAAAAAAATACAAGAGGAAGAGAAAAGGAAGAAAAAGAGGGGCTTAAGGGAGGGAGAGGAAGGGGGCTCGGCCGTGGCTACTTAGTTTCCCTTTATATATATATATATATAATGCTGCGTTACATCATCATTACGAAGGATCAACTCAAACCAACTTTTCCCCATTCGTCCTAAATATAAATAGCAAAAAATCTGGACCAAAAGTTTTTAAAAATCCTAATTTAGTAATAATAAATAAAATAGTTTAAAATATATTAAGAAAATTTACTTAATTTGGTGGAGTATCATGATACAATATTGTAAAGGTCAAGTTATTCATAAAATATTAGTTTTTTATATTTTGACTTTTATATTTAAATTTAATAGAGTTGGACAAGGATAATTTTATAATAGGCGAGTTTTAAAACGAGCATCGAATTATCATTTAGGAAAAAAAATTCCATTTTCAATAAATTTTTTTTACATTTTTTTGTGCTTTATAATAAAAGAACTTTCGATCAAAACAAAATATTTTTCGGTAATGTTTATACACTAATGCGAATAAATATTTTCTCATTCGTAAGAGAACATTTTACACCTTTGATAAATGAAATGAAATTATAATTATTTTTTGTTTAGGGATTGGGGATTGGGGGATTGTGCGGATTGTGGGTCCAATCTACGAATCACCGTTTATGAATCTGAATCAAGGACGGGGCTGTGTACCCTCGCGCCCCAATTAGTCTTCCTCTGGCTCCCCAAATCAGAAATTCTAGATATTAGGGTTTCGAACGAACGATCGGTCGGAGGTCTTGGGGTTTCTGTGTTGCAGCTATATTTCTCGTCGTTGCTCGTCTTCTAGGGTTTACAGGAGGAAGGAGAGGGAGGGAAGATGCCGCAGCGGCACTCGAAGAACAATAATGATCTCGCCTTCTTCACCTACGAGGAGAAGAGGAAGCTCGGATACGGGACGCAGCGCGAGCGGCTGGGCAAGGATTCCATCAAGCCCTTCGATGCCTGCTGTCTCTGCCTCAAGCCCCTTATCGACCCCCATTGCTGCCAGAAGGGCCACCTCTTCTGCAAGGAGTGCATCCTCGAGTGCCTTCTCGCCCAGAAGAAGGATATCAAGAGGTGTGTTTCTCTGCAAAAATTTTGTATTTTTTTTCTGTTCTTTAATCACATGTAGATTTGCCCAACTTAGTTGAATTGGAAAGATGACTTTCTTTTGCGTTTATTGGTTCATCTAGATGGTCTGCAAATGTGATTTATGTTTAGTTTTTGATAACTACATAGGATTTCAGAGTGATTGAAGATTTCTTGTTGAGTTTTCTTACTTGTGGGATGCATCAACGATGCTAGAGCTCCTTCTCTACTTTCAGTCGAGATTAATGGCGTTGTCCTTCTCATGATCAACTGTATTATTAATAACAAAAGATCCTGAATGTCATTAGACAGTCTTGTTTTATTTAAAGAGGTTGACTGCATTAGTAAGAAAAAAAAATCTATCTGTAACAAGGTTATACTGGGATTGACATCCTTATTCAGGAAGTTGATGCAGTTTTCAATTCCCATAATTTGCAAACGATTCAGAGAACCTGGGTTCTGCAAACCAAGGACTAGAGTGGCTAGGAATGCTGGTTGATTAGACTAATTATGGTTCTAGTATCAATCACACTTCCTTTCTGAAAAAATAAATAGCAATCACATTGCAGTGTACTCATTTTACTATCTTATTGCAAGTGAGAATGCTGCAATTCTAATTCGAGAATATGGATTCTGCAAACCAAGGACTAAAATGGTTTCAAATGCTGGTTGGTAGACTAATTATGGTTCTATTATCAATCACACTTCCTTTCTTCTGGTTCTTTGTCTATAATCTGATAGTTTGGGGATGAGATTTTTCTTTCTCAAGTCCTCCATTAGAGGCATAAAAGTTAAAATGAATAAACAAAAGATGGTGATGCAGACAGTGCCTACTTTCCTATTTTGACCATTTTTTCTGTCATAATTAATACTGTTGGCCTATAATTATGGTAGCACAAGTAATCCAGTTCTTTTGAAAGGAGAAAGGTTGTCAGACCTTGCCTCAGACATCCATTTTATTGAGATGGTAGAAAGTTACAATGAGATATGTACAAATATGAGTGTATTAACAATCAGATATCAGGTGCTCAATCCTTAAACATTCGTTTAACCCTCTTCACTACATTTTCAATGTAGAATTATGCTTTCCAGAATATACATTCATTACTCTGGCTCCATAGTCGACTTCCTAATGCGTGGTCCACCAGCCTATCCCCCCACCCCACCCCTGGAAGTTCAGAAATGCACCTCCATTCATATATCCAAACTGCCCTGTGCATCATTTACCACACAATATTAGTTTCTGCACATTCAGGAAATAGATGATTTGAGACCTCAAGGGCATCCTCAGAGAGGACAGCAAGTTTCTCCTTCTGGTGCCCATCTCACAGAGAGGACTGTCCTCAAGTCAGTGAACTCACCTGATAATTAATATGTCTAATCCTTTAAAATGGATTGATGTTGATCACGTGAGAATTGATTAGACACTGGAGAGATTTTATAGTGAGGAACCCCATCACGATTTATCTATATTTCTTTTCCATTTAATTGAGGGCCTTTAGGGAATGTTAGTTTCTATTTCTTAGTACCCTTTTTGTTAATGCTAATGAGAGATGCTGTAGTGTAAATTTGTTGCATTCCATCCACAAAATTTTATCTATAAGAAACTATTTGATGGATTCTTATCTAGGAAATTAATGACAATAACATGGGGGTTTCAGTTCTCATAATTTTTTTGTGGGGTTTCAGTGTGCATAATTTTAGTGACCTAGGGGTAAACTGACCAATCTTGAGGGACATCATTATTGTGCATCAAGGGTTTTCTCCTATCGCTGGACATCTGAGCAAATTGCATCATTCGTTTCAATTTTGAAACAGTTTCTTCTTATTTTGGAAATGGTGTTAGCCGCTGCTTTCCTGCATGGTTTTAAGGCAATTTGTGTACTCTTTTTATAATGATTCCCTTATGTATTCTATCTGGAACATACATAAATCTGATGGAAGATGTGTGCAGGTATTGTTTGTTGATCTCTTGTGTGTGTTTTTATAAAGATTATTCTTCCTGGGTTGAAGTTATCATAAATAAAATGCATTACTATAGAACTACATACATTCATTATTTGACATTGAGCACATAAGGTAGGAGGACTAATGTGACAACTAAATTCAATGAGCATCTATGAAAGAACCTCATTTTTGCTATATATATATATATTTTTTCTCATCCATGGGATAGTTATTCGTTGCAAGTCACTTAATCATGGATTTTTTATTTGAAAATATAGTTAGCAACCTGATAATCTTTAGTAAGAGTTGAGACTTAAGGGGCTAAAACCAACGCAGTGGCAACAGTTTATGCAATGGCTTTTTGCAAAATGCATAAGTTTATGAAAAACTAACAACTAAGAGTTTTTTTGGCTGCTTTTCATTTGCTTTCGCTGTCTTACTCTGTAGACAAAATATATACTATGATTAGTGCATAAAGACTTCAGCCATTGATTGGTGGTAGAAGTTTAAGCCTTTATACTCCCCGTCTCAAACTTGATCTATCCTTGTGGATACCAAGGGATAAGCCAAAGAAAATGTACCACAGCCCATTCTTAATTTTTCCTTTTCTATGTTAACTCTTTTCCATTATTCATTTGACCATAACCAGGTGACTCTACACCTAACATCTTAGATTCATTAAAATGAATTGTTCCTTGTCACTTTAGCTGTTTCAAGAATTTGTTAAATGATCCCTCTAAATATTCAGATTAAGGAACTACACTTGCTTTAAAACTGCTAATGCTAAGTTATGTCACGCTTTCAGGTTTTACATTTCATTGCTTCTAGTTAATGCTTTAATACTTTGGTTTTCATTCCTAAAAATCAGGAAATTGGCTGTGCATGCTGCACAACAGAAGCAAGAAAAAGACGAGGAAGAAGAAAAGTTAATGTTACAGAAGGCTCGCGAAATTGAGGCTTTCGACCAGCAAAACCATGGTGCTGTACCCCAGTACAATGACAAGGGTCAAACGTCCAACAAGAATGAGTTCCATGGTGCAAACAGCGTGAAAGTAACTTCCTATGAAGAAGAGGCTCTTCGTACCATGAAGGCCTTTTGGCTTCCTTCCGCTACTCCCGAAGCCTCAGCAAAGGTTGAGGCACCATCGACGGACACTCTTTGCCCAGAAGGTAAAGAAAAACTCAAGCTGAAGATGCTGTTTCCCATCCATTTTACCGAAGATGGCAGTGAGAAGAAAAACAAATCAAAGTCTCTTGAGAGCAGTTACATGTGCCCGAGCTGCAAGGTTACACTCACCAACACACTCTCACTTGTGGCCATCAGCACATGTGGACACGTCTTTTGCAAGAAGTGCGCAGACAAGTTTCTAGCTTCAGATAAAGTTTGTTTGGCGTGCAACAAAGAGTGCAAGATCAAGAACTTGATCTCTTTAGAGAAAGGAGGGACCGGTTTTGCCGGCCATGGAGATCATCTGGAGGCTACCGACTTCAAACACTTAGGAAGTGGAACTGGGTTGGGATTGGTTAGGCCAGCTACGAAAACTTAACGTGAAGGGCTCTAAGGAGTTTCCATCCTCGTCTGCTTAAAAAACATTAACATATAGGCAAAATGTATTCCGTTTACTTGGATGTTCAATGATGTTATTTCCTCGGACATGTAAGAGAACAGGATCACGAGCTTCTTGTTCTCTAATTATTTTACGTTCTGCGGCTGTATTTTTATTTGGATGTTTTTTTCCTGAAATTGATAAGGAAAACTCTGCAGCATACATCAATATATTCTTATCATCGTCAGCCAGAGGGTCATCAATGCTTAAAGGCTTATAAAGATTCATAATTAAACCAAGAACGAGATGATTGGCCATAATAAAGAGCAAGATTTATGATTATATTTTAAAGAAAAAAAATCCGAATCTCCTTTTAAAGAGCATTTTTTCCCTCTGTACCCTGCATTTATTTTTATTTTATAGATAGAGTTCCGTGCGGACAGTGGAGAGACATTATCTAATTAAGTTGATATATCATTTTCATCGGCTAGTAGGTACGTTGTTATTTAGAGCACGCAATTAATCGTTGCCTAGCTGCCAGATGGATGCTGCTGTGATTGTCTGTGTTTGCAAGTTTGAACAACCCCATGAATGTTTTTTTTTCGAATACCAACTTAAATATCACAAGAATTAAATTATAACAATTTTGATTACCGATCCTTTTTTTTTTTTTTGCAGGAACGGGCGCAAATTAAAGCCATCCATCCAAAAGAAAGATGCACTGCCACTGGACCATAACCTTTTTAATCCTTATCCCCTTCCCACCATCCGCCCCAACACAACGCACTTGCCAACATCAAATGTACAGCAAACGCCAGCAAACGTGAGGTGTAGAACTCATTGTTATTATTGTTATATTATTATTATTATCATAAGCATAAATAAATAAAGGTGGGTTAACCCGCCAATCATATGATTATATAAATAATAATAAATAAATATTCGTAAATGAATGATTATGAATATGAACCATTTTTATGGAGTGATAGAGATTCCTTTGGTAGAGATTTAATTTTTGAATAAAGGATAAAACGAAAATAATTTCAAATTCTTATGTTATTAGGGCTGTCACCGGAAAATTTTGTGAGAAGGAAAAAAATGCATAAATCATAAAGTTTATACAAGCAAAAAGTGATCGCAAACTAAATTTATCAAATACTTAAATCAAATGAATTAATCAGAGATCTTCCACCCAAGAATTTAGTATGGTCTAAGTTTCTGTATTTTTTTAACCAAAGAACGAAATCTCAAGTTGATTGGTAACCCGTGGGAGAAATATCTACGAAATCTTGCAATTGCACGGCTTAAAAAACGTTTGTAACGCCTCCTTAATAATAAAAAGTGTAACGGCAATGATCGGATCATGCTAAGTTTGCTGACGAAGCAAACCGAACAGACAGACAGCCTTATCCATCACTCAATCAATTAATGAGTCGCACGCTCCCAAACAAAAAACATAAAAAAAAGGTAGGAAAAATGCATCGAATCAAGTGATGTTTCACAATTATTTCCTTTTTTCTTTCGGACATAACTTATAAAAGATTTTTGTGTAGAAAATAAAATATTACAAGTTGATGACGCAGCTCCGTAACCAATTTATTACTGAAAATTACGTAATCACAGTCGAATTTGACATTTTCAAAAGGGTTGATCTTTTTTGGTTTCAATTCAAACATTTTTTGTTAAAAAAAGGGTAGAAATGTTTTCACCAAATCCAAAGCATTTAACTTTGCATTTTGTTCTCTTTTTCGTGGGAAATAAAAAAAAAAATTGGGCGGGCGACAGAAGCTCGTGAGTCAAATGTTTTCCTTTCTTTTGTATTTATGTTTTGACCGCTGCGGCGGGACCCGCCAACAAGGGCAGTGTGCCAACCGGATAAAACTTTTTATTATTAGTGGTGGTTTCATAATAAATTTAGTAAAGAATCCCCAGCCTTTGTTTATATTTATATTCCCTCCCTATTATATTTGAAGGACCCTATTTTTATTTTTTATTTTAATAGTTTTTTGTTGCAAGAAGGAAAATAAATAAATATGATTGAAGGAAGTGGATTGGAAAAGATAGAATAGTATATAATATATATAATATAAAAATAATTAATAAAAGGTTTGGGAAAAAGAGAGAGGAGGGGGTTTCTTTTTTGCAAACAAGCAGCAGCCGAAAGGGGGAAGCGAGGAGAAGGCGAAGCGGAGGCAGGCGACAACCGAAGGAGGCGTTAATGGCGGGGCAGGAACAAGAGGAAGATGAGGAAGGGGGGCAGCAGGCGCAGCAAGGGAAGAAGAAGGAGGCTCCGGCCCCGGGGAAGGCGCAGGAGGAGTTTGAGGAGGGAGGCATGACGGTGGTGGACTTCGACATGCTTTGCGCCACCGTGGCGATGCAGACGCACGGTTTCTCCTCCCGGCGGAAGGAAGTGGAGGAGGAGGAGGAGGAGGAAAGGGGCGGAGGCGGAGGCGTGCAAAGGATGTGGGAGGGGGATATCGTCGTGGACTGCCTCGACGACCGCCGGATCGCCATTGAAACCGTTTGGTGAGCATAAGCTTTCTTTTTCTTTTTTGTTTCTCTCTTCTTCAGTAAAATTAACTTCTTTCCCTTCTCTTTCTCTTCTCCCGCTCCATTACCGTGGTCCGCTTTCAAAAAGTTGATTCCTTTTATTTTTTTCCATTTCGGATTTGCCTTCACAAATTATTCATTGATTTGTTTTCCGTTTGATTTTTACATGTAGAGTATTTGAAGTTGCCTCTTTTTTATAATTTTATTTAAATTTTCCGCACGTGATTTTACAAGAAGTCAATCGAGAGCTTTGTTGCTGTCTTAATAATAGATACCTCTTTTTGTATGCGTTCGCAGTTGTCCATGTTATAGATTCGGGAAGAACATGCGAAGAGCCAGCATTGGATCCTGCTTTCTTCATGTACTCTATCTTTTCTCTTTCCTTTTATATCATCCTAATGCCAGACTTGTGACAAAAATAGTATCTATGCAAACAATCAGCATGAACCAGTAGATATCAGTTGTATGTGTTAATCCTTTTTTTGTCTATTTATTTGGTTATAATGAAATATGCAATACTCCACATACTTGATCCCATTCTAAATATTGGTGGACGTCTGTATGAAAATAGGAACTCCGCCTATATTTTATAGCCGGTCCCAAGCCCGGATAAAGGAGGAGGGTTGTGTTAGGCCCCGACAACCAGCATAAAATCATGTCGAATCTTATGAACATGGATTAATGAATATGGCGTCGTATGATCCATGTAGCCGACCCCACCTAGTGGGATAAGGCTTTGTTGTTGTTGTTGTCTGTATGAAAATAGGAACATGTTTTATATTTGCAATTCATGCTTCGAGCAGAGCTTGCAAGATCATGTTTTAAGATCAAACGGCTATAACTCACCTTTATGGATTAGCCATACTTGTAGTTGATCTTTTAGTTCTTGGTTGAAAAACATCCTATGAAGGAAGCAGAAGTTCCTCAGCTATGTTGCTGATGCTATTTTTAACGGTTTGACTTTTTGAGATGTTAGACTATCGCCTGCCTTCATAAAATCCTCGCCAGACTTAATTGACTTTCATGTGCCTATTCTGCCATTGTTGTCTGCTTTAATCACAATTGGTTACGTCTCCTGATAAAATGAGATTGCAATAATTTGGTTCTGAGATAGTTGATTGTTGCGCTTTGTCCTTGTCCTCTCATGTGTGGGCAGCGCGGGATGGCGGTTGCTAGTGTGTGGAGTTGTGAAGCCATTTTTGGTTTGGTGTAGTGTGATGTCATTTTGATTTCTTGGCCATCTGCTACAGTGGTTTTCTGTTGGTCTCTCTATCAAACTTATTGTAATCCCTAATATTATTAATGGAACTCCTGGATGACTACCTTCTTGCTAGTCATCCTTTCTCGTTTAAAAAAGAAATGAGATTGTAATATAGTGCATGTTTCTAGCACAACTTTTTAGTGCTGTTTTAGAAGTGAGATATTGTTATTGTTTATTGCTGTTTAGATATCTTGCTTATTGCTGAAATGCTGTTTTTTTGCAACTTAAATTCTCCTTTTTATGTCTCAAAGTTGATATCTAACAGCCATTTCTGTTTACCAGGCAGCAGTCTATTCAATCCTTGTAGCCTCCGTTCTGTTCAATATTGTTGCATTTGGTATCACCAAGCAGCATAGGTATTTATATGTTGGAGTTGCTTCTGCTATCTCAATTGGAATGTACTTGGGCCACTTCCGGACTAGGATCAGAAACCAGTTTAACATAAGGGCAAGTTTCTTTTCCCCCTCGTTTGCTCTTCTCCTGACACATTTTTGTTTTGTTACTTATCATGAAACTATGTTTTGCTCAATTTCCATTTTGATCTTTATGTCTTAAATTTTTATCTTATTCATTTTCACTTCTGACACCATGCTTACCATTCTCACCTGTCGTTACATGTATGTTTTCTTGATGAGATGCATTGAGTATCTCTTCTTGTAAACAGTTTTACGTGATGGTGATAAAGTTGACATATGTCATGGTAGGTTGTCAGTTTGATAAAACAAATATTTTTGCACAGGAAAAAAAAGGCAAACTTTAACTTTAAACAGCAAAAATTAGTGTATATCATGCTTATTTTCTCAACTTATGATAGTACTTAGAAGGAGAGTTAGGTTTATGTTCTTTCAAACTAATTTGCTTTTGGCCTACTCCTAAAAATCACCAATATATCTATTGGGCCAATGAACCATTGAAATGAAAACTTCAAAGAAGGGTCTTTTTTATAGTGCTCGATTTGGTGTGATTTGTGATTTGAGTATGAAATTTGTGTACAGTAACAGAAATCAGGTAAATAAATCTTGGTTATTAATTGAATATAATAGCTAATCAATTATGGTTATTTATTTCAATTCCTTGTGATAAATTCATGCATAAGGAATCCAATCCATATGTTATAGCCAATGTTTGTGTTGATTCAATGATTATATGCTTTAAATTCTCGATTATGACACATCCAGTGCACCTAATTTTCTATCATCCTCAATTTAAATTTCTCTTTGTGCAGGGTAGTGATAGTTCTTTAGATGATTGTGTCTATCATCTAATTTGTCCCTGCTGCACTCTATGCCAGGTTAATTTCAAAATCTTCGTAAATATTACTCGTTTGATTCTGCACTTTTGAGATATATCTATGTTTTTCGATTCTACACTAACCGATTGGATTAACCAGGAATCTAGAACATTAGAGATGAACAACGTTCATGACGGCTTTTGGCATGGCCGGGGTGATGCGATATGCTTAGGAAGTTCTGGTGAAGGCAGCAAGGCGTTCATCGCACTCCACAAGCCTCCTCTGATGTCAACCAAATCTCCAGATCTCTGCAACATGGAAAGAGCATCGAATGGTAGCGAGCACTCGTGGAACGCAGATTCGATGCAGTTGCAGCCTTTGATCCCGTGAGCTTATTATGCTGGCATAAATGTGAGTCCTAACCTGATCTAAAGACATTTCCAGTGATTGAAGGCCTCTCTGGCCTCTCTTAAGATGCTGCTGCTGGGGAAGTTGTGTTTTGTGGAGACTTTGGAGACGCGTCAATTGCCACTTTCCAAACGCCATCCAAAACAAGCAGCAAATTGTGCGTGGGGGGTGCCAAGTGAAAAATGGAAAACCTTCGGAACAACTTCTATTTATGTTGTCTCTTATTGGACCTTTTTTCCACGGGATTCTTCCAAATTGTAAAGCTATATATATATAATTTAAAGCCACTTGTAACTTTTAGCACGCTCTAAATTATCGTTCACTTTACATCGTTTCCAAGTGGAAAAAGAAAATTCAATCTTTTGGTGCCATAAAAAAAGTTGTACTCCTATTTTTTCTGTTTTCATTTCACAATTTTGTTGTTTTTTAATTCCTTTTTGTTGTTTCTAAAGACTACAAATAGATCAGGGGAGAGAGAGAGAGTAGAATAATAGAAATCAAAACAAGGAAATGAATTTAAGTGTCTTCACATTGTCACTGAAATGGCGAAGTTAATACGTCACGCCTTTTCCTTTTGGCTTTTGAATTTTTATTTCACACACATTTCTGTCGGAATGATTAGATTCAGCGGTCAACATTTTTTTTTCACTTGGCCTTGAAGGTCGATCCCTCCTAGAAGTTGGAATTATATGATAGCATTCAAATTAAGATCCTTTTAAGAATAACAACTAAATATGATCAATGTTAGTAAAGTCCCCATTGTACCACTGACAGTAGAAGTTTCACATTAATTTTCAACTAATTAAATGGTATACTCACCCAGAAGCCAGATGATCTAATCATCCAGGTGAGGGAAGCGTACCTTGTTTCCATGGACGTGAAGAAAAGAACACAAAAAATTGTAATGGTTCAATCAAATTACTTATGTCTACTCTACTAGCTTCACTGTCTCCGTAGAGATCGATTCAACAATAATACAATACCTTGAGGATCCATCGAATTACTTTGTTTGATTGCGATTGATTAATAATAATTTTAATTGTTCGGATAATTTTGACTATCATCTCATTGATAATTTAGATAGCAAACAAATTTTTCAGATTACCAGTCGATGAAAATACATTTTGACGAAAATATTCATTCAATTAAATTTTTATTTTAAATATTTTATTAATAAATAAATATCATTCAACTTATTATTTGAATTTTTTGTCTCATCTTTATATATATATATATATATATATATATATATATCCACTTTTCTATTTTTTTTTCTTTGTATGTTGTTAAATTCTGAAATAATTTTAGGAGTATTTTAGTAATTCTTTTACTATCTTTTTTACTATTCTTTGTATCACCAATACTTACTAAATATTATAATATAATATTATCGATAATTTAAATAGTGATAATTTATTTAAGTGGTGATCTAAATTATCGATTAATTAAATCGATAATGCGCCAAACTATTTGGCCTCTCCACATGAGTAGGTGTAATCTTCTCAGTCCAGTAAACCTCTAACTAACAAAAGCACAACCCTTATTTAACTCAAGTAGATGCATAATTCAAAGCCACGTACTATTACTCTTCAAAGACTAAATATTTGAAATTTAGAACAAGTAGAAATGGTATGATTGAACACTCATTGCACAATCAAACTCTCAAGCTGTAGAGACCTTATTATAAGCAAAAGTTTCTTCATTCCTGGTTACTGTTCTTTTTTTTAGTGAACGGAGATCAAGCATTAAAGTTTTTAAAATCACAGTTATCTTCCTAAAAGAGTCTAAATATACACTACAAGAAAAAACGTTAATTACCGACGGTCTAAACCCGTCGGAAAAGTTCGTCGGTAAAGTCCGGCGGTTCCAACCATCTAAACTTTCCGACGGTTGCAATCGTCGGAAAAGTCCGACAGTTCCAACCATCGAAAATTTTCGACACGGTTGTCGTCGATCTTTCGACGGTCGCAACCGTCACGCAGAATTTTTTAAAAATAAAAAAAATTAGCGGCCGGATCCGACCGCCAGGCTGTATAATATTTCCCACTAGCGTGTGATATTGTCTGCTTTGGGCCTAAGCCCGCACGGTTTTCTCAAAACACGTCACACCTGATGAAGGACATATCACCGTATATACACAGCATCTCTCCCGTGACTTATGCATGTTGGACTAATTTAAGCCATGCCTCATGCATCCTTCCCCCCTTAGGGGACTCAACGCTCTCGTTGAGTGATCACACCCCACCATGCACAGAGGTCCACGTGAAATGATTCTGATACCATATGTAACATTCCTCACTAGCGTGCGATATTATCCGCTTTGGGCCTAAGCCCGCACGGTTTTCTCAAAACGCGTCACCTTATATCAGAGTAGCGCAGCGGCTCACCTCTATACTCAGCGTGATACTGTCCGCTCTGACCCACCATGGGCTCACGATTTTCTAGCGCGTCACACCTGGTGAAGGACATGTTTTCATATATACTCAGCATCTCTCCCGTGACTTATACATGTGGGACTAATCCAAGGCATGCCCCAAGCACCCTTCCCCCCTTAGGGGACTCAACGTCCTCGTTGAGTGATCACACCCCACCATGCACAGAGGCTCACGCGGAGTGATTCTGATATAATATGTAACATTCTCCACTAGCGTGTGATATTGTCCGCTTTGAGCCTAAGCCCGCACGGTTTTCTCAAAACGCGTCACCTGGTATCAGAGTAGCGCAGCGGCTCACTTCTATACTCAGCGTGATACTGTCCGCTCTGCCCCCACTCTGAGCTCACGGTTTTCTAACGCGTCACACCTGATGAAGGACATGTTCCCATATATACCCAGCATCTCTCCCGTGACTTATGCATGTGGGACTAATTCAAGGCATGCCCCATGCACCTATATATGGGGACATGTCCTTCACTGGGTGTGACGTGTTTTGAGAAAACCGTGCGAGCTTAGACCCAAAGCGGACAATATCACACGCTAGTGGGGAATGTTACATATGGTATCAGGTGCATGATGCATGCCTTGGATTAGTCTCACGTGTATAAGTCACGGGAGAGATGCTGAGTATATATGAGAGCATGACTTTGACTATGTGTGACGCGTTTTAAGAAAATCGTGCGGGCTTAGGCCCAAAGCGGACAATATCACATGCTAGTGAGGAATGTTACATATGGTATCAGAGCCACTCCGCGTGAGCCTCTGTGCATGGTGGGGTGCGATCACTCAACGAGGATATTGAGTCCCCTAAGGGGGGAAGGATGCATGAGGCATGCCTTAGATTAGTCCCACATGCATAAGTCACCAGAGAGATGCTGGGTATATATGAGAGCATGACCTTCACTAGGTGTGACGCGTTTTGGTAAACTCGTGCAGGCTTAAGCCCAGAGCGGACAATATCACACGCTAATGGTGGATGGGGCATGCCTTGGATTAGTCTCACATGCATAAGTCACGGGAGAGATGTTGGGTATATATGGGAACATGTCCTTCACCAGGTGTGACGTGTTAGAAGACGGTGAGCCCAGGGTGAGGGCAAAGCGGACAGTATCATGCTGAATATAGATGTGAGCTGCTACGCTACTCTGATACCAGGTGACGCGGTTTGAGAAAACTGTGCAGGCTTAGGCCCAAAGCGAATAATATCACACGCTAGTGGAGAATGTTACAGGCTGGATCCGACCGCGGGCGGCTGGATTCGACCGACAGCGGCTGGATCCGTCCGCCAACGACCGGAGAGAAATAGAAAGAGAGAGAGAAAGAAAGAAAGAGAGAGAGACAGGTCGCCGGTGGGACAGGTTACCGACGGTCAACGCTTGACGTCCGGCAAGATGCTCGTCGGCCGGGAGAGGGAGAGAGAGAAGAGGTGGAAAGAAAATTGGGTTATTATATATATTTATAGATGGAAAGATGAGAGAAAGCGGAGAAAAAAGTGGGATAACGAAATTTTAATTACCGATGGCTCTGGTCGTCGAAAAAGTAAATATTAAGACGATTGTGACTGTCGAAAAAATATTTAGTTATATATAATGTTTATTTTTTATTTTACCGACGATTTGAACAGTCGGTAATTATTACCGATGGTCGAAACCGTCGGTAATTGCGACGGTTTGGACCGTCGCTAATTATATTAATAAAATACTTCTCGCATGATATTATTATACATTTACCAACGGTTACGACCGTCAGAATAAAATAATAATAATATCGATGTCGGTTATAAAATAATTATACATTTACCAACGGTTACGACCGTCGGAAATATCGATGTTCCTAATCGTCAAAAAATAAAATAATAATATAATAAATTATATAATTTATTATTTTCATTTTCGACGGTTGCAACCGTCGGAAAATCCGTCGAAAATTACGACGGATGGATATCCGTCGAAAATTACGACGGATGGATATCCGTAAAAAATATCGATGTTCCTAAACGTCAAAAAATAAAATAATAATATAACAAATTACATAATCTATTATTTTCATTTCCGACGGTTGTAACCGTCGAAAAATCAGTCCAAAATGAAACCGTCGTAAAATCCGTCGAAAATTGCGACGAATTTCAAACCGTCGGAAATTATCCGTCGGAAAATGGCAATTAAACTTACAAACTCGTTATTTTCAAAATTGTTCTTCATAGCTTGGCAATCTAACAAGAACATAGTACAAATAGGATAAACATGCTCTATGTAGCATCTTTTTACAAGATCTCTTACGGTTGTCCTATGTCAACTATCCAAAGTTGGTTCCCATCTTTGGCTATAACTTCCAAAGTCCATTTAAACGTCCTTTCCACTTTCGCCATTTTTTTTATTGTTAGTGGCTAGACTTCATGCTTATCTCATCCATAATTCATCTTATGTCTTAAACAATCTTTTCAATATTTGTTTTCCTTCGTATTTTTTTTTATCATCTTCAAATGCTATCATTTCGGCATCGAAGTGTTTCCTGCATAGTACAGTTAGACAATCCTTTCTAGAAATAAGTGTCATGGTAACTTTAAATATAAGTAACCAACAAAAAAAAAGTTAAATTGCCTACGTATAACACAAATGTGCTAATCAGTTTATCTAAAAACTTAAATCGTTAAGAAGAGCAACATCAATTATTTTATATTTTCTTAACATTCCTCCTCATGTATGAGTTGTTGACAACTTTTGATTTAGTTCAAACCCAACACGTGAATAACTAAGGGAGGAAATTATTTTTTAATAAGAGCTTAACGAGATTTGAATTCAGGACCTCTAACTCGATATCATGTTAAATTTGATGTGCTAATTAATTTTTTAAAAAACTTAAGCCTTTAGATTTTATATTTTTAACATTCTCCCTCGTTCGCGTGTGAGCTATTGACAACTTTAGTCTAGCCCAGCCTACTACGTGAACAACACAGAGAGTAAAATATTTTTTTAATAAGAGTTTAACGAGATTTGAACTTAGGACCTTATACCATGTTGAAATTAATGTGCTAACTAGTTTTTCTAAAAAATTTAAGCTCTTAAGAAGAGCAACATTTTATATTCTTAACACAATGAATAAAAAAATTGGTCAGAGTTCAATATAATAAAATGATAGCATGATGAATAAATAGCAAGATACCATGGCTTTTTTGTGTGTGATGAATTCTTTTTTGTTGATGGCTAACACTAAAAAACAAATAATACAGGAAGAAACACATTCACTAAAAAAAGAAGAAACACTATAGTAATGGAGAAACAATAAATGTGTGTATGCAAATGATTTGCAATGCTTTTTAAGAAAAAGAAAGGGACTTAAATGATTTACAACTGGAAGAGAATATTACAACCCAAATTGTTGATACGTTCAAACGATGAAAATATTATCTCATTGGATCAACAATTTGGGAAATCTCTTCAGATGCCTAAAATAATGAAAAGCGGTCTGCATTAACTGCTCAACACATTAACGAAAAGGTTGCTCGAATATGGACATTGGCAAAGAAGAGTGTGATTTAATCATTTAGATGGGTAAGGCCAATGAGGAAATGTGGGAGAAAAAGGATTCATGAGGGCGAAACCCCAATGGAAGAGGTAAATACAAACAATGATTTACTATTAAAATAATAAGAAGAAGTAAATATTATCTCATCATTTGACATAAAGCCCAATGGAAGCTCTTCGTCGGACATAGTGCATATGAAATAATTTTTTTTCTTCACTTTCATCTGAATAGTCATTCACCTCATACTTATCTGCTAATTTTTTTAAAATCCTATTAGGAGTAGATCATTTAGAAATAACATTCATTTCATAATTTTTTTGTTCAACATTTTTTTCAGAAGTCTCGACTTTCTCAATATGTGTTGGACCTCTTTTATAGGTTCCCTTCATTGCAATTGTCAGTCAAAACTAGATGTTTCACACTTTTTTAAAAAAAAATTCAATGACTAAATATTTTTCCACCAATAATTTATAGTCGCACTAGAAAAAAGTTCGAACAGTTTCAAATGGACATTTGAACCTTATTTTTTTTAGAAGTTCGACTCTCTCAATATGTGTTGGATCTCTTTTATCGGTTCCCTTGTTTGCAATTGTCAGTCAAAACTAGATGTTTCACACTTTTTTTAAAATTTCAAATGACTAAATATTTTTTCACAAGTAATTTATAGTCGCACTAGAAAAAGTTCGAACAGTTTCAAATGGACACTTGAACCTTTTTCTTAAGAAGTATCGACTTTCTCAATATGGTGTTGGACCACTTTTATAAGCTCCCTTAATTGCAATTGTTAGTCAAAACTAGATGTTTCTCACTTTTTAAAGAAAAAATCGAATGACTAAATATTTTTCCACCAGTAATTTATAGTCGCACTAGAAATAGCTCGAATAGTTTCAAATGGACATTTGAACCCTTTTTTTTGGAAGTTTCGACTTTCTCAATATGTGTTGGACCTCTTTTATAGGCTCCCTTCATTACAATTGTCATTCAAAACTAGATGTTTCTTAATTTTTTAAAAAAATTTTGAATGACTAAATATTTTTCCACCAGTAATTTATAATCGCACTAGAAAACGTTCGAACAGTTTCAAATGGACATTTGAACCTTATTCAGTTTTTTTATCAAAATGCTCTCTATCAATTAGTTCTAGATGTCCAAACTTTAGGTTTAGGTTTGGATATCTAAACTCTATTGATAGCCTAATAGACGTATTATTTTGAACATAATTTTTCATGTAATTAGTTGTTGAAATGAGATGATTTTTTTTTCAAAAGTTTAAAAGTTCTCTACAACTTTCATATTTATCTTTCATTCAAAATCCAATGATAATATATTTGTCCCCCCATAGTTTATTCATCTTGACATTTTTCGTATCTTCCCATAGCAGCTAGCATACTAATTAACTAAGAAAAATTTAGGAGGGAGATTGTGGCAATAATGATATAAGATGACAATAATATGGAAAAGTGTGGTGTTGGACGCTAGTGGGGAAAAATTACATCAAATGCCCTTCAACTTTAAGGTTTGCTCAGCGATACCCTCCAACTTCACTTTATAACACAAATGCCATTTATCTTTTAATGCGATTCATCTGATGCCCTCTTTACCTGAGAAAGTCGGTTTCTTGATTTTTCATCGACATGGCGTCCACGTGACCTTCTCCTCTCTCCTCCACGTAAATAGTCGTACAATGTGGCATGCAACATAAAATTACACCAATGCCTTTCAACTTTATGGTTTGCTCAGCGATACCTTTCAACTTTACTTTATAACATAAATGTCTTTCATTTTTTAACATGTTTCACCTGATATCCTCTTTACCTAGGACAATCCGTTTCTCAATTTTTCATCGACGTGGTGTCCACGTGATGTCCACGTGACCATCTCCTCTCTCCTCCATAAAATAGTCGTCCGACGTGACATGCTCCGACGTGGCACATAAAATTATACCAAATGTCCTCAAATTTTAAAGTTTGCTCACCAAATGCACATCAAATGACACCAATTTGGGCAAAGACGACGAGCCGATGAACGCGAAAGGTGAACGATGAAGGAGGTGAACGGCGAAGGAGAGCAAACGGCGAAGGAGTGCGAACGGCGAAGGAGGTTTCACGCGAACGACGGCAAAGAGGGAAATAATGAAATAATTTAATAGTGAATGGATCAACTTACGATAAGTAAGATGATTTAATATGTGGTGCCACGTCGGACGACTATTTGCATGGAGGAGAGAGGAGATGGCCACGTCGACGAAAAATTGAACACATGTAAATAGGGCATCGAGTGAAATATATTAAAAGATGAAGGGCATTTATTTTACAAAGTGAAGTTTGAGGATATCGCTGAGCAAATCTTAAAGTTGGAGGGCATTTGTGTAATTTTATGTGCGACATCGGAGCATGCACGTCAGACGATTATTTGCGTGGAGGAGAGAGGAGTTGACCACGTGGACGCCACATCGACGAAAAATCAGAAAATCGGCTATCCCAGGTAAAGAGGGCATCAGGTGAAACGCGTTAAAAGATAAAAGATATTTGTGTTACAAAGTGAATTTGAAGGGTATCGCTGAGCAAACCTTAAAGTTAAAGGGCATTTGATGTTCACCAGCGAATTTGGATAGTTATTTTATAATATATATATATATATATTTTTTTTTGATTTTCAATCATCCAGAAAGAGTCAAACACATTCCATGCAATAGAATATATATATATTATAGATATTTTGATTTTCAATCATCCAGAAAGAGTCAAACACATTCCACGCAATAGAAAATAAGAAGTCTCATTTAATACTATGACATTTTGTTATCTTTTTAAATTGTCATCAGAAACTGTGTATGCTAAATATTAGTAGGATAAAAATGTCATGAATAAAGTTTTGTATATTTTTTTTCCTGATAGAGATTAAAGTTGAACAAAGTGCATGGGTGTTCCTTGGTTTACTAATTAATGTTTTTATCGCCAATGGATAATTTTCCATTAGAATAGCCCAACTGCCCAGGAGCTATGTTAGTAAAGAATCAAAGTTGGCATAAACCTACCAAAAGAGTATATATATATAGCTAAACAATACTAGAAAAACGCGGATTACCGACGGTCCGGACCGTCGGTAATCAGCCCGAAAATCGTCGATAACGCAATTATCGACAGTTTTTCAGTCGGAATCGATCCGTCGGAAAAACGTTCGTCGCAAATGGATTTGCGACGGCTCAAAAAAATCCATCGCAAATATCGACGGTTCTGGTCGTCGGAAAAGTCCCCGGCGGTTCGACCCGTCGAAATTTTCCGACGGTTGCAACCGCCGGAAAAGTGCCCGGCGGTTCGAACCGTCGATATTTCCGACGGTTGCAACCGTCGGAAAAGTCCCGGCGGTTAGAACCGTCGATATTTCCAACGATTGCAACCGCCGAAAAAAGTTGGCGGTTCGAACCGTCGATATTTCCGACGGTTGCAACCGCCGGAAAAGGCCGGCGGTTCGAGCCATCGCAACTTTTCGACGGTCGCAACTGTCGAAACTTTGGACGGATGTCGCAACTGTCGCAAATAATTTTTTAAATATAAAAAAATTAGCGGCCGGATCCGGTCGCCTGGCGTTCGGATCCGGCCGCCTGGCGTTCGGATCCGGCCGCTGGAGGCCGGATCCGACGCCAGGCGGCCGGATCCGACCGCTGGAGGCCGGATCCGACGCCAGGCGGCCGGATCCGGCCGGCGGCCGGATCCGGCCGGCGGCCGCGAGCACCCCTCCTGCCCGTCGGAAGCCGGCGACCATCCCACGCCGGACGCCGGCGACCCTCCCACGCCGGCCGACAGCAGAGAGAGAGGAGGGAGAGAGAGAGGAGTGGAGGGAGGAGGGAGAGAGAAGAGGGAAGAGGGCCGGCCACCTGGCATTCGGATCTGGCCGCTGGAGGCCGGATCCGGCGCCAGGCGGCCGGATCCGACCGCTGGAGGCCGGATCCGGCCGGCGGCCGCGAGCACCCCTCCCGCCCGTCGGAAGCCGGCGACCATCCCACGCCGGATGCCGGCGACCCTCCCACGCCGGCCGACAGCAGAGAGAGAGAGGAGGGAGAGAGAGAGGAGTGGAGGGAGGAGGGAGAGAGAAGAGGGAAGAGGGAGAGAGAGAAGATGGATGAGGAATATATATAAAGGGAAAAAGTGGAAAGAAAGCGGGAAAAGGGAAAAAAAGCGGGATAACGAAATTTTAATTACCGACGGTTGCGATCGTCGAAAACGTAAATATTAAATATTTTTATAATTATCGACGGTTGTGACCGTCGAAAATATATTTAGTTATATATAATATTTATTTTTTATTTTACCGACGGTTTTGACCGTCGGTAATTGCGACGAATTTTGCGACGGTTGGATATCCGTCGGAAATATCGACGGTCCTAATCGTCGAAAAATTAAATAATAATATAATTAATTATATAATTAATTTTTTATGTCCGACGGTCTTGACCGTCGGAAAATCCATCGAAAACATTTAATAATAATATAAAAAATACATAATTTAATTTTTTTATTTCCGACGGTCATAACCGTCGGAAAAGTCGTCGGAAATTGCGACGGTTGGATATCCGTCGGAAAAGTCGTCGGAAATTGCGACGGTTGGATATCCGTCGGAAATATCGACGGTCCTAATCGTCGAAAAATTAAATAATAATATAATAAATTATATAATTAAATTTTTTATTTCCGACGGTCTTGACCGTCAGAAAATCCGTCGAAAACATTTAATAATAATATAAAAAATACATAATGTAATTTTTTTTATTTCCGATGGTCATAACCGTTGGAAAAGTCGTCGGAAATTGCGACGGATGGATATCCGTCGAAAATATCGACGTTCCTAATCGTCAAAAAATTAAATAATAATATAAATTATTTCCGACGGTCATAACCGTCGAAAAATCCGTCGCAAATTGCAACGGATTTAGAACCGTCGAAAATTATCCGTCGGAAAATCGCGATTTTCTTGTAGCAAAAGAAAATCCTTTCTATGAGAGATGGCGTACGCATGGTCTATATCAACGAATGTTTAAGGTTGTCATTTTTTTGTCTATTGCTACGCTAATTTTTTTATAATGTGTTGTGCATGATTATTATATACATATATATAATCAATTAATTAATTATACGAAAATCTATTCAATTTTCAGTTTGTGTTTAAAAACATTAATTATATTCTTTATATGTCACTTTTTTTAATAGCAAGGAGTTGTGCTTGACTATTGTATATGTCATCAAGTAATTAAGAATACAAAATCTATTCAATTATGGAGATTAATTATATTATTTTGTATGTCACATGATTAACTATCATACATATACCCCCAACTTAAAGTACAATACAAGACAAATAACCACATCTTCTTTCTCTCAATTGCTCATCAGCTCTGGCAAACCTTGCAACGGTACTTGAACGTCACCTTCCGCTATATCACCTCTTGGGATATTGGCAGTTGGGTGCACGATGATGCAGCCCTAGATCAGATGAGACGAGGCCTCTCTTCTTATTCGCTTTGTGTATTAATTTGTGGGATTTGGGTTATGCATAGTGGTGCACACTTTCAAATGTGCAATTGCCGATGCAATACTAGTGAGTCATGATGCATAATGAGCCACTAACCCCAAGACATGATTCGGATCCGGTGAGGTGAGAGCCGCCCCCTCAACTTTGGTTCAAAGTGACTTTTTTTTTTTGTTGAGTCTTTTACTAGGCCTAACCAGGTGGACGGTGCAAGTTTTCTTATTCACAATAGCAACAGTCAGTTAATTTGTCCCGGCAAGTGTGGTGTGAAGGAATGCGAATTGGGTCTTTGAATTTGAGTCTGAGTCTCCAGACGTACGAGCAAGAGAAGCTGCTTACACATACTTACATTATTCACACCGACTCAAAAAATAGTGTCAATGGTAATCATGAATCTCCGCAATTGTCCATGGGCTATAGCAAATATTATTCGTGATATTCAATCTCTGCTTCAGAAGATAGCTCCTTATTTTGTACAGCACAACCACCATGAGACTAATCTAACAGCCAAGACCTATTTTGAGATATGCATCCTCCTCTTGGATATTCAGCTTTTGAATGATGACTCATCTGACTCTTTTATTAATAGAGAAACTTCTAATTTAAAAAAGAAGGTACAAAAAGTCTCATAGTAAAAGAACATAAGATTTGAAAAATATATGACAATCAAGGGGTGAGCAAATTCGGATATTCGGGGACGAGACCCGGCCTAGTTTGCTTTGGGTTCCGGCCGCTCAAATCGGGATAAATATTAAGAAATTATCTATTGTCCTGATTTAATTTTAAAAATAAAAAATAAATATAATAATAAAAAAATATATATTGTCATATAAATATGATAATTATCAATTAAATTATATGTAATAATATAATATAATGTATATTTAAGATATATATGTAACAAAATATAAACTTTTAAGTAAAATAAATATAATATTTTAAAAATATCTTAATAATAATATAATTATGGGTCAGGACGCAATATGGCTTTTTATAATCTGGGCTCGATCCCAATGCAATCCCGACCCAATATCACAGCATGAGACCTGGTCCTTACTCGATTGCCCACTGGGTCGAGAAAAAAAACCGAAAAATTCGAGTCTTCAGTCGATGCGACCCAGGACGACAAGATCGATCTGAGCCCAGTGTTCACCATATGAAAATCTAAATATGAATGTTATAATGATCTATTTCGAAATTTAGAAACTGTCATGCATCCAACGTTGGTCTTAACTCAAATCTGACAACTCAGCATCCGTAAGACGTATACAGTTAACTTACGTCGTCTAAATGGCCAATCACAAAGAATATCATAATTTTTCGAGTTTAGTCATATGATATGTTGTAGCGTTAGCGTATATGAGTGATGAGTGCTTATATAATTATATTACTAGCGCTGCATCTATGATCGATCCATCTTTATATATAGCTGGCGTGGCCACCGTCCATCAGTGGTAGCCAGAGTATATATAGCCATAGCCCAAGCACTCTATTACCATGTAGCTAACGTTTTTATAGCAAGGTAAGTATCATTTCTAAGATCCACAACGGCTACCAGTCAGCCTATGCATCCATACTTCGTGCCCTGCGCCACTCCCCACAACTGAAAGAGGTGGCTGATCCAATCCAAGAATTTGGAGAGCTACAATTCATAAAATTATCCACCTCTCTCTCTCTCTCTCTCTCTCTCTCTCTCTCTCTCTCTCTCTCTCTCTCTCTCTCTCTCTCTCTCTCTCAGTGCTTTATGTCCATCTATAAGGGATGCGGAGCCAGGGCCAGGGGGAGAGGAAAGTTTTGCTGTACTGCTTCTCCAGACAAGCATCCTCTTGCTCTGATACAAGAGAAATTATCTCAGCTTTTTATCGCAGAAGCTCCTGATACCCCATGCAACACACACACACACACAGACCTACTGTCTTCTTGTTCAGAATCTGTGTGTATGTATGTGAACCTAGGCTTGTTCTTTTGTCCAAATGTGCAATTCGTACGCAAAGATGCATCAACTAATTTGTTTGCGAGTACCATCACTCTTCATAAGAGGCAAGGCCAGGAAGTACCCACCACCACCCCCTCCAGAAGCCTAAGAATGCATACATTAGAACGTGAATTAATACTTGTGTATATATGTATATCATATATATAAATAAATATATATATGTGCAAATACATATTATTTTGTACATTTGCAAACCTCCTGCGTTCATTCTTCCGCAACTATCAGATGGCCAGTCAGCATCCTGTATCACTAGAACTACCAATTCTTTTGAAGTGGTAGTTAAGAGTTGCACACACCTAAAAGTCTATATGTATGTATAGCCCCCGGTCCCTATGGACTTAGGCTCACAGCAAGTGCTCCCTTCACATATATACTCCAAGACTGCAACATCTAACATTGAAGAGAACAGAAAAAGACTACCAGGTAACTATTTTAAGCTTACCAATGCACAATAGAAGGCTAGTGCAATGATCGACGAGAACCATCTACCACCTTTGATCTCTCTCTCTCTCTCTCTCTCTCTCTCTCTCTCTCTCTCTGCGTTTTAATTCAATGTTGTTTGTGATAGTTGTAGTATTTGCGTCAGAACGAAAGCTAATCAATGCAATTATTTTGCATATGCCGACATAGTTGTGCAAACACCAACAGATCAGAAAAAAGACTGAAAGCTTAAATCGCGCATATAGTAAAGGTTTGAGAAAACAATCGAGGTCTGTAAATTAAGATAGATGTTTCAGTTCGTCGCTACCAGACTCTTGTTCTTTGATAAATCATAGCTTAAGTGATAAATCGAGAGAGGTAGGCGCAGACGCGTCGTCTGCAGAATGTGCATGGGAAGATGTGGAAGAAGTAGTGTTGGATCTCACTGGGAAGAACTCAAACTCCTTCGTCGGCTTGCCCTTGCTCTCATGCGATCCATAAACCTCCGATGCCTCCTGCATTAATTGTTATACACAAAAGAGATCGAGAACAGTTAATTAATAATCAAATGACTGCAACGTAAATGCGAAAACACCGCGATTCATGTTGAGACTGTACGTCCAGGAGGATCACCTGATGGACAGTGCCGGAGGCAGCAGCAGCGTTCACGTCGAAGTAATCAACAAGATGCATAGTCTTCTGCGTCTGCGCATCATAAAAGCACCAAAAGCCAATTCATTAGAGAAGAAGCGATGAAATGCAATGTATATCAACCCTAGTTGAGACCCTTGACGGAAACAATGAGTTGGACGACTACTCACCCTCTTGAATAAATCGTTGTTAGGGGAGTGGAACTGTCCTATTTGGGTTGAAGGGGGCTCTTGGAAAGCCACACCGAACGATCGGAGGGGCCTCGTGTCGCCGGAGGCGACGCCGGCGGTCGTTCGGAAGAAGTCGAGCATCCTATGCCGCTCGGATATCACATTGTAACGCGCGTCCTCTGGCGGCGTTGCCCCCCGGTACGCAGGCGCCATCTTCGCCGGAGACGTGAACAAGTGGATGTACCGGCTCGACTCCATCGCGGGGACTGGCGCCGCTGGGCTTGGAGCAGGATTTAAGTAGCTCCCGCTTCCAGGTACGCCGTATCGCGGAACCGCAAAGCCTAAGGCGGAGGGGTCTCGCGGATGTTGTTGGTTGCCGTAGAGTGCGGCAGGCGCCGGGGCCGGAGTGGGGACGGGTCGGATCTGGCACGGGTGCTGCTGCAGATCGAGTTGGTGACCGACACCGTTGATGCCGGCGGAAAGCTTCTGAAAGTGCTCCTGGAGGCGGATGTGCTCTAGCTTGGCGACCCCGAGGCCGCGCTGAGGAATCCGCTTCGGCGCCGAAGCAGCACCGCCGCCTTGCTTCCTGGCCTTGGGCTTCGCCAGCAGCATTGGCGAGGAACCCGTCGGAGACGAGAGTATCTCACCGGAGTCCTTGTCGGAACCATCGTGGACGGAGGCATTGGGAGAAGACGAGAGGACGAGGGCCGTCTCCATTGGAGTTCACTGGAAATAGCTGGAGAGAAAAGAAAAGGCAAAAGTGGAGACGTACAGCGAAGACGTTGGACGTTTTTATAGGCGGTGGAGGAGGTGGTCCCGACAAGTGCTGCCCTAACACGTGGCAAACGGAAAAGAGGCGCATGGGGGTATGCGGCGCAATCGAACGCGCGCCTCGGCGAATCGCTAAGTCGAATTGCAACCGTGGAATTGGAGATGGACGGACGAGGAGTGCGACGTCGTAAAAAGCGTTTCCAACAAGATTTGCTTACGGATTTAGATCATTGGACAATTTAATGCGGAAATATATTTTTGGTCGCATTTAGGATTTGTGCGTGTCCTGTTTAGGTAGTCATTATTACCACTAACCATAATTTAAGAACTAAATATAGATCCGAATCCGTAATTAAGATTAAATGCTTCCTCCTCAATCACGTTATTAGATTTTATTCTAATGATAATAATATCTATTTATGACAATAAATATATATAAAAAAGATTAAGAAACCAATAAATGAACGAAGAGGATAAGACGTGGCATTGTGGGGCCCATGCGCGTGGGCGGGGCCACCAGTATATTAATAAGGGTACGAACGACGGCGGCTTGCAACTGCGACGTGTAAAAGGCGAGTGAAGATATTAAGGAGAATTTAAAGAATTCATCCTTTTTTTATATATAATTTGTAACAAAATATAGAAAGTAGAAATAGAAATATCCGACGAAATTGGTAATGTGAAAGTAGTTTGGAATTTTCGGTTGAAAAAAAATCTATCGTTATTTTTCAGGTCGATTTTTAAAATTAAAAAATCATGATAAAATCATTTTGAAAAAAATAAAAATCATCATCAATTTTTTTAGAGTCCTATTTTTATATAATTATTTAAAAAATATATGTAATAATTTAAAATTAATATAGAAATGTTTAATTTTATATTAAATATAAAATATACTACTAAAATTTTAAATTTATTAAATTAGAGTTTGATAATGTGATGGAAAAGTATAAAATTTTATAAAAAAAATACTATCCATAATAAAAGAATTGATAATATATATTAATTATATAAATAAAAAATGGACCGGTCTCTATGATTTTTTCGGGTGGGGTCTAATTTTAGCTGATGAATTTTAATTTATTAAAATCACTCTAAATCATATTTAACCTCCTAATTTTATTTTTTTGATTAATTTTTTCCGGTCAGGTAAATTTTTCGAGTTAATCGTATTTTTCTTACGTTACTAGAAATTGGATATTTAACCACTTGACTACACGTAAAATTACAAAAGAACGAATACGAAGGTTTATGGTTTTCTCATGTTGTCCTTGTTGTCTCAGAAAAGTAAATCTGATAAATTTACGAGTGGCAAATCATAACAAATTGATCCTAATATGAGAACAGAGAGCTATATCTAAATGTAAATGTGATCAGAACAATACAAATTGTTGCTCTATTGATATCATGAGTGGTGGCCATTTGCTTCTTGGGCTTATTACACTCTGGAGACGAGTTGAAGGTTAATGCATCTTATGTGGATCTGATCTGATGAGATTACGCAATAAATTGCAGGGTCGTGTAGGGATCTTCGCCCGCATGAGGACAGACAAGGAGGACGCTGGGGAAGTCTGAGGAGTAGATACTGCTCCTGCAGGTTATGATTGGATGTATACATGCATAAACACATACAGGTGTGTGTGTGAGAGAGAGTGTGTGTGTGTGTGAGAGAGTGTGTGTGTGCAGAAAGAGGGAGAGAGAGAGAGGCAGTTGCTTTCTGTTGTGCATCAGACAGGCAGCCTCTGATTGTTGCTGCAGCCACTAGTGTTCCCTTACCAACAGCTCTGTCCTCTGTTATATATGTCTCTGCCACGGATTTAATAAAATAACTGGAAATGAAAATTAAATACATAGAATAATATAGTGCTCTTTTTTTTCTTCCGAGGGATGATGCATGGGACGTTAGGTGGTGAGCGAGAGTATTATGAGAACTGGGAGTGAGACTTTTACGTTCTGATGCCATTATAATGCTAGCTAGAGACGTATTATAATGGAACAAGGGGTACCGTTCACAAGGTCTTTTTTTCTCTTTCCTTTTGTGATGCTTATGATGTGTTACTCTTTAGGGCATTATTAGGGGGGACCAGCGAACGGAACAAATCTACTAACAGAAGATATACATACGTCGTTCATGGGAGGAGAAATAGGATTGGAGAACACATAGAGGAGTTCGAGGAAGAGGGTGGCTTTTCAGGGATAAGCAAAAAGAGGAACGGAAGCGGGATAAGAGAACACTGGGCGTATCCTAACTGAGATCCTAAAAGCATAAAAGAGTGGAGAGAGAAATAGTAGGTGGGACCCTCTTCTGGAGAGAGAGACAGACCCTCCAACAACCGAAACATGATACAAGGCCTAGGGACCTCAATGCCCCCTGTAGGCCAAGTGCTGCTCACACTGCCCTCGGGGGGGATCCTGCACCTGCTTTACCAGAACATGTTTAATGGAATGGGGCAGTGCTAGCTGTACATCTGGTAGCAAACTAAATGTTTTAAGGGGAAGCATGCATGCCAGGAGCAAGACCGAAGTTCCCCTAAAAAGTTAAAACAAGCACTTTTGTGCACCCTCCTATCGAAGAAACATTTTATGCACCCCTATCAATAGAAAATGCAAGTTGAAGACAGACGAAGATGTATAATTTCTGTCTTCAACTTTTGAGATCATCCAACTTCGGTGCCAATAAAAGCTCAAAGCATTGAATCAATTGAGGCCAAGAGACTCAATCAATAAAATATCATCTTATAAATCCTTCTTGCTTTCTTGCATTTGGTTCAACTCCCCCCATTCCTTCTTTTTACATAACTAGTTTGAAGTGGCAGATCCCCTTGGGTACATGAATATCATCCATTATGTCCAGAACACCCGAGTCATTTTATTAGATTGCTCGATCCTCGATGCATAAAAAACCCTCACTATGCATTTGCAGCCTCGTGTCTCTGACACATCAACTAGGGTCTCCCACGAAATTACTGTTACAAAGGTGAAACCAAATGGGAATGTCCTCAACTACCATGTAAACAAAATAAAGGTGTGTGATATACTGATGTACAAACGACAAAATGAAGAAAAAGATAAGAGTAGGACTAATACTGCAAATCAGTTTAGTTTCCAAATGCGACAGTTTGTGGCAAGACGAATGATGCACAAAGCATCCATTTTCCTGGTGCAACAAGCCGGACCCTATGCATTTCTATGTCTTCTATGGATGCACATAACACCATATTAATTCTCTGCAGATTGAAAAACAAATGTGCTGTGTCAAAACCAGAGTAAATTTAAATTTTCTCCATATGAAACAAACTGATCTTGCTAACAACAGTCCAACCTCCTGAAAGTCATACTCTGGATTATCGGCCTTTGAGAACCCATAGACATGTATTTTGGGAAAAGTACAACTTTCCGTCATTCTGTTTCTAAAGATTCCTTTGAATGCATCTGCAAACATAGGATAAATTATAAGGATAATGTTAGATCCAAGCAACATGTATGGCACAGATACTTTACTCCAAAATCTTCTCTAGTTTCTTTTTGAAATTGAAATAATCAGCAACCTTGTAATGTCCAATAATCTCAATAAAAGTATACTAACTGAAGGTTTATCATAGATACACCAGATCAAGATCATTAAACTACATGCAGGAAATTCATATATTCTCAGCCACGAAAATACAACTTCCAAAAATATAACTAGAATAAAAAAGAATAATAAAATGGTGTGCGGCTCTGTGTGATTATATGTTATGCACAAACCTAAAAATTCTGCAGCATCATTAGGCAAATTCAGAATCACTTGTGTAATAGAATAACGTTGTGGTTTAGCAAATAAAGTTGTGATGAATCTCCTTCCATCCATGTTGGAAACCTGAAAAACATTAGAAATGTACATCTTCGTAAGTCCATATAGATTTCTTTCAACGTGATAGTAGTTACACACTAGATTTTCATATCATTGGATCCATTATGACAAATATGAACATTTTGAGAATAGTAGATATACCTCTACTTTTCTGTCAAGCCTGTTCAAGACGATGTTTCTCTCAAGATACTCGACAGCATTGGGGTTTAAGTCATTGGCATAGACATGCTTCACTTTTTTTGCTGCAGAAATAGCTAGGGGACCAACACCACAGAATACATCACCTATTCATTATTATCCAAATATCAGAAACAATGATTGCGCTGAAGAGATCACAAATATTCTTTACACAAAGAGCAAGCAGTTCACCTTAAAACGCGAAATTAATATGGATCTAGCATCCCAAGTATCCAAGAAAGGTTAATCTATTGAAAGAATATGCTTTAGAAAAGCCATGAAAATAGGCAATTGGTTCAATGTTTGTGTGAACCATCTACAATATAATAAGATATGAATAAAAATACTTCATATTGTTACTACTGACAAGCGAACTAAGGATTTGATTTTTATTCAATACATGCTACCAAACAAACTAAACTGAATTTGCTTTTTTCTTGTTTAAATGAGAAATATACTCAAGGATAAATTTCACTAAATATCCTCAAACTTTGGCCACTTTCCCAAAGCTACCCTCCAACTTAACTTTGTAACCAGATTGCCCTCTATCTTTTAACTTTTTTTTTAAAATGAACTGCCCTTTTGACCTATGATCGATCATTTCCCGATTGAGCTGTCGATGTGGCGTCCACGCAACTTATTCCTCTCTCCTCCACGCGACGTGGCAACAACAACAACAAAGCCTTATCCCACTAGGTGGGGTCGGCTACATGCCTCTCCTCCACGCGACGTGGCATTATTAAAAATAATAATTAAAAAAATGAGGGTGCCACCCCCTTCGGCAGCTAGCTCGCCGGTGCAAGGAGGGAGGGGGCGCCGCCCCCCCCCTCTTTCCCTGCACCAGCGCGCAGGGAAAAGGGGGCGGGTGTAGCCCCTCCTCTGACCTCGCCGAAGGTCGCATTCCTTGCATGCGCAGGCGAGGTCACAGAGGGGGGCGACACCCCCCTTTTCCCTGCTATCGCTATCGGCACCGATCGATGGACGTGGAAGAAGATGACGCGGAGGCGGTTGGAGGATCGCCGGAGGAATGGCTGGACAGAACGCAGCAGCTGCTTCCAGCGGCGCTAGCCAAGGTCGTGGCCTCCAGGAGCTTCGCAGGTTGCTGGAAGTCCATCACCACCAAGCTGGAGCACCTCCTGCAGTACCTCTCCGACCTCTCCTCCCACCCCTGCTTCGCCCTCCATGCCCTCTGCCGGGACCTCCTCCGCATCGCCACTCTCTCCGAGGCTGTGTCCCTTGCGGACCACTGCTGCAACGACGGCGGAGACATCGGCAAGCTCCAAATGCAGTGCGATCTCAACGTGCTCTCTGGCAAGCTCAACCTTGTGCTCCGCGACTGCGGTCTCCTCGTCAAGACCGGCATTCTCAGCGAGTCCGCTCACCGGCACAGTGAAAGAGGGGCCGTCACCCCCCCCCCTCTGCGACCTCCGACGAGGTCGCAAGCCCCCTTTCACTGGCAGAGGGGCACCGCCTCCTCCCTCTCGCACCGACAAGCTGGCTGCCGAAGGGGAGTGGGGCCCCCAATTTTTTAATTATCTTTTTTAAAATAATGCCACGTCGGTCAGTTGCTCGCATGGAGAGAGGAATAAATCGCGTGGACGCCACGTCGACAACTCAACCGAAAAAAGGCTGATCATAGGTCAAAAAGGGCAATTCGTGAAACAAGTTAAAAGATGAAAGGCAGTGTAATTACAAAGCGAAGTTGGAGGATAGCATTGGGAAAGTATTAAAGTTGAAGGGCATTTAGTAAAATTTACCCATATGCTCAAAGTAGCACTTGATAATATGCAGCTTCCACCACACACAGAAATAGGCCACATCTGCTCAATTTTGTTTGTAAATTCGTAATCATGATTGAGTATTTTTTTTTTTTTTTGGGAGAGGGAGAAAGGGATGGTTGAGAATTTTAACAGTGTCATAAGGGCTAATGTTTAAACACATTCAAAGTATAGCAATGTCTCATTTCTCCAACTAAAGACACATTCCCAAAGATGCAATATGTTGCAAATGGCAACTTAAGCACAGTAGAAAAGCTTTAACGATGTTGTCTCATGGTAGGAATTTTATCAATGTCAACATGTTAGTATTATCAGTTCCCAAGTAAGCCTAAAGAACTTTATGAAAATACATAATAGGCATACTTCCTTTTTAACAAAACGGCACAATTGGCAACAAACATCTATGTCAAAGCAATTTAAGATACAATTTCAACAAAAAAAAAACTAGTCTTAAAGAGCACTTTAAGATAACAATATAGAATCTTTCTATGCCAAACAAGTTCTTGAGAATTCCCTCATGAAAAAACAAGCTCTTGAGAACAATAAAATTGCTGTCATGGTATATTACTATCCAACCAAGAAATTTTCTTTGAGAGCGTATCCAACCAAGAAATTAATTGCAGATTTTTTGTGCTTTTTGATTCATTGGCAAATTGCTGAAATATCTTCTACATACGCCTTGTTTAACGATAGTAATTTATGACGACATTGATATGTACACAAGAAGACCAGGTTTACTACAAATTCAATCCTATTTACAAAATGAAAAATTTCATATTGGGTTGTGAAGCTTCAATTAGTTATGTTGAACCCTATACTCTTGCAATCTAAACATAAAAGGTGAATGTCATATCAACAGTTTACTGAATGCTACTGGCCCATGGTGTAGACAAAGAAACTTACAAATTACATCTGCACTTGTGAAAATGCTGATAAGCCTTTGTCTTTCAGTTGCCAATTTTGAGTTCCAATAACTGCAGAAAGAAACCAGATGAATCTAAGATACACACTGCTGAATGTGTGTCTGACACAAAGAACAAAGAAAGAAAGAACATTTACCACTTTCAGTATAGATAAAAGACCGCACATTTAGTGAATGAAGAAGAAAACTCAGTTAAATGCACACTGACAATACAGCAAGCGAAATCAATATGTATATCTACCATCTTCCACAGTCCTCACATTCTCATTTAGACTGACCAACTTTCTTTACACTACATCTATACAAATACAATCTGTCCCAAAGTTTGTAAGCTTTGCTGTGGAACCAAAAGGGATGTTGTTTTAGCCACTAATTTCTTTGTTATTTTGGGACATGACATCCACATTAGTTACATGACATGTAAAGAACTCAATTCTTAATCCAAGAACATGAAATCCAAATTAGTACATGACATGCACTATTTTTTTCCAAGAACTTAATTCTTAATCCAGCCTTCTCTGTTTCAGGCAGTTACTCTAAGAAATAAAGACCATGCTAGAGCACCAGCAAAGCAGTCGACAGACTACTCTATTAGACAGCGAAAGAAGCCTAAATACTGAAGATGAAATTGCCAGTAAAACATTGACTAAGTATTGCTGACAATTACCCATCAATCTAACGTGAAATTTTTTGAGAAAGAAAAGGATGAGTGCCTAGTGCAACTAGAAATTAAATTCATACACTGTTGCCAGATCAACTTGGAAACGAATTCCATTCTCGATGACAGTTGTAACAAGTGAGTGGTTGCCAGCCAACACTTCAAGCTGCATTGTTCTGTAGTCATTTTGTATAGCATCAGTCTTGTTAACCACTGTTTGTATTTTTGGTCTGTTCTTGTCCAGAACTACCTGTGATACAACTTGATTAAGTACAAATAACCTAAATCACAGAATTGGTTATACATGGAATTAAAGTCTTTTACCTCAGACCTGAGCAATAAGTTTCTTGTAAGGAAGGTGCTCATCTCTAAGGTTCAAGTGTGCAATATGTCCAACTGTTTCAAAACCTGTAGGAACAATCATACCCTCTGGAAGCAAGGCTTGTAGTATCTAACGGAAACAGGTTACAGATCAAAATGCTAGCACATGTAACAAGAACTCAAAAGCAGTAAACAACAGATGTAGTTCAAATGCTGCTTCACACCTCATTCATGTGCCAATAGTTGTAAAACAAGGTCAGCTGGCAGCGAACAAGCTCAAATGTTGAATGCATTGGCTGATGCATATTATCATGTAACACAACCTGAAAAAGGACATTAATAAAAAGAAACTTTTATTCTGCACCAGTCCATTCAGAGTAGATAGGTATTTAATGTTGCCTTTCACATTTCCTTTGGCACAAATCAGTTACACAAGCGATCACAAGATAAATGATGGCCTAAAGAAACCATATGCACATTAAATTTGGCTTCGAATCAGACTGCGACCCAAGACAAAATGGCAATTTAGCCAGATATATTATATCATCTTTATTATAAATAATGTCAATTTACAGCATTCCATCTAGCTAAAATAGATCATAGCTTTTATATAGCTGGTTTTCACTATCAGCAGTGGTAGTTTTTTCTGTTTGATGTGCGTTGGGAGGAATGGAGGGAGGCAAGGGGCGAGCATTAAATTGTGTTTTGATGACCTAGAGATTATGGGTTTAGGGCATCCAGGCATGGAAACAAAGTCTCTTCCAGAGAAAGGAAGAAGGGTGTAAAATATTTGCTACCCTCGATAGCTCAGGGATCAGGCTTATTCTTTTCAGGAAGAAGGGTGTATAAATATTTGGTACCCCTGATAGCTTAGGGATCAGGCTTATTCTTTTTCTATGTATAATGACAATCAGTCAGAAATTTTTCTTTATGGCTATGGTTTCATATTCATGATATAGTATTCAGAAGCAGTGGCATCAGGAGTCTGCACATATGTCTTATTCAAAAGACAGAAAGCATCTATTGTTTACTTTGGATCATTTGGATGAAACAGTATATTCAGGAATTTGAGAGTTCATTTGGAAACTATTGTTAGTATGAGGAGAAACTTTATGTTGGAGAGGGGAAGAGTATGATTATATACAAAAACTTGTACATGACAGTTTCTTAAAGCTATAATGAACTAACAAAGTGGCATCACTTTTTTCTCAAAAGAATTTGAGAGCAATGATTTCTTTTGGAGGTATAAGATAGTGGATTACAAATTTACAAGCAAAAATGCAAACAATTATCCCAGGACCGTTAAATATCTTTTATATGCCAAGATAGTCTTCTATTCTTTATATTTTTTTTGTGATATACTTGATGGTTCTTTTACTTCTTTCTGACAGGGATCATGTCTAGACAATTGAATTATAATGCATCATTAGGAGGTTCAAGCATTGACAAATAAATAGACGCATTGCACTCGTCATTCAAATGAATCAAGAGATTGCCTAATCGAAGTAACTTCTATGGTCAATGCGTGCAAGATGAAGTGCGTACACAGGACGAATCCAGACATTTGCAACTTGAATAAGCTAGAATTGAAAGTCTCACAAAAGAGTAACTGCAACCTTGACGGCCTCCGGGAGCTCCTCCACTCTTTTTCCTGCAAACTGCTCATCCAACAATAGCAATCTAGTTGGACCTCTCCACCTCCCCCCTTTAAATTCTTCGCCTAGCAAACCACTCAAATCTTCTTCGAGCTCTTCTTCATCGCCAACTACTTCAACAACAGAGAAATCGTTCTTCCCCACTCCCCTCCTCTTTCCATCCCCGATTCTCCTATCTCCGCCTTTAGAATTCACCTTGTTGTTCTTCTTGGGCCGTGAGATTTTCGCGAGATTGCGGAACTTGAGGAACCCACGGAAATTGAACTCCTTCACAAGCTTCTCCCGGTACAACACCGGGCTCAGAGGCGCCACCGACGCCTCCTCGTCATCTTCAGACGACAACGACGGCCCTCCGTGGCCGACCTTGCGCTTTGCCAGCGCCGCCAGCCTTTGCCCGCCGTCCCCGTCGGCGACCCTCAGCATCCGTCGGACCTCGGGGTCAAGGTCGTCTCCAGGCACCCGTGCCACATTGCGGACGCGGGGCCAGTTGAGGAGGTGTCCACGGAGGCGGCCCTCGAGGGCGGAGCACTCCGCGGCGGGGACGCGGAGGGCGGCGAGGTCGAAGACGCGCGCAAAGCTCTCTTCGTCGACGGATTGGTCTGGGGGCTTGGCGTCGGGGGCGGTAGAGTCCTTCGGAGGGATGAGGCGACGACCGCGACGGAGGGAGGGACCGTAGGGGAGAGGTTGGTCCGGATGCACGGTGGCCAAGGGCATGGAAGCGGCGACGGCGGCGGCGGCATTGGAGAAAAGGAGGTATCGATAGAGTTGGCGAGGAGGAGGACGAGGAGGAGAAAAGAAGAGGGAGAAGGGGGAGGAGTTATGGTGAAGGCGGCGGCAAGTGGAGGGGAGCGAGAGTGAAGAATAGCAAGAAGCCATCGTTCCTTCGTCTGCGAGGAGAAGAAAAGGGGCGAATTTTTCCAAATACCAGATATGTAGCAATTACAGTCACGGTGTCACTCCAGATAATATAAATAAATAAAAAAAAAATAGTTTACACTCATAAACTGTCCCCCCCCCCCCCCCCCCCTAAAATTATTTACTCTTATCTTCCCATATTAAAGTTTAATTAATGTTTGTGTCACCGAACTAGCCAAACTCTGTCACCAAATAGTGCACTAAATTTGGAACTCTAAACCATTCAAATAAAAAAAATGTATCGAAATCACTATGTCACAGTTAATTATTTGAATAATTACGATGCTTAAATTACAGTACGTAAATATTATTATATAACTCCTTTTTTAAATTATTTTTTAAGAGAAATTTTGTATATTTTGATATTTCTTAAATGTCAAAAGTTAGTTATAAAAAAATTAATTCACTAACTGAATTAATAAAAGTAGAAAATATACTCATATATTGAAAGTTAAATTCGAGAAGCATAAATTTATAAATTATAAGTTAATATATTAAAATTAAATAAAACTTGTTCACAATGAATTTATTGTTATTAATTAATTTTTTAATCATATTATTATATTTTAATATATATATTTTTTCGTTTTAAAAGACTTGACATTCTTATTAAGTGACCTCACCAAGCAAAGAGATTCACATTTTATTCTTACATTCTTCTATGAATCTTGACGTGCACAATTTTGTCATGTCACTCAAGGTCAAAGTAGTACAATGGCCCATTACCCCCTTAGAGCATTGTACTCGACATGTAACTATCCAATTTGAATTTGGACTCGTAATTTTTTGACGTGTCACATTTAATAAAAATCATATTCACATATATACTTAGCATCATATTCATGTGAAACTAATTCAATACATGTCTCTTGCATTATATTATGTCCTAGTTGAAAAAAGTATAAAGTTATATAATCATCCTTTCAAATTGGTACAAAAACATGCAAATTTGATAATACAATCAAGAATTATCTAAATAGCATCATGATTTCCTTTGGTTCTTGGTAGATAGGCCACAAAATCCATAATGACATCTTCTTATTGTCATTTTGGTATAGGAATTAATTGAAGATTTTATGTTTTGCTTTCACTTGTTAGCATACTAAGCATCGAAAGATATTCTTTTACTATATCTTTCTTCATGCATCACAAAAAATTATACCTCAAAGCTCTATACATTTTAGTACCTCTTGAAGCATAGTACAAGGTGAACTATTAGTTTCAAAATTTCTTGTCTGATTTTTTAAACATTAAGAACACATAATTTATTATTAAATACTAAAGTCATATCATCCTTTAACAAGAGTTATTTGGGCTCTCCATTCTTGACTTGGGTGATGATTTTTCTTAATTTTCCATTTTGATCTTGAACTTCATGTTTCTAGCTAAAATAGATCTAACTCTAAAATGTGTCGAGAGTGTCGCTTCATCACTTGCCTTTAAGTCAACTTTTGAGTATTTTAGTTCAAGTAGTAATGGTAATTGATACGTCTTAATATGGTTACAAAACTTGAAGTTGTTCATCTATGTGCATCTACAACCACATTGACTTTATCTGGGTGATAATTAATTACACAGTTATAATCCTTTAATAATTCATCAATCTCCTTTGATGCATATTTAATTCCTTTTGTTTGAGAAGATGTTTCAAACTCTTATGATCTGTAAAATTGTATTATGTCTCTTAATAAAGATAATGTTTAGACATGAACTCGGAGTGAAATCTTGGTGCTAAATTCGGATAAACTCTAGTTGTAACGACCTAAGATTTAAGGATCAAGATGGTCTCATTAAATAGTCTCACATGGGCAAACAGGGAGGTAGTCATGAGCTTATATGTAGCTATCCACTTCACCTATTAAGACGTGTTTTAAATTCGTGTGGGCCGAGAGGCCTAATCGAACAATATCTTGATTGGGCCCGGGGATGTTACAAAATAGTATTAGAGCCGACCTCGCGTGTTCACTTGAGCCATGTGGGAAACACGGGCCATGGGCTAACATGGACTCTTCTCAACGAGGATGTTGAGCCCTTTATAAGAGGAAGATTGTAATAACCCGAGGTGATGAAGATTGTCTCATTAAATAGTCCAACATAGGCAAAATATGAAGGTGATCGTGGGCTTATACGTAGCTATCCCGTTCACCTATCAAGACGCATTTAAATTCGTGCGGACCGAGAGCCCAAAGCGAATAATATCTTGAATGGGTTGAGGATGTTACATTAGTAGACTTGGATAAACTCAAGTAAACTCATCCAAGTCTACTAGTAGAATCGTCTGATGCTAAAGTTAGGCATTTAACTAAAATTTAATGTTAAAATTGAAATGAAAATAATATTGAACCTTCATGATTTAACAACTAATAATACTTTATGTTTTAATTTGCGTGATTTGTTTACTACTTCGGTAATTTGATGTATAATATAAACCAATGCTATAAAATCCGACCCGAGCATCGACCCGGATTGATGGACGGGTCAGGTCAGACCAGATCGGACCGAATGGTCGAACCGGAATATAATATATGGATAAATTAGCATACATATATTTTTATATTACTAATGATAATGTACTTTTAATCACATCACTCATAACGCAATCAAAGAAGTTATGATGTATGATCGACCATATTCAACCGGCTTCCGACTTAGGAGGCAAGTTGAAATGTTGAAAGCTTGATGTCCTCGATCATCATCGGCATGTTGCCATTTCGTCAAATCCTCCACTCACCATCAAAATCCATTAAAGTCGTTGGGTGTGGTTGATTTATCAAAGTCGAAACGACACGAGCAGAGACGATTAGAAGTTCCGGTTCATATATTTTAAGTTTTGACCATTTTAAAAAAAAATAAAAAAGAAACATTGGATCGACTAGGTTTCTTGAACCCAGCGAGTCGGCCAACTCAGGTTTTGATCGAGTTTGACCGAGTCAACACTGGTTAAAAGGTTGGATGGATTTTGATCGACCCAATAATCATTTTCTCTCCCGGGCACCTGTCCGACCGACCGGGCCGAGCCGAGTTTTACAACACTGATATAAACAAACTCTTTTCATTTTAACGTGTGTTCCATTGACTTATATAGTGTACTTGTAGAGTGTGATGAATTGTTAAAAAATAATGATTGGTTATGCAATTCAATATAAGTGAGTTGAAATATGATCAATGAACTCGTTTGAAATTAACATATAAAATTATTTTTCACAAATATTTTATGACATATAATATTATATATATAGTTATGTACGTAAATTCTACGAGTTTACGTTTCGAGTTTATCAGACGTAAAATGTGTCAACATAAATTCCCAGAGTTTGAAAACCTTGGCGGTGCACCCCATGGAGAGACATTTGACCTAATAAAATTCTTAGTGCAAGAGGGATGTTTTGAATTAGTTTCATATGCATAAGTCTCGGAAGAATTGTTGGGTATATATATTATATGGCTTTGAGCAGGTGTGACGCATTTTGGCAAAATCATATAAGGCAAGACAAAATCAAAGAATATCATATGTTAGTCAGAAATATTACGTATGATAACAGAGTCACTCGATCTAGGATTTTGTGCATGATGAGTGTGATCATTCAATGATAGTGATGACTCCCCTAACAGAGTGGAGGGAGAGCGAGGATGCAAGAGGTACACTCTAAAATTAGTCACACATGTATAAGTTCCGAGAGAGATATTTGGTATACATGAGAATTATATGACTTTGACTAGGAATGTTAAATTTTTGACAAAATCATGTAGGCCAAAATTGGAAGAGAACAATACCATTTGTTGATCAAGAATGTTACATGTGGTAAGTATATAAAGATTTGTCCAAATATAACTCTTTCTGATCCTTGAATATGCAACGTAGAGATAGTTGTCATTACCCACAAAAATTTGTAGTGGTCAAGTAATGGCTAGTTATATGTTTATCTTCATTATTAAAATATCATCAAATACAACTCGTAAGGTGTCAATATTATGGATTGTTACTTGACATTCAATGTAATATCCCTACTTTAATCACATATGATTAAATGTATTAATATTATATTATGTGATAATTTTATGTTCAAGCAGAAGGTCCAATTTTAGGTGCCAAAATGCAGAAAGTGATGAAATTTGCCTAAGTCATGAAAAGATGATTTTAGAAAATGTTAGAATTAAGAAAATTAAAGTCTCAGTAATTGTTACCTTATGTTAATGTATGATTATGACAAAAAACTTCTAAATTTAGGAATTTTGCTAGATCAATATAAACGGATAAACACTATAAAATTGATATGACTTCAAGCTCTGAAAATCTAGTTTCAGTAGAAATTTAATTTCCTATGATAGGATGTCTAACTAAAAAATAATGAATTTTATACTATGCTATGTACAATCTGTTAGGGTTCCAAAATGAATCATAATATAGTTTAATTCTATATTGTTTTAGGCCATTTTATAATGAGTTAATATGAGTTTTATGTTGATCATATTTGTTGAAGTCTTATGTCACTGAAAATTGGTTTCACATCAATATGAGTTATACACTAATTGTTATATATTTTATATTGTACATTGTGCAATCTACTATATGCAAATAGAAACAAAGTGTTTATACTTATACGACCATATGATGTGTGAATTTAGAAATTGATTAATGATTTTATTTGATTACATGTGATGTGAATAGGTGCTATGTGCACGCATAAAATGTATTAATTGTTACGTGTGCAATTATTTATTACAAGAGATTATATGATATGACAGGATACGAAATGACATGATTTCACATGACATGATAGGAAATGGCATGATATGATTGGGTCATGCATTTGCATTATTTGCCGAGCGATATTTTATCCTTGTATAGTTTAAAGACTAGCAAGATCAACAATTTATCCTTGTATAGTTAATTAGAAAGAAGGATGTGGATTTTTCGTTCAAATTGCTCTTTTTTGTTTGGATTGGACAAGGAAAGATATGAAATATTGAAATTAGACTGAATTTCATCCTAATTTCCTAGTATACCAATGAACTAAACTTACTTCACCTAATTGAATAATCAAAACCTTATTTTATTTCGAATTCTAATAATTCTTTATTTGGTTATGATCCAAGGAAAAAAAGAACGAAATAATCATTCGACGTTAAAATAGAATAGAGTAAGTAGGCGTCTGTTTTGTTTGTATAATATGGATACACCACCCCATACAATTGACATAGAAAAATCTGTGAGACAGTTTTGGAATTTGTAAAAAATCTATGGTATAGGTTAGCTGATGAGAGAAGTTGTTGTTTAGAAATAGGAAATTTTAAAGGAATTTTCCTATAGAACCATTTGACTTACAAGGCCGACAGTTTATCCTTTCATGGTTGAAAATTCATGTAAGGCCGACAGCTTACCCCTATTTGATTTAAAAACATTATAGGGCCGACAGGTACTCAAAAGGGATTTTAGGTTGTTTGAAGCTAAGTTCCACGTAAATCGAATTGTGGAATCACACCCATCATTTGTATTCGTAGGGGCTACCTCTAGAATCCATCAACCTCCTCATCAGGGTCGACATATATCTCAAAAGGGATGCCTCTGACCAGATGACGATATGACATGTATAAACATATAGGATTCATGCATCCATGCATACATGGTTTGTGCATCGATGTCTCATTCTTATGTATGATATAATGTTAGTATTTTTTACATGACCTATAGATGTATATATGTTTTTCATATCTCATGGTATGATAAATGTTTGAATTGCTTATAACTTATTGTTATATTGATATATCCTAGAATAAAATAGTAATACTTTTCGAGAATGAAGAAATAATGTTAATTTTGTTTTACTTAAATGGAATATGTGATAACACATAGGTTATGAATTTTTGACTTGCTGAGATGTTGTTTGTTCATATTATTACTCTCAACAATTTTCATATCAGTAGACCAATTTGTGGCTGTGTTTGGTGATCTTTTATCAGGATTGGAAGCACTTTTGATAAAAGACGTATATGAACCTTAGGTGTTTTAATTCCTTGTGAAAAGATTAAAGAGAAATGTTTTGAATGTGTATTGTTAGACAAAATAAAAAAGTTTCATTATAATATGTGATACTACTTTTGTATAAGTACATCGTGTCTAATGTTTACTTACTCTGAATAATATTATCATATGGTGTGGTTTAGATATTTTAATTATTGTATTTTCTAAATGAATTATAGCACGCTTTCGCAAACTATATAAAATTATATGTATTATGTCACGACCTACAAGTTTAAACCAATGTTTAAATTGGGTCGTGATGTTCAAGACTTGTTATATCTTCATAATAAATTCTTAAGTTTATTATGCCTAGGCTTTGGTCAATTAATAATAACCATTGAGTAGATTTAAAAAAAAAATACTAAAAATGATCTATAGTATTATAAATCTAATTAATAGAAGCTAAATACACTATGAAACTAATTGTTATTGTGCTGCTATTCTAATGGTCAAACTCATTATATCTAAGGATCTTTGTTGGGTTGGTTGGTCGATAATGACTATTGGAATTTTCTAACTCTTGGTGCTCAAAGTCAATCACTCTTTAAGCTGATGATTCTTTTAGTGTACTGCATAGAACCTAGAACTCAACTGACTCTTCTGTCCATTTAGAAATCAAATTCTTCAACTCTTGGTTATTTGCATTATTCTTAAGCTCGGTCTAGTTGATCAAAATATCGAATCAACATTAAAACCTTAGCCAATATTCCTAGTCAATGGATCGACTGATCGTATGCTGAAATCGATGATTTTTATTCATGCTTCAAACTTTCATTGTCCACATTAATTATTTTAATATAATCATAGATTAAGATAATTGATCATAACTATATCATGCATATAATTATTTTTTTTATCATATTTAAAGTTTATACAATACTTCTTTTCTTCATGATTTTATTATCATCAAAACCTAGGACATAAAGTTTGTGATCCAATATAATCTAGAAACCAATTCCTCTTATGAAAAGATTAACAAATAATATACATCTTTTATTCAAATATATAAAGTCACTAGTCGATGTATTCGATAAATATGTTTATAACTAATTAATATAGTTTTAGCGAAAGTGATATTTGTATTTCGACATTGTCTTTTAGAATAAAAGGGAACTAATAATTCTGAGTTTGATTCTTAAAATCGTCGATTTGACTAAGAGATTGTTCTACAATTTTTATTTCCACTGTAAATTAATAAAGTGTTAATAAATTTGAATTCCAAGCGTCCCAATAAGTATCCCAAAAAATAAATAAGATTTTACCAACAATTCTAAATGGCACAATAATGATATAAATTTTAAATCTAAGCAATTTATTAAGATGATTGTAGAACAAAACGATTCACTTGCAGTTGAACTTTTTATGATGTCGACGCAACAGTGCACGAGCATGAATTAAGGCTGCGTTTGAGACAATTTTTTTCAATTTGCTTTTTTTATATACTTGTTTTTTTTTCACTTTAATGCTTGATAATAATTTCACAAATTGCTTTTTGGTATTATTAGCTCTACTTCTTTTGTACTTTTGCAGAAAGTTAAGGTCCATTGGAAAAAATACATAAGTTGTCGTCCAGCTTATTTTTCAAAAAGCTTGCTCTGCTTCTCCAAACAAAGTCTAAAAATTAAAAAGTGATCAACGTTACCCGAGCACAAACATATTTCATATTCCTTAATTATTTAGAATTTAAAGCTTTTTTTTTTCAATTTTCCATGTTCATCGTTCAACTCTAAAACAATGATAATAGGTTTGACCCCAAATTTAAAGCTATATGCATACATATATAATACTTATTAAGATCTATGAAATGCTACTAAAGTATCTATCCTCGCACTGTAAAGTAGGAAACGTTGTGTTGTACTCTGCGTGGCCTTGTGTTTGTAAATTGTCATGGTAGCGGCCGGCGTAGCAGCAATATTGACGCTCCCGTCGCACAAAAGTTGAAAGGAGTCGACCCCGAAACAAAGGCAGAAAGCAAGCACCGTAATGAGGCCCGTCTAATCGCTGCTTCGCCGACCTCCAGTACACCATATATACGCGGCCGGCAGGCAAAATAGTGACACTTGCAGGAGTCCTCCATCCTCCATGATGGAAGCTAAACTCTAAACCATATATATAAGCCTGCTGCCTGCCCTATATGTTGTCCTTTATACATACATAATGCCCAGAGAGAGAGAGAGACGTTAGTGTTGACACCTGCCAGATGGGACTGTGATCCTTGTCCAAGTGAAGCAGCAGGAGGAGGTTGGGAGGATGAATCATTATGACAGAAGAACAAAGGTCGGCTTCCGTGCAGGTCATGTCCAAAGGTTTCTACTTTGTGGCAGTGGGCAAAACTACCTGCTGCATGCGTGTGCCCGCCCGCCCACACTTTTCGCTCTGTTGCATGCAGACGGCTGCAGGCTGGTCGTCAATGGATGTGCCTTTCATTCTTGCATGGTTTCTGGTTGAAGTTAGTGCCCTTGGTGGGTGGAAGCACTAGGCCACTTTTATTTCATTTTCAATTGCATTAAAAGTGGATAATTTCTTACGATCGTGAACATAAGTGCGAAATGGACGTTGATCGAATTTACGATTGAAAAGCTATCGTTACTATCTATATAACTTAAAATGTAATTTAAAATGTAATTGAGTCTTATTTAGTCTTCTTGCTGGATGACTCAACTAACTAAAATGGATTGTGGTTATCTTCTTTCTTTCTTTTTTTGGGATACCCACCCGGGTACGTAAGTGAAGAAAAAGGGCACTTCGAATTAAAACACGGTGCGATACTATATTTACTATGAATCAATCTACATAAATACCCTCTAATGAAAGCCTAATTATGACATGATAATTAATAAGCCGTTGTTCGTCATTAGTTGTGTTTGGTTCTTATATGATTCATACAAATTCATCATGGTTGAGATAGCGCATATAACAGCACATAATTCATTGGATGAAATCGCAAGCAGTTTCCATGCATTGCTTTTGCCAATCCAAACGATGAATCTTTTTATTATATCTAAGTGGAGAATCCATATACATATCAGTGCAGCAAAAGAGTTCGAGGGAAAACAAAAATGAAGAAAAGTCCTCCAGAAAAAGGAAGAGATTCATGACACCAACTCACTAATCACAACTACACCAGGTGGAGCTTTGTGATGCAATACAAAATAGTATTTGCTAGCTTTGTTATAAAGCAGACCAGTTGAAAAGGGGAATGGGATACTCCAATGGGTATGTAAATACTATATATAATTGTTCTTCTGCTCAGTGCTTAACGTCTTTGCGGCCCTGATTGCCTTCTTTTTGCCTCTTCTTAAGAGCTAAGTAATCACTAATCAGCAGGGTTGATATCTCTCAGGGCAAGATGCTTAGAAACATAATGAGAGCAATACCAACTAAACATGTCTCACAACACATGTAGTACTCATAGGATCATCTGAAAATTTTTCACATGTGTCTAATGGAGTGGCCTTTCAATTGTTCGTGCTTTGGAGCTTAATTAATTAATCACAAACTCGAAAGTGCAAGGTGCAACCAACAATGACACCATGCAACAAAACCAGACAGCTCCAATCCCTTGATGTTATCTCTTCCACATGTGTGCTTTAGGAGTAGTTAGTACAGTGCATACACACTACACAGTGGACCCTTGGCTGCCTCAAATTATCATGCTCATCTCAACATTTTTTTTTTATTTTTTTTCTCCTTGAAGTCCTCATGCTTAGAATGAAATATATAATTTATAACAGAAGAAAAAAATGCACATTTGCAGAAATGCATTTTTCTTTCTTGCAGTTAATTCCTTCAAATACATGTAATTACGTCTCCATTAGAGAGCTTAAACAAGAACAAAAGGGAAAAGAAATGAAAAAAGTTGTTTTCAGCAAGAAATTAGCTGCTTACAAATTCATCAAAAATATCTTTTTTGATGGAAAAAAATTGGGAAAAAATCTGTCTTTTTTTCCTTTGGGTAATAATTTCAAGCCCTTCGGTTCCTTTCCAAGAAACCCTCCATTACTACTCTCTTCTTCTCCCCTTCTTCCAACCCCCTACGGCTGGGCTCCACAGCCTCGGCCACCGCCGCCGCTTGCGCTGGCGCCGGCGGTGCCAACGAGACAGCCCGAGGCGTCGGCCTCGCTGACGCTCGATTGATGAAATTCCAGCGAGCAACGAAGCAGAGGCACGACGACGTCCACAGGATCGCGCTAAGCCGCCCGCAGAAGACGATCACCGACAGGCTCACGAGTAGCAGCACCAGCCACTTCAACGAGCCGCACCTCCTCGCCGCCGCGGAAGCAACCGAAGATGGCGACGGGGGCCTCGCCGGCGTCGACGGCTTCGCAGGCAGCTTCCTTCGTCGGACCAGCTTCGGCTCGGGCGCGTCTGGGGACGCCGCCGCGTATGCCGCGGAGGATGACAAGAACGAGGAAGAGGAGGACGAAGAGGACAGCGACGGCGAGGCCGAGGAGGTGAAGACCGGCGACGAGGACGTCCGGCTCTCGTCGTCCATCAACTTCCAACTGGTTCCACCTACCGATTTCTCCTCCGTCGACGAGGACCGGTTCGAATCGTCCTCTTTAGCGCTTCCTCTCTGCAGTACGATTAGCCCGAAAACATATGAGAACAAAAAAAGGTTGAATTGTGATTTTGACGCCACGAAAGAAACTCATGGCCATTTCCTAATATATGAATTCGCGAGAAAAAAAATGAAAAATAATCGGTTTTCTTCTGCTCTGATACACGAACTGGCCAGAAACCATGAAAAAAAAAAGCGAACTTTCGGAAGAAACGGTTCAACTTTAGGGACATAAATCCGTCGCTAATTCAACGAAAATGAGCAGGGAAAAGAAGAATCCCACACCTTGGACGGCGACTGGCTGAAAAGCTTGGAAATGGACCGCCAACGAGCCCACCAGCGCCGGCGTCGTCGGGTCCCGTCGGACGAGTTGCCGTCCCCCCGCCGCTGCTCCTCCCCCTCGCCGTCGGAGTCGCTCGAGGGACCGAAGCAGAGGTACCCCCGGCTCGGCTTCTTCTTCGTCTCCATGGCGCAAGACGCACCGCCCCCTGAGGCCGACGACGACAACGACAAAGAAATCGGTGGTGTCGGTGACGGTTCCGGCCGCCGACGGCCAGCGCAAGCAATTTTTAGTAGACGGGTAGCAGTTTTGTTCGCATCGTCCTCCCTCATAAAAATTGGAGAGATTTATATATACGAGCGAGCGGTTCGGGCAGACGCTGCCCGATGAGGGGGGCTGACCGTAACGGGGGGTTAATTGGAGGGGGTCCGTCCAAATCCCGCTACGCAGCTCCGTTCCGTTACATATTGATTCTTTCACGCAAAGGTGGGACGACAAGGCGAGTAGTTGGTCGAGGGCCGTTGACCACGAAGTCGCTCTTGAGGTCCAAATTAGATTACGAAAAAATATAAGAGGTTTGACTCGGTCCGCCCCCGTTTGGATAGGAAAAGGATTCAAGCGAGGAGGGGTACTTTCGTCTTCCCAAGTCGGCACCATTTTATGACCGCGGGGTTGACCGCCATGTGCCGCACGCGTTCGGTTGGGGAGTTTTGCGTGTGAGGCCAAGGCCGCACGGGTTCGAAATTGTGTGTTTTGATGGGTGGGTTATTCATTAACACAATAAATTATGGATTACGTGATTAATTACACGATTTAAAGAAAATGATGAAGGATTAAAGAGTTAGATTTGCTTCGTGGTTGTTTAGTCACATCATATCGTGATTCCAGAGATTTTATGACAAAACCTGCTAATAATTGTGCATTTATGATCATACTTTCGCATTTAACGCATTCATACGCTCCGGAGATAAAGAGGATGATGCTGATTGGGCTTTCTGCCGACCGAAGATGCAAGATATTATTATTCTTCAAGTAAAACAAACAATTGGAAACACTGGCCATTATTTTTTTCTTTTGTATTTTTTTTTTCTTTTCATTTGCTTCGGAGAAATCATGTCCAAATATTTGGTTAGTCTAAATTATATACTTAGATCGACCTTCCGTGTGTTGCATTAGAACAATTTCAGGAACCTCCAAACAAACAAAGTGATATGGCGATGACTTGCGTGTATGCGCCAAGTGATGTTATTGCAAAAGCTAAATAAACATGTCCCTTTCGTAAGCAAATTTAGTTGTCTACGATTAGAGAATTTGAGTGCCAATTGCTTGAAAAGTTAAAAGCTACAAATTCGAGTTGAGTATATGTTTTTGCTCTGGATCACACAGCGGATGAGCTCTTGAAATTATACCCAAAAAAAAAACATTTTCTCAATTAGCAAAAGCACATTTTCAATTTTTTCCTTGTATGTGGATAAAGAAATCTTATGGTTATAGTTTGACATCCATAATCCATCCAGAATTTGAGCTCACACTTTTAGCGGTATCTGACAAGTGACTCAGGTGACTCGTCGTACATCCACCCACCCACCACCACCACCACAGAACGAGTAAGTTTGCCACCCTTAATTGTTTAAGAGTTTGATCATATAGGAGTCACAAATATTTATAATTATGTTAAGATTCAAAATATTATCAACAAATCTTCACCTTATTTGTAAATATATCCAACTTTTAGAGCGCACATAATCATACATGACTTTTAAGTCTCATAATGATTTTCCAATTTTCCTTCGTCTTTGTCCTCGTAATTTTCTATTCTTTTCTCAAAGCATATATGCCTGTTTAGGTTCATATCCAGTTCCACATTCTCCCTTTGTTTTCATATAAAAAGGAATATGCAATTTACAGTAAATAAGATAGACAAAAGGTCACTACAACGGATATAGTTGTAACCACGGTTCGTAGTAATACTTATATTTTATTATCACGATAATAAGTTTTGAGAGTATTATAAGATTTGTAGTCATAAATAATTTATATCGTAGTAATTTAATGGATATCATGAAGATTGATTTTGTAGTGACAAATATATATAATTGACACAATGTTAATTTTCATAATCAACTATATTCTTTGTTACCCCGGTTGTTACTTCATGTATATTAAGGTATATATTACTCACAAAAATTTGTTGAATCTAATATTATGTATTTGGTACATCTTCAATATTTGTGACAAATGATATGTAAAGTTTTTTTTATAGAAAACTTAATGTGTGGTTAATACCATATCAATATTTCATAAACATCGCTTTAGTACTATTAATTGTGCATAAAGAAATATATATTTTGTTGATGCAATAACATTAATGATTGCTATGTTTTACATTGAATCTAAAAAAATGTAGGGATGTGAAAAACTTAATTAATGACATAATGTTGTTTCCTAGTACTATTAATGATCATTTAAAGATTAAAAGTAAAAATAAAAATTATAACACCGTTAGTTATCCAACTATTATTTTGTTATTTCATTATCTTCTTAATTATTTTTTTATTTAAGTGCAACTTAATACAATATATTTTACCCTACTGTGATTGCAACACTGATATTATTTTACCTCACTTAATTATTGCATTATGTATTTATGTTAAATGTATCTTTAAAAATGATACCCAATCATCATAATTTGTAATTGAATGTTTTGTCTTCTATCTTCATTATATTTATTTTCCATCATTACATTTAATTTGGGAGGTAGCCGAATTATATGGTGGTGTAATTAAAACGAAATAAGGAAACAGTTGAGAACTATTGTTAAATTTATAAACCGCTTTGTACTGTATGCGTCTCATCTTGCATGAATCCCATCAGACGCACATCCGAACACACTCAATTCCCAACACTCCAAACTTGCTGGTTCCTTCAAAAGTTTTTTTTTTGTATCTTATATAAGTGCCACAAGAAATAACACCGAAACCTAGGCGTAATTTTTGAATTATTTATTTCTGAAAGCATTGGCAAAAGAGAAGTAATTCTTGAATGCAGCCAGTATTTATTGTGCTTAGAAAAGAAAAGAGGAACGCAACTTTGATGGCAAATACAAGTCACATCAACATCAATTGAGCATCCATATCGCTGCTTTCAAAGAATTACTCGGTCATCATGCTTCAACTTGTGGCTCTGGTTTCTCAGAGAAGTAATCTTGCCTGAAACAGATCGTAGATCTTTATGAGTATAGGAACACATTAATAGAGCTGGGAGGGTGATTTAAGATATTAGAATGGTCACCACACACTAACATACGGATGATCAACAGGTCATACAACGACCGATGTATATACACACGCACATACATGGGTCATACAACAACTGAACTGATATATATACACACGCACATACATGGTTTCTTTGTCAGTTAAACAATGTACGGGCTGATTAAGATTGTATATGCTGTCAGAGCAAACTCATGTAAGAGTATAAGCATAATCATTCTTCCAAGGAGACATCGTATTAGCCACTAGCCAGGATGGTGTGATATCTACAAGCTAAAACATTAACACAAGTAGTGAGCTTTTAAATCTTGTGTCAAGAATTATTTTTTCATAGCTCTGAATTACTCGTTTTATTTTTTTCTTGAAGAGTTAATCACTCATTTCCTAAAAGGTTTGAAAGCGCTTGTAACATTTTCTTTATCAAACGAACCATGAATTCACAGGAAGATATCCAAACGTTGCTCAGAAAGATGAATTTGCAAAAAAGGGATGCATCATGTCATCAGACCATGTAATAGTGAAAATTGGCATACCGCACTTTGCGACTTAGCTGGTAAAGTCCTGTGCCAGCCATTGCCACATTCACGCTGAAAAGATTCCAATTCTTCTGCAAGTTCAGGAAAAAGAAAAAAACATGAACTCCTTCAACTTTCAAGGTATTGTTAACAAGACACAAAAGCAAACAGTTGCTTAAGAAGTTGGATTTCTTCTAGCCACAGGATGAAATGGCTTCAATAATGATTGCCGAAACACTTTGTTCTGCAATTAGCTCAGAGAATTTTTCGTTATCATGTGATCACACAGGGCTTATGTGAGATAAGAAGATAGAAATACACTAAAAGGTTACAGAAGATACATCAAAACAACTGATTATGTCGCTACTACAAATCACAAAAGGGAATGTTTTGAAGGCATATATATGTCAAGAATGATCCAAATAATTTAAAGTGACTCCTTACATCATGATAACTATCCCAGAAACAGTCTGGTTGATCCAAATTAGTAGTGCCCAAAAAATAAGGGATTAAAGGAAAATTTGATCGCGAAGAAAGAATGAGATAGGCATATAGGATATAAGTTGCAGATAAACTAACAAGTATCAAATAACATACCGGAGTGATTACTGTACTGTACCGGGACCAGATGATTCCGGTGCAAGCAACAGCTGTGCGAGAACATAAACTATGAGAGTTGTGTTTGAAAATACAAATATAAAAAAGGTGCTTCAATTTCTGAGCTCTAAGAAACATATTTCTTGAGAGGCGCTAGGAGTCGTTCAATCCAAAATAAGATACCAACTTGTGTTTTTTAGAAGAACATACCAACTTGTTGAGGATAAGAAATCTTTTCAGGTGGCTTGGCGAAGTCAGCAATATTTGCAATGCTAATGCCCCATTTGAAAGTTGGTGCCCAGAAATGAACTGTATTATAATCATCATTCTTATCAGGATAAAACACTATTTTTATAAGAAACAAACTATTATTTCCCAGGTGACATTTATGAAACAAAATAAAGAAACCGAATCATAAAATTGATGTAAATAACATGCAAAAAAAAAATTGACGGAAGTAGTGGAAATATCATTTGACATGTCATTTGAATGATCTTCCAGCTTCTATGCATATAAAAGTAAGCATCTATAAGGAATATTCTTGAATTAATGAACTCGTATTTTTGTATTGAGATACATTATGATGCCAAAGTAATTTGGAACTCAAAGTAGACAAACCAATTCCCAATACTACTCTCAGAAAAGACTCCAATTCTACTGTTCGCACTTCTCAAAGACCTAAGAACCCATGTGTCAAAAATGAAGTAATATCCATTTTACTTCAGCATGGATCCCAACCAAAAACAAAAGAATGGGGTTGTGGAGTTGGAAGGGTGAAGTGTACAAAGACATACTAGTTTTTGGTCCAGCGGGATGATTCCACAAAGCTTGGATCTTTGATATTGCCATGAGTGATTGTTGTTTTTTCTCTTACTCTTCTGCTTCACCGCTCCTACATATGAACATGCATGATTTTAGTAGCTCACTAAAACTATTGCATTAGATAAAGTTACACAGTTGTCCAAGAAACATAGAAAGTTTATGCCTATAATCAGTACGAAGCCCAACAGGAGTTGCATATATATCTTGTCTTTTCTGAAAGTAACACTTAGAAACACTCAGAAAATGTAATCAACACAACAACAATACAAATTAGCATATCTACTCTTTTCTGAAAGTGTCACTTTCTTAGAAACACTCAGAAAATGTAATCAACACAACAACAATTCAAGTTTGTGCTACGCTTTGGAGTTCAGCTCCAACAATCTTTGCCATCAAACAACTCTTAATGAGACAGCATATACCCTCAACTTAGTAGAAGCAACTTGAATCATCCTTGACAACTTATCAATAAACTCAACATAAAATCATAGTATATACTTTTTTAGACAATCAATGGTTCATTAGAGACAAAATTAATCAAAATATTAACTGATTATGAAGCTACGTCACCTTCATGTCACAACCCAAAATTTTATATGGTATGAGGTTTATACATCCCTATGCTGGACGGTTGAACCTCTTTCTTATCTGTGGGCTATTTGGACTCAACACAATGTTGGATTCTCTAAGTGAAGCAGTGTTATGTAAAGATTTCGTATTTTGCAAGATTTTTATAATATGGTGTTTAGGGAATGATTCATGAGACTGTAATCTCTTCTTTCTCACCCTGCCACTTTGGTTTTGTATTGTTGGTGTACATCAATAAATCTAGGATTCTTAAATATCCTTTTATGACTATAGCTGCCCCAAAGGGGAAATGAGCAATGTTGTTCTATAGCTGCAATCTTTGATTCCTCGATTGCAGAAATCCCAGTCGATGAACTCTAGAGGTGCCCCTTTAAACTTTTGAGGTTATCACTGCTCTATCTTTTTGGTCTAGCACGCATCTTCATGTGACACAAATCAAATTCTACCCTTGACCTTCATTTTTTTCTTAAAATTCCATTTAATCATATAATCTATGAATGTCAGCAAAAGTTCACTTATGGACCAAGAATCCAATGAATCATTTCACATGATTGAAAACATCTTAACATCAAAAGTAGAAGTTGTTTACATTTTTAAAACAACACATCTTGGACATGAAAGAAAAGAGATCATGGTGTCTTCTAATTAACACTTTAAACTCATGCCCAACGCACATGCCAAAATGGATGTATACAACAACAACAACAAAGCCTTATCCCACTAGGTGGGGTCGGCTACATGGATCATACGACGTCATTCCGCTCTATTAGTAACCAAACCTTTCGGTATATTATTCACCAATAGATATTGCTCTATTAGTTCGCCAAGTGTCCGCATTGGCCTCCCTCTCCCTCTTTTAATCGGACTCCAGATTATTTGATCTACTCTTCTTACTGGCGCATCTAATGGTCTTCTCTGAACATGACCAAACCATCTCAAACGATTCTCTACCATTTTCTCACTAATAGGAGCCACTCCGACTCGTTCACGTATATGGTCATTCCGAATCTTATCTAATCTTGTATGACCACACATCCATCTCAACATCCTCATTTCGGCTACCCCCACTTTACGTTCATGTTGTCCCTTCATAGCCCAACATTCACTACCATATAACACTGCTGGCCTTATAGCAGTACGATAGAATTTTTCCTTAACTTTATTGGGTACTTTTCTATCACAAAGAACTCCAGTGGCTTTCCTCCACTTACACCAACCAGCTTGAATTCTATAATTAACATCGTCATCAATCTCACCATCTTGTCTTACAATTGATCCTAAATATTTAAACTTTGTCACTTGAGGAATTATATCCTCCCCTAGCCTAACTTTCAAATCGTCTCTAAGCTATTTATTTGTGAAATTGCTATGCATATATTCTGTTTTATTCCAACTTAAACGAAAACCCTTTGACTCCAACGTATTTCTCCATATTTTCAATTTTGTATTAATCTCTTCTCTTGAATCCGCTAAAAGTACTATATCATCCGCAAATAGCATGCACTTAGGTACCTCCTCTGTGATACTCTCGGTTATAGCATCGATAACTAAGTTAAATAGATACGGGCTTAAAGCTGATCCTTGATGTAGGCCAATTCCTATAGGAAATTCATTTGTCTCACCTCCGGGTGTCCTAACCCTAGTCAATGCCCCATCGTACATATCTTGTATTACCTTAATGTAGGCAACACTCACCCTCTTCTTTTGCAAGGCTTTCCAAAGTACATCCCTTGGTACCCGATCATACGCCTTCTCTAAGTCAATGAAAGCCATATGTAAGTCTCTTCTCCTACTTCGATACTTTTCCATCATCCCCCTTAGTAAATAAATCGCCTCTGTAGTGGATCTTCCTGGCATGAACCCAAATTGTCTCTCAGAAATACTAGTTTCTATTCTCAATCTATGCTCAATCACTTTTTTCCATAATTTCATTGTGTGACTCATAAGTTTAATCCCTCTATAATTTGCACAATTCTGAATATCCCCTTTATTTTTGTAAATAGGAACTAATGTACTTAATCTCCAATCATCAGGCATCTTTTTCGACCGTAAAATCTCATTAAATAGTTTACATAACCACAACACACATTTTTCTCCTAAACATTTCCAAACTTCAATCGGTATACCATCCGGTCCAACGGCTTTACCATTCTCCATTTTCTTAAGAGCTTCGCTAACCTCCAAGACTCTAATTCTACGATAAAATGACCTATTAAGCTCACATTCGCTAACTGTCAAGTCCTCCAAATCACAATGGGAACCTTCACATCCATCATTAAATAGCTTATAGAAATACTCTTCCCATCTGTTCTTAATATCTCCTTCAGTAACTAAAACCTTACCAACTTCATTTTTTATGCATCTTACTTGATCCAAATCTCTCGACTCCTTCTCTTTATTCCTTGCAATCTTGTAAATCCTTTGTTCACCAGCCTTTGTCCCTAACTCCTTATAAAACCCCTCATATGCTTTAGCACGAGCATCACTAACTGCCTTCTTAGCCTCCCTTTTCGCCAAAGGATACTTTTCCCAATTGTCAGAACTATTGTCCAAGTGTATCGCCTTGAAACAATTCTTCTTATTACGCACCTTTTCTTGGACCTCCTCATTCCACCACCAAGTCTCCTTATCTCGTGGTCCAAAACCTTTTGATTCTCCTAAAATGGCTTTAGCAACCATTTCAACTTTTTTGCCACATTCTTCCACATGATACTAGCATCTCCTTCTAACTCCCACAAACTTTCCTCTAATAACTTACTTCTAAAAGTCTCTCGCTTCTTCCCCTTTAACTGCCACCACTTGATCTTTCGATAAAAAACTGTTCGGGATTTTGGTTTTATACATTTCATTTGCATATCAAGAACTAACAATCTATGTTGTGTAGTCACCCCATGCCCGGGAATTACTTTGCAATTAGTACAGCGTCTTTTATCAGTATTTCTTGTCAAGAAAAAATCGATTTGAGACCTATGAGTTCCACTTTTGTATGTGATTAAATGTTCCTCTCTCTTCCTAAAACAAGTGTTGATAATCTTAAGGTCGTATGCTAAAGAAAAATCAATAATAATTTGTCCTTCCTCATTCAACTCCCCAAAACCAAAACCACCATGAACCCTTGCATGTGGTCCTGCCTCTTTACCAACATGTCCATTAAGGTCTCCCCCAATATAAACTTTCTCGGTTGTTGGTATACTTTCAATCAAACCCTCCATATCTGCCCAAAACTTCTCCTTGAGATGTGATTCTGCTCCTACTTGGGGTGCATATGCACTAATAATGTTCATAGTCTCCTTTTCAACAATTACTTTCACGGATATGATTCGATCATCAATCCTTTTAACTTCCACAACATTCTTCCTCCATTCTGCATCCGCGATAATACCAACACCATTCCTTCCATTTACCTTACCTGTGTACCAAAGTTTGGAACCATTTAACCTAATCTCTTTACCATCACTGTACCCGAGCTGTACAGCGCGTTACTTACGGGTAACGACCTAGCATTAACACAATATATTCGTTGATCCATGTTCATAAGATTCGACATGATTTTATGCTGGCTGTCGGGGCCTAACACAACCCTCCTCCTTTATCCGGGCTTGAGACCGGCTATAAAATATAGGCGGAGTTATATGAATGTATATGACATCAAATCCACTCACATGGTAGCCAAAATTAATTAGCCGATCCAAGTTAAGTATTGCAAAAAGAATTGATCATCATGTTCGAGCCAAATATCAAAATCCAATTATTTATGCCTCTTTAATAAGTCCTTTGATCATTGTTGTCAAAACAAAGAAAAAAGGGCCAGAAATTTTTTATTTTGATTAAAATACTTACATAGTTATCATGGGGAAAAAATAAGACATTGCAATTTCTTTAACTTAAGCAAAATTAGGGAAAGGTTCTAAATTTCAAACTAGCAAATTAGAAAAAATATCTAAGTATCAAGATCCAAGTAACTCAAAGTAAGCCAACATCCAATCTATCGAACTAACAGAAATAAGAATTGTGATTTCTTCAAATAAAACATTAATAATCAACAGGACATCAAACATTAATAACAATTAGAAAACACATTGCAAATTTTCCATCATGACGAAAGAACAGTGAGAGCGAAAATAGCATAACAATTATGGATTTATAACGATCAATTATAACAATCAAATATCAAATGCAACTATCAACCTAACACATAAATGGAAATATGGGGAGCCCCCTATCCGCAGGCAGGGGTGCCTTCCCTGGGCGCGAGCAGTGTTCACGGATAGGGAGCTCCCTACTCGCGAGCAGTGGGGAGACCAGAGGCCCCCCAGTCCCCTGCTCCTGAGCAGGAAGCCCTACAGCTCCCTGCCCGCTCGCAGGGGTTGCGATCAGGGAGACGCGTGAGCGAGAGGGGGAGATAGAAGAGGTCGGCACTCGATTCGTACCAGGGACCAAACCGGCGGTGGCCAAGGTAACAGCGCAACAAAGGGGAAGGAGCTTTTAGGGCTCAACGCGACTGTAACGTTTGCCGTTGCCGGTGAAAGAAATAGTAGGGATGGAGTTGGCGGACACGACCTCACCCACCCCAGAATGGACGATCGGGTCGGTTTTTATACCTCATTCGGATGGGATCCGGATTGACCCTTTTGTTATTATTTTTTACTTCGATCGATGTAACTAGAGGTGAAAATGGTTCCGGTTACGTCGAAAAAAAACTGACTTTTAAATTTCGAATGATTTTTTAGAATATAAAAGTTTATTCTACTTTTTTTTTCAAGAAAAAAATCGATACTTAAATTTATATATTTTTTAAAAATAATAGACATTAAATACATCGCAAAACTATATTTAAAAATTTTAATATTTAACTCTGAGTTCACGAAGAAATAAAACTATCATATTATCACATTACAATTTAAAATATTATAGTCAATTTTATATAAATTTTATTAAAATAGATTAATAATTTGATTATATTCAAGTTTAAAGTCAACAATGTGCTTAATCTAATAAATATAAGTAAAAAATGTAAAACTATGAAATATTATTTGAAAGTTGAGATAATATTTTAAGTATAATATTTTATAGCATATATTTGGGTGGTTTTAATTATTCTAAAAAACTAATTTAATTTTTAATAGGAGTTCGAATTTGCGATTTTCTCGAGTTGATTTTTTCTATTTGGTTAGGTCTATCGGGTGGATAGGTTTTTTTCTTACACCCCTAGATGTAACTCATTTTTATTTTTCAACTTGAATCAATTTTATATAATTTAATTTGTGTTTTTAATTTAAATGTATTAAATAAAATAATTTTCCCATGAAAACCAATTTAACTATTTTAAAAAAATAATATTATTAGTACTTTTAAAAATAATACAATAATCACTATTGGATACTATAAAATAAAACAAGAAAAAAAAAGTTGATTCAATAATTTAATAATAATATGATTGGATCTATATAATTCCTTTCTTTACTTTGGGCAAGTTGGAGGAGGTAGCAATATACTAGCTATCATTTTTATAACATCCTTGGTTTAATCAAAATATTATTTATTTTGAGTTCACATGAAGTTACGAATAAGGATTGTGCCGGGAAAAACAATATAATATTTGGATTGAGTATTTTATAAATGTCTTGTGCATATAAAATATTGGCATTGTATGCATGATTATCTATTCAAATTTGTGATTGTCATTTTAATAAATATTTAAAGTTCTACTCGTCAAAAAATTATCAATAACATAGGATGCAATGGTGAGTCTATTTTTCATAGAACTTGATTTCATTAATTTATAAAAGATGTATGTAAATACTTATGATCTAACCAAGCTAATATTGTCCCGAAAAACAATGAGATGAAATTACAAAATTCATCAAAATTGGTAAAGATGGAATTAGGCTTTGAAATTTATATGGTACCATAATTGTTCTTTATGTAGCATTTGGAATCACATATGTCTATAAGTTATTAATATCTTAATATCTACTATCAAAATATTGTATAGAAACATTGTATGAATTTCTGGAGTAAAAGTCAAGGAGATAAATTTCAATATGATTTTCTTTTTGTAAAATTCTAATTTGTAAAAAATTAAAAATCAGACAAAACGGATATATATACATTGAGTTATTAAATTTTAATTGATATTATGTCACAATTGTCCAATTATAGAAGTGACATATTATATTATTTATATTGACTTTTGTTGTGTTAATATTATTAATTGTTCTTAAAATATTTATATACATTTCAAACATATTGATGTGTCAATTTATGGAACTTTATGATATTTTGTACATTTTATATGCCATGTTATTTATAAAACCATGAATGATGTACTGTTTTCATATAGCGAAGTAATATATTTTTACCATAGGGCGATTTAGATTTACCAGAAAATAATATTGCCATCATAATATGTTTAAGATTTTTCCATGAGTATAGTGTCCTTATAATCTAGCTACCCAATATAATGTGATATTGATATATAATGGCATTTCCCCACAATTACCAAATATTTTATGTTTGAGAAGATAATTATTCGGTATATGATATTATAGAACAATTAAACCAATCATGCACCTCGAGAGAAGAAAATCAGTTCATAATATCTACCAGCTGCATTCAAATTCACTCTCTTTTTCTTTCTTTGAGAAAGTGAGCCTTTAAAGTATCGCAAATTTCATATTTCAACTCATTTCCTAAGAAACTTATTATTGAAATATAGACTTTATAATATAATTAATTTTAAAGAAATAATATTTTAATAATTAGACTTATTAATTTAACATAATAAAAAATAAAAATTTTATTTTCTTATTTACTTAACCTTAAAAATTATTATAATATATTTCTTAAACAATATTCGTTAATTCTAGGATTTTGAAAGAAGAAGGAGAAAGAAAACAATTACATCTTGTTTGTTTTATACATTCAACTAAGTAAAACAAAATATCATATAACCATCTAAGGTTTAACAACCAAATGTATCATCATATAGTCTTATATGGACAAAACACAAACGTAATAATAAGTTTTAGGATGCTCAAGGGTAAGTTGAACTCGACTCGTGAATAAATATATCCAATCAAATTTGATTGGGTTGAAAATTTTTTGAAAGAAAATCCAACTCAACCCAAACAGAGTAAGATTACACTGCGTTGAGTCAGATGGTGTGATCACCTGACTATCATTTTTTTAATTTTTTTCTTACTTTTTTATATATTAAATGTAAAGGTATTTAATATTATTTTAACCATAAAATAAGTTTTCCAAATATCCAAATCCACACTTAAAATATGTTAGTAAGACTTTATAAATTTTAAATCAAATATAGGCTCAAAGTTAAATAGAAAAGTAATATATATATATATATATATATATATATATATATATACTCATCGAGGCTACTCGGCTTGAGATTTTATAATCCTTGTCTGATCCGATCCAAATCAACTTAGATTGAGTCATGTCGAGTTACTGAATTAATTGGGGCAATTCAACTTAGTAAACACTCTTCGTGAACTTATATATAACTACCTCCTCCACATATCGAGATACATTTTAAATTCATCAAGGTCAAAAGCGTAAAGCGAATAATATTTTTATTAGTCTCAAGCATGTTGTGGAAGGTATCATAGCATACATTGCATACAAAATTGGATCATGCGAGAAACATGAGTTATGAGACAACATAAATTGCTTAACAAGCCTCATAAGAGGGGAATGATGTAGCAAACTAAAGTTTGACAACATCAAATGCTAACACGTAGTCCCACATACGCAAAACACATATATGTTTATATATTTATATATTATTATCTCTTTTGTTAATCAAGAAGCATTTTAAGTTCGTACATGTTAAATGTTCAAAATGAATAATATTTTAATTTGATAAGGTGTTACATATTTGGTTAACTTAGATTTATATTGGAATAGGATGAAATGCCACTCTAAACACTTAAGAGCATGCATTAAATCCATGTGGTCTGGACATTATATATAATGTAATTTCCCCAATTACCAAATATTTTATGTTTGAGAAGATAATTCTTCAGTGAATGATATTATAGAACAATTAAACCAATCATGCACCTCGAGAGTATAAAACCAGTTCATAATATCTACCAACTGCATTCAAATTCACTCTCATTTTGTGAAAGTCAGCCTTTAAAGTATCGCATGTACAATTTCATATTTCAACTCATTTTCTAAGAAACTTATTATTGAAATATAGACTTTATAAGTTAATTAATTTAAATATATAATATTCAGATAATTAGACTTATTAATTTAACATAATAAGAAAATATATTTACTTAACCTTAAAAATTATTATAATATATTTCTTAAACAATATTAATTGATACTAGGATTTTGAAAGAAGAAGGAGAAAGAAAAAAAAACTGCATTCAATCAGTGAAACCTTTTTTCAGTTATAATTATCATGTCATGGGTTTTTCTATCAGAGTTGAAAACTTAAGTTTAGAAAAAAAAGAACTTGATGATATTGAATGGATATATTTTATTATATAGGTTTTTAATTATATATAATATCAAATTAATATCAAATAAAATTTTTTATGATACTAATGAAAAATACTACTTAAAAAATAAATGAAAAAGAAGATATTGATAGACGTTACAATTTTGGAAAAAAAGAAAAAAACTATAAAAAGGTTAATATTCAACTGATGAAAATAACAAAAACTTTTTTGTGTTTAGCTTGGACCTGGTAAAAGATGAAACTTTTTCTTTTAATGACAAAACAGAACATAATGCCCCTATGTTGGCATGAACTTGGTGTACGCAAGTTCTCCTCCTCTTTCTCTTTCAAAGTCCACAAGAATGCCTGTCTAATGAGCCCAACAACTACAATTTAAATATGACATTCCCTTTAACTTTCGAAAATAGTTAAGGAGAGTTATTCACATTCATTTCGAAATATAGTCTAATTTCCCCAAAAAGTAATTTTCTTTTCTAATCTTCCAAACCTTCGGATTTCCTAAGTTAGCAATATAAAGAAATATAAGGTGAAGTAGAAAAACATATAAAGACTTTATCCCGAGAGTTGGCTTAGAGTGTAATACTCTCGTTTCAATTAAAATATTGTTCGCTTTGGACGACCGCATAAATTTAAAATGCGTCTTAATAGGTGAAGAGAGTAACTACATATAAACTCATAATCATCTTCGTATTTTATCTATATGAGATTATTCAATAAGACTATTTTTATGCTTAAACCTCATGTCGTTACATAGAATCTTAGATCGACTATGAAAAATCTATATAATAACTATTTTAATTAGAAAAAAAGGTTAAACATTTGATCAGATGATCCAAATTTTTTAGCTTGTTAGTTTTTTTTATGCACTGTGATTTAATTTTGAACTCTATATTTTATTTATTTATTTAAAAATTATTAAAATAAAATATTTTAAGTGTAACAATATTATTTAAATGTTCAGAAAGTTTATTTATACTATAAGATGTAGGGGTGTTCACTAGTTCGGGTCGACCCGTGAATCTGATGACCCGGTCGGGTCGGGTGTCGGTGGTCGGGTCAGACCTGACCTAACCCGTCCCGAACTCGACCCGACCATCGGGTACGGGTTGGATTTTTTCAACCCGAGTCGAATTGACCCGATTCGATCAACCCGATGTTTTTTCTTTTTTTATTCAAATTTAAGCTTATATTTAATTTTAATTTTTAAAAAAATTAAAATAAAATATTTTAAGTACAAAAATAATATTAAACAATTAGAAAACTTATTTTATGACTTTAAAATAATATTAAATAATATTTTTATATTAAATAAAATTTTAAAAATAGTAAGAAAAAATAAAAATAAATTGAATGGTCGGTTAATTGGGTCGGATTCGTCTCCCCAATCCTCCATGACCTGACCCGACCAAATTTGGTTGGGTTGGGTCGCGTTTGATTTTTACATTGAATAACTAGAAAAAAGAAAGATAAAAAAGTAAAAAAATAAAAATTATCATTAGACTTTACCCGAGTTGGATCGGATCCGAAAGGGTTCAATAGGGAAACAGTTAAAAAAACATCAAATATAACTTGGGCAAAATGGAAAGTGACCCATCCCGACATCTATCCATCACCTTCTCCGTGCACATTTCGTGTTCGTTGCCACGTCGACACGGTGACAGGGCTCCACCATCATATTTTACTCCCTCGTATCGCCCTATTTGTTTTATAAAAAGGAAATTAAAACAAAGACAAATCCAAAATTATAAGTTGGGCCTTTTCCAATTATATGGGCCAACCCCAAAATTACAAAGGCCCCTTTTCGCTTCATTTTTCACTTATATAATTGCAACTCCATATATGCCTCTATATCAATCTATGATCTATCGTACATGTTCATAAAAAAACACATTTACATATAACTAAATGAACTTATTATTTTATGAGCATGAAATATACTTACTTTTATCTTATTATTATTATTATCATCATCATCATCATCATCATCATCATCATCATCATCATCATCATCATCATCATCATCATCATCATCATTCTAATACTCGAGAGCTGACTTAGCGGAAAAAAGAACCCCTAAAAGAAAAATTGAACTCCGGAGGAGGTGGATTAATGCTATTGGTTTGCGATGTCCAATGGACCGACTTTGTTGCATGCATCCAGGGAAAAAGATTCCAAGTGAAAGATACAAATGATTAGGTAAATTACTTGGACTCTTGTCATTTATCTTCTTCTAGTTCTTTCTACTCGTCTACTACTAGATCACTAGTGGTAGTGGTGAGCTTGCAGTCTCATGACATATATAATAGTAAATAAAAGTAGAACAAGAGAAGCAAACTTTTTATAATGAAAAAGCATCATCTGACAAATTAGAACATCTTCTTCTTGCAATGGAGGGGAGACGTCAACCTTTCCCTAGTTAGCTCTCCCTCCGAATAATCATTTTCACCTTAATCTATCACATCACATGCATATATATAATTTTGTTATAGCTAGCTTCGATGTATGGAAAGAGGTTCAATTCGTGCAGTGTTAAAAAGCGTATCGTGCACAAGTTGAAATCGATCCATCGTTGAGTTAAATTAATTTAATTAAATTATCTTATATCGCATATGATAGATGAGACTTTTAATAAAAAAAATTTATATTTATAAAAATTCGAATTCGAAACTTTACTCTATGACTCCCCCTTAAGAACTTGGTAAATCAAATGCGAACAGATATTCTGCATTTAATGTCAAAGTTCCATTCACATGTTATCATATGATCTTGGGATGGCGTTTTGTGTGTGTCGCTGGGGAAAGTTGAATCGCAGCACAAACAGATTATCTGATTGGCTTCTACAAAAGCACCCCATTCTTTTGACTTAATGTCAGAAAAAAGAATGAAAATATAACAATCTGTCTACATAATGAATCAAATCACCTATGTATGTATGATGGCAAGGTTTAGGACAGATGAAAAAACTTTGAAGGTGGTATTTGGTATGAGAGAATTAATAAGAATATTTTTTTTACGAAAATAATAAGAGTGGGATGTTTCCATATGATTGATTTTAAGAGTTGATGGAATTAGTGGTTTTGCATGTTTCCATATGATTTTATTATTTACGAGAATAATTTTGTTCTAGGCCATTTTAATATCATTTGGATGTAAAAATGAGAACAGAAAAATTGTTCCTATACCAAACGATGCAGAAGGGTTGGTAATTTTAAATTTAACTTTTGAAATAATAATTTGAACACCGACTATGCTCGAGATGAGTACAACAAAATATTCTTAGAGATATTCTTGCCATTCTAAAATATATTATTATCATTCAGTTTTATTTTATAAGGATAAAATGTATACAACTCATATAAAGTGATATTAGTAAATTTAAAAATGACAATAGTGATAGTTAATTTTAAAACATCGATGATGGATGATAAAAAGAGGGCATAACAAAAATCGCTAGTGACACTTTTATAATTTCATCACAAAAACTTTTTTTTAGAGTTCAACCCACAACTAACTCCATATTCACATATGGTTGTGTGTTAAAGCAGAAAATTGATGGTAACTTTGATTAACAATTCTCCCACTTCTGTCCCACATATGAACTAATAGTTTGAACCGGACAAAAAAAATGTCACAAAATCCAATCCTGAAAGTGCTTACCCTTTACTTTCCATTTCAGATTAAATAGGTCAAAATGGAGTTACAACATGGTTACCACCCAGAAGAAATAAAGAAAGATTGAGGACTCTGGTTCCCAAAGTCGTTGGAAGTTGGTAAAAAAAACTATAAAGTTCATATTGATTTTTATTTTATTTTATATAGTAACTTTAGAAATGTTGGAAGCATATTTATGGAACGCTGCCAAAAAAAATATTAGCTAGAGGGGAACAACTACCTCAATCCTCCCGTACTTTTCTTGACTGCTGCTTTGCTACGCAAACAGGAAATTAAATGGCTCTCTCAGCCCATTCTGAAAAGCCAGGCACATATGGACACAGATGCAAGCAAGACTAGGGGACATCTGCTAGCTGTGTGTGAGTGCCCTCCCCAATTCACTATTTCTATGTTTGTTATTGGCACAAATAGCAAGAGGTGCATCACAAATCTGTTTGATATTTCCCATATATGTGCATCACATATCTCATATCTGAATCCATCACAAGCTCTGCCTTCTCACTCTTGCTTCAAAATAAAAACAATAATGCTGCAACTCTTCACTTTTTTATGATATCTGAAGGACCTTAGGAATGGTGCCAAGCAATGGTAGAACTATTTTTGACCTGACTTGTAAACTGATACTGCTGGATGTATGGCCTTGCTTTTACAGCTGCACCCTGCATGTGTATGCATTCATTTCAGCATAAAAGCCACAACTTGCACAAGTTTGGAACTACTACTGCAAAAACTGGCCCTCATCAGAGATAAAGCTTTGTTCCATGCTGATATATTAAAAAGGAAAAGAAAAGTAATCCCGATCGTCTATGAATTGAGAAAGAGATTACAAATTTATTATTTAGCAGAAGACTTATCATCAATACTTATCATATGTACTAACTGCTCCAATGGACCAGCACAAAAGTGAGATCTCTGCAATCCAGCATGTTCAGAGGCTGCTGGATGTCAAACCCACAGCTCCCAACCCACATAAGTTTTGCACTGTCTTAAAACCCTCCCCTGTTTTCCATGTGACCTCCATTGGGTCCCGGTGTTCTGAGTTGCAATCTTACGCTCAAATCTTTTAAAAAATAGAAGCCCCCATGTGCAAGGTCTTTAAAATCACTAAGGAACATTTACTAAAAAGTTGCAGAAACACTGTTTTTATGTGGCTTCTTGCCCTGCCCATATACAATTTTCTGTGTGGGCCAGCATTGTTTTGTCAATGATTGCTACCAATCTTCAAAACCAGGAGAGACATGAATAGGGGACAATTCAATTAATAAGACATTAAGGTATTTAAATTGTTGTGGCAACACAAATGAGGTAAGAGCATGAATTGAGTCTTGGTTACTGTAAGATAAAAAAAAAATTGGGCACAATTTTTTGTTGCCTGAAGTTGCAGGAAGCTGCCATGCCATATGAACATTGCAAGAGAATGTTTTGATCTGTCATGTTTGTTTTCCCTTTTCGTTTAGGCATGTAACCATAATTTAGAGTTAAGTTTCTTAGTTGAGGTCTGCCCTGACATTGCTGTGTTTATGGTGCCTTAAATGGCACCAACTGTGCATTGATTGATTGGGAGATATAATTTCTTGAATCGTGTTTGCTTATGGTGACTTTTATTGTAATATTGACAAAGCATAGTACATCATAACAACATCGGCAAAAATTTCTTTCATTTCAACTTTGGCATTCCCAAATTCTTATGTCATATTTTTTTATTAAGGAAAGAGTTAACTATTAATTTGCATGTCAAAATGCATCTTGATACAAGATAGAGATTACAAAGAAGATCCTCCTAATTTTTTTTTTGAAATAATGAGATCTACCAATATCAACCAAAAGATCTGCGGCCCTATTGCAAAATCTATAGCAATGTACAAGTTTTAGGTAAAGCCCAAATAGATTGCATAATATTTTTTATCCTTCAAGGACAGCTATGTTTTCAATTCATGATGTTCATTAGCGGCTCCCAGTCCACCTCTGCAATGACCTTGCTGATCTTGTCTTTTACATTCCTCGAGCCCTTGTAGCAGCGCCATGCTTCTAGTTATATTATCTCCTCACCTTCACGTCTACAACAACCTGTTGCCACAAAAGAGTTGTTAGGGGCACGGATAATGTAGCCCGCTCCCCCGACAGTGACGGATCTACAAAGGATCCATCGGTGTGGAGCTTGACTCAAGGGTTTGCCGAGGGCTTCCACTGGACTATCTAAGAGCCTTGGAGGTTAGTTACCTCTGGTACATAGGTATTCACATATTCACTATGTGCAGCAACAACTTGCTCCCAGACACTTAATCATTTCACTCCCATGCACTTAACATGGTTGCTTGTTTGGAACTGAAGTGGCAATCATTTCTTGCTATCCAAAAACCCCAAAGACAAAAAGCGAAAAACAAAAGAAGAATACATTTTGATCTCCGGTCGAGATTTCAACCTTCCTTGATCCAATCCTCAATATGCTAGGAATCCATATACATGAAGTTATAGTTAACATTTTGCTGAAAAATTGACCATAGTTCAAGTGAAGCCGGACACTGAAAGAATAAATGTACATTTGTTTCAAAATTTAAACCACAAAAAGAGCAATTCAAATGGAATTTTGTGGGGGACTTTAATGTTCCACAAGGAGTTCCATGCAAGCCATCCAAATTCTAAGGCCGAGCAATTGTCACTACAAAGGAATCCATATACAGATTTTACATTTGCACAACCGTGTGTCAAAAGCCCACACACATGAATCATCATTGGCATTTGAAGCAGACAAATGTATTGAAATAATTTTAGAGACCAGATGAGGACCAAAAAAGGATTGGATCAATTGGACATTCCATGCATCATTAGTAATAAGCTCAGTAACTTTGTGATCCATAGATAGCATTTCCACGTTAATGAAAGTAGGTTTAAATGCAAGGGTTATATATGAGATCCATGAGTTCATCATTGTATTTGTATGTTGCCCATTACATATGATTTTAGTGAAACCATCCCTTAATTTATATATTGTTTCAATTATGATTTTTCAAGACCAGGCAGGAGTAGACTGGGGACAAACATATTGAGAGCATGAATAAGGGCATGCAAGACCAGACCAGAGATGAACCTTATCATATTTTGTTGTTATCAGATTTGCTCATAAGCTATTTTCCCCTTTTAAGTGCATGTATTCTTTTAGCAAGTCAGGGCTATGTGAATATGAGACAACTTCATGATCCCCATACCTCCTACCTCCTTAGGCAATTGAACTTTGCTCTAATTTAGGAGGTGCAGACCTCTTCTACCTTCATTTGAGTCCAAAAAAAAATCACGGGTAATCTTTTCAAGAGTTTCCAACAGCCCAATCGAGAAATGTGCCACTCCTAAGGAGTATACAAATATATAGTTTATAACCGAGTTAATTAAGATGAGCCTACCAGCTTGATTTAGAGTGCATATTTCCATCCAACCAATCTAGTTGAAATTTTCTCAATTATAACTTTCTGTTTACTAGTATGGATCATCTTATATGATATGGGAACACCCAAGTACACACATGGAACTTTTCTACTTGTATGCCAAGGAATCAAGCTAGATTTTGCCTTGTGTAGCGACAGTCTAGATGGGAGGTATAATTCAGACATCTATGAATTGAGCTTCTGATTTATAAGCATACCATATAATTTTAAAGCCTTACTAAGGTTATTTTGTTGTAGCTATGCAGATAAGTAAGTCATTTGCATAAGCAAGATGGTTGAGACAGAAATATCCAACTTTAAATGGTTTGATGTTACCAATAAGCATCTCATGATTTAGTAGGGATAAAAGTACATCTGACGTTAGTATAAAAAGATAAGAGGACAACGGTTCCCTTGTGCCTCGGGAACTTTTAAAACTTTGAGATAAAATTTCGTTAACACATCTAAAGTTTAGGGAGATCACACATATTAAGATCCAATTGATGAACTTTGAAGGAAAATTCATACACTACAAGACAGTCCCAATGCCATGCTAAGATACCCTCTATCATATTTTAATCATCTCCTATTTTGAATTCATGTTCACACAATCTCCCAAATTTAGCTTTCCTCTCTTGAGTACTTGTCAACCTACTAAAGGTTATTCAAACTTAAAACTATTTATCCCTTCTTTGAGCTTTATTTTATTTTCAAGTATTGTCTTAGAAACAAGTGTGCTAATGAACAATACCGATTAGTACATTAGATATTTATTAATGGAATAAAAACTGGCACGAAGAAAACTTAGATAACAATAAAATATTAATTTAATATTTTTAAATGATTTGGAAATTCTTATGGCTCGGTACCCTAAACAGTTAATGGTGGCCTGTGTGATTCTGTGTGCCAACCTTTTTATGTTCGTTGGGAAATTAATGAGGACATCATATCTAGTTCAACAAATCATGTAATAGATACGCCACATTGAAATAAAATATTGTCATTATTATCACAAAGAATTAAAATGTATTTATAGACATATTTTACAACCTATATGTTTCATTATTTCATCCAAAAAAATAAGAATACAACAAACTTTTATTTATTTATGAGAAAGTAATGCCCCCATTTACAAGGATGAAAAAAATGTTGGGATGCATGGGAAAAGTATAGTACTATACATGTCGCCTGTCTTTCATAATCAGACCTAGGACTGAATCAGATTCATTATCGAATGATGATTGAATCGGTCCAATCGAATTAAATTGAACTTTATTAAAATAATATTATTTATACTAAATTTGAAAATATGTCATAATTAATATATTATATAATATATGATACTATATTACTAATAATAAATTAATATAATGATATTATTTATTATATTCTATAAAATGTAAACTATAACAAATATATGATTGATACATTATTATATTTTGTTATTTATATAATATTTATTATTTATATTAATCTATTTAAATCTAATTCACTTTTAAAATTTGGTTTCTTTTATTTATTTTTCCTTTATTCTTCCTATTGTTTATTACCCCATATTTATTTCCTTTTTTATTTTCATTGTTTCCCATAATTGCTCCTTTCTTTTTTAAAAAAAATATTCTTTTTCTAATTACTTATTATATTTAAGAAACTTAATACTTACTCAATTATTAATATTATGTAATCCTAATGACGCACATATTAATGTAATTTATCCCAAATCAATGTTAATTTTTTTATTATGTTAGTTTATTAATTTATTTTCTTCATGTTTTACTTTAATTTTTCACTGAATTATTTATTTTCTTTTAATTTCAATTTTTCTCCTCTAATAATCTTCATTAATAGTTCCTTTTCTTCATTACCATTTTTTCTCCTCATTAATTATCTTATTATATTTTTTCCTTTCTATTTTTGTTCAATACTTCTTTCCTTAATTTATACTTTTTTAATATGTCATTTTATCTTTTTAACAATTTTTTTCATTTTAAATTGACTTTTTTTTAATTTTTTTGTTCAACCGAATTTTTGTTGCTTCAATGTTTGAAATGATTTTAAACTGGACTAAGCATTACTTCGGGATGGAACTAATTGAATTAATTATGGTCTGATTTTAATAATATTAAACTACTTGTTAGGATTTTTGTACGAGAAATATTATGCACTAAACGAATACATGAAAAATTTAAGACGGTGTAAAATTTTATTAGATGGAAATAGAAAAGAATTGCAATTTAGATTACTTTCTATTTGTCCCCTAAGAAATTTATAAAAATACTTCCTTTACTAACGATGGAAATTTTATACTAATTAAAATTCTAAATTAATTTCTTAAAATTAAAACATCTCGTGATAAAAAAAATAAATTAATTTTGAATCAGATACCTAATACTTCATAATAATTTGACTCGAATGATTTCAACAGCGATCCCCTTGATTTCCTCCTTTGACCCTCATCGGATAGTGAGCTGCTCTCATTAGACAGATTTTACTTTAAAATATCTTGACAAACTTTTAATTAAGATATGATTTAAAGTATTATTATCACTACTTACGCATTAAGATTTAAATTATGAGAAAAAAAATGTATGTGGTGGATACTTCTGCTAATAAAACATTTCAATTATTTGATCCTTGATCTGTTAAACTCCATGTACCTGCACACATTAATGCATACTTTACCATCAAAAAGACAAAAACAATAAATGCTCCCGTTTTCCCATCTTTTAAACAGTGTTCCCTTGGCTTTTAGTCAGTCTGATCAGATCAGAGGGTACAACTTTCTTGTCAAACTCCATATTATTCTATAAACTGATACAATCCACCTGCAGTATATTATATTATTATGAGACCCTGTATAAATCTCTCTCTCTTTTCTTTTATGATATCACGAGAAACAAGAATGCAATGGAACAGTGTCAAGTAAACATCCGTCTCTGGCCTCCCCTCCCTACATGCTGCTTCCTTCTAAGATGGTACGTGTGTCCCGCGACTTCTCTTCGAAGTAAGTAAAATTATTTTATCATGTATTTTCTTTTTTTAATTCATTTTTATACTTAATTTATTTTCTAAATGTAATAGTGACAGTTTTGTAATTTGCACTTCAGAAAAGTGCACCTCCGGAGATAATTCTCCACACCACACGTCGCAAATCTATCACACAAAATGATAGTATAGTAGAGGAGACCCGCTAATCCTCCCCCGAAGCATTGTAATTATTCCTATTTACTTAACAAAAATTTCAAACTTCCCTAAATCTAGCATCATGCTTCAAGCGTGGGGTGGCAACCCACAAAAGAGCATCTCAAAGCGTCCCAAAAAGATCGAGCGTCCCGCCGAGATGTCCGTTCGTTTACGAACGCCTCCATCGAAGAAACGGCCGCTCGGGATCGAGCGTCCCAAAGACTGTGGCAAAAGTAAACTTTCGTAAAGCATTCAAAAGAGCTTGCCTAGACGTTGAGCACATCTAGTCGCCGCACGGGTCATCGAACGAAAAATGACCCGTAACACTTAATATCTCATTTTTCCTCGGTAACCCACGATAAATCACTCATACGTACGCATATAATATATGTATTGTCTTTACTCAGCCTCCCCAGACCAGACGCATCCATCACCTTTGTGTCCTTAAGGCTTAAGCATCTCTCTCTATCTCTCTCTCTCTCTTCCTACATGTCTTTGATCGATTTGATGACATATATATCCAATCGTCTTTGATTCTTTTAAAATCTTAATCATGCACGTATCTTTTAAATATTCTTCAGATCATACACTACCGAGAAAGGTTAAAGCATGAAAAAGTATAGTTTAATGAATATATTATACACTAAACAAAAATGATAGAGTTGAACGGGAAGAAAAGGTTTCAAATTTAAAACTAAAAAGAAAACAAATGTGGAAATATACAGTTGGAGATGAAAATGGAATCAGATATATAAATGAATTACGTAGAGTAATTATCTCAAAAGAAATAAAATATAAAAGAAAACTGAATATATAAAAAATTGTCTTTAAGGAAAGAAGATTACATGTAAATAAAGTTAAATATAAGTGCTTCAGAAACTTCCACTTTAAAATAAGGGGTCAATATTTTTTTAAGTAGAATTATGAATCATGATGAACTTTACATAATAACAGCTAGCGGTAGATGAAACACACACACACAACAACACCCAAATTAATTATATGCCCAGACTTAGTATTTGATTCATCATGACAACGTCGGGGAAAGAAATGCAGAAGAATTTAAACTTACAAGTGATCACGTATACGCCATATCCTGATAATGATATCCATCTGCAACATCTTCCTATCCAGTTAATGGTGAAGTCATGATTTGACTTGTAATGAGGGGGAGCTGATGACAAATATTTTCTTTGGTAAATCTAGTACGGTGGATTGGCCAATTAGGTGTCTCTCTCTCTCTGGCCTTGGTTGTCTTTGCGTAAATGCACCAAAAACTTTTACCAGTCAACGACGGAGACATCACAGTAATATCATCTGTATGCATTTACAGATCGCGTGGATGGGATGGTGGCAGTCAAAATCACTTCGAATCTTTGAACGACTGTTTCTGTTTCAACAGAATGTCGCAGACTGCTGCTCAGCTTTTAATTTTGGATGGAATGTGCATTAATCACATCAGCTTATTTACATATGATCACCATCCATGACATTAGTTACGGTCACGATGGTTTGAGTTGAGGGATTAGCTTTCGGACTTGGTTTTTCGTTTCTTTTTTGGTGACATGAAAAAGATTAAGCAGAGATTAAAGGATCACCAACATCGCTAGTTAGCAGCATTTCCATTTCATCCATTGATTTCAATGACATTTGCAATGCAAAATTAGTGAATCAGTTTCAAAAACTTCTCAAATTGTTGATTCTTTTCTTCAATGCTTTAAGGAAAAGTAAGCATGGTGTATAACTAGGTTCTACAGCTTATGAGGATTTTGGTCGTTTATATAGCTTCATTATGTTTTGGCCTATATGTCTTGATGTGGCATCCTATTGATTTTGTTGGCTTTGAATTTTTCATCTTGACATCTTTCACTATCTTCCCGCTTCTTAGCATCACTGTTTTATATCTCGATAAACACAGTTATTTCACTTCTCAAATTCTTAATAACAAATTTTTTTATAGCAAATAAAAGAGGAGCAATGTTGGTAGCAGAGATACCTTTCTGTGATACAACCTTATATATCACTGTTAAATCCATTTCTAAAATTAACTTCCTCATGCCCAAGCGTGCTAGGCATAAGGAAGTCATGAAAAAGTAGCTTAGAACTTCGCAACAACAAAAGAAAAATATTCAAATTATGGGCAAAACCTTCAATCCACTCTTTTTGACCCCGACCTATAACTCCCCTAGCTCCGACCAAGCTTGGATTCCTCTTCTCCTGTAGTGTTAAGTTTAATTCAACCTTGTGATGACCCTTGCCACTATATTCAATGGTTCATCTTAGCCTCGACAATGGTATTATTGGCTTGCTAAATATTTGCAACAAAGTTGTCAATTAAAGTAGATGTGATGGTTCATTCCGTCCATTAGTGAACACAAATTTGCTTTTATAATTTTAGATGAACCATATGATAGTTGCAAAAGATTCTACTCCATTATCCATCACTATTGCCACCACACCTATGTAATTTATTTAAAAAATTAAAATAGGAAAATATTAACATTGGGTTTGTTATTTATAGTGAAAACTTTTAAATAATATCATTATAGTTTCATACATAAAGATTTTGGCTATTGATAAGAATAAGTTAATAAATATTGTTATTATCTTGTTCAATCGCTCGAGGTGATCAATCGAACTAATCAAAATTGACTTGGTGAACTATCTAGGTGGATATTCGTTTCAGATCTTACAACATTCCTAACTATACTCTATCATTCAAATCCTTCAAAAGAAAGTATGATATGACTAATTATCCACTTGGAAATTTGTTAATGCACATGTATAGAGATTTTGGAGGCCAACAAGATAGTGATTATGCATAATTTTAGGTTAATATATTTTATATATTATGATAAACAAATTTGTATATTATGACAAATAAATTTAAGTGAAGTTATAAATAACCATGATTTAGTTGAACCTTGATCAATACCTACATATCACTCTTTTGTATTATAATTTCTTATATTTGTCTCTTTTTTTGTGTAATTTAGTATTACAAAATTCAATAAGATTAAAAGGTTAATTGTTTATATGGTGATGACAACCTCATTTCATATTCAATCTTGATTCTTATTGCTTAAAGTTTGTCACTAAATCTTGAAATCACTTTATCATTTGATATTGATATATTGACATTTTTATTATTATAACAAAGGATAAAATTTTCACAAAAATATAAAATATATTATGGATAGTATATAAGTAAATAATAAATATTCATGTAATAGAAATACTTCTTATCGATGTGACAATTCCATCAAATAAAAAACATTAAGCTTTGTTGAAAAACTTAAAACATTAAGTTTTACGAGGGCTAAGGAACATGTAGCACAAGTTTAGTATACATGGGATGTGAGCGCAAATTGAGTTGGAATAATATGTGTGCAAAACGTTATCAGTTATGTATCCTCATACATTCAATCTCATATTTGGCTTAGTTGTTATTTAAATTATCATAATATACATCATTTGAAGTTTTTCTCTATTTTTCTCTAAATCATAAAGTTATTTAAGATTTTATAGTTCATTTACAAAAGACGCTATATTGGAAAGATTTTTGTTGAAATCACCATTGTTTGTCAAAATTTCCTCATTGCTAGTCGCTGGTGGAAATAATAAAGCATCCCCTAACACATCATCATTATGGTTCTAATTGTGATTGATAGTAAGAATCCAAACAGATTTATGCCAACCAAACTTCATTGCAATATCATGTTCCCATCACGACAATGCTAGCATCATAGAATCAAAATAAAATTTCATAACCATGCTGACTATACATCATTCCAATGTAACAACACTAGAACTTCGACCGAGTTGTGTTCCACCTGGGTCGCATTCCCTCACAGTGTGAAGGTAGAACCCAAATCAGGTGTTTGTCGATTTGGGCCGACTTTTGTTTAAGTCGACACAACAATGTTGAAAGCTAAACTGAGTTTCATCATAATTGGCCCATGTTCGAAGATGGAATTAATTAGATATTGGGCTAAGCCCTAGTTATATGCAGGTCGAGTCCTGAGCAACCACCGGCAAATCATAGAACATGGGTCATGTCCAACTTCACTCGAATTATTTTAAAGAAGATGAATTTTATCGGTTAGCACTAACAAAACTTGATCCAAATCTTACTCAACCTCGCCAGGGTTAGTTCACATAAAAAGCATTCTTAGTTTGTATTGTTGATCCTAAAAACTTATTGATGTCTATTGTGCTATATTATTATGAGATTTAGAACTCTATTACTTATTGATTTTGTCTCTTTGCATAAATTAAATTCAAGGTTTAAAACATCTTTTTCTTCACCAATCCAAAATGACCTTTTTGACATTGATTATGATTGCATAATTATGATCAAATTCTAATCTACGCAGAGATGATAACTTAGTTAATTTAAGATAAAAGTATGTGTGCCTATGTTGCTTATTAAAAAAAGATCATTGCATAGCATTACATGGTTGGGGCATGACTTATCCTTGTTCCTCGATTTCTCTTCGTTGTGCAAAGAAAGAGGTTATAGTCTCCTTTAGAGAGGATATTTACCATGATGTGCACAGTCATTGGTAACTCGTGAAATCCATGACATCTCATTGTAATAAAAATGTTAAATAATGACATTGTATAGAATTATCAAATGCTTAGAAGTTGGATACAACTTGTAGCTAGAGCATTTAAATACAAGCATTGGTTTAGTATATAAAATCAAAATACAAAGAAGAGTAACTAGAATATTATATTGGTTCATCTCTGTAACAACGCAAAACAAATAATAATCAAATAAAAAAGAAACGACCAACTAGAGATATGTATTAGAATGTAAAATCGTGATTTAAAAAGAGATCAAGTCAATCAAGGAGAAAGAAAAAGAAATCGGATTGGATGAGATAAAATCAAACCAAAACAACTTGCTGGAGACATAAAACGATGGGTTTATCTTAGTAAGAGTTAAGGATCGGATGATAGGGGAATAACAGCAGGAATATGGAGGCAAGTATAAAAGGGAAAACTAAAAAGATTAATTGCGGACTCTCTCTCTTCCATTCTCCTCTTTCGCCCGTTTCTGTGAAGAAGGATCTCTTCTTCTTTTTTTCGTCAAGGCACCAGCGTAACAAATGTTTCCTTTTCTTCCTCACGGATCCACTGATTTTTGCATTCCATTCTTACGTTACTCTTCAATATGGACGACCATGTAGGTGGAGATCAGTCAAGGGAGGGAGATCTCGCACTAGGACCGCAGGGGCGTCAAGGAGTACACGGTCGACAGTGATATGAACGAATTAGTGCAACAAATCGACCAAGAATCAGGTGGGTGAATTGAAATCACCTTGCATAAATTGGATAGATCGATTTCTCCTATTTCTGAATGAATCACGTTAAACAAATGAAAGATTATGGAAGCCTCATGAAAAGAATCAGATTGCTTTGTTCTTCTTGATTTTGTGATTGTTTGATTGATTTCCCGTAGGAAAATTGATTGTTATTATATTGAATTGCCTTGATGATGGTTAGGATTCATAAATTATGCTAGGATGAAATTCTATTAATGATTCAAGTGAATTTCGAGTTGAACTCGGCCTGGAACCATCGTCGTCACGGTCATGCCATCCGTTTGGCACGGCCGTGTCACTATAGTCATAGCTATGCCACAGTGTGGGCACACCCGTGCCATCGCTCGACTAACGTTAAGTAAAAGGTCAGTCGGCACCGGTCGATCGAGCTCCCAACCCGTCACGGTCGTGCCACCCCTCTGACACACTCGTGCCATAACCTGATTCTCAGCCGAGCACCTAAGCACAGAACTGGTCGACTGACCCCTCTGAACTGATCGACTGCCCTCAAACTCTGTCACGGCCGTGCTTTCCCTTTTATGGCACGCCCGTGCCATCTCCTCTGAGTCCAATGCCCGTGCCACCCTATCAGCTTGACTGTGCCATTCCCATCGGCATGGCCGTGCCACTATGCTGTCATGGTCGTGCCAAACTGCAGAACAACCTCCTGATTTCATTGATATATTTTCTTGATTCCGATTTGATTATTGTCGATTTGCCTTATGATTGATCATGATTATGATTGATTTTAAATGCCATGTCATCACTGAGACCCATACATGATTAAGACATGAATCCTTTTACTGATTTACGTCTCTACTGATCTTATTGCCTCCATTGTACGAGGAACTAAGAATAACAAGTTTCTAAAGTGATTAATAAGTTAAGATGGAAGATGAATAATGTGTTGCCAGTCCAAGCTAAGTGCCTCAAAATAAGGGTCACTTCATTGGTCATGGTTTAATAACTCATTGACCGCACAAGGCTGTATCGTTTGCTCGACATACCCCAAGAATTAAAAGCACATAAAGTCACCATAATTTTCTAAGCATTATTTAAGATTAATAAAACATGGATAAGTAAAGCAAGCATATTTCACGATTAAGAAGTATGGATAAGTAAAATAAGCATGTTTCAAGTATGGATAAGTAAAGCAAGCATGAATTTCAAGTCAAGTTACTATAAATACTTATGTCATGATTCTCAGGCTATGTCCATGATTTCAAGTTTATCAAGTATTACATGATTTTACTGATCATCAATGTCTGTTTATTTTTCATATTATGATTTATGATGATCTCATGCTTCCACTTTTCAATCAAGATAAGTACTCAACCTTACTTTTGATTTCTCTACTTAAATTATGCATTGTATACTTATGTGATTCCCCACTAAGCTATATAGCTTACGGGAGAACCTCCTCCCCTGTGTCTAATTTTTACAGGACCAGGTCAGTGATGGTGTAGAGTTGGTGTGCTGCGATGAAACTTTGGCGACAAGAAAGTACATGAACTACATGACCTATTTAGTTATTTATTTTTCTTCCACATTTGTGAATTCATGATGTAGAACTATAATGTATTCCTTAGAGATTATATAGATATTTTTCTAGACTTTCGCAGTTAATATCATTCTTCTTCATTTTTATTCTTTCTTCTGTTGACGTGTCTTAGTTCTTGACTGAGATATGGTCAATAAGATGGTCAAAGTGGTTCACCACGTGGCGAGGGTAAATTTGAGGGCATTACAATCTCACTAATTAATTTTAATTAGGACTCACCTTTGAATTAGTACCATCACACACTAATTCATTGCATTGTTTCTATCTCATTGTCATTTATTCAACTTGATTATACTCTTATCATTTTGTTATTGAAATGTAAGGTACATGACATTGATTCTTATTCATAGCATATTAATAAACTTTGGTTGATCTTCATCAATATTTATTATGGATTATGATCATGCTTAATATTATTATTAATCTTACAATCATTTATTCAACTTGATTATAATCTTATCATTTTGTTATTGAAATGTTAGGTACATGACATTAATTCTTATTCATAGCATAGAAATAAACTTTGATTGATCTTCATTAATATTTATGATTATGATCATGCTTAATATTATTATTAATCTTACAACTGATCTCATTTCCATTGATGATTCAAAGTACTATACATTACTCATTATATTTATCTCATGCTTTCCTATTGTTATTGATTTGTCCACTAGTTTATCTTTGACCTATTGGGTTGTAAAGCTCATGGAATATATATATATATATATATATATATATATATATATATATATATATATATATTGCATTAATTCTGCATGTAACTAGAACATTGAAGGGTGAAATCAAAGTCATATAGAGTGATCCTTGGATGTTATCGTCTTTGTCATTATTTCTTTTCCTAGGCTTATTGAGTTATATTAGCTCTATGAGACTTTCTTTTATTTTATGATGTTGCTGAACTTAATTTCAGATATTATCTTGAACTTCCACTTTTAATAATATCTATCATAATTATTGTTTTAAGTCTCCCGAACATTATATGCGTTCTGGCCGAAGAATAGATCAAAGATAATTTTATTACAATATTTCATAGGCGGTAGTGTGATAAATTCACACATATTACAAATAAACTTAATTTAATTAAATAGAATTATACAATTAACACAAATTAACATACTTATAATTATACAAACTTCTTAATTTGTGATTGCAAACAAGTCAACTTTCGTGCAGCAAATTCGATCGCAACTGCAAACTTGTTGGCAAGAACTACTTGCGACCATCCTTTCAACAAGCTCGTTGCATAAGAAAAAGTTTAGAAAAATCTATTTGATCCGAAAAGATAAAAAAATTAGAGGAGATTTAAGATGATTTTGAATAGAATGAAATGGACCTGCTCAAATTAGAGTCCCACCCGAAAAAAATCGTAGAGCCCGTTGAATCCATTTCTGTTTATTAATTTTAATTTATATAATTAATTCATAAGAAATTATTTTTTTATTATTGGTGTAATATTTTTTAATATAATTTAATATGTTGCTTTCAAACTCTAATTTTATAGTTTTAGTACTATATTATATATTTAATTATAAAATTAAACGTATTTGTATTAATTTTAAATTGGATTCCGAAAAAATTATCCCACTTGTGGGTTTTATTCTTCATAAATGATTTTAGTGTAACTTTTACAATTTAAAAATTCATCGGAAAAATAACTGAGTGATTTTTTTGCACCTAACTATTGAGCCAATGGGAACCGCTCTCGCCCTATTTTATGCTAGAAGTTATGACGTGGTCGTTCACTTACGAAGCCATGTGGTTCCAAATAAAATAAATATTTTTTTAATGAAAACAATGACAGCTAAAATAAGATTTACTCATTATTAACATATGTTTTATTTTATGCCCACAATTTTCAAGTAAATTTGACAAATATATATATATATATATTACATGAAAAGCTTATAAGTTAATTAGTTGAACAAGAAATCAAGAATCATCCAATGTGTGGTATATTTATCGGTTAAGAAAATTTATAAAAGTAAAGGAATCAAAATAACTAATAAGAAATCAAAATTTTGTCACCCGAACCCGAGCATCACATCAATCAGATGCCGATGGTCCGATAGATTTAGATAAAAGAGTATTTATTTAAAAATTTAAAAATAATTTATTTAATTAAAAACATGTGGTTAGTAGCACAAAATTAACTAATTTGAAGAATACAATTTAAAAAGTAATACACATTTGATCGATAATTAAACAACAAATTGAAATAAAAAGAGTTTTATAAAATTGGGAACATATATCATCTATATTTATATTATAATAAGATATAGTGTACAAAGGAAAATTATCATATGTTACATATTAGACATACTAAGTATGATTAAAAATAAAAAAACTTTGATAGTTGAGCTTCAAGCAGCAGTGACACCCGACATGTTCGGGGTGGGAGACACTCCCCCGCCCTGACCCCCACCCCAAATCCTCGATGCGGGGGATATATGATCTCCCACCCCGGATCCCGCAACGAATTCCCGATGCGGGGAAAATATGATCCCCCGTCTTGATTCCCGCGGGGACCCAGATTCCCCGATGCACGTCCTCCGTCAACTAGTGGCCTTGGAGTTCACTTCTGCTCTCCTCTCGACAATGGCACCCTCATCGGCCAGGAAGAAGGCGTCGTCACTTTCTCTCAAACTTTCCTTCATCGGAGAGAGTGTGATGGTGATGTTGGCGTTCCATATGAGCCGAGGAGAACCTGCTCGAGGCTTGATCAAAGGTTGGACACGAAGTTCGACCGTGAGGTGAAGGATCCCAACATCGTGGACCCACCAAGAAGCTCGTCGATGGCTCCCTCTCGGAGATCGCACAGACGCCAACCTGAAGCCGAAAAAGTTTTGTGAACTCGTGCTCGCGCTGCCAAACCATGCTAGGTTGTTTCGGCCTCCACACCGAATTTGTCGCTAGATGGCGGGGCAATCGATGGCGGATGATCGGCCAGGGGAGGTGGAGCAGTGATCGATGGAGAAACAAACGAAGGATGACGGACAAAGGAAGGGAGACCGAGGAGATTGACGTGAGTTGGGGACATCGAGCACTGGAAGAAGGTGGAGGGTGGAGGAGAGAACGAGGCACGGGACAAGGAAGTGGAGGAGTAGTGCAACGAAGAATGTGAATGGAAAATGCCAAAGGAGCAATCGAAAGAAGAGCACATGGATCGATGGAGAACATCGGCGCAATTGTCACCGTCGCCGCCAACCCTCACTCTGCAACTCATATTTGCCATGAGTGGCCCTGTTTCTTGTTCCTTCTTCTAAAACCTTGGTGTAATCGGCGATCGTTCGAAGTTGATGGGGTGGAGGCGACGATGGCCATTCGAAGTTGATGGGGGTTGGGGGCGCCAACATCTTGTGAGAGATGAGAGATGGTGAGTGATATTAGGATTAGGGAGAGGGAGAGAGACAGATTTATGAATATATATATATATATATTATATAATGGAATAGAACAAATTATTAATAAAAAATTAAGATGCAAGAATTCGAGGAGCGGACGGGGCGAGGGCAATCCACCCTGTCCCGATCGTCGAAAGAGGGTGCGGGGCAAATTGCCCCCAACTCCGCCCCCGTGGGGGCAAAAATCTCCGAATTCGGAGCCTTGATCAGAAATTCCCCGAGGGGTCCCACAAGGGACTGGGGATATTGTCATCCCAAGTTTCAAGTGTTGTACGAATTCAAAATTTGAAATCATTACGTTGGTAAGAAAATAAATAATTATTATTTTATCTTCCAGACTCCCTTCAAATTAACCTCGGACATCAAAGATCCGGACCGATACAAAAAAAATATAAAATTGAAGATATACAAATTACTATCAACAGGTAATCTTTTGCAATATATTTTAAAATTTAAAATATTTTCTAATAATATTCTTTTTTTTATTTGGCACCACACTAGTGAAAGAAGAAAAGTAAATGTGAAATCAAAGTAAAGAGTAAAATAGTATTCCATTGACCAAGTGATGGCTCTAAACATGAAACTATTAACTCCCATCGGCTTTAATCAGTTATGCCAATTAAATTAAATTCTTTTTTAAAGGGATTATTTGGCTATTATTGATAAAATAATTAACATTTAGTCCGTTGCGCCAATCAAACTTAATTCATATATATTGTGTTTCATTAAACATTAAAGAGAGAAATTGATACTATTATTTTATACTCTCGTGACAAAAATATGTTCCTTTTTTTTATGATTGTTTAGAGAAATAGTAAACTCATCACCAAACTAAAGCGCTCTTTTGTCCTGTGGCCATCGTCTCATTGCCAGCTAAAATTCTTGGCCCCAAGCATTAAAAACACAAGGAAAAAAGAAGGGGGAGAGAAATTTCTCAACAAAAAAGAAGAATTTTTTTATTCGTTTTATGTGTCACAATCGCAGGCGTGGAAGGTGGAGATGCGTCTCTTCTTGAGATCTCGATCGTCCAGCTTCGATCCGACGGAGGTCCGCTCGCTCTCGGAGCTCGGACAGTGCCTGTGGTGCGTGGCCAGCACTGTCACCGGCGTGTCGCAGCTGGACGCCTTCTCCGGTGACGTGTCCCAGCCTTCGATCAGACTGTAACATTCCCATAAGTCCTCCTGCGCGGGCGAGCAAAGAGAAGAAACGCGAACGCTAAGTATATCAAAACAGCGCAACCCCAAAAAAGTCCAGGAAGATGGGAAAGAATTAAGCAGAAATGTGGATGAAGATGGTACTTCATTGAGAAATTTGCAGGAAGACACGGAGGAACGGAAGGCTGGAAATTGTACGGGAAACAGCTCGTACGCGGCGGAAAAGAGCGCGGCGGCGGCGACGATGGAAGGTTTGAACTCCATTATCTTTGCATCTGTGGGTGGTACAAATGCAAAAGAATCAGCTGAGTCTACCATTAGAATAATTCTGGAATATAACAAAAAAAAGTATAATGTTTTTAGCACGATAATGGCGGTTTCGACTACCGTTTTGAGTCTTGAAGATGGTCTGCGAGGCGTGGGACTTGAGGGCGAAGAGCAGAGGAGGCTGGGCGGGAGAGAAGAAGGAGGCGAAGTACCGAAGGAACGAGAACGGCGTGATGGACCGCATCCGCCAGTCCAATGCGCCGAGGACGAGGAGCTCCATCCTTCGGATCGTCCTGGCATCGAAGACGAGACCTTCCGCTTGCTGCTGAGACGACGTCGAGATGGAACAGTAGAGACTTAATGATCGCAGTAAAGAAAAGAAAGGTTCGATCTTGGACGGGGAATGAAATCATAGGCTGATAGTAGCACCTGGAGGTCAGCAACGGAGAAGTCCGTGACCTTCTTCATCTTGGAGGCGAGGGAGAGGCAGGCGACGGCGAGGAGCCGAACTATCCAAGGCTTCTCCATCTGCAGCACAAACACTGTTCTTAGTATACCATTCGACCGGAACGATCGCATTGTTATCTATCTGGTCTCGTCGTTTAGAACTTACGGAGACAGCGCTCTTGAAGAGGAAGCGATGCAAGTAGTTGATGGCGAGGTAGACGACGAAGGGATCAAGATCACAGTCCGATTGTGCCTGTTGATAGTTCGGTTAAGCAGGAAACATAGCAAGAAGAAAAAAAGGTGATGTTTCGTGTCGTTCGTCGTTGTTCCAGTACTCTGTCGTTCTGAGACTGTTTACCTGGAGGAGAATGGAGACGGCTTCGCGGCGGACGGAGAGGTCGATGGCGCAGGCGGGGGAAACCATGTGATCGGACTCGGCGGCGAAGAGGGCGGCCATTGGGTCCCAGTGGTGCTGGTGCTGCTGCTCATCGTCGTTGGCAGAGTTCGTCAGGGGGCTTTCGAGATCGAACTCCATGACTGCTGTTTTGTGCAATGTGTATCCCTCTTGTCGAATTTGGAAGAGACGAAGCCAACAGGGGAGGCAATGGTTAAACAAAAAAGAAGTTTTTTTCCTAGCAGGAGAAGTGGAGCAGACAAGATGCCATTGGAGTATTATCAAAGAGACCCTGTGCAGTAAGGAAGGAAAGGAGGAGAGACTTCTAACTCACTCTTCTACTTGTAAAGGGGAGATGGAAGGTGGTCTACACTCATTTCCCCTCTCTCTCCCTCCCTTAAAAGTGTGTGGAGTCATCAGAATCTCTTCCTTTCTTCTTATCTACAGGACTTCTTTGCTCTTATTTTTCTTTGTTGTTATTTTTTGTTCCAGAGAGAGAGAGAGAGAGAGAGAGAGAGAGAGAGAGAGGGCAGGAGCAGCAACCAACAAAACAGAATACATTAGACATGTATATAATTTTGTCTTCTCCTTTGTAGTCACCTCTTTGCTTCTTCTTCCTTGATGATTTTTCGGGGTAACACAAGTTTGTTTGGTTTACATTTGTTTGCTTTTGGGATGCTTGTGGTGCCGCTGCCCTTTTTCCATAGCTTATAATCTAGGAGTTCTAGTTGATTAGTTTTGTGGATGGATCAGATCATGTTGATTTGTTTAATGGGAGTCCACTTCCGGCTTAAATTAAAGCTTTGGATTAGTCATTAGTCTAAGGATATCAGAGACCTGAGCAAGTATAAAGAAAAAGTGTTGGTATGATGATATGCTCCAACCTTAATTTCATTATGGGAAAATTCACCAGCAAATAGTTAATCTATGCAGCATGTAAGAATCCAGAGGCCATAAAGTTATAGAAGTAATGCCCAGCTATATAGATGAAAAGAAAAAGAGAGAAGTTAATGTGTGCATTACTCATCCTCTCACATGATCTCCTTCGCACGCAAATTTAGGAGTTATCTTAAAAATATATGTTCAAGGGAAAGAGTGCAATATGAAAAAAACAATAAAAAATAAAAATCCAAGTCTTTGTACATTCTCCTGAGAAAAAAGAAATACGTAGGCGTGCTACATTTAAATATTTGTTTCTGGCTTAATCTTTCTTAAATTGGTTTGTAAATATTTGAGATATATATAATGAGGTTAAATAAGATGCAATCAAATATTTTACCTCGTATACAATATATTTAAGAGAGAGAATGTCGCTGCTTCTTTACTCCATACCTGTCTATGGTTCTTCTTCTCTATTTCTTAATAATATTAAGGTAGACTGTTGTCGATATGACAAAATCGTAATACTTGTTTTGATTCGTTCTGGCTAATCCACTCTTGAGAGGAATCGTGTTCCTATTCAAGATAGTTAAATAATAAATTGATGATAGCAAGATCTTACCAATACATTATAATAAATTAATATATAAAATTAAATAAAACAATTATCTTTTGGATTTAATGTGGGTTATACACCTTATAAGGTGTATGACCCTCATATGTCGTCCGCCCACCGTCTCCAATCTAATTGGACGGTGGGCAATAGAGCGTTGCGACCGCAAACTGGAACCGCTCCGACCACGACCTCTGGTGCTTGGTCAAAGACAACCTGATGCCCCCTCCGCACTTGCCCTCACTGGGACGGTCCCGGACACCGCCTCAGGGAATTGCGGGGATGGGCGCGGTGAAGGTCTCGATATCGGGCGGGATGAGGACGCGGTGGGATTCGAATCGTGCAGCGGAGTATGTGGCGATCGAGGATTCAAGTGTGGCGACGGAGGTGGAGAGGGACGCAACGAGGGCCTCGAGGCGCTGGAGACGAGCATCCTACGAATCCAGGGCAAAGACGGGATCCTCGCCGGCAGAGTCACCGAAGACGAAGGGGATGGCGAGGAGGCGGAGAAGGAGGAGGACAAATGTCGTCTCTTTGGCCATGGCCACCATGGAAGTGTCAAAGCCAGGTCTTGGTCACTTGCAGCATTAGATATTGACCATGGGATACTAAATTGAGCTCGGGATTTAGCAGAGGATTTGGAGACGACTTCGATGCGGACCATCCGCGCATAGGCGTCGACGGAGATGCAGATGTGGTGGCCGCCCGTGCGTCCATCGACGGTGAGCACACTCTTGAAGTGGCGAGGCATTCCATCAGATAGGCTGAGCTTGGCCGGGGGATCGTAGAGGTGAGGGAAGCAGGTAGGGGCAACGCACCGTCCGATTAGATTAGACGATGTGCGCTGATGTGTATGAGGGTCATGACTCCCATTAAATCCTTATATATTTTAGTAAATTTATAATAATTTATATTATTATAGATAATATTAAGTTAACTAGCTTCGTACAAACATATATACGTACACTACTTATGTAATAGTAATTTAATATAAATGGATAAAAAAATGGAAATCATATTAGTAATATGGAGTAGCATTGTAAATTATTTTTAATATATATTAATATTAAATTTATTTTTTGAAGAAAAAAATTTGAAAATTTTAATTATAACCAATCATCTTATTCCTAATTTTATTTCTCTAGAAAATATGTTACGTTTGATGAAAAATAAAAAATAAAAAATTTGAAAACTTTATTAATAGGATCGATAGAATCAAGGTTATCAAGATTTCGATCTACATTTTAAGATCTTACGATTTTACGATCTTACGGACCGCTTTCGATCTCGATCTTATATTGAGGATCTTATGTGTAAGATCTTAATACGATCTTAATTTTGATCAAACAATCTTACGATCTTATCCGATCCTATACGATCTTATGTGATTAATATAATCATTTAAATATTAATTTAAAATATATTTATGATAATAAAAATTAATTTATATGAAGTTAAATACATGTTTTTTTATTTCTAATATATTTTCATATAATTTGACTTAAGAATCGATAAAAAATGTCTTAATGGGGTATTATTTAAGATTTCAATACGAAAAATTTGTCAAAATATATTTATTATTTTAAAATATATTATTTTATTAATAGGTAGGATCTTACGATCCTCGATCCGATCTTACGATCTTATGACCCCCCACCGATTTTATATAAGATTCAGATCTTGACAACCTTGGATAGAATATTATGATCTTATCTATACTACAAAAATAATTTCAAATTCGTGATATAGATCGCAAATTTTAGATGGGATCATAAGATCGTACCAGTCCGGTAGCATGGTGATATGTGCGGTAAAAAATCTCATTGTATGATCATTAGTTAAGAATAGAACTAGAAGTGTTTATAGTAAATGAAAAAATAGTATATTGCCGAAATTTAATGTGGTATGTAGTTCAACGTAGAAATGACGTATTATATATTCAAAATATGATTAATTGTTATACATGGTTACTTTACACAAACATACTCTTTAGTCTTAATTTTCAAGCCTATTTTCTCTAAAGTTCTCAAATTACACATCTTACGATTAAGGGTATTCATAAGTCGGGTCGGATCAATGGGGCTTGGAGAGCCGAATCCGACCCAACTCAACTCGGTTCGGATCGGGTCAGGTCGGGTGGTCGGATTACTCGACCGTCCAATTTTATTTTTTAATTGTTTTCTTACTATTTTATGTTTTATTTAATATAAAAATATTATCTAATATTATTTTAAAAGCATAAAATAAGTTTTCTAATTATTTAATATTATTTTTGCACTTAAAATATTTTATTTCAATTTTTAAATAAAATATAAGCTTAAGTTTGAATTAAAAAAATTGGGTTGATCGGGTTGGGCGGGTCGACTCGGGTTGGAAAAATCTAACTCATACCCGACTTGACCCGACCCAAACCGATTCAGATCAAATTATCGGGTTCACGGGTCGACCCGACCCGATGAACCCCCCTACTTAGGATCTTTAATGAGTGTGACCCTCATCTTCTCCGTGACTGTTTGATCCAATAGAAGCAGATAACTTAACTTGTCCCACTTCTTGCTTGAGCCCATACGAGCATCCAATTGACTATGCCAAGACCCCTTGCAAACTTAGGGTTATAAACTACTTGCTTTTTATTTATCTCTAGCTTACTCTTGGAATATGGTAAATGGAATAAAAAAGTAATCATTTGTGAAGAAAAATACATATCCAATGTTAATTACACTACAAGAAAATGCCCAATTTCCGACGGGCGTAAATCCGTCTAAAGTACCGACAGATTTTTTGATGGATCGAAATATCCGTTGTAATTATCGTCGAATAACTTTTTGACGGTTATAGCCGTCTCAACTTACGACGATTTAAAATTCATCGAAACTTTCCGTCACAATTATCGATGTTCGTAACCGTCGAAGAAAATAAGACCGAGTGATCAGTTTCCATGATGGTTTTTCGACGATTCTGACCCTCAAAAAATTTTGACAGTTCCCGTATCCGTCAAAACTTTCAGCGGTTATAATCGTCGAAATATGTTAATGTTAATAGGTTATCTATATTTTACTTTTGACGATTCTAACCGTTGAAAGTTGTGACTGTTTGAGGAACAGTCAAAACTTTCAACGGTCAGAACCGTCAAAATTTGAACTCATTTTAATTATAATTTAAATGTTTTCGACAGTTTTGACCGTCGAAACGGAAGATTTATAATTTATATATTTCTATTTCACTTGATATATAATATTATATTTTGTGACAGTAAAAACCATCGAAAGTTTCGATGGTTCATTCAGTGGTTTGGACCGTCAGTTTTAATTAATATTTTATATTATTTACCTACATTTCGACGGTTTTGACCATCCGAAATGGATTATATAAATATCCGACCACTTTGTCACTATTTCGATTTTCCTCCCTCGATCCTGATCTCGAGAGCTCTTTCTTCTCGATCTCTGGCGGCGACCTCCGACGTCCCGGCATCCACGCTCCGCCGCCGCCTGCGCTCGCGACCCGGCCGCTGCCACCTGTGAGACCCGCCGCCGCCTGCATACACGTGTGCGCTCGCGACCCGTCGCCGCCTGAGCGATCGAGCCGCCGTGCGCCGCCAGCTCCACCCGCCACCTCCTCTGCAACCTTCCGGAATAAAAAAAGCAATCATTTGTGAAGAAAAATACATATCCAATGTTAATATTACTTAAGAAAAAAATGGAAAGGTAAAGTGGCTATGAACTTTACCCTAATTTTAATTTGATGAGCATATATTAGTTCATCTTATAAGTTAAATACTGAATTTAAATTTGATGTTTAGTAAACAAGATTGTAAAAGTATTACATGTTACGTATAAAATGAGTCATTCTACATCAATTTTATCATATAACTCATCAATTAATAGGTTGGACAAAGGTGGAAACCAACCTATTTGAGGTCTGCCATTTGAAGTGGAGATGTTTATTTTTAATCTCCATCTCCAAGAAACCCTGAACCTTGGAAGGAAAATCAATTCTCCGACCAATTAGGGGAAGGCCAACTTGTGAAAGGGATGATCCCTCCTCCTTCCTATTATTATGGGAGAGGCATTATCCTCCCTTGAATAGACAAGGGGGGAGGGGCCAAAGGTTAGAGTTGTTTTCTCTCTTGACAATTTTATATATGTTATGATTTTGAAAACACCTATATGTATATTTGTACAAACAAAACAGGGGGTCGAGCGCCCTTCTCCCGATCCTTGAAGTAGTCGTGGAGGGACTATGCCTAGATACCCCCCACCAAGAGGATGAACTGTCACACTCAATTCCTTGATCAAATTCTAATCCTAATTGTTATAACTCTTAATCTTATTTAACTATTTTAGAATAAATTCGACAAAACTTCCTCCTTTATTTAACTTGATGTTACTTATTGATACAAATAATAAATACAATATTCATCAAAATGTAATTAAAAAATATAAAATATATTATTCAAACGATGTCGTCATTTTTATTACACACTCTATACAACATATAGACTCCAAATATTAAGTGTCATATCACCTAACAAATTATTTTTATTACCATATATTTCAACACCTATATTTATATAATACATGCATGTTTTGAAAAAAAAAGTGAAGGAAAATGAAAGTTCTCTAGGGTAATGCGACCTCTCCTATATGTATCAAAACCTCAAGTCAACTCAATTCTATAACTTAGAATTATTTGAAAAAATCAATAAGGACAATGCGATCAACAATCATTTGCCCAACGAGTGAAATAAAAGTACAACGTAAGAGAACAATATGAACGCATATGACATTTAAAGAATCATATTTTTAATATGAGAAAACATTTAAAGCATAACCCATTTGGCATTAGTTGTCAAATCATATGAACTTTTATATAGATATAAGTAACTCATGATAACATCACATTCACTATTAAACTCCAGACATATGTCATTGCACACACTTAATGTGATTCAATACATATCCTTCCATAATCATGTGTCATACAGTTACACAAAACTTCAAAATCATGAATCTTGCATACGCGGAGTATGTCATGAGTCAATACTTATCCCTTCATAATGATGAGTCTCGAATACGCGGCTCATATCATGAGTCAATACATATCGCTCCATGATAAGTAGAGCTTCATATCTCGAATAAACAACCTATAACATGGGTCAATACGTGCATGTATAACAGCCTCCAAAAGGCAATGACACCCGATATACGCTCCAAAGATATCATGTAAAACTTTTTTTAACTTGACTAGTATTGTTACCTGAAAATATTTTCATGTAAGAATTTATTTTTCTTGAAATATATCCTAAATATCTTTTATAGCTCAATATATATTTCAATAATAATAATAATAATAATAATAATAATAATAATAGTAATAATAATAATAATCTTTTCTTAAAATATTACTATAAATAAAAGAAGTAAAATATCATTTTTATACTATAAATTTATTCACTCACATTGTACTTTAGTTTTTCAAGAAAGTTTATTAAATTTTCCTCCTTTCACTCGTAGCTTGATGATTTCCTACAAGAAACAATACATTTTTACTTTCCATTCACTAGTAAAAATGATATGCAATGCATGCTCTTGATGCATAAATGCTTATGCGCCTTAGAATGCATATAGTTTCTTCTAAATATTAGTGTTCAACTTAGATAACTATGTCCATATGCTATTACACACTTAAAATTATTTAATACTACCCAATCTCCTAAAGCTTGACTAGTTGTTAGCTCAAATTTCCATACTGAGTGTTTGATAATAAATAATTCACTACTTAATTATAAGATCAAATATTATGATTCTAAATGAATTAGAAACCAAACTTATTAAAGTATTTAATCTATAAATATCATCAATTAATTCTCAATGAGTAATTCGTAAAAGTCTAGGCAATTTGATTTAGGCTTTCTGGTATGGCAAACTATATGAAACTGAAATAGTAATTTTTCATCTTATTCAATACTTGTATATTTGATGACAATCATAATTTTACTAGAATCTAGACTTTAGTATTTATGCATAAAAGTTTAAAAACTAAACTCATTGTACACTTTTCTAACAAAAATAGCTAATTCAATCTATGTTATATCAATGTGCTCAAACAAGAAGCCATGACTCCATATATATACAGACATTCCACTTCTCACTGAACCATTATAAAGTTTCATTTAACATAACTAAATTTCAAATCCTAATTCGATTCATCCTAATCATGACTTAGTTTACAAAGTGGACAGGTCTTTGACTCGGGATAGAGTGGGAGACCCATGAAAGTAGGTTCATAACTTATTCTGTGAAAGTCCTTTTGAGGTGAAATCTAACTTCTAGGGGATGAATCATGTAAATTTTCAAAATTTATAGAGAAATAATCATGAGAAATGATCATATGAAATTAAAGGTTAGTTTCATATAAAAAAAATTCACCTTAAACAAAATGATCTTGTCGAATTTCTTCAAGACATCCTATTAGAGTTTTCGTCCTAAAAAATTTTCAACTACCAAAGGATGAGAATAGGTATTTATCTGATTTATATAAATTTGTATCACATCATATGATGGTTCAAAAAAATACATTACTAAGCAGTTGGTAAGTTGTTTGTTTTAGCTACTAAAGTTCCTATGGTCTAATGTGAAGGTCCAATCACTTTTTGTTAAAAATTAGTATTTAATGTCTAATTAATCTTAATTAATCATAGTTGAATATTTTTAGTATAATATTTATAATTTTTAAAATTTATTCCTAATAATCTTATATAGTTTATTTATAACACTTATTGAAAATTTAATTATCATTATGCTTTAATTCAAATGTTAACTACATGCAAACATGACTATATAAGCACATAAACTAACTTAATATGTTAATTAGAAGCGTGATTATGTAAAATAGATATATGTGGAGCATGTCCTTAAAATGAACTAATCCAAAGATGGACCTTTGAAGATAAGTCATTGTTTTGATGTAATTAATTTAAACTTTGATAATTAGAATAATGATAGATTTAGTTTTCTTTTTATCTTGAGTTTTTTTTTTGTTTTGTAATTTGGCTCTATGAATTTAAATTCTTTTGTAGAACTCTTTATGAGGGGTTCTTTGGTATGAAAAATAGACTCTAAATATTTTTTTTAATGAACTATGTTTTTCATCATATGAATTGATGATGTCTTTGGTGGACCTAGAGTGATTATCTTTTTTATAAAAATAAAACAAATGATTTGCACATACACATAATTAGTGGTGGATCTCGGATTAAATATTGAGGGAGGTAAATATAATAAGTCAAAAGAATGTATAAAAAATTAAAATAAAGCTTACATTTAAATGTCACCCAACTAAATTTTGAATGATTCTTTTTGTACACAAGATAAGCTATCTTGAGATTGATTTTGCAAATTTTACATAACATGTTAAAAATCTTAGAAGCTTTTTTCCATTAGGTGTTATATAAAATACAATTGGACTACATCAATGTTTACACATTGAGCTGAAATATCTTCATAATCAATGATGTTCAAAAAAACTTTACATGCTACACTAAACATCTCATATAATCTACATGTATATCTCAAATATGAACTCCATTTAGAATTTCTAGGTTTTTACATATTACTTACTTGGTTGAGTCCTTTTCTAGTATGAAATTTGTCACTGGAAAGCAAAATAGCATTATTTGTACTTTAGGTAGCTTCCATTGATCATTAAGTTTGCATGAGAGGCTAACTGTATTTCTTATATAACTTAACTTTCATAAAGAAATAATAAATGATTATTGCATCATTTGAAAGAAAAAACAATGCGAATCATAAACAATGTGCTATATAATTAACATAATAAGCATAAGGATATGTGTTTAAAATTAATACCTACAATGTATTACATTTTTCTCTCATGTTACTTGCACTATCACAACATTGTTCTCGAATGTTTTGAACGCCAAGACTGTGCATGTTTGGTTTAACTGATGCAACAACTAATTTAATAACCAAAGTTAATTTTAAAAATAAATAATTAGGTGCTTGATAATAAAAGAACTTATAAATTATTATTTTAGTCAAATGAAAAGGATTGTTAATATTATAATAGAGAGAAGGTGTGAAGAAGAGTTATATATATCTTTTGCAAATATTTAAAAATATAAAGGATAATATAATACATCCATTGATCAAACTGATTAATTTTTTCTTATCATAAAATAGTTGGAATCTCCCATTTTTTAACTTATAAGTGGGTAAAAAATGTTTATCAATCATCTTCTTTAGTTATCAAATAAGGGAATTTTTTTTAAACTGTTAATAAGTAAGTTCCAACTTTTTTATCTTACAAAAAATCTAGTTTCTTCAAAATTTTAAATTATTAGTGGATAAAAATGTGCTCATCAATCGTCTTTTTTTAGTTATTAAACAAGTAAAAAATTCTTATAAGTCAGATTGACTAATTTATAATTTAGTCTAATATGCCCTATATTGTGTCTAAACAAAAAAAATTACAATTCTTCAATATTGATGCAATAGTATTTTTAATGTGAATTAGATAAAAAAATCGTTCATCTATATTTCCATTATTGTCAATGAATCCTAATATTAAAATTTTACGAAGTGATAAATAATAAATAATATTTAATTAATACTTTTATAATAGATATATCAAATTTAATAAATAGGATTTTTTAGTGAGGAATTTTGGAGAGAGAAAAAATGAAAAGAAAAAGAAGAAAAACAAATGTGAAAAAAATTGTCACGCAAAAAAAAAATGATTTAGAAGTGTAGCTGCTAAAGTTGGCGATTTTCACTTTGAATTCCAACTCTAATTTCATTAAATATCACATCGTTGGACGTAATCCATCCAAACCGAGTTCTAGCTCGAATCCAATTGTCAAACACTTTCAACTATTTTGTCGACAAAAAATATTCTTATTATCAAGCACAAAAATATATAAAGAAAATATCACGTCTAAAGCAAATACACCCTATGTTATACGGATAAACTAATTTTTGTCATTCCACATTTATGTAATAATAGTTTAAATTTCATAAGTACATATGCTTCTCGACAAAAAATGGTTAAAGAATAAGATTAGCTATTGGATTATGGATCCATAATATAAAAATATGTTTCATACCCGCCTTATTCTCATATTTTACTAACTTCATATTTGACTAGGTATATTTCTCCTCGAAAAAAGAAGCAAAAGTAAAAAAAAAAAGAAAAGAAAAGAAAAAGAAACACGCCGTTCGGCATAAACAATGGGCTGCGTTCCCCCAAATTAACTCGCACGTATTAGCAAATAAACTAATTAATTTGTTAATTATCTAATTAATAAATGGAAGCTATGCGTTATAGGGTTTATTTAGTTTATGTCGAATATATAAACCAATAGCCATATTAACAATAATTAGTCAACCTAACTGTTCGTGCAAATTTATGTCTCGAGTGCTGCCGGAGTACGTAATCTGTTTTCTTATGGTCAGGTCGTGTCCCGAACCCGAATCCTACGCCAACTCCTACGTGCTTATCGAGCCCGAGGGTGCATCGATCGATGCATTACGCTTAATTAATAATTAATTTAAACCGATGACGCAATGAAAAAAAAACCCTATTTTTTCCTATTATAATTACTATGACTAACCATACGCCATATTATTCTTCTTCCTCCATAAGTTCGTACCACCGAAACTTGTAGGCTTTGGGTACCTATATATCATCACTCCATTGCTTAATTAACTTTACTAATATCATCCGAAGCAAAGAATACGATTCATCAAGTTTACCACCACATTTCTAAGCTGGCAGGTGAGTATTTATTTATTTATTTCTTCTTTTTTTTTAAGGAAAGGTAAAAGTATCCATGCATGAGCGGGGATAATAATATTCGCGATCACATGTGTCTGCATTCTTTAGGGACCTTCTGCATATTTATATCGTTGTGAGGAAATAAAATCCTTGACCCAAAATGGCGCCAAAGGTGAGTATAGACCGTGATATGTTATTCTCTTTGTCTCATAGGGCAGAGAGAGAGAGAGGGGGAGAGAGAGAGGGGGGAGAGAGGGAGAGAGAGAGAGAGAGAGAGAGAGAGAGAGAGAGAGAGAGAGAGAGAGAGAGAGAGAGAGAGAGAGAGAGAGAGAGAGAGAGAGATGAGGCAAGATAATTAAGTCCCTACCTTGCTTATGTGGTGCCAGTGGTGCCCAGCTCAGGAATCCGATTTATTACTGTTGTGTGAAGGGTGGACAATGGAGGACCCTAGCGAACCTTCTGATAGCTTTCTCCTTTTCTTTGCATGCATGCCCAGTCAATCAATCCCCAAACCTCATCGCCCCCATGCATCTTTGCTTTTCATGACATTTCAAGGTAAAAAAAAGAGATAAGAATATCGCAAATAATTAAAAAGCCTGTGTGTTATATGACTTAGCAGCAATCTTTTGTGTTTGTGCTATTTTGAGTCGATGCATGATAGCATGCATAGACATAAATATATGGGTAGTGGTTTACTTTGCTTTATGAAATGGGAATATATGGTAAAGAGCCAAAACAAAAGAGGTGCCAAATATCTCCTCTCTTTAAGCATGTCACAACTCAAGCCACATATATGTGCATATGGGGAATAAGTAACAAAACCTTGCATGCTTTAGGGATTCTCCTGGTGCATTGGAGCAAGAGAAAGGGAGAGCCAAAGCAAGTGGGTCCTCAAGGGGGAAAAGGGCAAAGGAGAGCTAGGAATAAGAGAGAACTGATATGTACCTCCATGATCCACTCATTGGGGAGAAAAGGTGGAGGGGGGAGGAGGCAGCGAGAGCTTTTGCTTTTGTGTGGCTTTGGCTTAATCAAATTTGTGTCCATGGTGCGCATGAGCTTTCTAATTAGGTAATGTGCAAGCCGTGCTATTTGGTTCAATGGCCTGGTGAACTGAGAGCGTGCAGCTTTGAGTGCTCGTACTGCGGTGCAGTGCTGGGCAAGATCTGGCAGTCAAAAGGGAGTTGAAGGCTTTTGCACGCCGGGCATGATACGGTGGGAGGAGATGGAGGTTGTATCATTGTTGTTGCAGTATGTATATATTGTAGGTGCAATTAAATGTATAATTTGTAGGTTCTCAATTGTGGGTGGTTTCTAAGTGTAGTGGAAACCATTTGAGTGCATGCATGCATGCTCCACGCTTTCCCCCCTCTGCAGAGAGCAGCATCATGATACTGCTCTTGTGAGGTGATAACATCGATCATCACATTGTCCCTCAAATGGTGAGACCTTCCTTTTTTTTCTTTTATTTTGATACTGATGATTTGATATATGTTGTTGGTACATTTGTAGTAGTAGCATTGTAGTTTGATACTGATTTTAAATATACGTTTAAATTTTGCATAAATTGTAAACGCTTTATGTGAAATTTAATTTGCTACCCAATTTTTTAAAAAGTTTAAATTGATAAGAAGAACAACATTTATTTTATATTCTTAACATTTTTTTACTTGTAAGTTACCAATAATTTTAATTTAATTCAACTCATCATATGAATAATAAATAAAAAATATTTTTAATAAGAATTTAACGAAATTTAAACTATATCATAAATCAAATTTTTTTTTAAAGTTCAAGTCACACTTTACATGATATCGATCGTACGCGACAGCGACCCAGTTCATACATCATTGACGTCAATTTATTGCAGACAATTGATCCCAATCCAAATGGGCTACTCAGTTGTGGACTTACGTTATTGTATCAAGACATTTTTTTGGGCCTCATTGCCATATGTACTCTAGAACCCCTAGTTATTTCTCTCACCATTTATTCTCTCTAAATCATGCTTTTCTGATATATATAATTATTTTAATTTATTTAAAATTTTCTTTTAAAAATAAGTGGTCAAAGATCAAAAGAAACGAATTATCAAATACATATTATTTTTTCACATGGCAGAACCGCAGAAGGATCATCTTAGAAATGAAGGGAATAAAATTGAAGGCATTAATTCTTTAATGTAATCTCAACCCAAAGTCCTTACATATTTTATATTTTAAAATAAAAGAGGGAGGCCAGATATCGAAAGAGTAATTCATCGTTATTTTCTCAACTTTTGACTCAATATGCACTAACAAGTTTGCAAGTCAATTTGTGATTAATCCCAAGTAACATCTTCATAAGTTGAAGTCAATTAAAGTATAGTATATTGATTAAAGTGATAAATAAATATTATTTAAAATAAAATCAAAAGATATGACTGTCCCATATCTTTTTTTATATATTTTTACAGTTTTACTTGTAGATAAAGATTTTATATTATTTTGATCAATATAATATATTTTATTTGAGTATACGCTACATCAGCATCTTAATAATATTGCTATTTCATAGTAAGGGATCAATTTATTATAAAACATAGTTAAGGTCGGGTCAGGTTAGTCCTTCTTGACTACGGATCCGATCCGACCCAAACTGACGGGTCGAATCGGGTCATTGGGTTAGCAAGTCGACTAAAACCGCTGAACACCCCTGGTCTACTCACATGGATAAAGGATTGTTTGGTTAAGAAATTTTGAATATTTCTTTTATGTTTGATAACTGATAAAAAAAAGTTACTTGTAAAAAAAAAACTGAGATCCCAATTTATTTTGTGTGAGAAAAAGAATATATATATATATATATATATATATATATATATCCTCTCTTATGATACTACATTTTTTTATCATTTGATTAAAAAAAACTTATAATATTTCATTACAAAAAACATAATTAAATTTATATCACCTTCAGTCATAAACTACTTATCATCACTTTAATTTATTAGTTATTTTATATTAGCTAAGCCAAACCAACTCTAAATTTATTGAAAAGCTTTGTAATTGTTAAGTTAATAAAAAAAACTTAAGATCGTAAAAGAAAAGGCACACATTTCTAATTGATTTATCATGTAATTAAGCATTAAAGTCCAAAATATTAATTTTATTCTTGAATAAAATTCTGATAAATCTCACTCTTGCAAGATGTTTGGACCTGCCCGAGAATGTAACCCTGGTTCTCACTGCCATCTTAGTATGATCACAAGACACCAATAAGAGATGAATTGATATTAAAAATCATCATAGAAGTTTAAAATTGATTTGTTAAATTTTAGATTAACACAATAATAATCAAATTACATGCATAATAAAGTATGAAAAAGAGGAAAAGAGAAGGATAAATACAAGATGCATGATGATTTGTTGGCGACGCCTTGCTCTACATTCTCGCTTCAACTTCTTGAGATCGAGACTGTCGGAGATTCCACTAACACCTTTCTTTTGTTCCAAATGTGGCAAGGAAGACCTTTACAATTCTTATCTTTTCTCCACTTCAAGAGGTAAGACACATCTCTTCCATTCGAAAGTTTTCATTCGTCTTTTTTCGCTTAAAAAGTACGACACAATCTTTTTTCACTCAGAAGCTATACAATTATTATAATATCACAAGAGCACTCTGCAATATCTCTTTTACAATTTAGAATCTCACACAAGAATAAGATAGAAATAATTAAAAAATTTACAAGTTGGAACTCAAATGAACTTCACAACTATTCTTCCCACTTTTTCTTAAAAATATTATCTATTCCTTCACCTTTGGGGCCCATTTTATAGCATTCTTAATTCCATTTAGATGTTAGAATTTGTTTCTCACTTTTTGGACCAAAGTATGATTGTTATAGTGCATTATGTGCACTGATCGATCGTCCGTTCTGTCCCACCAGTCGATCGGTTTATATAGTCGTTAGAAAAATATGACCATTGATGAATTCTGCACTGGCTGGTTGAATGTCTAGTCGATTGACGCTTGAACCAACATCGTCTCATCATTTTGGTTGGCTTTAATCGATCGATTTTTGTGTTTTCTGTGTTGACCGGTTGATCAATACTTCGACCGTCAGATCGACCATACTACACTATTTGGAGCATAATATTTTACATAGTTACTCAAATTAGATGATTTTTTATTCCATGTAAAGATAACAGAACGTTTTAAAACATTGATGTTCATCATTTATCCAAAATCTTCATAGTCAGATATTAATTCAAATTTTAGTACACAAAATTGTCCATTTCAAATAAAACATTTTAGGCCTTTAGTACTTTATATATTTTTTTTCATACCAATATTCAAATGAGATGATATTTGATTCTATGAAAATCTAACAACATTATTTGTAATTTTTATATTAATCTCTTGATCTAAATCTCTAGAGCACTCAAATATTAAGTGCAAATTTAACACATAAAAATATTAATTTCTAATTGAACTTTTCGTGCTTCACTTGTTTAAACACGATTTTTATGTAGTTGTTCAAATGAGGTGATTATTGATACTCCAGGAAGATAAGAGAATTATTTATAAATTTTATATTGACATCTTAATATAAATATTATGAGAACATAAGCCAATGTCAACCGAAAGTTTAGTGCATAAAACAACTCATTCTTATTTAAATTTTTTCAATAAATTAAATATTAATATATATTTTTCAAAATTTGTGTCATCAAAATATAATTGTATAGGATATGGAAACTTTGTTCTAATAATTTTTTTTCTTCATTTTTTTTATTTGACAACTATTTTTTGGTTCTTTTTCCTTACTTTTTCTCTCTTACGTACATTTCTCTCATAAAATAACTTATTGATTGAATATAATATATTTATGATAAAAATATTATTTTTATATTATTTTTTTACTTGTAATTTTATAAAAAATAATATTTTGCTAAATTTAAATTATTAAAGAGTATCATTATTGTCATTTCAAAATATATTATTGTCACTCGAATGCTAAAAATGTTGAACTTTTTTACTCTTGTGAGATAAAATGAAGTGACAATAGTGTTTTTTAGAATGACAATAGTGGTGCCCTTACTAAAAATAATTTGTTATATGTTAAGTAATATATTTCTTATCAAATTTTAATAACATTTAATTTATACTGTTATTTTATATTTATAATACCTATATTTTATTTAAATACTTATTAAAAATAATTTATCAAATTAATTTTTTTAATTCTTTTCATTATATTCCACTCGATTCTTATATAAAAATCGTTTTCTTCCTACGTTAAGTACACGTGGATCCGATAAATTAATAAATAAAATATTAAAATAAAGACTTCAAACTTGTGCCCACAGTGCCATCATTTGTGACGACAAAAATATGCTTATTAAATTTCCTGTGCGCACGGCCATTAATTTCTTATCTCTTCTCTCTGGAATTGACGTAATGCCAAATTGACAGCAATATGCATTGGTCAAAATTATTCACTAAAAATATCGCGCATAATAATGTTTCCAATTCCAGAGTTCGAGATAGAAATATACAAAAGTAAAAAAAAATTATAGCATAATATTTGGATACACATTCAAATATTTATATATTATTAAAAAATATTTTATATTATTTAATTTTTACCAAATGCCAAAATGAAGTTATCTATAAATAATTCTATTACTTGAAAAATCAAACACGCTCAAGTTTGCGACATGGATGCCTCTTTCGCATCTGGATATTTTTTTCTCTCAATGTTAATTATTGTATATTAACATTTGTGAAGGAAAGGGTAGATCCATTTTGTCTTATTTCCTTTATATTCTTTTTTGTATTTTTCCTATTAATTGCCAAAACTAAATATACTGACAAACTTGACATATTTTATTAAGACATATATTTTAGTGCCTGCATTTCATATTATTTTGCTAACAAATAAATAATAGGATCTGACAGCTAGGGATGTGCATTTTTCATATGATGAAATTGATAATCGATCTATCTCAACCAAAGCCGACCAGATATGGATTGAAAATGGAAAACTAAAACAACCACACAAATGGCACACATCTCAACGACTTATTATCTAAATATTAATTTTATGTTAAATACTATTTATATTTTTTATATTTATTATGTCGTTATTTTAAATCGTTTCATCGTCATCTATTAATTATTATTAACATCGCTAACTAATCCATATATATTTTCATATATTTATGTTATCTTATGCAATTGATATGAATGATTATATAAGTTTTGACTTTATTGTTGGAATGCAAAAAGTAAGTTTAGGCACGTCAAATCAAATTTTAAAAAATATCAATTTTTTTTTAAAAAAATAGAGTCTCAATAATCATTCTCTTCGAAGAAAACATGCTAAATATAATTTTTAATAAATTTTAAATGATATATCATTTAGGCAAAATGATTATATAAATTTGAATTTGGATTAATTAAAACTTATTTCTAGAAAAAATTTATTTGAATCTAAATATAAATAATTTCTTATGTACTGTTTTGAGTAAATAAGTAAATAAATAAAATGAAAAAAAAGTCAAATTACATGTAAATAATGTCAAAATCAACATTTGAACCAGTTTATTATTTAGTTTTTTTTTTGGATTACCACCACGGAGTGGTCGAATAAAAATTCGATTCCACTAATGTGTGCCACCTCGAAGATGACTATTACAGATGAAACTTTCGGCCAAAATATATAGTCCTTTACGACCAACTATTGTTGTATCTTTACCGGTTACCACACCCATCCGAAATCAAAGACTTCTTTCACTTTGTGTGGCAATATTCCATTGGCCAACCACACCGGCTTGTAAGATCTCAAAATCCAAGAGCCATTTAGATCAGTCAAAATCAAACCAGAAGAAGGAAAAATCGTGACCTGATCGAGTCGGTCGATTCAAGAAGAAAACAAACACAGACCAATACCAATACCAAAGTCAAAATAATAAAAACCGAACGTGCACGACCTTATTCGATCTCATCATGGCCGTTGCGAGCGAGTTACGTAGGTGGCGTTTGGTTGGGAGTTAATTCATGGAATACGTAGATATTTCATGGATTATAATCAAACACATTCTTTATTTTGCAAAAAGTACAATGGATAAAATTAGTATTTTTAAAAAAGTTAATCTTGTAAATAGTAAAAATATCAATATTAACTTATTCTTTATAATATGTGAAATAAAGATAATCTGGTGCAAACTTTAAAAATTGATTAATCGTATGGGTTATATGCTTTAACCCAATAGAGAATTAACCCCCGACCAAACGGGGCCGTAGTATCCCACACGCGAGTGAGCGAGCGATTTCGCGCAAGCATCTTTTGGCGAGCAAAATCCATCCAATAAATAATCGCGCAAGCATAAATATTAAGGCTACGTAAATATTAAGTCTATGATTCCTCGCGTCTAGTCGTTCGATGTCGAAAATCACCTGAACGTCAAGTCTCTACCACTAAACAAAAAAAAAAGAAATTCCTTTGACGGACCCTAAAAATTTATTTATAGAACTCTTAAATCCTTGGTTTTCAATCAATCTATAACTTCTAATGCCAATCAAATTTAATCTTTTAATTAAATCTCCTTTAACAAATTCTCATTTATTCCAATAAATAAATAAATTCCGAATTTAATTAAATAATCCGTAATACATCTTATCCTTAATTAATCTCCTCCCCTATTTTTCATTTATTTTCGGAATTATTAGTTATAATAATATTATTGACCATATTTTTCAAATAAACATAATAAAATATTCTTTTCTCAACTATCAAAAATTAGGTTCGTTACAATCAATGTGAATGTGATCAATCTCTTTCGTCAAATAGTGAACGTAATTAATCAACGCACGTTACTCTTTGTTTTCCCTTTCTTATACCCGTTCATTCATCTCTCTTCCACTAAAAGTTCTCGTCTTTTGCCTTCTTATTCTCTCCTCCGCCCCGGTGTTCGTCGCCGTCTGTGGCTGGGAAGCAGTCGTACGGGGGCTGTGCCGCCATTGTTGCTGGAGCCATAGCCTCAGATCGTTGGCATGCGTGGCCACCACCCACCCGGGATGGCATCGTTGGTGTCACAGTCACATGGCCGCCCCAGCTTGTCTGCAGCACCGATCAGTCAGGACGGAGCTACGTATTATGGGGGGGGGGGGGGCCTTGGCCCCCCAACATTTTGAGACTATACTATTTTGTATACGTTTTAGTATTATAAAGTTATATTATATATTTGTTGGCCCCCCTAAAGATGTCAAATGATTAGTGTTAGTATGCTGGAAAGTGCCATCATTCATCTATAAAGAGGTTGAGGGATCGGTTCCTCTTAGAGGAAAAATTTTTGTCCCTCCCTAATTTTTTCCCCTGGCTCCGTCCCTGCCGATCAGCAACAGCCATGCATGGCGCAGCCAGGGCTATGCCGCCACGCCACCGTATAATGTACGAGGAAGGAAGGAAGGAAGCAAGCAAGCATAAGTGTATGGAGGTGTGAGCAGATAATAATGGCTTAACGTTATTTTGTTCCTTTCGCTACTAAATTGTTGAACTATGGTTTGCAGGCCAATTTCTTAGTAGATTAGATTAATATATATAGCAATGTCATGGTAGTAGGCTAGTAGCGTAAAAAGGCAGCTGTATTATGACTAATGCATGTATTGTATTAAATAGTATATTAGGTCGTAACTAGATTTGATATGTTATATTAAATGATAATATTTTACTTTATCGATATATATATATATACATATATATATATATATATACATATATATATATATATATACATATATATATATCACGTCAAAGTAGTGCATAAAAGTCGTTCATGTTATAACTATATTAATGTAATGGCTTCTTCTTCTTCTTTCTCCTAAGATGTTAAGAATATAAAATTATTGATGTTGCTTTTCTTAATGACTTAATTTTTTTAAAAATGGTTAGCACATTAAATTTAACATAAAAATGCACCTTAGTTGAAATAAATCTACACCTGAAACTCTACTTGGTCATTTAAATACTCTAGGTCCTATAAAAGTATAAAATTAATTGCCTTGAATCCTTTTTTAGTATGGTTTCGTTGGTCTTTTTAAAATCATGTCAATCAAGTGTGCATATGAGTACAACACAAAATAAAAAAATATAGAAAATTATATATATAAATTGTTAATTGAACCTTATTTTATCTACCATGAAATAGTACAACACAAAAATATGAGTTCACTCCCTAAATTAACTGTGATCATTAGAATAAGATGAATACTAAGTTTATGAGTTAAACTGTATGAAGTATAAGCTCAAGGAGATTTCGATGCATTTGAATATAAGTAGATAAAATTGATGATAATGAAAGAGATTTCTATCTTTAAATAGTGAGAATTAAACAAAGAAAATTAAGCTTAGGCATTGTCTATCAATTGATTAAGTATATACTTCAAGCGATGGAAAGGATGGCAAAAGTTACGGGCCTAAAAAACTTGGACATACATTCAAGTAAGATTAAAATAGTTGAAATCTCAATCGACATTAATCTACCTCAAAAATGGTGCCTTCATATGTAAACCGCGGCTAAAGAGACCTTGACAAAGTAAGGCAATGATATGCAATTGTTAGCATTTGAAACCTAATTATTAATAACGACACGCAATGACCTAAATTGGCTTGAGCTATTAAGAAAAATGGTCGAGTTGATCAGAAACAATTCAAATTGCAAATGTCCAGGGATAATTATATGATACCCAAGTTAATGAATGCATGCATTTTGGTCAGACTCAAACTGGCCCGTGTCTTTGCAATATTGCCTGGATTACCACTTTAGATGACCCATATTAGTGTAGTTCGAACAAAATTTCTAACTAAGAAAACATCAATAATTGCAAAAGAAAAAAGCGACTGAAGTTTATAATGCAGAATATATTATGAGAAAAGTGGGGTTCAACTTCTCCTAAGAAAATATATTAACATAAAGTATATCATTATTATGCCTAGGTTGAAGGATTCCTCGGGGCTCTGGTACATGGATGCACATAGGAATGACGACTCCAAGGGTTTCAAGTGGATTTCAGTGTTTATATTCGTGTGAAACATGTCAATAAACTTCCGACATATATTAGAATTCAACTATTCTAGTAAAGACAACGTGATCATGGTTTATTTTTTATTCGACCGTTACTATTCTAATACGTCATCATGACTAATTTATTTCATAGAAGACATATATGGAGAACCTCCATTCCGGTTGCCCGACAGCCTTTCCACATCAACCACAAAATAGATCTCGCATGGCTGCATGCAGGGATCAGGTGACTGGAGATTGGAGGCTACCACTCATCCCAACTGAATATTGCATGTGGATCAATGACATCCACGGAAATGCTTAATTGGCTTCCAAGATTTGGATCAGAACTTACTTAAGTTTTAAAATTTTTTGTCAAACAATCAATGTGACGAGAACTTGAATCTCGTCATGTTCTCCATTTCAAAAATAAAAAATTCTTGCTTCCAACGAGAACATCTATGTATATATTTTTTATTGTTTGTTGGCATCTTCTTTTTTTCTTTTTGCTTTTTTCTTTTCGATTCTTTATTCTATTTTAATTACCTAATTATTACTAATTAATATTAATATTATTAAGTAAACTATTTTTAAATTAACTTAAATAATAATCAATTATAATATTTTATTTTTAATATATTATCATTTTGCTTGTAAAATAAATTTTTTAACTAATATAATATTTTTCCTAAATTATAATATAAATATAAATATTTTTTGTAAATTATAAATTACAATATTAATATAAATATTTTCATAAATTATTATTTTAACTAAATAAAGATATAATATTTTAATTTACTGTACTTTTATAATTTATAAAATAATACGTTATATTCTTAGTTCTTATTTTCATTCAAACATCTATTAAAATTTATCTATCGAATCAACTTTTCAAATTCTCATCATTATATTTTTCATCCAAACACCGAATCTAAACTTTTTTATCAAATCGATTAGTTCTTGAAAACTAATGATAATTATAAATTCTCACGTCAAACACGGAAAACGAAGTTGCAACATATTTTGTTGTGAAGTTAATCGTGCTTTTGATCTTCCTACAATGCTTTACATGTTCCTGATGAGCCCCCTCTTCTTTTTGTGCTACCCCACATTACCACAAAGGAGTTTTACCACTCCACCAATCCTCCGTTGCTAGATGACACATTTCTACATGCACAACTAATTAATACTACGGGTTTAACTTTATTCGACCTCAATCTTTAAAGAAAATACAAGGAAACTAAGATATGTTTCCTAAGATTCAATTCATATATAGATTAATTTTATTAAATAAAACACAACCCAATTTGATGTTTCACATCGTTCAATTTCTAAAATTACTAAAGAGAAATTTATTCTCACAATTTGCTTCCCGTCTACCACTATAAATAAATTATATATATATATATATATATATATATATTAACTATTCAATGTTGTAATATTTACGACGTCAAACGGGATCCACGGGTGTGTATTATTTGGCAACAGTGATCGGTTGGAGAGAGCCAAACGGCATATACTACTCGATGCTTGAAAATTACTAATTTGTAGGTCATGCGTTCATGCATGCATGCGTGCTTGCGTTGTGAAGCAGATGCTACTTAACTCATTGACCCGAGCAAAAGTCATTTAAAACTCGGCATGCAGTAAGGGGAGGAACTAAATTGACCTCATGGGTACTAAAATAACAAACTGAGAGAGAGAGAGAGAGAGAGAGAGAGAGAGAGAGAGAGAGAGAGAGAGAGAGAGAGAAGAGAGAGAGAGAGAGAGAGAGAGAGAGAGAGAGAGAGAGAGAGAGAGAGAGAGAGGAGGAGGAGGAGGAGGAGGAGAAGAAGAAGAAGAGAAGAAGAAGAAGAAGAAGAAGAAGAAGAAGAAGAAGAAGAAGAAGAAGAAGAAGAAGAAGAAGAAGAAGAAGAAGAAGAAGAAGAAGAAGAAGAAGAAGAAGAGATGCCGAGCATTTATAGGTTTTCCTTTCTTAAAAGGAAATGCTAAATGGATACATAGTTTCAATATATATTTCCGAGTGATGCATTAAATTTGTAATTCAGAATAATTAATTTGAATAAGACCTCAAATTTTAAAATTCACAAAAATACGTGGTATATTATTTTGAATATATATATTTTTCTTAATAAGCCGTGATATGGAAGTATACAAACAAACACAACACATATTTATAAACAGTGTCGCGTGGATGGATGGCTGACCAGTTATGAATCTAATCTGTCCATTAACACCATCTGTTCTTTAAAGAAAAAATAGTTTTGAGATAAACAGGGAAGACCCAATTATTTTATTTTAGAAATCGTGTTCCATGCATGCATCGGATGGTCAAGAAGCTTCTCTGCATTTCAACAATATTTTCTTTGGGAAAAAAATGATTGAACACCATGGTATCTTTATTAATCATCGTTTATTTCATGATGAATGATGGATAAAAAATTATCTAATTAATTAAGTCACAATCCATCATAAATTGAATAGTGATTATCACGAGTATGACGGCGCTATCCCATAAAAAAGTAGCATAAATATTAAACCCTTTTAGAGCAAGATTTCTTTTGATTTTCTTATTTTTTTACCTTTAGATGGAAGGACTAATTGAAAGGACTGAGGATTCGGTGGATCTAAAATAGGTCTATACATGTGAAAATATTAGGTGGAAAAAGGGTAAACGTTATAAAAATAATATAAATATGGAATAAAACAATAAAAATAATTACATGTATAATTTTACATATTCCATAATTACACGAATAAAACAACAAAGTTTTACGTTAGAGTAAGGAACAAAATAAATTAAACGGCACAAAAAGTACAACAAACATAAAAAATACTTCGAACTATGTAATAGAATGATAATTTATCACTAATATAATAAGAATACATGTTCAATGTAAAAGAGATACAAAATTTATCGTAACTAATAAAATTGAATCCATATTATCTATTATGATAAAAGAATAACTGTTATTATCTAATGAATTATTATCAAACCCAAAGGATCAAAACATCAAAATAAATTAGAAGTAAAAGAAATAATTGTGAAACAATAGCAAAGACAACTTGAACCTACTTTTTTAACAAATGATTAAATTAAGAACAGAAATAAATTACAAATGAACAAAATTCTACCATTGGACAAGTTAGATATTTAGAATATCGCTTTGATTATAATTTAACAACATTGCTTTCATTCGAATTGATAAAGTGTTAATAATCACCAACACCCATAAACTTGCACAAAAAAGAAAGACTCTACCACTCGAATCAACCTGAATCCAAACTAGCAATCAAAACCACGTGTACTCATCCGGCTCCCCACGTGTTACTTTAATTTAAAAGGTTAGGATATTTGTGAGGTATATTAATTTTCTATTATTATTTTATAATTTAATAATATATGTGCGGTGCCAAAATTAAGTTAGAAATTAGTAAATTAAGATAAATAAACACAAACGAATCACTATATAAGTAATGCCACTTAAGATGCCATCACAACAGCACGAGCTTGCTCGCCATGGGAAGTATTCCAGTGGACGCATTCCGGCCCTTAGACCCTGACGACTTCGCCGGCGAGTCCCATGCGGTGGTGGACTTCATCGCCGACTACTACCGTCGCATCGAGCAGTTCCCAGTCCGAAGTCAGGTCGAGCCGGGGTACCTGCGCAAGATTCTACCGGACCACCCTCCCATGTTTCCCCAGCCCCTGGACGCCATCCTCCAAGACATCAGCAAGGACGTCCTCCCGGGGCTCACCCATTGGCAGAGCCCAAACTTTTTCGCCTACTTCCAAGCGAACGCCAGCACCGCAGGCTTCCTCGGCGAGATGCTCTGCTCCGGCTTGAACGTCGTTGGCTTCAGCTGGATATCGTCCCCCGCCGCCACCGAGCTCGAGAGCTTGGTCATGGATTGGATGGCCAAGATGCTTAAGCTCCCGCCGGCCTTCCTCTTCTCCGCCGGCCAAGGCGGCGGCGGAGTGTTGCATGGGACCACGTGCGAGGCCGTCGTGTGCACCCTGGCTGCTGCTCGTGACAGGGCGCTGAGTAAGATTGGCCATGAAGGCATCACTAGGTTGGTGGTGTATGCATCCGATCAGACGCATTCCACAGTTCAGAAAGCGTCCAAGATTATCGGCATCCCGCCGTCCAACTTCCGCGTGATCCCCACTACCGCTGCGTCCGGCTACGCACTCACTCGTGATAGCGTCCGGGAGGCCATGACTGCCGACGTCGCTAGCGCACTGGTGCCACTGTATCTGTGCGCCACAGTTGGCACCACTGCGGTGGGTGCCGTGGACCCGTTACTGGAACTCGGCCAAGTCGCCCAGGAGTTCGGGGCTTGGCTGCATGTAGACTCCGCTTACGCCGGAAGCGCCGTCGTGTGCCCCGAATTCGGGCACTACCTCGACGGCGTCGAACTCGCGGACTCCATCAGCATGAACCCACATAAATGGCTCCTCACCAACATGGACTGCTGCTGTCTCTGGGTTAAGAACTCCAATGCGCTGGTGGACTCCCTGTCCACGGACCCTGAGTACCTCAGGAACAGCGCCACTGACGCGAAACTCGTGGTGGACTACAAGGATTGGCAGATTGCGCTGAGCCGTCGCTTCCGAGCTCTAAAGCTCTGGTTGGTCATCCGGAGGTACGGCATCGTTAACATAGTGGAGCACATCAGGAGCGACGTCGCCATGGCCAAACAGTTCGAGAGACTGGTGAAGAGGGACGAGAGGTTCGAGGTGCCCGTGACGCGGAGGTTCGCGTTGGTGTGCTTCCGGCTCCGGCCGAAATCGGATGGCGACGACGCCTTGGATGCCAACCGCAAGCTGCTGGACGCCGTGAACGCGAGCGGGCGCGCGTTCATGACGCACGCTGTGGTGGGCGGCATGTTCTTGCTCAGGCTTGCGATCGGCACAACCCTGACGGAGATGAGGCACGTCCAGGACACCTGGAAGCTGATTCAAGCAAAAGCCGACGAGATTGCTGGCCAGCTATGTTGATTCTGTTAGAGTTGGTGAATACTTCAGGGCCCCTTGTTTCTCACACCGGGTTCGCCCACGTGAGCTTAGGGGAATCTGAGTATTACCCAATTAACAGTATTGCTGGCGTACGAACGAAAGGGGGGGTTCGGGGGCCCCGCCCCCCGACGGCGGTCCCCCGAAACCTAGACGGGGTTTGGGCTTTTGTTTAGCCGGCCCGTGTGGTTCGGATTAGGTTTTTTCTCTGTTTGTTTGAGTTTTAAACCCGGTTTGGAGAGGCTATTAATAGCCTAATTTCTGATGTAATTTGGGGCGACGGCTGTAAACCTAAACGATATAGTGGAACCTCTTTGCAGGACGTAGCCCTCATCTCAAGGGTGAACCTGGGTAAATTCGTGTGTCTCCTCTATTTTTCTGCAATCTCTCTGCGATCTTCTCTCCTTGTTCTCGGATTTTCCCATCAATTGGTATCAGAGCACAGGTGGTTCGAGGAATTAGGGTTTATTCGAGATGTCAGGAGGATCGCGGATTGAGATAGAAAAATTTGATGGAACGCGATTTGATCTCTGGAAGATGAAGATGGAGGATCTTCTCTGTGATCGAGATCTTTGGACGACAATCGAGAAGGAGAGACCAGGCATGGAGGCGGCGAAGGTCGCGGACGAGGCCTCCTCCAGTCAGACAGATCCAAAGGCGATCGAAGAGTGGGATCGGATTGATAGAAAGGCGAAGGGTTTGATTCGGCTGTGTCTCGCGGATTCAATTCTTACGAATGTGATGGACGAACCTACTGCCAGAGATCTGTGGAGGAAGTTGGAATCCCTATATCAAAGTAAGTCGTTGGTTAACAAGTTATTTCTGAGAAAGAAATTGTACAATCTTCGGATGCAGGAGGGTGACTCGTTTTCTACCCATCTTTATAACTTTAACACGGTGATCAGTCAACTTGTATCAATCGGTGTTAAGTTTCAAGATGATGATAAGGCAATAACATTGCTCTATTCGCTGCCGGATTCATGGGACAATCTGATTGTTGTGATTGGTGGCGGGGATAAAGAACTTTCGTATGAAAGTGTATGTGTTGCCTTGTTATCAGAGGAAATACGGAGAAAGGGATCAGCAAGTTCTGGTAAAGAGGCGCTGGCGGCCAGAGGAAGGCAACCAGAAAGGAATCAAAATCAGAGAGGGAGATCCAAATCTCGTGGGTGTTCGAAGAGTAAGGATAAGAAGGTGCAATGCTGGAGATGTCAAGAGTGGGGCCATCTGAAGCGAGATTGCAAAAACAAGCCGGTTCATAAGAAAGAAGCTGAGTCAACCTCGGACAAAAAGGAGGCTGAGGCAGGAGATATGTATGTGGCTTCTGCATGTACGGCACAGTCAGATAAAGATGTCTGGCTTATCGACACTGGTGCTTCGTACCACATGACGCCTCATAAACACTGGTTCTGTGAATATGAGGAGTATAATGGTGGGGATGTCATGCTCGGAGATGACACTGCGATTCAGATTGTTGGACGTGGCAGGGTGAAGTTGATGATGAATGATGGCACAGTGAAGACTCTACCAGATGTGATGCATATACCACTTATGAGCAGGAGTTTATTATCTGTTAGTACAATGGCCGACTCGGGTGTTATATTCAGTTGCGATAAGGATTCGTGCAAGATGATCAGAGGGTCGATTGTAATTGCACGAGGGGTTCGCTATGGCACGTTGTACAAGTTGCTCGGAGAGACAATATCTGTGGGCTGCGGATTTATTTCTGAAGAGGCCAAAGAAGATGAAGACAGCAAATCTATGTTGTGGCATCGGAGATTAGGCCATATCAGTGAAAAAGGACTCTCCACTATAGCATCAAGTCAGATGGTAGAAGGAGTTCCGGATTGTTCTGTGGGCTTCGGGTTCTGTGAACATTGCCTCCATGGAAAACAGAACCGAGTCAGTTTTCAACACACAGGTTCAAGAGCAACGAAGATTCTCGAACTGATTCATAGTGATGTCTTTGGACCAACTCCGACTCCATCTATTGGAGGGTCCAGGTATTATGTTTCTTTTATAGATGATTTTCGAGATACAGTTGGATTTATTTTATCAAGAATAAATCAGATGTATTCGATAAGTTTCGAGAATTTAAAGTTTTGGTGGAAAATCAATTGAGCTGCAAGATCAAGGTCCTTCGTACAGATAATGGAGGTGAATTTTGTTCAGATAAGTTTGAGCATTTCTGCGTGGACAATGGTATTGCTAGGCAGAAGACAACTCCATATACACCTGAGCAGAATTGAGTAGCTGAAAGGTTAAATCGGTCACTCATAGAGAAGGCCAGATGTATGCTGAGTTGGGCTGAATTGGGGCAAGAATTCTGGGCAGAAGCTGTAGCCACAGCAAACTACCTGAAGAACCGCTCACCGACCTCATCAGTGAAGGATCAGACACCTTATGAGGCAATGTTTGGGAAGAAGCCAAATTTGTCTCATGTTCGGGTGTTCGGATGTGACGCATATGTTCATATACCCAAGGAAAAGCGGGGTAAGCTTGATAGTAAATCTGAAAAGAACATATTTGTCGAATACAAGGAAGTGATCAAGGGCTACAAACTGTGGAATCCAAAGTCAAGGACTATTGTTTACAGCAGGGATGTTGTTTTTCGTGAATCACGTTCCCAAGTTGAAGTTCAAAAAGGTGATGAACCTAAGAAAGTGGTAGTGCTTGAAGAAGATTCTGATTCTGAAACTTCAGAGGTGGATGCACAAGATACTTCAGTTGAGTCTGTTATAGAACCGGATCAAGAGGACTCGGTTAATGAAGTTGAAGATGCAGATTCAGATGAAGACCCAGATATTGGTACTACCATACCAGTTCTCAGGAGATCGACACGAGAAAGAAGATCACCTTTGAGATACTCTCTTAGTGCTCTGAGTTCGTTTCATGCTTTGAGCATCATCGGAGAAGAACCTAGTTCTGTAAAAGATGCAAGGTCTATGGATGATGCAAATCAGTGGGAGCTTGCTATGGCAGATGAGATGCAGTCACTGGATAAGAATGAAACATGGAGTTTGTGTAAATTGCCTAAGGATAGAAAGGCAATTGGTTGCAAATGGGTGTTCAAGCGAAAGCTGAAACCGGATGGGTCTGTAGAGAAGTACAAGGCGAGGCTGGTAGCTAAAGGGTACTCTCAGGTTGAGGGAGTCGACTATGATGAGATTTTTTCTCCCGTGGCGAAAATGACTTCAATCAGATTTGTTCTATCTCTGGCAGCAGCATATAATCTTGAGGTAGAGCAGATGGATGTGAAGACGGCATTCCTTCATGGGGACTTGGAGGAAGAGATATATATGAGGCAACCAGAAGGCTTTGAAGTTCAAGGTAAAGAAAAGCTGGTGTGCAAATTGAAGAAGTCTTTGTATGGATTGAAGCAGTCGCCAAGGATGTGGTACCAGAAGTTTGATACGTACATGCTCGAACTCAAGTTTGTACGTTCAGATTCAGATCATTGTGTTTATGTGAAGAGAGTTGGAGATCAGTTTGTCATTCTTACATTGTATGTGGATGACATGTTGCTGATTGGAAACAGTATGAAGATGGTGAATTCAGTGAAGGGTTTGTTGGCCAAGAAGTTTGAGATGAAAGACTTAGGGCCAGCGAATTTTATTTTGGGTATGCAGATTAGAAGGGATCGTCAGAAGCGAAAGTTGTGGCTAGGACAGGAGAAGTACATAAATGAAGTGTTGAAGAAATTTAACATGTCGGACTGCAAGCCAGTGGGTACTCCTATGTCTCTAGGAACCAAACTTTCTGCAGAGCAATGCCCGAAGACGGATGAAGAAGCTGAAGAGATGGATCGTGTGCCATATGCAAGTGCAGTGGGCAGCTTGATGTACGCCATGGTTTGCACGCGTCCAGATATAGCCCAAGCAGTGGGAGTCTTGAGTCGGTATATGTCTAACCCAGGCAGGGAACATTGGAATGCTATCAAGAGAGTTTTCAGGTACCTTCGTGGAACTTCAGATTTTGCTTTGTGCTTTGAAGGTGCGGGAAAATGAAAGATGCTTGATATTGTGGGCCATGTAGATGCTGATTGGGGTGGAGACATTGATAGTAGACGGTCCACTAGCGGATATATTTTTACATTATTTGGGGCTGCACTAAGTTGGATGAGCAAGAGACAAAACGTGGTAGCACTTTCTTCTACAGAAGCAGAATATATGGCTCTTACTCATGCTGCAAAAGAGGCCATATGGCTACGGCGATTGTGCTTGGAGCTCGGATTTGAGCAAGGTGCTATAGAGATGAGATGTGATAATCAAGGTGCTATTCAGTTAGCTAAGAATCCCGCATTTCACTCACGCACAAAGCATATTGACATCCAATACCACTTTATTCGGGAAAAGGTGGAAAAGAAAGATGTTCAGCTTGAAAAGGTTGATACAACAGAGAATAGTTCTGATTTTCTGACTAAAGCAGTTACAGGTGTAAAGTTTGAGTGGTGCTCTACTGCTGTCGGATTGAAGAAGAATGTTGCTGGCAAGGCTCTCATTGGTGTGAAGTATCCACCAAGTGGGAGAATGTTAGAGTTGGTGAATACTTCAGGGCCCCTTGTTTCTCACACCGGGTTCGCCCACGTGAGCTTAGGGGAATCTGAGTATTACCCAATTAACAGTATTGCTGGCGTACGAACGAAAGGGGGGGTTCGGGGGGCTCCGCCCCCCGACGGCGGTCCCAATTAACGGATTAGGTTTTTTCTCTGTTTGTTTGAATTTTAAACCCGGTTTGGAGAGGCTATTAATAGCCTAATTTCTGATGTAATTTGGGGCGGCGGCTGTAAACCTAAACGATATAGTGGAACCTCTTTGCAGGACGTAGCCCTCATCTCAAGGGTGAACCTGGGTAAATTCGTGTGTCTCCTCTATTTTTCTGCAATCTCTCTGTGATCTTCTCTCCTTGTTCTCGGATTTTCCCATCAGATTCAAGTTCAATTGTCGTTAAATTGACGTCCACAAATTGTGTGGGCTTATGTATCTAAATTCAGTTGTTTATATTTTATATCTTTCACGTTGCAGTCTTTTTTTTTTTTAAAAAATGGAGGTTGATCTTTTGAATCGCAATTGACGTATCCTGCAATTGTAAGATTTGATACTTTGAAACTTTTTTAAGTAATTGATAGCTTGATTTTGTGGATCAAGTTACATTTGAATCTTATATGTTTTCCAAGGTTTACTTTTGGCTCTTGAAAACGAGTTCAATGAAAGTGATGAAATAAACTTTTATCATATCACACACACAATAATATACAATAGATTACACAAAAACTAATTAACTGATTACTTATATAAATAACCATTTTGACTGTTAAAGGATATCGAATAATTTAATAAATTATTTGCAATAAATTGATATTAAAACAAATTTTAAATGCATCAGAAAAAAGAATGAACATTTAAAAAATTTCAAGATAAAGAAAAAATAACTTACATTTGAAATAGAATAATAAAACATATGGAATAGAAAAGAAAAATATAATTACCCAATTGATATTTTTAGATTTTAAAAGCTAAGTGCAATTATTATCTATAGTTAAAATAATACTGAACAGAAAAAACTTGAGCCAAAATTTTGAAAACATAGGTAAAGTAAATTCTCACATCATTATAAAATCACAATATTAAAATATTTCCTAAATGAAAAGGGTCGAATCATATATGTATATATGTATGTAGATGTATGTTCAAATGTGTGGAGTTACGCATAAGTAAGAATTCGACTTGCATATGTATGCTCAAAATTCAAATGTGTGGACTTATATATCAGTCACAATTCGATTTTCTTAACTTTATCAATTCAATTGGAAAACTCTTGTAGTTTCCAATAAAGATTAGCGTACCATTTTTCTAATTATACTACTTGTCTCATTCATTTAGATAAGAATTAACAATGAACCATAGTGACAATATTAATATATCTTATTACTTAAGTCATCTATCTTTGTCTTTTTTTTTCCTTTAGTGTAACAAGACTCGATCCGAGAGTATAGTATATTATTAATAAAATAAACAATAAGATCAATATTATAAAAAAATAATTAATAATGACAAATATCATAGTTAACATAATTAATAAAATAAATATATATTTTCCATTGTCAGAATCCGATTTGTGCTAAAGGAAACTTTGGTCCTGTCCCTTTGTTACTTATTCTGCTATGTTCCGATAGAATTCAGGTTAGGCGTATCTCGGACTCGGGTCGGATCGACTTTATTTCTCTACTCTCAATCTTTAAGTCTGACGGGACCAGAGGGGAATTAATTGAAATTCGATTTGGATCATGTGTTTATGGAACTTGAGTCACGCGAGCCCAAGACTTGGGCCAAGCTCTATGAACTCGGTCTATATTTTTTAAAACATATTTGCACTCATAAAATTTGGGCCATGTACTGCAAAATATGGGTCGAGTTTCATAGATCTCCATGAAGTTGTATTACATGACTTCGTATAAGGAGAAGAGGATGACTTTGTATAGAAACAAAGGCTCTCGGGTGTGAAAAAACTCAAGTACATCTATAAGGGTCTATTATATGTTTTTGGTGAAGTTTAATCTCAATTGGATTCAAGTAATTTTGAACTAATCTATTTTTATTTTAAAAGTTTTATAAAAACCCTAAAAGGATTAATTCGGATTAAATAAACTTTAATCCCTATCTTAATTCCAACTCCACTCAAATAGCTTCTTTATCTATTAATGCCCAATTAATCTTTATCAAAATTAACTAATTACATATTATTATTACCTCATAATTTCCAAAATAAACTAATTAAAAATTATTTGTTTAAATCTTAGAATAATTGGGGGTCGCAAAAATGAATTGTGTTTGATGGATGTGTCAAATATCAGACTGAATAAGAAGTTGCACATCGCCATGCAAAATAGCTCATATCCTTCACAAAATGGTATGTGTTGTCTCACAAAAATGAAGATTCACTCTCAATGAATGATATTTAATTAGTGGCATATCGAAATGCATTGCCTGTGTAATAAAACATTCATGGATCTGGGTTCTCTCTTAAATAGGGCCATAAATTCACTTTCCATTCATCCAAGCTATGAGTTCAGAGCTTCAATGCAAAAGCGACAAGACAATCTATGGCTATCTACTCGATGGACATTTGTCCAGAAGTGTTTTGAAGTCCAGGAGTTATTTTTTTTGTTACTCTTATTTCTTCATTTTAATTATGTCAATCTTTCTACTTAAGAAGTAGAGTCCCACCCAGAATAAACTTTGTTGAACCCTGCTAGATCTTTAATATACTATTATTTTGAATTTATTAGAATTTAAATGATTTGATGTGATCTTTCGAGCTGTGTTCTCTATTTTATCTTAATTTTAATAAATTGATACTATCGAATTGGATTCATCGGACTCCTAGATAATGAACTTTTTGTTTATGAATAAAGTTTTGCTATCCTATCTTTACATAATTGATTGAGGTGTTTTTGAGATAGAATTGCATCATTAATAAATCTTAGGTAAAACTAGTTAGAAATTATTTCGGTTGAACAAATGCTATCTAATACTTAGATAAAATAGTTAAGCCCTAAATTGAGTCATTTATCTTCAATCATCCTTTCCCTTGTAATTTGGATTTGTTTTATATATTCCAATTGATGGGGTGCTAAGTTAGACCCTATCCTTATCTTATGTGGACAAACTTTTATTGATTTACTTTGACTTTTGATTGGATTAATCCTTCATTTTTAAATCCTTCTTTTCTTCTTTCAAACATATCTTATTCATTTCTAGGTAATTTAAGATAAAATACAAGATAAACTAGTTCTCGTGAGTTTAACACTATCACTTTTGATTATTTATAATTGGACCTTGTACTTTTGCTAGTATTTTGTGCATTACTTTATGTCGCATCAATGGCTTCAAGCAATTGTCCTAATAGAAATAAATTCATATATGCATATATAATTATTCAATTATACAAGCTTAATCTCACTTTTAAAAATATTGACATATATTATTTTTCATTTATTTCCATATAACATATGTTCATATAAAGCATGAACTAAAGAAGGTTAAAATTTTAACTTGACATGTTCAACATGTGTTTCAATATGTTTATCCAAAGGTATAAATAATCACACAATCATGTGATCAAATAAATATGTGAATCTTGCCAATTAAGGATTGACATAATATGTAAGATTGATTTTATAATCCTTGTGGGTGATCAAAGATACATTGTATAATGTCACTTATGCCTTCACTTTCCATTTGGCTACTTGAAAGTATCAAGATTTTATTAAATCCTCTCACTTATGCAAATAGGCATTATTGAAATAAATAAAACATTACAAGACACGATGTGTAGCTTTTATCATTTATGCACCGCACCGCAGATGTCTCACCGAGAAGGAGTGTTTTCCATATTAGGTAACAAAATCAGAATATGTCATGAGTTTGGGCAGGTTTAGCTTATTTTCGCATTCCTTGGCCCGGCTTAGTTTAATTAACAGGTCAATGATAAGCTTGATTAGTTAAATACATAATGTGTTTGGCCAGGTTTAGCTTTCTCTGGCATTCGTTGAACCGGCTTATTTTAGTTAACCAGTCTTGTCATATTTTAATAATAAGCTTGTGTCTTTTTTCCATATTTTTACATTATTTTCGACTACTTTGTCTCGATTTGTTCAATTTATTTTCGAATCTGGAAAGTTTCTTTTTCAACTTTTCTTCCAGCCTCTTCCATTACAATATTTTTAATTATTTCTACGGTAAAATTCGTCATAAATCTTGTGAAATTCATAGAAAAATCAAATTTTTTATTAACTTTTTGGATAGAAATTTATTAACTTTTTGGATAGAAAGACAACCGTAGAAAATTTCTCATCGGTAATAATTTTTCGACGAATGTACAAATCTGTCGATATTTTCGACGGAAACACTTGTCAGAAATTCCAAAAGCAGTTGTCGGAGACGATTGCTTCCGGTCGAAGGTTCTGACCGGACTCAAACTTCGAATTAGCCGAATTTGCAGGGCCGATGTAGCTTGTGGGCAGCCGAATTTGCTGCAGGCGGCCTTATCGGTCTTATTCCATGGGATCGGGCAGCCGAATTTGCTGCAGGCGGCTTTATCGGTCTTATTCCATGGGATCGGGCCTGCACATCAAACGTAATTATCTAGAAAGCAAAACGAATGTTTTTTAGATTATATACTCCTATATAACTTATATGCAATGGAAATATAATCAAATATTTAATTGAAGTATGAGGATGTCATTTTCTAAATTATTTCTATTGTAAGATGTGCACACATTTATTTATATGCAAATCATATTGCGACCAAATATATTTTTATGAAAAAAAAAGATAACATGACATTGTATATTTTTAAATTTTTTATTCATTTTATAAATTCAAAACATGATGTGGTGTAATTAAACAATATATGAATTTTAACATATAAAAATATATTTTTTCCAATTTATTTTTTTTACTCTAAAAAGAAATAACTTTAAACACTCGGACTCGAGTCTCTATTATGAAAAACATATAACTGATAATTGGAGCATTCTTTTAAAAATATAAAATAAATAATGTTCATCTTCCTTATAGCTCAAGCTTTTAAAAAAAATCAGGTAGCACATCAAATTTGGTGTAATATCATAACGTTAAGAGTTCAAACATCGTTAAGCTCTTATTAAAAAAAAAATTCTCCATTTATTGTCCATGTGATGGGCTAGGTTATACCAAAATTGTTAGCAACCCACACGCGAAGGGGAGTGTTAAGAATATTAAGTGAATGATGTTTCTATTCCTAATAACTTAACATTTTAAGAAAATTAATTAGCACATCAAATTTGAGACACTCAAGGTAACTGAGAGAGGCAAAAACCTTAGGACTAAGTGGAGTTCTAGAAATTAAAAATGGGGTACATGGAGTCCCATGATGTCGCCGAACAAGACTATTAAATTGGACTTCTCTTTCATCTATTAACTCTTCCTGGCATAGCTTACTTAATCCCTTGTCTCCTTTGTCGAGGTGCATGATGCCTTATGGAGCATGGCCCCTGGTAAAGACCTGACGACTTCACGACAATTTTTATCAAACCTATTGGGAAATTGTGGGCCATAGGCTCACCACTTCTATCCAAGAAAAAATTTTCCTTCAAACACATTTCCTTCTGCTTAGTCCTCATCCAAACACATTTTCATCCGCAAAAAAGATAGGCCTCAAAGTGTTCGTGATTATCGCCTCACATCCTTGTGTAATGTCATTTACCAAATTACATCTAAAATTTTAGCCAACCGCTTATGACCAACTTTGCTTGATCTTATCGACCAAGCTTAGTCTGCATTTATACCTTGCCACTCTATATAAGACAACGTATTCACCCATTCATTGTCTAGGGGTAGAAGAAGCACATACTAATCAAGGCAGATATGGCTAAAACTTTCTTCAGGTTACTTGGGCTGCTATCGAACGTGTGCTAAACCTAATGAATTACCATGTGACTTTCATTACATGAATTATACTGTGTGTTCGCTCACCAATATTTACATGCTCTATCAACGGTGTAGATTCCTTGTCCTTTAACCTTTCTCAAGGTGACCCAATATGTCCATACTTAAACATGCTATCTACACAAGTTCATTCCTCCCTTCTGAATCAACAAATCAGTTCATGGTCTATTAGGCCATTCACTATTGTCAATTTCTCCATTAGTCATATTCCCTTCGCTAAGGACCTCCTTCTATGCATAAACGCCACCAGAGCCTCCTATAAAAATATACTTCTAACCCTCAAATTATTCTTTTACCTTACAAATCTCCAAGTCAATCCCAACAAATCAAATATCTACTTCCCACCTGCCCTCTACAACAGACGTCGAAACCTCATCTATGATATTTTGGGACTCTCGACGGGTATCTTCCCATTCACTTATCTTGGCACTCCCATATCCCCTCGGCCCCTTACACTACATGACCGGGGCTACCTTGCAGAGAAGGCCTTAGCCCGATTCACCTGTTGCAGTTGAACAACTTTATCCATTGCAGGTCAAGCAACCTTGATAAAATCTGTCCTCGACACACTTTCCATCTTATCTCTTAGTGCAATGCCAATCTCCGCTAGAACCCTAGAAATTGTGGAGTGACTCTCCCGTACCTTCCTCTAGGATCCTGGCTCTGGACGACACGATGTCCACCTTGTTGACTGACGCATCGTTCAACTACCATGCCGGGATCTGCTACCTCACTAATGTCTGACAATCCTTAATTGTAGAAAGAGTTCTTGATATCCTTAATAATAGACAAACTCCTTGGACCCAACTTGAACTTAGTGAACATGGCCAGCCACTCCTGGCGGCTGATAAACTCCTCTGTCTGTGCCCAATCCTGGAAACTCATCTTGGATACCATTTCCCTAATCTGCCTTGGTCTCATGAAGTATAATGGTTAGTTCCACCACCTCCATCTTATGGACCCATGGATCTTCTCCATCCTTGTGCAATGGAAACCTATGTTTATCAACATCAACTCTCCAATACTCAACTCGATAGTATTCAATCTACTTTCCAAAGGCCACTAGAATCATTTGGTGCTCTCCATCATCTTTGATCTTGCTTTATGTGATGCCATTGAACCTATTTACGTTCCTCTTACAGTCGATTATTTATGCGTGGATATGGGTGATGGATACCCATGGGCACGCAACTGCCATATTTGTATACCAATTTGTTAGTCAGCATACCCTATGTCCTCTGTCGGATAGATGACATGCATGGTCTTTAGTGTGGAACATTTTTGTGGTGCCTCGAATTCATTTTTTTTTTGGAAAAGCCCCCCTACATGCATGGGTAGGGGGATTTTAATTGCTACACTTGTGACTTTCCACACAGGACTCGTGTGATTTTGTCCGACCATTGATCCACTCTGTTGCCTATGTTGTTAGGCCCCATAAAACATTTCACACCTATTTTTCCCATGCTCGTTGCAACTCTGGGCACTCCTTTAGACTAAACTTCAGTGTATCTTCCATTTCCTCCATCTGTGGACCTCTGGAGCTTGGGCATTTGAAGGATCTAATTTGGATCAACAATCTACTTCTATGTTGATGGCATCATTGTGCATTGCTTGTGCGGTATCTGGATGTACATGAATGATGCACAATTTAGATCTCTCCATGCAACTGTTGGTACGATTTGAGTATGAGCGATCACTGCCTACTCTGATTATGCTAATCTCCATGCACCTAAGGCACCACTATCTCCCATCCTCCCCCGCGGCTCCATTAGAGAATCTTGGGAGCCTCCCACCCCTATGTTGGTTTGCCTCAATTTCGATGCTTCCTTTGTGAGCTTGGACTAGGTGGGAAGTGCAACATATCTCTTAGGAATTGATACGGGTCATTTTCTTTTTGTAGGTGCTGTTGCTCTCTCTGTGGGATCTATCCTCGAGTTGGAGGCACATGCACTTTTAATAGGCATCCACAATTGTGCTCATTGTGGAATCACCGACCGCTATGACTTGGCCATTCTTGTGAAAGCAATCTTATCTCCTGATTGTTGCCCCTGGACAATAAAAGGAATCCTACATGATATTCGACACTTATTAGAATAAGAAATGATAATCATGCTATTGACTTTTTTGCTTTTTTTTGATATAGTTCCACCTCCCGTAGTGATCTAGTATCTATATCAGGACGTTGTTCCAGCTCATATTAATAGATAAATTTTCAAATTTTTTTAAAGAAACCTCCTCTGGTTGGTAGTCTTCCAATGAATTGCAGATGTGGTTCTTTCATAGCACAACACGAAGAATCTCGAAATCAAGCTCATAAACTTAAACAACAACACCTTTGCTCATATTCAAACAAGGAAAAAGAAACTCCTAGCAAGCTTGAAAGGTAACAGAAAGCAGCACTACAGGGAAGATTCAATGCTTTCATATAGAAATTGGAGCACTAATTATGTGCAGATCTGGAGATGACACTCGCCCAAGAAGAGATGTATTGGTATCATGCCTATCGGTAAAGTTTGGTGATAGGAATACCAAATACTCTTACTTGTGCAATGACAAAAAAAGAGAGAATTTAGGTGTCCCGTCTAAAAACACAATTTGAAGATTGGATAAGTGACCCAACTGAGCTAGAAGCTATGGAACTTGACCACTTCAAAATGCAGCAAGGTGTTAAAAGAAGGGTGGGTGCATGGGTGTCACCCGCCACCTCACTATTGCCCTTGTCCCCGACCTTGATTCTTGGGGTGGGATTAGTTTTATCCTCACTCTCGAATTTCTACTATTTTATTTACAAGATAATTAATAAATATAAAAATAATAAGATAAGTATAAAAAATAATAAATATATACCAAGTCATTGAAATATAACTAGTTAAAACTAATACAATACAATATTTTATTATGCATGTATTAAAAATCACATATGATATTTAAAAAAAAAATAAAATTATTAAATTAATATTAAAATTTTAAAATAATAAAATTTTCAAAGATCAAGGTATATGGGGTTGAAGGTATGTATTTCCATTTTGATCACGTGACCATTTTTTGCTCCTCTCTTGCCCCCGCAAGGAGAAAATTTGTAGCGTCCCGAAATTCGACCCGTCACATGGCGAGATCTCCTCTTGGTCACTACTTTTTTGGTCTTTCTTTGACTCTTTTGTTGATCCAACAATCAAGGAAAGTGCTGAGACATAAGCGGAAGACTTATCAAATAAAATAATACAACAATAGAAGAAAATGCGGAAGCAAAATTGATAAGTATGTCAAACTGTCTCGATCTCAAGCAAAGTGCGGAAGCAAACGATACATCCCACGGTCTCAAGCAAGAAAAGTCAAAGTACGAGTACTAAACATAGAACAACTTGAGGTCAACCATGACCTGATATGTCCCATCCAGATAGATATATCATCTAACATAACGTATAAACATACAACTCGTACTAGACTCGACCATAACCATATGCACATGCCACCCGAATTGTAGTCGCCGCGCACACCAACATGTCACGAGTCATCATGTACCTGTGAGAATCACACAGAGGAGCAAGGTTAACCGTTAGCATAACGTTAAGTGTGAATTCATATAAATCATGGATCAGTTGTGCCAGAATAAGTTCGAAGTGATAATAAAGATCAAATGTAAGAATGAATCATAAGAGAGAAACAAGATTCTTGCATTTTCATTTCCTTTCTTTTCCCATATTCAATTTCATGTTCATCATTCGCGTTCATCATCCATATTCTTAGTTTTTATACATATTCATGTTTTGTATTCATAGTCACAAGGACAAAGTCATTCCTTTCATCTTTTGACCATTTATTCTTTCATACATTCATTCTTTGGAAGTGCATGCATTTTACAAACTTGCATTTAGACTTATTTTGTGTAATCTACTCATAGCATGCATCCATTTTTAAATTTATTTCTTTGAATTCTTTGAAGTAGCCATCTACCTCTAATTGGTGTGATTTTGCAGGAATTATTAATGAAAATGGTGGAGGTACAAAAGAAAAGAAGAATAACGCCAAACAGAGTTTGATTTTATGCTGAAAATATAATAAAACACTTTTCACGTGTCATTACAGAAGTCTCACGATCCTAAATAGTGCGGCTCACGCCTTGCAATATGACATTCACGGTTCTCATAGAATTGTTTTGCAGATGTCTATACGTTTCACGGATCGTGAGTATCGCCTCACGAGTCATGAAACAGGCTTTAACGCTCAAATCACTCGTCCTCACGGACCTGGTAGCAGCATTTAGGAGTGTTCAGTGGGTCAGGTTGACCCGCGAACCCGATGGCCTAACTCGACCCGACCCAAACCAGTTTGGATCGGATTGGATCCGTGGTCGTGTCGGACCCAACCTGACCCGATCTCAACCCGACCTTGGGTCGAGTTGGGTACGGGTCGGAATTTTTCGACTCAAGTTGACCTTATCTGACCCGACCCGAAGACCCGATATTTTTTATTTTTTTTTAAATTTTCAATCTATATTTTGTACTAAAAAATAAAAATATTAAAATAAAATATTTTAAATGTGTAAAAAATATATAAATGTTTAACACATTATTTTATACTTTTAAAATAAATATTATATCATATATTTTATATTAAATAATAGAAAAGGTAAGTAAAAAATTTTTAAAAAAAGAAAAAATGATGGTCATGTAACCCGACCACTTAACCCAAACCGAGTCAGGTTAGATCGGATCCATCACTTCAAAGAGGGCCAACCCGACCCCATCAAAATCGGGCGGGTCGGGTTGGGTCCGGGGTCGACTCGGGTCAAACCCGACCCGTGAACACCCCTAGTAGCATTTGATGAATCACGGTATCACGGGCCGTTAGATATTTCTAACAGCCGTGAGGACCAAATCTCACACCGATCATCGCTTTTCACGGACCGAACGACTCCTAGTTCACGCGAAGACAACTTACGAGCCATATTTCATGGCCGATATAACATGATTTTCACGTATAGTAGAAGTCTCATGGATCCTAAAACGAATCAGATTTTAAAGTATTTTAACAGGCCGTTAGACGTTGATAACATGCTGTTACACTCCCTAGAAATTACCATCACTCACCGTTACATTATTTTTACGGATATTAGAGAAAGTGTGAAATAAGCAACCATCAACTAACGGGTCGTGATCAATTCTTAATGGGCCATTACATGCCGAAGAAATCTCAAAGAAAAATTTTAACGGGATGTCACAACTTCTTCACGGATATCACAAAATGATCTAGCATTTCAGGTTCAAGGTACACGGGCTGTTAACAGTTGATTACGGGCCATGAAACCACATAAGTTGTGCAATCACAAAGAAAGTCGCCTGAATCACAACCGTGAGATCCTTCTCATGCCTTGTGAAGGCAAGAAAATTCCAAATCCAACTCTGATTGCGCCGTTAAATTTTCTACAAGGGGCGTGACAGACATCAAATTGGGCACATAAACATATTTTCGGAAGAATTTTCAACGCACAAGGATACCAACTCCTACCGTATGTTCTAGGGATCAATTGGAAACTAATTTAACTAGACAATTCAGAGTTTTATAAGGCAAAACTTTCAAAATCAATAGGACTTCGAATTTACCTTATTTCACATGGAAAATGTTTCTGTTTGTTCCCAAACCACTTGGAAACCGGAGACCATATAGAAAGATACTCTAGCAGCCAGAGATGATCATGCTAGGACTTGCAACCGAAGTTTTCAAGCCATGGACGAGAAGAGCTTCTAAAGAATGAAGGAAAAGACTTCTGCGCAGTAGGAGTTCGTGCGAGGATTGAAAAGACTCGTGTGAGGATTGCGTAGGAGTTCGTGCATAGTACTTCTTGTTCTACATAATGTTGGGATGATGATTTAGATTTTCGTGTCTTATCTATCTATTATAGTTCTTTGGATTATTAGTATAATTTTATCTTTCTATTTTAGTTGCAAAAGTTTTACTATATGAACAATTTCTGATTACTGCTTAATCAAATAATTAGTTTAGTTTTTATGAACATGGTTGCTATACCTAATGCTTTTCTTCAGAATTTAATGATGTCTAAAATGATTATTGACTGAATAGTGTAATCAATCCTTAATTCATAATTTTTGTTTGAATTAATTTTAACTCTTATGTTAAAGCAATACATATCATGATCTAATAGAATCAGTATGAAATATTAGATCGTGCGGTTTACCTAAATTGATTCGTACGGGCGATTGTGTAATTTAGGGATTACAACACAGCATCTTAAATGCAACATAACCGAGGGCATCTCCGTGCGGAATACTTTCAGATTATTCTTGTATCAAGATATTTGATTTACCTGTGTAGAAGATCATATATTTAGTGTTCTTAATCCATCTAAAAACTAAATATGAGCTTCACACTTATACATGATTTTATAGAAATTACAGATTGATCTTATCATTATTGATCATCCTAAGGACTTATGCATCGTTAGTTTCATATTTTACTTTTCTATTATTCTACTTTCTGCACATCTTTTATCCAGAATTTTATGTCGTCTTCTATTAGCTTCTGAGATTTGATATATAAGTAAACTAGTTCCTTGTGGGATCGATAACCTATACTTTTCACTTTATTACTTGAGCGACTAGTGCACTTGCTAGCTTTACTGTTATCAATTTTCGCATCAAAGTTTTGGCGTCGTTATCGGGGAACTATTCTTTACTTTCTACTCTTATTTTGCGCTACTTTGAGACTCTTTACTTTATGTTTCCTTTTCATTTGGTGGTTGTGCAGATTTCCAAGCACGATTCATTCACAAGCCATATAATCTGGAGCCTTTGGACTGTGACACTCAACATAACACTCAAAGTTCCAAAGCTCTTCTGGAATTTGATCTTGAAATCAAACGAACAGTGCAGCTACTACGAAAAAACACGATGGCTGAACAATAAGAACACCACCGAATTGAATAGGAATGATGCCAAGTTGAACAAGAAGATGAAGAAGAACTCAACATAAGGGATTATGTTTCGGCTAAATGTTCAAGCACAAACTCCTGCATCGTGATTCCAGCAATCACAACAAATAACTTCGAATTGAACCCCGCCATTACTCGCATGATTGGAGCTTTCCATAAGAACTCTATCATCTTGATAAATTTCTACGCATTTGCATCACTTTTAAGAGTCCAAATGTTTCTGTGGATGCATCTCCCTTAACTTTATTTCCCTTTTGTTTACGAGATAAAGCATTCACTTGGCTGAAAACTCTTCCTGCAGAACCAATAAAATCTTGGGCTCAACTTGTAGACAAGGTCATCAACAAATATTGCCCAACTCAAAAGACAACAAAGTTGAGAAATGAACTCAGATCTTTTCGACAAGATGACGATGAAACGCTGTATGAGGCGTGAAACAGATTCAAGGAACTTTTGGCCGGGGTTCCTGACAATCGAATTCCACTATGGGAAAAACTTGAAGGTTTCTACAATGGTTTGCGCCAAGCTGATAAAGACAAGCTAGACTCTTCAACTAAACGGTCATGGGCAAGATGAAGTCACAAGAAATATATGATCTTAACGATGACGTGGTCTTAAATTCATGACAATCTAAATGCAACCAGCAGAGAAGAGGAGTAAATAAAGATGAAGGTGAATTAGTAGTGGCTCAATTGGAGTCACTAAATAAAAGGCTTGAGATGCTTTTGAACCGTAACAATTCCTATGATCTTTGTGGAGGAGGACACCCAATTTTTGAATGTTCAGGTGGTAATTATTCTAATCAAATTGAAAATGCTTACTATGTTTCCAATTCCTCTTTCAAGTCCCCACCATTGGAAAATTCTTACAATTCAAATTGGCATAATCATCATTTATTTTCTTGGAGACAAAACACAAGACAACAACCACTTCCACAAAACAACTTTCAACGATAACAATTTTAGCAACCACTCTATCCACAATCATATGTTGAAATGAAGCCGAACTTGGAAGAATTGATGTCGAAGTTTATGACAACAGTGGAAACCAAGGTTTCCAATCAAGATACTTCTATCCACAATTTGTAAATTCAATTAGGACATATAGCAAACGTTCTTGTTGGACGTACACCGAGCGTTCTTCCAAGCAACACAAAAAAAAATCCACAAGAAAAAGCCAAAGCTATCTCTTTACGAAGCGAAAAAACTCTAGTATGAATACACAAGCATTAAAGCCACTATCAAAGCATCACATGATCCCATTATTAATGAAGAAAGATCCACACTTCCAAGTCCTAGTTCTAAAGGAAAGGAGCCAACAACTACCGAGATACCAAGCAAATTGAGAAATTTGTCTTTCCCATAAAAGCTACACAATGATAAGCAATTCTCTCGCTTCATTGAAATATTTAAACAATTGTACATTAACATTCCTTTTTATGAAGCATTACAACAGATGCCCAGCTACACAAAGTTTCTGAAAGATGTCTTATCTCACAAACGCAAGATCGATATTGAAGGAATCGTAAAAATGACACCCCAATGTTGTGTAGTTTACAAGGAAAATCTTCCAACTAAGATGGGTGACCCGGGCAATTTTACCATACCTTGCACAATTAAAGATTATCATTGTGCCAAGGCTCTTTGTGACCTTGGAGCAAGCATAAATTTAATGCCTTCTTATGTCTTTCTAAAGCTAGGTTATGGAGAACTTGTTCCCACTTCTGTGTTATTTCAGATGGCTAATCAATCGATAAAGAAACCAAAGGGATTGCTAGAAGATATATTGGTAAAAGTAGACATTCATCTTTTCAACAGATTTTGTGGTAATGGATATAAATGCTGGACCAGAGGCTCCTATCATATTGGTATGCACATTCTTGGCTACGAGCAACATCTTCGTTTTGACATGAATACCTCACTTCAAAATGCTATGGATTATTCCTTATGTTCTTCATATTTCACTATAGATAGTTTGGAAGATGAAATTCATGATATCGTTTCTAACGTCGTCAACGATCCCTATACAAGTGTCGAAGATACTATTGAAGAAGAGACAACAACTGAGATACGAAATCCTGATAAAGAAGAGATCACAATTCAGCAAGAAGAACTTACATTCTCATCGCCGAAACTTGAACTTAAAGAACTTCCTTCACATCTGAAATATGCCTTCCTTGAAAATGATATATTCCCTATTATTATCTCTTCCTCTCTTACAAATGACATGGAACGCCGACTCCTGAAGGTGCTGAGAACTTACAAGAAGGCCATAGCATGGTCTATCTCGAATATTAAAGGAATCTCACCTACCATTTGTCAGCGCAAAATCTTGACGGAAGCGGATGGACACCCTATGGCTCAGTTTCAATGAAGACTTAACCCCGCACTGAAGGAGGCCGTTAGAAAAGAAATCATTAAGCCACTTGATGCCAGGATCATCTACGTCATTTTAGATAGTACCCAAGAAAGGAGGTATGACGGTAGTTAAAAATAAAAATAATGAACTTATTCCATAGAGAACTGTGACCGACTGGTGTGTATGCATTGATCATCGTAAATTAAATGATGCCACACGCAAGAATAACTTTTCTTTCCCCTTTATTGATCAAATGCTTGAGCGTATTTCAGGTCACAACTTCTATTGCTTTTTAGATGGATATTTAAGAATCAAATTGTAGTTGCACCCGAAGACTAGGATAAAATTTTATATTCATATGCCCATATGGACCTTTTCTTATTGAAGGATGCCGTTCGGACTTTGCAATGCTCCAGCAACCTTTCAACGTTGCATAATATCAATTTTTACTGATATGAACGAACTAATCTTTGAAATTTTCATGGATGATTTCACCGTCTTCGAAAACTCTTTGGACTACTGTTTACATAACTTGTACTTGGTCTTCTAGAGATGTGAGGAAACTAATCTCATTCTGAATTGGAAAAAATGTCATTTCTTCTTTTCCCATATTCAATTTCATGTTCATCATTCATGTTTATCATTCATATTCTTAATTTTTATTCATATTCATAGTCATAAGGACAAAGCCATTCCTTTCATCTTTTGACCATTTATACTTTCATACATTCATTCTTTGAAAGAGCTCTTCATTCTTTTAGGGAATACCATTGTCGGCACCGTGAGGTGCAACTATCTAGACCATGCCAGTGGGGGATAGCCAGCTCTGTTGAGCGGGATGATAGGGCAACATCTATAAGAGAGACTCCCATCTAGATAGGAAAAATGATAACCCGTGAGGAAGTGCCTCACACAAGGATGTCATAACTTCCCCTATCATAAGTGGACCTCTATTTCAATACGTAATTGATCAAATCTGTATGGGGCATAGTTTTGCATCATCATGAACCTCTCTTTCAATTCATAAATTGATTAAGGTCGTATGGAGCATAGCTTCGAATCATCTTTAAGTTTATTTGATTCGATAATAAATCAGGTGAATATGGCTTAATAAATCAGGAGTTCAATTAGGGTCGAATTCCTTCTATCTATACACCGAATACCCAAAAGTCAAGCGATCGTCCGTCTTTAGATCTTATCAGCGATCGTCCAAAGATGTAGCGGACGCCCATTTATCATTTCATAAAAGTTCATAATGGTTCATTATTGTTCCTCATGTAGTTCATAAAAATCATCATCAATCATCATTCATGAAAGATCATAATCAAATTGGCATCACATTCTATTAGTTCAATTTAGTCATAAGAATGGTAAACATGGTTCTGTCAAGCATAATTAAGACAGATCAAGTATCAAATACGTAAATTAGGGTTCATGAACATAAAATATTTATTATGGTGGTCAGAACTTGGGCCGAGTTCTGATGAAATCAAACTCGAAAAAATTCGAGCAGGAACCCAAGCTTGGTCAGGGTCATACCCGGGTTGGGTCGGAAGGGTCGATCCGCCCGATCATCTTCTTTGGTTGATACCAGGGCCATGTCATGTCAAACTCGGGACGTGTTGTGAGCCATTGCGAAGCTCGGATCTCGCGTTCATGGCGGATGCGGGCCGAGTTATGGGCAACCCGGGCCAGGTTCTTGCTACGCAAAAAAATGCGTGGGTTGCGTAGTTCAAGCATCTCGATTTCTTAACATTTACGGGTATCATGCATCAACAGATAGCAAGGTTATGAAAAGAACTCATTGAACCGGGCCAACGAAGGTTGGTAAACCATCGCTTCTAAGGCCTCTCTGACTGATTCTACCATAGAGGCCCAAATGCAAGAAATGGATGGGTATTTCAGTTCGTATCATGAAGAACTAAAGTAACTCTAATCATTTAAGTTATACGAGATCAATCTAAGCATGCATTCATCTAGACAAGTTCGAATTGGCATCTATAATGTTCAGCTACATTCACAGAGTTCGCATGAAATCAATTGGTAGTTCCAAGGATTTATAAGCTACAATTTTTCATATACTACTAGAGATTTTCATCAAACTAAATCATTAGAACATGCTGCTACTTGTCCAGAAGCTAATATATGATAGAGATCCGAATTCACATCTTAAAGCCTATGATTTTTTTGTTCATCCTCGTGGTGTTCGTCCTTAGGTTCTCCTCCTCCGTTCTCCTCCGTCGTCAACGCCTAATGTAGTCATTGGTGTCGACTCCTTCTTGTCCTCTACGGTGATCAACAGCAGCTCCACAAGTGAGAAGAAGGACGACGGGAATGGAGGGAAAGAAAGAGATAAGGGTCTCAAAGAGGTGTCTCACGTCCCCCCGCTGCCGACCTCCGTCGTCTCCTGCACCGAGTGGGGTTATCGGCATCCTCCTCTCGTTCCCTGCTAGTCGTGCTCGTCGACGGAGAAAAAGAACAGTGTGTGAGAGAGAGAAGACAAAAATCGGGGAGGAGGATAAGGGAGAAGGGTTTTAAGGGGGCTGGTCATCTCCTGGCCTTCTTCCCCCGAACGGCCGGTGCCATTGATGGGGGAGAGGAAGAGAGGGGTTTAGGTGTTTCTCTTTCATCTCCCTTTTTTTTTGAAACGTGAGGCGTTACAAAAATTCTCGCAAGATGAGGTCCCAATCGAGGATTACCCACAACTAGGCTCCATGACTCTTGAAAATTTTTGTCATCCCTAGGTTCCTAAAAGATATCTTGATTCTCATGTGAAAAGTCCCTTGATTCTCATGTATGAATGTGTCCAACAGTATTAGAGTGTGATATGATTAGATTGTGATATGACTTCATTAGCATAAGAAACTCAGCATTGAGGATTCTTAAAATTTTATTTACCGTCCTGGGTCGTAGAGGGTTGGGCTCGATCTGGATGTTCGTAGAGCTGAGTGTCATTTATGGTATGTCCCTCAATGTGAATCGAGGATCGAATGAACCAAAGTCAACGAGGATACAAACATCCACTATTTCTCTAAAAAAGATGACGGTTGTTGATAGGATTGCCACCTTTTTTTAGTGATAGGGAGGATCTTGTTGAAGCATTCGATTAGGAGCTGTCATGCATAGATATGCCAAAATGAAGTAGGTACTTGTACCAGGTACGTACGTGATAAGTGTAAGTTATGGGTACGCCTTATATTAGTATGTACCTAGTAATAAAGAATTATTTTTAAAACTTGGGTGCGTATTGGGCATGTGGGGATAGTTTTGGGTACTGCAAAAAAGACGAAGAAGTCAAGGCATTAGCTGCTGTGATGAAGAAAACAACAGGCATAAAGAATGGAAATGTTACTAGGAGAAGTGTTGGATACAGGAGAAAACACTTAAACAAAGATGATACCTCCGTACTTTGACTTCAAGCATATTGCAGGGATGCTTTCTAATCTTGCTCTTAATTGAGATAGGGAACGCCAAGGAAAAAACATAGAGAACTTATTTTTTATATCGAAGTTTGCAGTAATATAGTGGGCTGTTTTTGCAAAAAATGCAAAGACTACAATTTTTGAGACCACAATACAACTTTATAATAACAAAAAAAAAAAGAAAGAAGAAGAGACAATTGCTTACAAGAGTGAAGAGCTCTTACCAATGTTTTGAAAATCGGACTGACCGGACAGTTCGATGGTGAATCGATCGTCAGTCCAGTCTGAAAAATTGAAAATAGCTAAAAACCAGACTCAACCATTTGAATAAGTTCAATGGAGTTTTAAAGTTTTGAATAAAAGATACAAATTTGGAATGATAAAATGATATAAAAATTTATGAAAACAAATAATTCAAAAAGGAAAATAAGGAAAATAGGGATGCATAAATTAAATGAGAAATTTATGGAGAGGAGCGAGTGAAAAATATTAGGACGAAAAAGAGAAAGTCAAAGGAAACATAAAAATGGAAATACTTAAATGGAAAAGGAAGAAAAAATATTTAATGTAAATATATAAAAGGAAAGTTATTAATACAAGAATAATTAAATTAAAAATAAAAATAATAAAAAGAATACAAATATTCTTAATTAAAATAATAAAGGTAAATTTTCAAGTTAAATTTTCTCGAGATTTATTCCGTTAAGTTAATTAATTTATTTATTTAATAATAATAATAATAATAATAATAATAATAATAATAATAATAATAATAATAATAATAATAATAATAATAATAATAATAATAATAATAATAATAATAATATAGTTCAACTTTAAAATCTTTGAAATATAATATATATGGAGCTCCAAATTGACATATTTTTTTTAATAATGTATATTCTCATAATTATTTTAATATAATGAGTCTATCCAAACACATTGATCTTATATAAAATTGGAATAGATTTTGGATAAATTAAAAAATCTAATGTAAATATTATTTAGAAAATATTAAATATTTAAATTGATGTTGAATATTAAGAAACATATTTTATAAGGCATGTTTCATACTTTTTTTCGGTCACACAGTCTGGACCTGCTGATGTCTAGGGCTACTATCTACAACTAATCCGATTTCAGGATTTGAGTGGCAAAGGCAATTTCTATAACGCCCCGAAGTCGACCCACGCCTCGTGGCGAAGACCAACATGCGAACGCTATGATTTTGACTATCTTATTGACCATATCTCAGTCAAGAGCCGAGACACTTCAACGGAAGAGTAATAAAATAAAGAAAAATAATATAAGTTGTGGAAGTCTAGAAAGGTGACTACATCATCTAGGTTCACAAATGCGGAAGGAAAGATAAATAACTAAATAAGCCCTATTGTTCAAGTGTTTTCTTGTCACCTGAGCATCGTCGCAGCACACCTACTCCACATCATCACTGACTGATCTTGTGAAAATCAAATACAGGGAAGGAGGTCCTCCCATAAGCTTTACAACCTAGTGGAGAATCACATGAATGTACAATGCATAATTTGAACAAAGAAATCAGAAAGATGACATAACTTATCTTGGCCAGGGATTTAGCATGGAATCATCAAAATAATAAGAACCAATAAATCTTGATAAACAATAAGATCATGATGAGACATAATAAACTTGGAATCAAGAGTAGGCTTATTAATCCTTGCATAAATCATAATGATACTTGACTTGACATTCATGCTTTCTTTACTCGTACATACTTCTTATTCTTGCATCATGATTAGAAACTTGGTGACTTTATGTGCCTTTAAATTCTTGGGATATGCCGAGCAAATGATATATCGATCAATAGGTGATCAAATCATGATCAAGGGAGCGACCCTTATCTTGAGGCACTTGTTTTGGACTGAAACCCATTATTTATCTTACATCTTATTTTATTAATCACTTTAGAAACTTATTATTCTTATTCTTCATGCAATAAAGATCAAAAGATTAGTAGGAGAGTAATCATTAATTATGGCATTAAAATCAACCATAATCATGCTTAATCATAAGACAAACCGACAACATTCAGATCAGGGTCAAGGAAAATGTATGCATGAAATCAAGAGTTCTATAGCCTGACATGACTGTGACAATATACTGGCATAGTCGTACCTACGGGAAGGGCACGATCGTAACCTTAGTGGCGTAGGCGTGCTAGTGGGCATATGAGATGGCACGGGCGTGCCCTGAGGTGGCACGACCGTGACAGAGAGTGAGGGCGGTCGATCAGTTCAAAGGGGTCGGTCGATTGATTTTATGCTTAGTCATTCGATTGAGAATCTAGTCATGACACGGGCGTGCCAAAAGGATGGCACAGTCGTGTCGGTTGAACACTCGGTCGACCGGTGCCGATTAACCTTTTACTTAGCATGCACAAGTGATGGAACGGGCGTGCCAATAGGTTGGCACGACCATGATGGTGGTGACACGGCGTTCCAAGCCAATTTCGATACGAAAATCACCTAAAATGTTAACAACACTTCGTTCTAGATGAATCTCTACATCTTAGCAATCAGTAAGACAGAAACACAAACCACAAGAATCAAATCCTACGAGCAATTTATCAAACAATCAAGAAATCAAAAGAAAACATAGCATGCATCATTTCTTGGATCTTCCTTTCATCTATTAACATGATCAAATCATGACAAGGAGAGGATTCAATATATTCCAAGTTGTGCAAGGTGATTTCAATTCACCCACCTCTATTCGCGATTGATCCTTACTTCGATCCGATGAAAACGAAAACCTATGGGTCGTATCCCCTGTTCTCTCTCTGCTCTCCCTCTCCATCTCTGCCTGCAACAGTTCAACGAAGAGGACGTGAGGAGGTGCAAGAATCAATTAGGAAGGAGAGAATGTCGCCTACCCTTTCACCTAGAGACCACAAGAAGAATTTCCTCCTTACTGGTTATGGACGAGATGACAAAAGAAAAACAAAGGAAGATGGGGTTCGTGAGGTTGAGAGAAAGATTAATACTTAATTTATTTTATCTCCTAGATCTCCTCTTCTTATATAAATCCAACATAATTTATGTGATAAAATTTTATCCCCCTATTTTGTGGCTACTATCTAAATCACTGAGTCCTTATTTCACTTGGAATATGAATTTATCTCTCCAGCTGGCTGTTATGATTCTTATTCTTTCTTTTCTTTTTTTTTTGTCGGTTGTTACAATTTCTCTGTCCAACGCGACAGTTCCAAGGATCGATTCTAGGCTACTAGCCCATCGACCACTTGTGACGTAGTTCGCTGGTCTTTCGTTGGTTATATATTAAGGTATGCAGGCCCTTTCAAATTTTTTGATCTCTATATAATTATGTATAAAATTGGGTAAAATTTTTTGATCTCTAATAGCACTTATTTATTAACCATCAGATCATCATCCAACATTCACCTATATATATGTGTCACTTTTTGCCTCCATAGAAGCTTTATCCCCTTTTTTAAATATGATAAAATATATAAAGTTAGTCCCTCCCCTCCTTTTCTCCTAAAATATGGGTCTCGCTCCGTGGCTGGTATCTGTACTCCGTACTTGTAAAAGTTAACGTACCCATCCGTGTACCGGTACCATCATCCCCACCCACCCATGATAGAGCGGGTGATATGGCTTGCATTGTTAGAAGAAGGTTCCACTGTAGCTGCAGGGATTGAACGGGAGGTGCCCGGGGGATTTCCATAAAACCAAGATACCTCCAGCAAAGCTCCGAGGAAGCTGTACTAACAGCATTATAAGTGTGCTACGAGAGACATTTTTTACGCTACAAATATCTAAATATCATACCAAGGATATGTTAGAATTGTTCTAGTTAGAAAAAAATTGAAAGAATTACCAAAATTTTATAAAACTTCTATTGGATAGGTGTACACGAAATAATATTATGTAATATTTAATTGAGAGAATTATAATGATTTGGTAAATAAATACAAAGGGAAACAGAAAAAAAAGATTATGCAAATATCTTTATCGAAGGAAAGAACTGAGATAATTACCACTAGAGATAGGATCAAGTCATTAGTAATTTATCTTTTTTAAGAAGATCTCGAAGTTTATTTTATGCAAAATATTTTTTCTATGAGTTTGATTCGGGGCGACACATTTAATTGGATGATAATGCATTTTGATATTTATCCGACCACTTCGAATACCGTAATATCAGCCGAAAAAAAAAGATTTGAGATAATTTATAACAAATGAAATTAAAACACAAATATGATTCTAAATTCATACAATTACTTTGCGGAAGAACTTTCTATAATAAAATAAAAAGTCAGCCCACTCTAACATTAATTCATGGATGTAATCTAGCAGAGAGGGAACCACTTGTTAACAGAACATGTAAAGAAATATGCCGACACAAAGATTCAATAGCTGGCGCTTTGATTGAAGACGATTTGCCTGCTAAACCACTTGGAAACGAAAATAGATATGGCAGCGTCCTCCAATTTTGAAATTTTACTTATTAAAACTTCCACCAGGCTTCGCCTTTGAATTAAGTTTTATTGCTCCATCCGCTTTCTCTCACCTGTCTTTCTTTTTCTGGTTTACAAGAGGGGAAAAAATTATAAAGAACTCTCCCAACTTTCTTTCACCCAGTATTTTTAAAATCGGACCGGACCTACCGGTTAGATCGGTTCAACCGTGAACCGGCTACCAGTTCGGTTCGGTTTTTCTTCAAAACAAAAAATAATAAAAAATAGGATAAAATCGGATTGAACCGGTTCAATCCGATTTTTTAATTATTGTATTAAAAAAATATAAATTTGAAAATTTTTAATGATAGAATGAAATGAAAAAGGAAAGCAATAAATCATTAACATGTAAATTTTGAATTTTGAATGATAGAATCAAATATAAAAGGAAAGAAAATAAGTAATTTTGAAAGGAGAAAAAGGTAGGTGATAGTGTATAGTATAAATAAAGTGAGAAAATTAAGGAGAAGAATGAATGGAGAAATGTAAGGAGGAAAAAAAGGAAGTGAGAGAAAAAATAAAATGGAAACAATTGAAAGAAAAAAGGAGAAATAATTTAATAAAAAGATATACAAAAGAAAAGTTATTTGCATAAGCAATAATTAAATTAAAATATATATTAACAACAGCAATGAAAGAATAAAAATATTTATAATATAAAGAATATTGATCAATTTCATTTGCTTGATGTTAACTAATTTATTCAATTTTTTATAACATATACATTAGAATAATAAATCTAATTAAAATTAATCATTCAACTTATTACCTTTTAATTATTATAGATATGAACCAAGAATTGAAATATTTTTAATAGTATATTCATATTATTTTAATATAATGAGTTTTTTTTGTTTCTATTTCTATTCAAGTATACTAATCATATAAAATTACAATACATTTTGGATGAGTTTATTAATTAAATCATTTAGAAAATATTTAAATTAATGTTCAATATTAATAAAAAATTTGTGAGTATTTTTTTATATTCTTTTCAAAGTTTTATTCATAATATATTTTTAAAATAATAAATAAATAATATTTTAATAAAAATTCGATTCAATCGGAACGAATCCAATTAAACCTGTCGAACCAGTACCCAATTCTCATCGATTTTAAAAACATTGTTTCACCTAAACACGCGCGCGCGCACAAACAAACAAACAAAATGGTATTCGGGTAATTAACGCCTACCGCCTCAGACAGAAAATGCGCCCTCTATAAATATCGATGCCATTTGTGTGCATAATTGCAGTGGTGCAATATTTGATTAAGGTCTCTTTGGTTTTCCACGTACATCTCGTTGTGCTTGCTTGCCTGCCATGGGGAGCGCTCTTCCGCTCGACACTTTCGAGCCCCTGAACCATGAGAACTTCGCCACCGAGTCCCATGTGGTCGTGGACTTCATCGCCGACTACTACCGCCACGTCGAGCAGTACCCTGTCAGAAGCCAGGTCGAGCCGGGCTACTTGCGCAAGCTTCTCCCCGACCAGCCTCCCTTGTTTCCCCATCCGCTGGACGCAATCCTCGAAGACATCCGGAGGGACGTCCTCCCAGGGCTCACCCATTGGCAGAGCCCAAACTTTTTTGCCTACTTCCAAACTAACGCGAGCACCGCCGGATTCCTCGGCGAGATGCTCTGCTCCGGCTTGAACGTCGTCGCCTTCAGCTGGATATCGTCCCCCGCCGCCACCGAGCTCGAGAACTTGGTCATGGATTGGATGGCCCAGATGCTTAAGCTCCCGCCCTCCTTTCTCTTCTCCTCGGGACAAGATGGCGGCGGGGTCTTGCATGGGACTACGTGTGAGGCCGTGGTGTGCACCCTGGCTGCTGCTCGTGACAGGGCACTGAGAAAGATTGGCCATGAAGGCATTACTAAGTTGGTGGTCTATGTATCCGATCAAACACATTCAACTGTTCAGAAAGCGTCTAAGATCACCGGTATTCTGCCTTCCAACTTCCGCGTGATCCCCACGACCGCTGCGTCCGGCTACGCTCTCACTAGCGATAGCGTTCGCGAGGCCATGGCAGCGGACGTCCACAGCGAACTGGTGCCGCTCTATTTGTGTGCAACCGTCGGAACCACTACAATGGGTGCCGTGGACCCCATACTGGAACTCGGTCAAGTCGCTCAGGAGTATGGAGCTTGGTTGCATGTTGATTCCGCTTACGCCGGAAGCGCAGTCATATGCCCCGAGTTCCGGCACTACTTCGACGGTGTCGAACTCGCCGACTCCATCAGCGTGAACACGCATAAATGGCTCCTCACCAACATGGACTGCAGCTGTCTATGGGTCAAGAACTCAAAAGCGCTGGTGAACTTCCTGTCTGATGATCCGGAGTACCTCAAGAACAGCGCCACCTACACGAAACAGGTGGTGGACTACAAGGATTGGCAGCTAGGGCTCGGCCACCGCTTCCGAGCTCTAAAGCTCTGGTTAGTCATCCGGAAGTACGGCGTCGTTAACCTGGTGGAGCACATCAGGAGTGACGTCGCCATGGCGAAGCAGTTCGAGAGACTGGTGAAGAGCGACAAGAGGTTCGAGGTGGTCGTGACGCGGAGGTTTGCACTGGTGTGCTTCCGGCTCCGGCCGAAATGGGACGGACACGACGCCTTTGACGTCAACCGCAAGCTGCTGGACGCCGTGAACTCGAGCGGGCGTGCTTTCATGACACACGGGGTGGTAGGAGGCATGTTCGTGCTCAGGTTCGCTGTTGGTGCAACCCTGACAGAGATGAAGCACGTCGAGACCACTTGGAAGCTCATTCAAGAAAAGGCCGACGAGATTCCTAATTAAGCATATGTACGGTTGTACCAGTTCTTCTGCACGTCGACGTGAAATTGATCACCCCAAAACTTTGATGCTTCATATCACAGTAAATAAGGGGGCATTAGCACTTATTAAAATATTCTAAATAAGAAACAACCTGTTGGTTTTATTCACCTTTTTTTTTCTCATCGAGCAATTCTTCCTCATGTAGGATCGGTGATGAATCGTGAGTTTGGGCCTGGTTTAGCTTATTTTCGCATTAGTCGACTCTAGTTATCTTAATAAATAAGTCATGCAATTTATTTATATATATCGTGATTCAAAAATTAATTTCACCTAATAACTAAAAAATACTAAAGGTTTAAATATCTTTTTTTGTCTATTAATGGTTACCGGCCTGATCTATTTGTGCTATTTTATGCATGGATGAGTCGATGGCCATGTGCACAATCTTTTTTTTCCCCATAGAACCATGTGTACAATCCACGTACATAAACGTTGATGAAGAGTAGAGTTATTAAAATTACGTAATTCTTTTTGTAGTATTTCGCCTGATAAATTGAACCAGAGATCGACGATGTCGATTGGTTCTTGGCAGTGACAGGAAGCGTTAAAAAATGTTGAAGAATAGCGAGGCCAGTTGGCATTCAATAGCGAGGTAGGCAGTGAAGCAAAGGACCCACAACTGCCTCCTCCAAGTACGCAATTAGTCAATAGTGATTCCGACCTTTAATACCATCTTTGAATTAAGCTTCAAATCGCATAACTGCGCAGCAAATCGCATTAGTCATTACAAAGTACACATGGCTGTTCCAAGCACCGGCCCACACAATCAACTTTATAAATGAACTAGGAAAACGCGAGATTAATAATTTTATTACATACTCTGAGTTTTCTGATTAAAACAAATTATTTTGTTATCAAATTGTATACTATTATTATTATTATTATTATTATTATTATTATTATTATTATTTATCTAAACACGTAGTTTCTTATTAAAAAATACTAATAAATTTTTGTCAGAATCTTATAAGAACAATTGACCTTGACCCCTCATTTTTTTATATGTATAATACACATATTTTCTTTTTCAAGCATCAAGTGATTAAAATTCTACTTTTTATAACACATACTTTTAATTTTAAAATGTTAAGTTATTACTTTTTATACTAATTATCTTAAATTTTAATATTTTTTATAATTCGATTCCTTCTCCAAATATTTGTGAAAAAAATTGACTCGGGATCTTTTCACAACTGATCAGGCATGTACTAAACACTATCATGTAATATCTGAAATAGAACTTCTGCGAACTGATCAGTAGATCGAACTCCTCAACCTCCTTTGCGCTTCTTTGCTTGCGCCGCCGCCATGGGACTGCTATCCCATGTACGGACATCGCCGGTCATTAACTTCTTCCACCCACTGCTCCAGTCGTACGATGATTGCTGCTGCTGCTTGCGGGGTCGCAACTTCTCAAATTATAGGGCGTCCATCAGCTCCAGGTACTCGGCCTTCATGCTCTTCAGCTCGAACTTGAGCATGTTGATGTCCTTCTTCGCCACCGTGCATCCACTTGGAAGGACTATGGCGTGCCCTCCAGGAGTTGCTTCCTCGTGGACACCATCGGCTGGTAGTGGTACTCTCCCGTCACTTTGAGCGAGGAGTTCGCCATGGCGTTGCTGATCTTGACCTGCTCCAACAACAACACTTGAACCACCACCCGGAGAAGGAGGCGCTCGTTCTACGCAGCATGCTGCATTGATCGACAATTCTGGCTGTCCATCACGCAACACAGCCGCTTTCCTTCGTGCTCCGTAAGCATGGGATGCACGTGGAGCCGCATGCTAAGCTTGAGGAGTTGACGACGACGGTGGTGACTCTCCTCGTAAGGAGGAGGAGGAGCAGCAGGGCAGCAGCGGCTGAGGAATGAGCCAAACGTGCACCAAAAGTAAGGAAAAAGAAAGTATTCACCCTGTGCGCGCACGTCCATGCTGTGGAGGTAATTAAGTAACAATTAAGTTCCTCCGATTCCTACATCCATGTAGGGAAAAAAGAAAATGGAACGTCGGTACTTAAAAAAAAAGTTAGGCGTTTCGAAATGCAAGTGTCGCACATTTGCTGCCACTTAAAAGACATTAAATAGTGGATATACTTAAAAGACGTTAAGAAAAAAATGTGTTAGAAAAAAAAAAGGAGAAGAGAGTAGAGAAAGGGGGAGGACATTTAAAACCTACAATTAAGCCCAAATAAATAAATAAATATATATATATTTCATAAAGAAAAACTGATGAATAAAAATAAGGTAATTACCTTTTCTCCTTGCAACAAAATAAAGTATTTTATAGTGAAATAAGAAATTCAATGTTAATTATCTATTTTCTTATGCACAATTGGAAAAAAAGTAATTAACTGGCACATTTTTGTGAAGATGTAGTGGAGTATGCCATCAACTCTTTTTTTGTCCATTACGCATTTTGTAGTGGCTACGGTAGTAAAAGATCAACGAAATGAGAAATTGAATATACACACACATGTTATAACATAATGTATAACAATAAAAAAATAAAAAAAATGAAAGAAAATGTAGAGGCAGCCGCAGAGGCACGCTTAGCCGAGCTCTGACCAAAGAACTACAATACACACATGATATATATTTGGAAGTTAATAACATTTTTTTACTCATAATAAGGAGAAAAGAAAATGCATAATAAAATACATGCATATTTTACCTATGCAAATAAAATAAATAAATATTTTGCATGCATATTTATTGTGGGGGTTATCATATGTATGACCTTAAGATAAGGAATATGATAAATTAAATGAAGAATTCTGGTAATTAATATAATGGTATTGTTAAGATGTTAACATTTTTTTTAAAATTAAAAAAATATAGAAAAAGATAGGGAGAATCAATGTATATATATATATATATATATATATATATATATATATATACTCGTACGTTTTGATATTTGTGGCCGGATCTTCATCGTTGTTGAATTGCTAATAACATAACATCATTTTTTATGTCGTTCGTCGGATTTGCGGCTAGATAAAACCACTCATCCCCTCCACAACAAAACCACCACCTCTTCTTCTCTCTCCAGACTTTTGCAACCAGCGGCTAGGGCTCAACAAAACCCCCTCTTCTTCTCTCTCTAGACCTTTGCAACCGGCAACGATTTCTCCTAGATGAGTAGATCTTTCCGGCGACTCCCCATGGTGATCCAAGAGTAGTAGCTCTGTCCTGCGGATTTTCACGATGATGCTAGACCCCTCACCGAGCAATTTGGCCACTCCCCATGACAGTCCAAAAGGAGCAGCTCTGTTCGGCCACTCCCCATGACGTTCCAGAAGGAGCAGCTCTGTGCGGCCACTCCCCACGACAGTCCAGAAGGAGCAGCTTTGTTCGGCCTTCCCCATGATTGTCTAGAAGGAGCAGCTCTATTCGGCCACTCCCCACGATGGTAGCAGATCTGTCCAATGACTTCCCATAGCGATTCACAAGAACACGATCTTGTAGAGGTAAATGATTTTGCCTATTGTTTTATTTCCACAGCAACATAGACTCATTTTACTTGTGATATTATTCTCATTGAGAGGGAAAAGGGACTTGGAGGTCTAATCACGTGTTTCGTTTCTATTAACATTGGATCTTAGTGTTATACATTTTTCTATTAACATTCAATTGTTATCATGAAAACCCTATAATCACTAGACTTTTAGATCTAGACATTAAATTTGCTAACATTGTTCATTTGTTAAATTTCAGTGATGATCACCCAACTTGTGGGGCATTCCCACTAAAGTCATTCAATTTCATTTTGTAACACGACGGTTATTCAACTTTAGAATCATTTTAGCCAAGATCATCGTGACCGATTATAGCCAGTAAACTAGTAAATCGTTGACGTGGCACTGATATGGATGCTTATGTGGCACCACGTCAGTATTTTCTCTCTCCTCCACGTCAGATTTACAAAATAAAAATTACCACATCAACATTTTTCTCTCTCCTCCATCCAAACTTTTCTTTTGTATCTACGTGGTCATCCAACTTTTCAAAACTTTCAGACAAGGTCATTCAACTTTTCAAATTTTCAATCACGATGATCATTAAAAACTTAAAATAATAAATAATAAACATAAAAAATAAAAAAATGAAGTCACTTATACTGACTCGGTACATTTTTTGGCATGACCCATTTATATCAAGCCGTCCAAACTTTTTATGTGTATTAAATATATATTATAATATTTAATAATTTTTTAATTATGGAAATAAAAAATTCTTTGATGCATTGCTATTCTTTTATGAATTTTACAAGGATTTCAAGACATCAAATAGCATTGCTGTGCATGACATATATTCTCAAGAAGATTGCATCGAGGAATTGGATGATGGACAAGAAAGGTAAGAGTGGACAAAATAATGAAGATGTTAATCTAGAGATGCATGTTGAATATGATAAATTCAAGGAGATTCATGGATTTTCAAAATCTTATGTTGGCATGATATTCAATACACATGATGAAGCATACAATTATTATAACTTATATGCTAGAGTTGTTGGATTTTTTGACAAGCCTAGTCAAACTAGAAAATTTTCAAATAGATTGCTTGTTTGCTCAAAGTAAGGTCATAAGGATCTAAATCGATATTCTGAAAAGGAAGTGAAATGAAGAAGGAATGTTAAGGATGGTTGTAGCACACATCTTTTGCCTAGTGAAATAAAGGATGGGAAGTGGGAAGTTAGAAAGCTTGAAGAAGCACACTCATATTTTAACAACTCTGTCTAAAATCACACAACTCCATTCTCATTATACCTTATTAGATTCTTCAAAAGAAATGATGACCGCATTACATGGTCATGGGTTTGGTCCATCAAATATAGTAAAGGTGTAACACCCCCAAGATTTCATCAAGGGCAATAGAGTAATTTTATAAGTTAATTATAATCCTTGATGAATTGAAGATGATCAAAAGAGGAATTTGAGAAGGAATAGTGATAGTGATAATTGGGTTTTCTAGTGATAACTTGTTGAAATTAAAGAAAATGTCAATTTTTCATTTTTTTTTGTCTCCCAACTCACTAGCTGCAAGTGCACAGGTAAGTTGTAGTAGACTCAGATTGTCGTATCCACAAGAATTTGAAGTCTAAGGCACCCTAAAACAATCTAAATTAGTTCTACTTTAATGGCTAAAAACAGATTTTCAAAGGGAAGTGAAAACAGATTTTTTTATGGAAAGTGAAATGATAACAGATTTTTGGGTTTTGGAAATTTATCAAAACTGAATTATAAATGCTAGAATGAATTCTAAAAAGGTTTAACTATCTATGAGGAAGGTTCTTCTAGGATTTGAGATTCATCTAAATTAATCAAGGATGGAATGGAACAAGTTATCATTAAATGTCCAACTTTTGATTCAACTTGAAAATGGCTGTTCCCACAGCTCAATTGGCCTCTAACTAAGCAATATATGATTATATAATTGTTAGCTAGGTTGAATCAAAAGAGGGTCCTCACTGAAAATCAAGTTATCATTGGGCTCAAAAGAAAGATTCAATGCTGATTTTTTGCAATCCAAGGAAGTTTGGAATGATAACTTGCATTTGCAATCATAAAAAGATGGAATCATTCCAATCAACCAAACCAGGATAAAATATACTCAATAATGGTGCTTGTGTTCCATGATTCATCTCTGAATTCAAGGGAGATTCAAAGTCAACCTCTCGGTTGCAAAATAAATTGGAATCCACACAAACATACTCAATTGGAAATGCAAAACATATGGCCACATGAGTTCATAATTCCCATTGCTCATTGGCCCATCTCTGGATCTCAAAGAAGCCCTTGAGACTACCTCTCAATAGTGGATTAATATGAGGGTTGACAATGAAAATCAGAAGTTAGAAAAATGAGAATACATAAATCAACATTTCTGAAAAAAATCAGCAATGTGAATTGATGGAATTCAAGTTTGCCAAATGCCCCTTGACCCATCTCTGGACTGCAAGGGATTAACAATTGGCAAATCAGATTCCAAACAATCAGAAAATAGAATTTAGAATCAAACTAAGAAATCAGATTTTGGAAAAAAATCAGATTTGAATTCTGAATTGTCAAAGATCTTGATTCATTTCTGAATAAGATCAGGGCATATATTAGCCTCTCAACTATTCAATTAATCCAATCCTTGTTGACAATCAGATCCAAAGTCCAGGAAATCAGATTTTGGAATTCAGGAAACCAAAAAATCAGCAACTCATTCAATTCATTCAAATCAGGAAAAACCAAATCAGATTTGAATCATAGGAATGTCAAAGCTTCTCAATTCATTTCTGAACAAGATTGGGATAGATGTTAACCTCTCAGTTGTTCAATTAGTTCAATCCCCAATGACAATCAGATTCAAACAGCCCAAGAAAATCAGAATTCAGATTTCAGAAAAATTAGATTTCAGAAAATAGAAATCAGAATTCTAATTGGGTTTGTATCTAGAACTTGGCATTGATTCTTGATTCATTTCTGAACAAGGGTTAGACCAAATGATAACTTCTCAGTTATAAATACAAATAGGGTCTTCAAATGACAAGGTCAGATTTATAACAAATCAGATTTCAGAAATGTAAAACCAGAAAAATCAGATTTCTGATTTCTGTTCAGGAATTAATGGAAAATCTGGTTTGAGTCAAATGATTGCCCAAACAATCTTGATTCATTTCTGAACAAGATAGAGACAATACCAACATCCCAAAGACTCAATTAATCAGATTGAGAGTGACAAACAAATTTTGCAATTCAGGAAATCAGATTCAGAAAAAATAGGAAATCAGATTTTCAGGAAACCAAATTCAGAATCCAGAAATCTGACTTTATCTCTTAATGCATTCTGAAGGGTGATTAGATCAAATAACACATCTCAATCATGGTTTACAATGGATCTAATGATAACATGAATCAGTGCAGAAAAGTTCTAAAATCTGAAAACCAGAATTGATTTCAGTGCAGGATTACAAATCAGTCCATATCCATCCAAAACTAATCTAAACTACTACCCTATCCTAGAAGAAATGGAGTTTAGCTCCTCATATTTACAAGATTTGACATCAAATGGGATAAGAAACAGATACAATTCATGGTTCTTTGAAGCTTCCTGGCCAGCAGCTCTTCCACCAGAATCAATCCAGCCTTGCTTGCCTTCAAACCCTTGAATGATCAGCCTCCCCTCTCCTCCAGAAAAATCCAGCTTATATATCACTCCTTTCCACCCTTTGATCAGCATCTAAATGTTCTAATCCTCCTGATTGCAGCCACCTGTCCACCCCTCTGAAATTCCAGCTATAGATTCCTTTTTGTGCAGGAAAAAGTAGATGGTCCCCCCTACTTTTTCCACTTTTTGGCCACCTTTCTCCCTGCTACAAATCCCCAAACAGCAAGCATCAAAGCCCTTGAATGGTGTTTTGACAAATAAAGATTAGGATAATGATAGTTGCTAGCTCAGATATCAAATGGTATTAGGTGTTGTGCAGGAATGAAAACTTGTATCAAAATTAATGAATTAAGGGGCCCGGAATGATAACTTGTCACAAATCATGGAAATTATCCAAATGCAAGTGATTCAAAGCATTAGAAGCATCAAATGGACTAGAGTAACAAGTGAGTGCATTCAGAAATCAAATATGAATGAGATTTCTAAGAAGTGATAACTTGTGTGCCCAAAAACGATAACTTATATGACTTAAAAATGATAACTTGTGATAACTTGAGTTGTGGTTATCCAAATATGATGAAATTTGACCAGCAATGAGTTAGAACAATAATAAGATGATTGCTTAAGGTCCTTGTGCAGAATTAATGGTTTTGCATGTCAAAATGATAGAGTTGCCCTTTAACGATAACTTGGCACTTGAAAAATGATAACTTGTTCAAATGGACTTAAAACTTTGCACAAGTTGAGATGTGACTATCCAAATATGATTTATACATGATAATGATGGATTTAGGGCAAGAAAACCATTGAAAATAAGTTCATTCAAAATAATGATAACTTGACACTTAGGAATGATAACTTGTCCTCAAAATGATAACTTGGCATAGAATTTAAATATTAATGGATTTTGGCATTTCAGAACCTCTATGCACATGGAATTAAGTATGAAATGAGGAATATCAACTAGTTATCACAATGTTTGCCTTCCAAGTATAATTGGCCCAAAAATAGGCAAAAGTGGGACTCAATATGTATGAATTGCATCTAAAATGGGTTAAAATCATATAGTGATCAACAAGTGATCAAATAGGATATAATTGAAAAAGGAATATGAATAGAAAGAAAGCGTACTCCTAACTGGAGAAGGAATTAGAAGTTAAGTATGATTAGAAAAGAAAAAGGAAAAGAAAGAAAAATTAAATCCTACTAGGAGTAGAAATCATAATTCGATTGAGATTAGGGATTTCAATTTAATTTGAGATCCAAAAAAATGTTTAATGAATATAGGACTATCAAATAGGATAAGATTAAAAGTCTTATGGCTTAGAAATATTTCAGCCATTAAAATAATATTTATTATTAGTTTAAACAAAAAATTAGATGATAAATTATTATGAAATTAAATAATTTTGAAAATTAGAGAAAATGAAGAAATAAAAAGATAAAATAAAGTTATAGTTTGGTTAACATAAGTTATTGCTAAAATATGAAGATAGAGTTTGATTGAGAGAAATTATAGAGGAGATAAAAAGAAATTTGAGTAGAGATGGATTTTTCATAAGTATGATTATGAAATAATTAGTGAAATTTGGATTTAATTAAATCTAAATATTTAAGTGATGGTAACTAATGATGGATGGTCGTGATTGATGAAAAATAGTCTAAGGTCCAATAGGAGTCAAAAACTCTAGTTGAAAGCTATAAATAGGATATAAAGGGTGGCTAAAAAGTATGATTTATCTCCACATGATTTCTGCACGAGAGTCCCCTTTTTCTCCTTTTTCTCATAAATCGAGGCACTTGAGAGCATGGACAACATATCATTTCGAAGCTTCGACAGAGGAAAACAATATCCAAGTGGTAGCCGAAGATTTCAGGACGTCAATAGGGAGGAATCATCGACCAAAATCGCGATGTCTGTGCAGCCCACAAGCAACAAGAACATAGTTGATTTTTCAACCAACTTAAGGTATGTAGAGGGATCCCCGCATCAGTTTTTTGCGACATGGAACCTCAGGACCCTTGACCTAAGTACCGACTATTGTATGGATGAATTGTGAATTGAATTGCATTAATAATCGCATAGAAAATAAGGTCGAAAATTATTCTGAAAAGGCAACTTCCCGACGGCAGCAAAACCCAGCCCGGGTTCTGCTATGCCCGGCCTAGATTCCTTGGAATCCGAGTAGCAATCGAATTGATCCGGATTGGGTTCGTAAGAATCCGGCCCGGGTTGCAAGGTGCGCGGCCTGAGTTCTGTAATCCGAGTGTGATACGAAGAGATTGTTAAAAATTCAGACTAGATTTTGACTTGCTCGGTCCGGGTTTCATTAATGTTAATGGCTGAACGAAAGTTGAATATGATCCGGACCGAGTTTCAGATAGTTCGACCCGGGTTCCGTGATGAAGATGAAATTAGGTCAAGGAATCAAATTGACTCGGACCTGACCCGGGTCCTGAAGTCATGGAATTAGATTTGAAAATCACAGGCCGATCTGGCACGGGTTGTTTTCCACCCGGCCCGAGTTCTGTTGATCGAATTGAAATCGATATAAAAATTGGGTGAACCGACTCGAGTTCCACCCCAACCAGCTCGGGTTCTATAGAAAGATGAATATGATTAATTATAGGGAAAGCGGTCTGGGTTCTACCCCACCTGACACAAGTTCTGAAGATAGGAAAATGATTTTAAGTTATTAAAGTATGTTTCGTGATGATTGTATTATTGCTTATATCTGGTCATATTATTATAATATTGATCTCATTGTAATGCTATTGATTATATGGTCATGATATATTGATTGATGTCTTGTGCATTTGAGATTGGAAGGAAAGTTTAATTGAAAGCAAAGATAGACGTTATAAGTTAATCAAGATAAAAGATGAAAGGTACCTAAAATCGAGAGAGCTCTCAAAGCAGTATATATGATTGAAGTAGTCCTTGTGGTTGAAGGATAACTCAAAATATAAGAATAAGTAATAAGCATCCCTCATGGTTCAATCAACCCTCGTGGTTGAAGCAGCCATCATGGTTGAAGTTAATTTTTAAAAGTTAAAGAATAAACATTACGCAACCTTTATGATTGAAGCAGTCTTTGTGGTTGAAGCAGCCCTTATAGTTGAAGTATTGAGCAGCCTTTATGGTTGAAGTAGCCCTCGTGGTTGAAGTATTGAGCAGCCCTTGTGGTTGAAGCAGCCCTCGTGATTGAAGTATTAAGCAACCCTTGCGGTTGAAGCAGCCCTTGTGGTTGAAGTATTTGAATAGCCTTTATGGTTGAAACAACCCTCGTGATTGAAGTATTGAACAACCCTTGTGGTTGAAGCAGCCTTCGTGGTTGAAGTATTGAACAACCTTTATGGTTGAAGCAGCCCTTGTGTTTGAAGTGTTGAGCAGCCCTTGTGATTGAAGCAGTCCTCGTGGTTGAACTATTAAACAACCCTTGCGGTTGAAGCAACCCTGGTGGTTGAAGTATTGCACAGCCTTTATGGTTGAAACAGCCCTCGTGATTGAAGTATTGAACAATCCTTGTGGTTGAAGCAACCCTCGTGGTTGAAGTATTGGACAACCTTTATGGTTGAAGCTAAAGTAAAATTGATTGATAAGATATTAAGTTACAACATTTATGGTTGAAGTATAAGAAAGTTTAATTGATTGTTAAAGATAAAAGATAATTGTAATTTTTATGGTTGAAGAATAAGAATGGATGATTGATTGATATTGAATTGTTGATGGTAATATTAATTGAATCAAAATTGTTGCCCTTTTGGTTGAAATATAGGGAAATAATTGACAGAAAAGAATAATTGAATTGCAACCATCGTGGTTGATGTATGATAAAAGATTATTGAATTGCAGTCTCTATGGTTGAAGTAATATAAAATAAAGATTGATTGATTATTAAGATAATTGATTGCAACTCATATGCTTGAGATTATTGATAGTGGAATTATTATTGCTAGCCGTTATGGTTGATGTAAAAGTGGATATGATTATTGATTCCAATCAATTGATCATTGTGGCTGATGAATAATGCATATTGATAATTGAGATTGCATTGATAGGATAATATTGATATTGCTTATCGTTATACATATGATTATTATTTTAGCATGGTTCATATTATTTAGCATTATGGGTGACCCTACGTATTGAGTTTATCTCACTAGGCTTTGCCTCTGGACTTGAATCCGTACAGATGATCGTGATGACGATGGTGAAACGGTTGGTGGCTCCTCTAATAGGTGATATGCACATTGGGTATGGACATTGCTAGCGTCTCCTATTGAATAGTTGTAGGCCCATAACTCACAGGTCATTAGAGATTATGTAAATAGCTTCCGCATATTGTATTTAAATCTTCTGCATATTGTATTTAAGTTAGTGTATTAATTGGTAAAAGTCAAGGTATAGAATTGAGTGATGTCGTCGAAATATCCTTCTAGCAAGCAAAAATAAATTTCTCAGGGCATTACAAAAGTGTTCAATTACGGTGGCGAGACATCTCTCACAAGTCAAATGTGCAGAAACCATTTGAAATCAGTAAGAAAGAGTAATATTGGTGGAGAATGCATGAAGGTTCTTGCATATTTTTTAGACAAACAAGCTGATTATGAGGATTTCTTTTTCCAATGGGAGAAAGATGAAATAACAATGCACGAAGTCTCTTTTGGACAGATAGTAAATCTAGGGATAATTACTTAACATTTGGAGATGTTGTTATCTTCGATACGACATATAGGACAAATAATTTTTGCATGACATTTGCACTTTTTACAGGCGTTAATCATCACAATCAATCATATTAGGTTGTGCTTTACTTTCTGACAAAACCGAGGATACATTTGTTTGGTTGTTTCAAACCTGGTTAAATTTGTATGCATTTGAAGCATTCTTTATCTATCATCACCGATCAAGACATCGCGATGGGTAATGCAATACATAAATTATTTCCTAATACACGAAATAGATTTTGCATTTGGCATATTCAGAATAATGCATTGATTCATACTCAAGATTTACACGCACGAGGCAATTTCTTGGAGGATTTTCACAAATGGATATATAATATCAGTGAAGGGAGAAGTATAGTATTCCGAATTATCATTAGGCAGCAAAAATGCATAATAAATGTCATTACTAGGTGCCATTATATTTCAAAGATGTTTTTCTTGCAGGCATGTCTACAACACAAAGATCGGAAAGTATAAACTCCTTTTTTTATGGTTTCGTAAATTCTAGCACGTCGTTATTTGGTTTGTGTATCAATACGACCAAGCTCTTCGTTCTCACCGTGAAACTAAAGAGAGAGAAGACTTTAAAACCATGAACTCTACTGCCACCCTAATTTTAGGAAATCTTTTAGAGTATCGTGCAGGAAAGTTTTACACTCAAAAAATATTTGACTTATTTCAAAAATAGTATAAGGACATGAGATCTTTGTGATCACAAAAGTTGTCAAAGGATGCAAATAAAGTAGTGTATTCTGTTACCAAATGGAGGCAAAAAATGTTGGAAGAAATATTGTTGAGTATGGTGATCATGAAAAGATTTCAATAAATTGCTCTTGCAAAAAGTTTGAATAACGTGGCATATTTTATAAGCATATCTTATATATTCTCTTTAAGAAAGATGTTACAAATATACTCAAAGATTACATTCTTCATCATTGGACAATTAATGCATGTTATTCAAGACCACATGCATTTCGTGATATTTGGTCAGTTTCAACATATGAGCAGCATGATCTATTACAAAAGTATATTTGGAGAACAAATATATGGAAATTCACCAAAGTAGGATTGGACTCTTTTGAACATCCTAAGCTTGGGATGTCGATTATAGATGAAGCATTTCAAAAGTTTGTTGCTTTAAAAGTGTCCGAAAAAGATCAATCTTCCACTATCAATATTTCTACAACATCATATAATGACATGCAAAGTTTCATGTTGATTATAAATGATCCAAAATATGTGAGACCCTAGGGCAGACCAAAAAAAGCAGATCGAATTAAGACCGGTTTAGAAATATCTATATCACAAGTTGACAAAAAGAAGTATGTGTGTAAGAAATGCAAGAAGAAAGGGTATGACTCACGAACTTGTCAATTGAATAAGGTTGTCATTTCAAGTTTCTTTAATAGTTCATATTTTTAGTTAAATATATGTAGTCCAATTACTTCATTAATCAATTGTATCATTTTTAACTGGTCAACCGAGCCAAAATAAAAAAGAGAAAGAAGTAGCATGATTAAGAAGAATCGAAAGATGTATCACTGACACTTCAAGCTAAATTTTGTTATATTGTTCACTTTTTGTTAACCACTTTTTTTTTATTTTTGATTCTTTATAGAGCTAGACAATATCACAATGGAGCACCAAGCAGATGCAATTATGTTACATTGCTAGGCCATTTGGGACTTGTATTATGCTACATTATAGAGTGTGCTATTCCCTTTTGCCATAAGGACAACTTATGTTTCTCAGTCATCCCCTAAAAAAAACTTATGTTTCTCAGTCATTTATCTTTGTTTGGATTAGCTCATGAGCAATTGGTTGTATTTTTGTTTCTTTACATTAATGTGCTTATCATTAAGATGAAAATAGTTGATAAGCCATGGACCCTCATGACCCTTACCTAAGTATTGACTATTGTATGGATGAATTGTAAATTAAATTACATGGATATAAGGTCCATTATTGTATAGATGTAGGCCCTAACCCACAGGTTATTGGATGTTATAAAAATAACTTTTACATATTATTTAAATTATTATAAATTAAGTCTTTCACTAGAATTGAGTGGCGTTGCCGAGAGAAAAAAATATCGGGGCATTACAAATCTTTGTTTCTTTACATTATTGTGCTTATCATTAGGATAAAAGAAGTTGGTAGATTTTCCTTATCGCCTCTGGACCATAAGAAGAAATGCTAGAGGGGCTACTGGAACTGCTGACTCTAATTTTATTGATGACTTTAATTTTCATAAGATGCATGAGGGTTTTCTGGGACTATTGCCTCTTTATTTCTTTGAACTTTAGGATCATAAATATCTTCATAAGAAATACTTCAAAGCCTATTAGAAGTTGGATTAAGAGCATATGTAACTGTTTGTGATGGAAAACTCCCCAAGTTGAGATTATTGTCGAAAAAAGTTTGCAAATTGATTTTATATTCAATGAACAAGCACATCTATTATACATTTTATAAAGTAGATAAAAAAATATCATATAAGTTTAAAATCTATCAACTAAACATATGAATAGAATTAATTACAAAAGATTCACCAAAACAATAAGCAAACGAGCAAATGAATTCACTTGTGAGGCAACAACTATGAATACAAATATCACTACAAGAAAACTACTGATTAGCGACGCCAAATAGTGTCTTAATATTTACTGACGCTAAGTCGACGCCATGAGCATCGTTATAGCGTCTCAATTGAATTCCAATCTGGAGATGCTACTTGCCTCTTAATAGCGTCGCATTAGCGTTATCATAGCATTTCGAGAAATAGACGCTAAAAAAGGCGCTATAACGATGCCACTTAGCCACTATTATTGTGCGCCATAGAGCGAAACTAGGTGGGAGAACCTAGCGTTGTTCTAGCATCAATATCATTCGACGCGACTCAAGCGTCGTAGACACTGAGACCCTATCTCGACGCTAGATAGGAACCGTTACGAGCGCCATATGTTTGTGCTATTTTGGCGCCGACCTTTGCGACACTACCCAGCGTCACATATAATATGACGCTATGTAGACGCCAACGTAACGACATATTCCTCTTGTTTCTTATACATGTAACATATAGAATTCTTAATCGACACTATTTTAACACTTACTTGGCGTCTCATAACTATATATGTTTGAGGAACATATATGTTAATTAAGAAATAGATAACTATATATACGCTATATATATTTATATAACTATATGTTATCTATTTTGATGCAACCCCATATATGTTGATATATATTATCTATACTATAACGAATAAATAAATTAAATATTATATGTGTACCTTCAACATATAATATGTATTCCTAGATAATTACTTATATATGCCTATATCATAGGAGTGTTCTTTAATATATAATTTGTATATGTTACTTATATTATTTATGTTACTTATGCATACAATATATAGCATATCTTAATTATATATATATTATTTTTATATTCTTAATCATGAAATTACGATGGTTGAATTAAGTGACATGATATCCCACTTATGCATACAAAATATCCCACTTTAGCACCACATTGGAGGCTCAATAGCGTCGACATAATGCCACAATAGCGTCGGAATGTTAGTCGACGCTACAGAGGCACTATTGGCGTCTTCCTGGCGTCGCTCTTTTGGGATGCTAAGATCATGAAGACGCTATGTCTGACACTAGAGTGTCTCTAATATGTTTTAGCCTCACGTTAACGTCTCTATAGCGCCTTCGTGGTCAACTTGTTACTACACCCACTTAATCGGGCACATTTTGATATATAAATACATATATATTCTTATGCTTATATATAACATGTACACATATACATATTATTATTATTTAGTATCGCACAAATAAACGTATACATACACATATATACTTTTAATACGTATACTTAATCTTATACATATATAGACATATAGATACATGTATACTTTATATATATATATATATATATATATATATATATATGTGTATATATATATATATATATACACATATATATATTTATAAACTTATAGTTAATATAGGCGTAACACATGTATTTATTGAAATACATATGAACTACATATCAATATACACTTATAGTTTATATATATAGACCAAACATACATGCATACATTATATATTTATATAGATACGTAAAAAAATTAATATATATAAATACATACATTATATATATATATATAGCGTCAATATTTATGTGGTGCCAATATGGAAACACATCAGCGTCTAAGGAGCAACACAACCTTGGTGATGCTAAAAATTAATTTTAAATCCCTAGCTTCTTCCCTATTTTTTACTTTTCACTTTTTATTATTCTTCCACTTCCACCGTTGCCGATCGATGACTGCGACCGCCGGCCTTGTCCTCCGATGTCTTGCTCCGACACCACCGCCGCCTCCTCTGCTAGCTGCGACCATGGCCGCTAGTTGTGGACTGCCCTCAGATCGGTTGCCTACTATGACCGTCGGCCTTGCTCTGACCTCGGCTGTTGACTGCGACCGCCGGCCTCTTCTCCTCCTTCGCCACGCTCCACCTCCTCCGCCTCTTCCACCTCTTCCGCGACCCTCTGCCTCCTCCACCCTGTTCCACCTCCTCCACCCTCTTCCACCTCCTCCGCGGCCTGCCAACCTCCACCTCCGCCGCACTCCGCCTCCTCTACGGCCTGCCCTCCGCCTCCTCCGCAGCCCGTCGCCCTCCGCCTCCTCCACCATCTGTGCTCTTACGTTCGGTGCCACCCGCCGTCTGCCGCCTTCCTCCATCGCCCTCCGCTGCCCTCCTCTGCCGCCCGCCGCCATCCTTCTCCGCTTAAGAAGGTACGAGCCCGCCATAGTTAATTTGCTATGTTTTAATCTAATACCATGTTAAGTGAATTACTAGTTAATTACTTTAAATTAATCTAATACTTAGTTAATTACTTAAAAGTAATCTAATTCCTAGTTAATTTGCTATTTTTTAATCTAATATCATGTTAAGTTAATTACTTCAAATTAATCTCATTCCTAGTTATTTACTTGAAATTAATCTAATTCCTAGTTTATAGATAGTTGGATTAATCATATGATTAATTTCTGGTTGCATGCTGCTTTGTTTCCCACATTGGATTCAATTTGAAATCAAATACTGATATTTTTTTCATAATTCTAGTACCTATTTTTTTATCATGTTCTCATAAATTTTACTAAGGATGTATATCCACATTCTTAATAATAAAATGAGATTATAAAAAAAAGAGACATCAGGAAATGACAAAAAAAATTATTAGTATTTGGTCGATTCTGAATACGACGATCAAGTACTTGAAACATGTGATTTTGGTCTTCATAACTTCAAAATCACATGTTTCAATACAAGATTTTATTGACATACGACTTAATGTTGTCCGTTACAGGAATGACAAAATCATATCGTAGTTGAATTCGTTGTTGGAAGGATAAATGTGGCGTTATAATAGAAGAATATAAGGATGATGTTCATGAATTTATTAATGTGGCAAATGAAGGTGTTGCTTCTTCATATGGCGAAATCTTATGTTCATGTCGGAAGTGCAAATGTTACGAGTGAAAAGTAAGATATGATGCGCAAAAGAATTTTTATTACAATGGTTTTTTTACTGACATACACAAATTGGTTCTGGCGAAGAAAGATGAGTAAAGAGATAACTAATGTATATACCAATGTGCGCGAATCGAGCAATCCGTGGAGGGACATGATACGGGATTAGGAGAAAACGCTGACGAAATATTGATTGAAGAAGACCCGAATCCTTCGACTTCTAAATTTTATAGTCTTCTAAAAAAAATCTTTGTGAGATGAATGCGTGAAGCAAACTACACTTTATGCAATAGCACAACTAATGAACTTGAAATCAAAGAGAAAGAAATTGCAAAAAGAATAGTATTGATTCATTTATATTTGATTTCTATAATTTAAAAGAGTGTCCAGCTCTTTTTTAATAAAGTTATCATGAGTTAAGATATTGGGCCGTTTGGAAACCATATGTTCTGTTGGATTAAATGGTTTTTGTTGATTTCTTTTCGTCAGCTGAAAATTTGTCAAAATATGTGTTTGGCAACCATTATGAAAGGTTTATAATCCTCTGGGAAGGCTTCTCATTCCGTTGGGAAAAAAATTGGATAGAACCTCATTTTTTTTTCTTGAAACGCGTCTTCCGAAATCGCCTTTTCACCTCCCCTTTTTCGTCTGCATTACTTTTGTCTTCGAGAGCAAAGGATGTTCGTCAGGAAAGTTTATCTTCAATTTTTTTCCCCAGTAGCGTAGAGAGAAGACCAGTAGATTGATTTGTGCCAAAACATTCATCATATAAGACAATATGTTTTGATTTGTGTCCAGACATTAATTCGTGGTAGTGTTCAGTTTTTTTTTTTTGAGAGGAAAGTTCAGAATTTTTTTCATGCCCATATTTTGTATTCAATTTCTTTTCAGATGTTCATTTTTTTTCATATTTGTTAAGATGATATTGATTTGTTCCAAAACATTCAATTTTTTTATTTGAGAATTTTCAAGTTCTTTTCTTTAAATATAGTCTTTGTATGAGGAGGATTTGGTCCTCTTTGCTTTGAATTATTCTAGAGATAGTTTCTGAGCTTCTTTTATTACAGTAGTTTATAATAATTTACATCAGAGAAAATATTTTTATACCATATCATCCAAACATTGAAATTGATTAAATTTCTAATGGATGAAAAAAAACAGAGGAAATCACTTTTTGAAATGTGACTTCCCTCAGGAATGAATACTTTCAAAAAAATTTCATTAGCTGCCAAAAATGTAATTAGAGAACACAGGGAAAAAAATAAATATGAATGGTGGAAGAGTCATCAATACTTTTTTCGGTGGGGAAGACACAAAGATTCAAACGTTGGCCCCTTGCTGGAGGATGAATGTCTGCACAAACAACTTGAGAACGACAATAGATATAGGGTAAAGTCCCTATTAAATATTACTTATTCAAATTCGCATGTTACATTGCCTCCTCCAAATGCATTTCAATTTTAACATTTGCCCCGTGTTATTCTTCAACTTTAATTTATAATAAAAATATCCTCAATTTTTAACTAATTACACCGAATAAATTACGTTAAATATCTTTTAATTTTAAACACTTTCTTAAGTCTATTCTCAAACTTTATTTTATAACCATTCTTCATCTTTTTATTTGTTTCATCAACCGCATTTTTCACCTCCGATCAATCATTTCCCGATTAAACTCTGCTGATGTGACGCACGACGCACATGCAGCAATTTTTTTTCTCCTTCACGCAAGAAACCATCCGACACTATAACTCGAGGATTTGCCTTTTAAAAAAAAGAAAGAAAGGAGTCTCTTACCTTTCTTCCGCCTAAACTCTGTTTCTGACATGTTTTTGTACTCCTGCCCCTAAGCTAGTTCAAAATAGACTCCAAGATTATTAACTGTTTGGTATCTTTTGCCTTTTATGTCTCTGAAGGAAAAAAGAAAGGAGTCTCTTACCTTTCTTCCGCCTAAACTCTGGTTTCTAACATTTTCCTGTCTTGTACTCCTGCCCCTACGCTAGTTCGAAATAGACTCCAAGAATTATTAACTGTTTGGTATAGTGTCAAAACAAGAATTAGTTTTTCATTCAAACATTATCTTAAATAATCTGTGGGACATATGTGTAATCATTGCAAGAACAATATCCATGCAATAAAAGAAATAAAAAGAAAAATATTCTTGCACCACCTTAAAGTAGTTCGGACCCTCACAGTAGAAACGTTTTTGAGGACAACATGCTTTACTTCAGGAGTAAAATTATTACAGTCAAACTGCTCTTATAAATCAACAACAGCGGTGCAATACTTGATCAAACATCTCTTTATCACTTTCTCTTGTAAAGCTTGTGCTTGCTTGCCTGCCATGGGGAGCACTCTTCCACTCGACACTTTCGAGCCCCTGAACCTTGATAACTTCGCCGCCGAGTCCCATGTGGTCGTGGACTTCATCGCCGACTACTACCGCCACGTCGAGCAGTACCCGGTCCGAAGCCAGGTCGAGCCTGGATACCTGCGCAAGCTTCTCCCCGACCAGCCTCCACTATTTCCCCAGCCGCTGGACGCAGTCCTCGAAGACATCCGCAGGGACGTTCTCCCAGGGCTCACCCATTGGCAGAGCCCAAACTTTTTTGCCTACTTCCAAACTAACGCGAGCACTGCAGGGTTCCTCGGCTAGATGCTCTGTTCGGGCTTCTGCGTCGTCGGCTTCAGCTGGATATCGTCCCCCGCTGCCACCGAGCTCGAGAACTTGGTCATGGATTGGATGGCTCATGTAACACCTGGCCACCTCACCATGGTTTGAACTTAAAACAGAAAAAAAAAGAGAGGAGAAGAGGGAACTTAAAACTGACCGATTCTCCCTCCCCCATTCTCTCTCTCTAAAGTGAACTCTTCCACTCTTGCCACAGCCGCACATCTCTCTCTTCTATTTTTTCTTCATTTTTTCTTTTCGACGAAGTACAACGAGCAGACGAACGATGAGAATCAGGATGATTGGCAAATCTCCGACGAATTAAAAGAAGAGGTACCATAGACGTATAAAATTTCTACATGAAAAAATATAGATCAATTATCGTGAAATTCGATTCCAATTCGTTTTATCGTTTAACATTATATATTGCTCTTTCCGTACTATTGTGTTATTATCCTTTATGTTATATTATTAATTCCGAAATATAATAGACTTATTTTAATTCATACTATGAGTGTAATGTCGTTTGCATGTTAAATAATATTATTTAACGTATGTTAATGGATGCGGCCGAGCTGAACACCACACATAAACATGTAAAATTTTATTAACTTATATTGCTTTATCCGAATATAATGTCGACCATAATTCTTGAATATGGCACACACGTTTGTATTTGGGATTAGAATATTGCTAAGAGGTAAATCGATGTATATATTATTATTATATTATTATTATTTAGGTAGATTTGTTGCTCTCGGTAGAGTGCTGATGACATTGGAGTGCATGAGTTGATTATAATATTATCCAACGTTAATGATTACACTGTAGGGAATAAGTGGACAAAATTGATGTGTAAGTTTATAGCTTTGCATGATTTTCCATGTGGCATTCTTAAACTCACATGCAGATGCTGGCATTACATCTAATATATGCACATAGCCACAATATTAAATGCATAGCAATATTAATGCCTTCGGACATGTTGCATGTTTAAGATTAGAGTGAATTCAAATATCCTTTATTACTTATTAATGTTTATAGTCACACTCGCTTTTCGTCACATCCACCTACCTTGTTTATTATTATTATTATTATTATTATTATTATTATTATTATTATTATTATTATTATTATTATTATTATTATTATTATTATTATTATATATATAAGAATTGGACACGCACAAGATTTACGGTACAGTAATAATACATGAGTATTATTATTATTAAGTAGTATGTAATCATTAGTTGTATTGAGTCTGTTATATATGAAGTATGCTCGGCCGAGACCAATAGATCCATGAAACTGCTACATTTTCTTTTGATTTGTTTCAAATGTTAGTTTTATTTATCATAATAAATATTTAAGTGATATCAATATCTCGCAAAACATCACCAGTGCCTGGCCTGGGTCATCCCCATCCGGCTCGGGTCATGTCGGGCAGATCGACGCATCTTAGTCGTCTGCACTTTGATGTTTTCCTAATTGGGCCCCACATTCGACTGGTCCGCTGTAGGCCATGTCCCATATAGTGGAACAAGTAACGGACCCTTCGTCCGCAGAAAGGGAATCAAACTTTACCCCTTCTCTGAATCATGATTTTGAACCCCACATTGGTAAAGAAAATAAGTAAAGTAAAGAGAAATAAATGGGATAGTTATATGTTGTTCATGGTAAAGGTCAGAGTATTGTACAGTGGAGGGGCAGGTAGCTGCACTGAGAAGATAGTGTACCTACTGGTTTAACTACCGCTGCTCCTGGATCACAGGCCTTCTTCCACCTGTGCTCCGAATAAGGGTGACGCATGGAACGCACCATTCCCTCACGGGGGCATATATGAATTCTTTTATTTTATGCCAAAGGGACAGGTAGCTTAGCTGAAGTGACAGTGAACCTACGGGTCCGTAACGACCACTGTTCCTGGGATGCATGTCCTCTCACACCTGTATTTCGAAAAGGTTATGTCTGAACATACACCTTCCTTTTCATGGGCACCCTGGCAACATACAGTGCAGAGACACCTCTAGCTTCCCAATTAATTAAAGTCGAACTCGCATAGGATAACGAACATCAAAGACCTTGTAGTAATGTAAAAGACGTAGTCCCACACAGAGTAATGAATAACAGAGTATTGCAGTGATCAGAGTAAAGTATAGTGCAATGAATAACAGACTATGGTAATGAATAATAGGTCAAGGTAATGGACAGCAGAGCATGATAATAGATAATCGAATATGGTAATGGATAACAGAGTATGATAATGGTTCATAGAGTATAATATTGTATAAAGCATTGTTAAAGTAAAGAATAAATTAATTGATCATTGGTTATCATTTCATCATCTATGACTCTATGAGTACTGGGCGTTAGTTCACGGGTATTTCATGCCCCTGTTTTGGAATTTTGCAGGTGAGAACCTTACTTAAGGAGGAGATGGATAATGCAGAGCTTCAGAGTGACGGCACATGACTTGCAATATCACTACAGCTTTCCGCCATTTATTCTCTGCATTTGAATCATCTGATGTTGCAAATATGAGACACTTAAATTTCCCTTTTAGCTTTGCTTTTGTAGATATTTTTAGAATTATTTGAACTATCTTTGCTTCCCTTATTTCCTTGAATTATTTCATGTCTTGTGACATTTCTAAATTTTCAATGATATCTCTTCCGCATTTTCATGACATTATTATTCTCTGTCATTTCTATTATCACGTGAGTTTTTTGTTGATCAATCAAAGTCAAAGTCAAAGTCAAATAGTCATAGATAATGAGTAGCGCTTTTTTTATTAGTCTGACCGTCAACGTAGTGGGAGGACGAATTTTGGGGACTTTACAGCTCAGATGCTTAAGCTCCCGCCCTCCTTTCTCTTCTCCTCCGGACAAGGTGGCGGCGGGGTCTTGCATGGGTCCACGTGTGAGGCCGTGGTGTGCACCCTGGCTGCGGCTCGTGACAGGGTGCTGTGCAAGATCGGCCATGAAGGCAGTACTAAGTTGGTGGTCTATGTATCCGATCAAACACATTCAACCGTTCAGAAGGCGTCTAAGATCACCGGCATCCCGCCGTCCAACTTCCGCGTGATCCCTACGACCGCTGCGTCGGGCTACGCTCTAACTCGCGATAGCATTCGCGAGGCCATGGCAGCCGACGTCGATAGAGGACTGGTACCGCTCTATCTGTGTGCAACCGTCGGTACCACAACAGTGGGTGCCGTGGACCCGATACTGGAACTCGGCCAAGTCGCTCAGGAGTATGGAGCTTGGTTGCATGTTGATTCCGCTTACGCCGGAAGCGCGGTCATATGCCCCGAGTTCCGGCACTACTTTGACGGCGTCGAACTTGCGGACTCCATCAGCGTGAACACGCATAAATGGTTCCTCACCAACACGGACTGCTGTTGTCTATGGGTCAAGGACTCAAATGCACTGGTGGACTCCCTGTCAACTGACCCCGAGTACCTCAGGAACAGCGCCTCTGACGCGAAACTACTGGTGGACTACAAGGATTGGCAGATCGCGCTCAGCCGTCGCTTCCGAGCTCTAAAGCTCTGGTTAGTCATCCGGAAGTACGGCGTCGTTAACCTAGTGGAGCACATCAGGAGTGACGTCGCCATGGCGAAGCAGTTCGAGAGACTGGTGAAAAGCGACAAGAGGTTCGAGGTGGTCGCGACGCAGAGGTTTGCTCTGGTGTGCTTCCGGCTCCGTCCGAGATGGGACGGAGACGTCGCCATTGACGTCAACCGCAAGCTGCTGGACGCCGTGAACTCGAGCAGGCGCGCTTTCATGACACACGGAGTGGTGGGCGGCATGTTCGTGCTCAGGTTTGCCGTTGGTGCAACTTTGACGGAGATGAAGCACGTCGAGGCCACTTGGAAGCTCATTGAATAGATGGCCGACGAGATTACTAATTAAGCACTTGTACCAATTCTTTCTCATGATCTGGACGTCGACGTGAAATTGAGCACCCCAAAACTTTGATGCTTTTATATTCCTGCAAATAAGGGGGCAATAGCATGCATTATTGAAATAAATAAAATAAGACACGATGTGTTGGTTTTAGTACTGGTAAAAAGTAAAATATTTAATAGTTATTGTTACAATGAAACGTTATAATAAATATTTTTCAATGGTGTTCATAGGTTTGAAGACAAAATTCTATTCATACTAGATCATAAAATATAGAGTTAGTTATTCCATATTATATTCTTATTATATCCTAATTTTTTAAAATAAAAAATATTTAATTATTAAACATCACATAATATTTTTATTTTGATATATCATATCTTTAATTTTACTTACAAACCAAATAAGAATTTTATTTTCAAATAATCAATATTTTTATATTAAAATAATATTTTTAAAAATATTATTATTCAAAATAAAATATTATAAATTAATTATTATGAATATGATATGTATAAAAATGATCAAAAATTATATTTTATGTTTATTTTTATCATTTTCATACAAAACATTGTTTTAACCGTTATGTTACCAAATATTTTTTATAAAATGTATAAATGGATCTGACCGTTATACTCTAATCAAATGTAACCCTTATTTGTCAAATAGAATTTTATTCACTGTCATTTTTCGTATTCAGACGACGTATTTTAGACCCCAATAAATGAGATTTGACCAGGTTTAGTTTACTTTGGCGTTAGTTGACCTGGCTTATTTTAATTAACAAGTCATGTCGTATTGTAATAATAAGCTTGATTATATTATAAGGGGTGGGACTCGACTCTATTATCGTTCAGAGAGCCTTGTCCAATATATTTTTTAGTGGCGCACGGAAAGGAGGGTCCCTTTGCCAGGGAAGAAGGGGTGTAGCGTCTCCAGAATTGCACCTCCCGCCACGTAGGCGATCAGATTAATTCTGGAGGCGTTATATGACTCTACTGATCTTGATCATTCAATAAAATAACTTATGTGGCACCAATAGAATAATAAATATAATAGAGAACTTAAATGCAGAAATCCAATAGTCGAATTATGAAAATGAAGAATTTTAATCGCGGAAACTGCAACGGTAGAATATCCATTAATCAAATTCGATCAACATGAGAAAAATAAAAACTCAAAGAAGTTCAATAGACGGAAGATCATGATGTCTTTTGATGAACTAAATATGCGGAAAAAGAGCATGATAACAACATGACGAGCTTGTAGCAACAATCTAAATCATGTGCAGCACTTTTCCAAGCTCTGCGTCCTCCAACACCTCATTAATTGACATTCTCACCTGCAAAATTTCAATGCAGGAGAATAGAATACCCATGAGCAACGATTGTCCAATACAATAGCAATAGACGTGAAATAAAGATCACGGATGATCAGAAAATCAATATATATATATATATATATAGTCATATTAATACTCTGTTCTTTTACTGTGATAATACTTTATCTTTACTTTACTCTGCATTTACTTCACAATATCTATGCTTTACTTTACAGTACATTGTTTTACATTACTCTAATGTACATTGCTTTACATTGCATTGCTTTACTGTACAATACTCTGCTTTACATTGCTTTACATTACTTTGCTTTGCTGTGAGTTGTGCTACGTCTTTTACATTACTAAAATATCCTTAGAGTTGGTTGTCCTATACGAGCTCGACTTTATTAGGTTGGGATGCCAGGGGTGCCTCTCTGATTCACTGATGTCAGTAAGCTCGTAAACGGAAAAAAGGGGTGGGTGTTACTACCTCACCCAGTTGGGAAGGTAGGGAGAAGAATTTGTACAATCCAGGAACAATGGTCGGATACTAGACCTGTAGGTTCACTGTCTCCTCAGCTAGCTACCTCTCCCTCTGGCACAATACTTTAATCTTTAAGGGAAGAAGTGTGACCATAGCATCACACTTTAATTCGAGATAGCGGTGGGAGAACACCTGAAATCTCAGAAATAGTGGGCATTTAAGTTAGTAGCTTCGCTGTCCCCTCAGCTAACTACATATCTCCCCATTGCTTTAACTCTGATCTTTGCTTTACTTTGGGGGCGGCACATAGTAATCTCATGTCTTTGTCTTTACTTTAATTATCTTTACTCATTGTGAAATCTATGATTTAGGATCCATGGAAGTTGATCTTTGCACAATAGGACTCTGCCAATATAGGTGAACTGGTCAGAGTCTCGATCATGATTGGAAGTGATTCGGTCTGATCAAGTCATGTCAAATGGGTCTCTATTGCACCAGGATCGGTCGACCATTCTCTACCACCGGTCGATCGGTCGGTCGAACATTCGCTAAGCCATGAAGATGCGCACTGCGCATCGGATCGGTCGACCATTCTCTGGAACCAGTCGACCGATTGTAAGTTCAAATCTATTTGATAGAAAAACCGATCGACCACCGTGGTGAGGCCGATCGATAAGGAAAAACTCGTGTGAGTTCCGTGCACAGACTGGTCGACCGCTGGTAGAATCGGTCGACCGGTCCCTACGATAAAATAGAGTCGCCGGACTTTATTTCCAACTCCGGGCGTCCTCCGGCCATCCAACGGCGATGATCACAATACGAAAAATGTTGCTAACAACCTTAGGATCATAATGAATCAACTTTGCGCATCAATAAATCCTTAATTCATCATCTATGGGATTTAAACGCCAAGATACCTTTTTCGGCCGAGTTTCGAAGTTCGCCGGTCATTTTCTCGTCGTCCGTCGGCCGTCGGACGTTCGCGATCGCCTGGGAGAATTCGCCTGACCCTCGCGCTCGTCGAGAAATGTCGAGATGCATCGGAGAGGGATTGATTCGTTCGCTGTTCGTCTCGGCTCTAATTCATCATCGCGCGTCATCGTTCGCTAATTGAGGGGAAAACGAAATAGAGAGAGAGGGGGAGGCAGTGGTCGGGGTTCCAAGAGGGCGCAAAGGCGACCCTCAACCCCCCCCCCCCTTTATACACCCCGGCCGACCCTTGGTCGGTCGAAGGCGAAACGATGGGAGGTCAGGGGAGGCGATCGTTCATTTCATTTCCCTTTTTTTATTAAGTACGAAGCGTCACATTATTACCCTCTAAAAAAATTCGTCCTCGAATTTGGATAAGGGTTAAGGCTTACCGAAGAATTCAGAAAACTTCTCTCGCATTTCTGATTCTACTTTCCACGTTGCCTCTTTTTCTTGGTGATGCTTCCATGCCACTTTGACTAGCGATACCCTCTTCTTCCCTTGTTGATGTTCTTGATATTCCAGTATCTTCATTGGTTGTTCTTCATATGTCAGATCCTCCTTGAGATTTGATTCCTCAATTTGGATCACATTAGCGTAGTCGTGCTTGTACATCTGGAGTAGGGAGACATGGAAGACGTTGTGTACTCTTGAATAGGCTGGAGGCAGGGCCACCATGCATGCTGAATCTCCAATCATATCTAGTATTTCAAACGGGCCTACATACCTTGGGCTCAATTTTCCCCGTTTACTAAAACGCATTACTCCTTTGGTGGGGAAGACATTGAGCAGAACTTGATCACCTGCCTTGAACTTATGTTCTCGGCGCTTCTTGTCCGCGTAGGCCTTCTGACGATCTTGAGCTGACTTCATCATCTTCTTTATCAGTTCAACTCTATATGTATATTCTTGTATTTGTTTCTGTAATTCCGCGCTCAAGATCTTTCTTTCTCCAACTTCGCCCCAACATGCCTTAGACCGACATGGATGACCATACAATGCTTCAAAAGGAGACATCTCGATGCTAGCATGGAAGCTGTTGTTGTAGAAAAATTCTATGAGAGGAAGTTGTTTATCCCAATTACCATGCCAATCCAAAGCGCATGCTCTCAACATGTCCTCCAATGTCTGGATTGTCCTCTCCGATTGGCCGTCCGTCTGTGGATGAAAGACAGTGCTATATCGGAGCCTCGTTCCAAAAGCATTCTGGAGACTCTTCCAGAATTTTGACGTGAACCTGGGATCTCTATCAGACACAATGGCTGATGGAATTCCGTGAAGTCTGACAATCTCCTGCATATATAAATTCATGAGGCTTTCAAGAAATTGTTTTACCTTAATGGATAGGAAGTGAGCCAATTTAGTGAGTCGGTACACTATAACCCAAATGGCATCATGTCCTTTCAAAGTTCGAGGTAGGCCTGTGATAAAGTCCATCGATATCTCTTCCCACTTCCATTGTGGAATACCCAGACTCTTCAAAGTTCCTTGTGGTTTCTGGTGTTCCACTTTGACCTGTTGGCACACTATGCGTTTGGAGACATATTCGGCTATCTCCTTCTTCATGTCTGGTCACCAAAAACTCCTCTGCACGTCTTTGTACATCTTTGTACTTTCTGGGTGGATTGCAAACTCGGACTTGTGGTATTCATCTAACACTTCTCTTCGGAGTTCAAGATTACTTGGTACACATAGCCGGTCACGGTACCTGATGCCATCATCCGAAGAGACTTTGAAATTGGTGGTCTCTAGGCTGGTCTTTATCATCATTGTCTGATATTCCGAGTCTTCAACTTGTGCTTCTATAATCCTTTCTATCATATCAGGCACTATTCTCTGCATCATCATTAGTGATCCATCGTGCTTTACTCTTGGCATCCATTTGAACAGTTCTTCCATCAGCTCGAACCGTCGTAGGCGCATGTAAGCCAAGGATCCTTCCCATTTTCGGCTGAGCGCGTCAGCTACTGAGTTTGCCTTACCAGGTTGGTAGTTAATGGTAAATTCGTAATCCTTCAAGAATTTCATCCAACGCCTTTGACGCATGTTCAATTCCTTTTGTGTAAAAACATACTTCAAACTCTTGTGATCAGTGTAGACCACAAATTCTTCTCCATATAAGTAGTGGCGTCAAAGTTTGAGAGCAAACACCACTGCCGCTAGCTCGAGGTCATGCGTTGGATAATTAACTTCACGCTTCTTCAGCTGTCTAGATGCGTATGACACTACTTTCCCATATTGCATTAACACGCACCTCAATCCTGTACCACTAGCATCGATGTAAACCACGTAACCACCGTTGTCCGATGGTAACGTCAGGATTGGCGTTGAAGTTAGTCGTTCCTTTAATTTTTGGAAACTTACCTCGCACTTGGGTTATCAAATGAAATTTTCTCTTTTCCTTGTGAGCTTGGTTAGCGGCAACGCTATTCTGGAGAAGTCTTTGATAAAACGTCTGTAGTAGCCGGCTAACCTAAGGAAACTCCTAATTTCGAAGACGTTCTTTGGTTGAGTCCAGTTGGACACTGCTTCCACCTTTGCCGGATTCACTGCAACTCCATCTTTAAAGACGATGTGACCAAGGAACATCATCTGCTCTAACTAGAATTCACATTTGAAAAACTTCGCATACAATTTCTTTGCTCGCAAAGTTTCCAGTACTATCCTCAAATGTTCTCTATGTTGCTCTTCATTTGACGAGTAGATGAGGATATCGTCCACAAAGACAATTACGAACTTATCCAAATGTTCTTGAAAAGTTCGATTCATGAGATCCATAAATGCTGCCGGGGCATTTGTTAATTCAAACAGTATCACCAAAAATTCATAATGTCCATACCTTGACCGAAATGCTGTATTTGGGATGTCTTCTTTTGCCACCCTTAGCTGATGGTATCCACTTCTCAAGTCAATTTTTTAGAACATCTTTGCTTTAGATAATTGATCGAATAGATCATCAATACGAGGTAGCGGGTACCTGTTCTTTATGGTGACATTGTTGAACATCCTATAGTCGATACAAAGTCTCAATGATCCGTCCTTCTTTTTGACAAAAAGGACTGCTGCACCCCATGGTGAAACATTTGGCCTGATGAAACCTTTGTTCAGTAGTTCTTGAATCTGATCCTTCGATTCATTCATCTCTGCTGGAGCCATACGGTAAGGGACTTTGGAAATTAGTGTCGTTTCGGGTGCCACCTTGATACGAAAGTTTATCTCCCTTCTGGACGGTAGACCACTAATATCATCAGGGAATACATCCGAAAATTTTCTCACAATTTCTATGTCATAAGGAGTTCTCTTCGGTTCCTCTATTTTGGTCACACTTGCCAGGTAACCTCTACAATCCTTTTGCAATAGCTTCTATGCCTTCATGGCAGATACTATGATCTTTTGTTCCTTCTATGCAATTCCCCTGACTATAATTTTATCTTTACTCTGTGTGCCTATGATCACTTTCTTTTATTTGCACAAGATGGAGGCATCATGTGAAGTTAACCAATTCATGCCCAATATTATATCATAATCTCTCATGGGAATGATAATAAAATTGGCAGGATGATTCTTTTTCTCTATCTCTATGTGTACATCAAGGAGATACTTTGTGATAATCAGTGTACCTTGTGGGGTTAAGATATTAATCTTATGTTCTAAATTCATGATAGCTATCCCTAATGTTTTGACACAGTCTTCAGATATAAAGGAATGGAAGGCACCAGAATCGAATAATACTTTTGTAGGCAAATCTGCTACGAATAGCGTACCTCGAATGACATCAGCGTCATTCTGTGTAGCATCCTCTTCTAGGTTGAAGAGTCTTCCCTGCACCAACTGTTGTTATCCACGTCTCGAACAACTTACTGTCATGTGGCCCATTCCACCGCAGTAATAGCACGCTCCAGACTTCATTCGGCATTTTTCAGCATGGGTCCTGCCACATGTGTTGCATAAAACCCGCTCACCTTGTGCGGGTGATGCCTGAGGGGCTCTAGGAGGCTACTGCTTCTGCTGTTGGACTGGGCGTCTTTGCCCGGGTCGCTGCTGTTGTTGTTGCTGTGGTTGCTGGAGGAGTTTGTTGTGGGGGACGGTAAGGTTGTTATTGTTGTGGAGGATAGTAGTTCTGTTGAGGAGCAGAATATGGGTGGTAGCGATTATCCCGTCGTTGGTGTTGTCGGTTATTCCTACGAAACTGCTGTTGCTGGTGGGAACTCTGCCCTACATTCTGCTGGTCCTCTTCTCCTTCATGAGGTCCTGATGGTCCCTCTCGGTCAGGGTTGCCAGGCTGACCGCTTCATTTAGGGTTTTGCAATTCCCTGGCCTGGTCTGGGATCTCAGTGAGGGCCTCAGTTCGTCCACAAAACATTTTGTCAGGGCCAATTCGTCCATAGTCAAATTAGAGTATTTCTTCAACCGGACAAACTTGGTCAGATACTGATCCACGGTCATAGCCCCTTGCTCCAGATGCAAAAATTCCTTACTTCAAGTCTTTCTGGAAGGTCGGAAGATAGCGCGTCTCAAATGCCTTGCGGAAGTCTCTCATTCCACAGTTCTGACTCTCGGAAAACTGGTGGCCTTCTTTGCCTTCCACCATTCATTGGCATCTCTCTGAAGAGTATCTCCAGCGAACATGACCTTCTTGTGCTCCGGGACATCGAGGATGTCGAACTTTTCTTCCAAAGTTTCGATCCACTACTCAGCAACATCGATTCCTCCTTCCCCATTAAACGTCGGAGGCTTTGACCTCCAAAATTCTTGCAGCATACACGGGATGGGGGCCTGGCATCCCTGCTACGGTGGCGAATTGGGCATAGGTGGGGAAAGCGGAGGAGGATCCAATGGAGGTGGAGGAATAAATTGGGCCTCTTCTTCGTTATATATCTCAAATTCACTGGATGCTGATCCTCTCCTCTGATAGGACATCTATAAAGAGATCATGGCAATGTTTGAGAATGGTACATAATCAAAGATAAGGATAAAAATTTTAGATTAAAATGGAGACCATGCTGCTCAACATTTACTAAAGTAAAACGTTCATTTCTCATTAAGATTTGCAAAATATAAACATATGTCTGAGGCACACTAAGGCCTTCCACAAAGAAAAGAAAATAGCACGGTACTAATCACTACGTCGAGATGGTCCCTCTGGTTCATTCACGGGATTCTTCGGGGGATTAGGACACTCCTTTTCAAAATGTCCATCTTGATCACAGAGACTACAGTATGGCTCTAGATCAAACTGGCTTATCGGGCTGGTCTCCCGACTCTGAGCTTCTCCTTTTGGTTCATGGGCTTCTTATTCTTCCCCATCAGAAGATAGGAAAATAGGGTTGTCGAGGCATCCCCCTATCGTCTTCAGGTGCCACCTCTGATTTATTTTCTCGTGTGTCTCTATGGGGAAGAAGTGGCGTGGGGAAGGTAACTCTGGGTCGTTACTTCCCACGCTCTCCATGTCTGAATGCTCCGGTACCTCTAAAGCAGACTGTGACGGGGTTGGAGGATCTAGTGGACGTACACGTATCCCAACTATATGACCCCTACCCCTTCGTATGACTCTGGTTACCATACGGCGTGGAGGCATTTATAAAATAAGTTAACTTAATAATATAAGTAGAATTCACATCGGAATGTACTCATTACTTACTTGAAGAATGGAGCCACGGATACTTGAGAAGCTTGCACATGACTTTACTTTGAGCTGTGTGACAAAATAAGCAATAAATACTATGCATGAACATATACTCTACTATGATTAATGAAGGAGCCAAGAGCTTAGGCTCTAATACCAAACTGTAACGCCCCCAGAATCACACCTCCCACCACGTAGGCGGTGACCTTGGAGGCGCTACACTGCCTGTGACTCTACTAACCTTGACCATTCAACAAAATAGCTTATGTGACACCAATATTATAATAGAGAACTTTAAAATGCGAAAATCCAATAGTCGAATTATGAAAATGAAGGACTTTAATTGTGGAAACTGTAGCGGTAGATTATCCATTAATCAAATCCGATCAACATGAGAAAAATAAAAACTCAAAGAAGTTCAATGGGCGGAAGAACATGATGTCTTTCGATGAACTAAATATGCAGGAAAAGAACATGATAACAACATGATGAGCTTGTAGCAACAATCTAAATCATGTGCAGCACTTCTCCAAGCTCTGCGTCTTCCAACACCTCATTAGTTGACATTCTCACCTGCAAAATCCCAATGCAGGAAAATAGAATACCCATGAGCAACGATTGACAATAGCAATAGACGTGAAATAAGGATAAAGGATGATCAGGAAATCAATATATATATATATATATATATCTAATCATATAAATACTCTGTTCTTTTGCTGTGATAATACTTTATCTTTACTTTACTCTGCCTTTACTTCATAATATCTCTCCTTTACTTTACGGTATCTTGCTTTACATTACTCTACTGTACATTGTTTTACATTGCATTGCTTTATTGTACAATACTCTGCTTTACATTGCTTTACATTACTTTGTTTTGCTGTGAGTTGTGCTACGTCTTTTACATTACTAAAATATTCTTAGAGTTGGTTGTCCTATGCGAGCTCGACTTTATTAGGTTGGGATGCGAGAGGTGCCTCTCTGATTCACTGATGCCAGTAAGCCCGTAAACGGAAAAAAGGGGTGGGTGTTACTACCTCACCCAGTTCGGAAGGTAGGGGGAAGAACTCCTACAATCCAAGAATAATGGTCGGTTACTAGACCTGTAAGTTCACTATCTTCTCAGCTAGCTACCTGTCCCTCTGGCACAATACTTTAATTTTTAAGGGAAGATGTGTGATCATAGCATCATATTTCAATTCGAGATAGCGGTGGGAGAACACCTGAAATCTCAGGAATAGTGGGCATTTAAGCCAGTAAGTTCGCTGTCTCCACAGCTAACTACCTATCCCCTCATTGCTTCAACTCTGATATTTGCTTTACTTTGGGGGCAGCACATAGCAATCCCACGTCTTTGTCTTTATTTTAATTATCTTTAGTTACTGTGAAATCTATGATTTAAGATCCACTGGAAGTTGATCTTTGCACAATAGGACTGCCAATATAGGTGAACTAGTCAGAGTCTCGGTCATGATTGGAAGTGATTCGGTCTGATCAAGTCATGTCAAATGGGTCTCTATTGCACCGGTCGATCGTTCCTGGAAGATCGGTCGACCTTCTCTGGCACCGGTCGATCGATCCTCTGGGGTCGGTCGACTGAGTCCTTTGTTTGGATAATCTACGAATCGGTCGATCGTCCAGGGTGTCGGTCGATCATTCGCTAAGCCATGAAGATGCGCACCGTGCATCGGATCGGTCGACCGTTCTCTGGAACTGATCGACCGATTGTAAGTTCAAATCTATTTGACAGAGAAACCGGTCGACCGCCATGGTGAGGCCGGTCGACCGATAAGGAAAAACTCGTATGAGTTCCGTGCACAAACCGGTCGACCGCTAGTAGAATCGGTCGACCAGTCCCTGCGATAAAACAGGGCCGACGGAATTTATTTCCAATTTCGGCTGTCCTCCGGCCGTCCAACGGCGATTATCACAGTACGAAAAATATTGTTAACAACCTTAGGATCATAATGAATCAACTTTGCGCATCAATAAATCTTTAATTCATCATCTATGGGATTTAAACGCCAAGGTACCTTTTTCGACCGAGTTTCGAAGTTCGCCGGTCGTTTTCTCGTCGTCCGTCGGTCGTCGGATGTTCGCGATCGCCTGAGAGAATTCGCCTGACCCTCGCGCTCGTCGAGGAATGTCGAGATGCATCGGAGAGGGATCGATTCATTCTCTGTTCGTCTCGACTCTGCTTTATCGTCGCGCGTCGTCGTTCGCCGATCGAGGGGAGGACGAAATAGAGAGAGAGAGGGGGAGGCAGTGGTCGGGGTTCCAAGAGGGCGCAAAGGCGGCCCTCATCCCCCCCCCTCCCCCCCTTATACACCCTGGCCGACCCTTGGTCGGCCGGAGGCGAAACGACGGGAGGTCAGGGGGAGGCGACGCCTCTCCTGCCGACCGTTCGTTTCATTTCCCTTTTTTTTATTAAGTACGAAGCGTCACAAGGGGTCCCTCCTCCTTTGCGACCTTCGGGCGAGCTTGTCGGCACAGAGTAAGCGGAGGTCGTCTTCTCCTCCCCTCTCTACGATTGTGCTCGCCGGTGCAAGCAACCTCCTTTTCCTGCGTTGCTTCATTTTTTATTTTCTTAATATTATTTTTTAATAATGTTATATCGAACGATTGCATGAAAGAGAGAAAAATCGTCACATCAATAACACGATCGAGAAATCATCGATCAAAAATAAAAAAATAGTTAGTGAAATAAATTAAAAGATGAAAAATAATTTTGTTATAATGTGAAATTTGATAATAGCATTAAAAAATATTTAAAGTTGAAGAATATTTGATAAAATTTATCCTCAACCCGTGCAGACCGAGAAATGAAATCTGATGCTGTTTCCAAAGCCATCGTCCTGATTCCCCGCTACCTCCTGGTGCTAATCTCTCTCCCAGGATTAGTTAATATATATATATATATATATATGCATGTAAATAAATATATTTTATTTATTTATTAATCCATACATATCTTGTATGCTATATTATGATTATTAATAAATATACTATGTCACGAACGGACCATTTCTCTCTGCCATACGTAATATTTTAATTTTGTTGTTTCTTCTTCGTTTCCCCTCGTTCAATTTCTTTAGAATATGGAATTTTTCTGAAATTTTTTTTTTCTGACGACTTCCGTGATCCCCTTGCTTTCTCTAGTTTTTGTTACACATAACCAATTAAATTGCGCCTTTTTATACACATATGTTAAGAAATCAATGATTGAATTTAAGTAGTTTTGGACCCGGCAAATTCAGATCGTAAATCGAACTCCGAAAGAGACATTGGCTCTCACCTCAAATTGAATTAATCAAAACTAATTAGATTTCTGAATATCTAAATGAAAAAGAAAATCCACGTAGGGTTTGACATCAGGTGAACATTGTTCCCATAAAGCCAGTGAAGTTTACATCAAAACGTGTATCCTTCAATTATTATTATTATTATTATTATTATTATTATTATTATTATTATTATTATTATTATTATTATTATTATTATTATTATTATTATTATTATTATTATTATTATTATTATTATTATTATTATTATTATTATTTTAGAGATCAACAGCCTCGTGGTCCTGCTTCTCTTCACATGAATTGTTTCAGCAATCCTTAAGCATTCATTGCAATTTGGTAAGATGCAAAATCCATGCCCATGGCTGGATTTATTAGCTGGTTCATATGGTGCTATGCATACCTGACTCTCTGGCGAGGTGGAAGAACAGATTAACGTTTGAATTAGGTAGGGTTATCTCCGGTATTGGTTGACATTGTGACTGCAAGCTGCTGGTCTCCTTCACCAGACTGGTCTCTTATAACGTCCATCTAATATTTAATATATTTATCCAATATAAACCGACCTAATTCAAACGTTATATTTAATATATTTATCCAATATATTTATCCATCTAAATATTTAATATATTTATCCAATATCTAATATTTAATTACTAAATAAGTGGACTTGGACTTGATGGTGAACCGACCTTCAATTTGTGGACAGTGTGCATAATTATAATGGTGTTTAACGGATCAGTTTCGATCAATCATATTTTGACCGCACATCGAACGGGCCGGATAAGCTCGTTAATTTAACAGATTATTATCGGACCACCTATTGACTTTCAAATTTGTCCGGCCAGTTAAGGTCTAATAGGTTTTAACGTTAATAGGCCTTAACGGACAGATCGACTAGCGGACGAACTGAACAAGTCCATTATTTAAAAAAAAAAACTAATTTATTATTTTCATTTATTTTTAAAATTGACATTTCTTTTTTACTATATTTTCTTATATTATTTTCTTGATACATTAATAAAATTTTTAAAACTAATTTTCCTTCAGTTTTCTCATAATTTTTTTTATATTTTTTGTCTTTTTACTCATTTGTTTATTTTATTTTTCATTAATAATAGAATAAATCAAATTAATAATGGATAAACAACTTATATTCTATTATTAAGTAAATATTAATATATAAGTTTATTAGCTAATATTATTAACAGATTAATAATCGACCTATCGGATGGTTTATTAGTTAACGAACGGATATCGATCGGATTCGGACTATCGAATATTGAGCAAACGGCTGAATATAATGTTTGACCTATTATCCATCCGAACCCGATAACTTATTGAACGGATTCGGACCTTCACAGACGAACTTACCCGTTATCATGTCGGGTTGGCCAACAGACGGGTCGGGTTGTCCAATCTAATAAATACCACTACGGCACTACATAACCGTTAAGGTCATGCGAATTAGACAATCGACGTCATTTTTCAGACACTGAGATAAAAAATAAAATATAAACCTTAATATTTGGTATACATATTCTTATGATCAACAAAATTAACCTAAATTCAAATAATTGAACCTAGCAAGTTAAAACGTTAAATTAGGTCTTAAGTACAATCTATATACACAAATGTTTGACGTCGCCTGAACTTCTTTTTCCATTTCAAGAAGTTGCTTATAACATAACTATATTTATGAATTATTTTACCATTTATACATTCTTAAATGTATCAAGCAAGTGTACAATTCTGGACTGCACATTTTAGCTACAGTACTAAAGGAAATTACTCCTAGCATGAACAGAAATGTTTCTAATTTCTGGGCATTAGTTGTCAATTCTCATCCGCTCACGTGAACAAAAAGGCCTTTGAATCAATGCTATAAAACCCAAATATCCAATTTGATCGAGGGGTCAAATCGGACGGATAGGACTGAATGATCGAATCAGAATATAATATATAAATAAAATTAGCATACATATGATTTTATATTACTAGTGATAATGTACTTTTAATTACATGACTCATGACACACTATGGCCGATCATATTCAAACGACTTCCAACTTAGAAGACAAGCTAAAATATTGAAAGCTTATCTTCTCCACCCACCGTCAAAATCAGTTGAAGCCATCGAGTTGTGATTGATTTATCGAAATTGAAACGACATAAACAGAGAGGATTAGAGGTTTCGATTCATCTATTTTAAGTTTCGAACATTTAAAAAAAATAAAAAAAAACATTGGACCTGCTTTGAATTCTAATTTTAAGTTCTTAAAGCAATGCTTTGAATTATAATTTTGATTAACCTCTTCTTAAAATTACGTAAATTTCTTTTTGTAATATGCCCCATGATGAATTGGACAAGAGATCAACGATGTCGATCCGTAGCGATAAAAAAAATATCGAGGCCAGTTGACTTCAATAGAATAATGGTAACACACCTGATAATTTTTTTAAAAACGATGAGTCGTGTTGGAACCTTGAGATAGATGCCCGTTGGGTTGGATAGAGTGGACATTCAAACAGTTTCACGAATTTTCTTTAAAGAGTGTGAATTCAAATATTTTCTCTCCCAAATTTAAATGAATGGGCCAGAATATGAAAATAGATGCCTAGGGATGTTCTAGTAGTGAAAGCGCACTATTTCCATCCTTTCGACCATATAGAATTATATGATCTATTTTTTCTCCTATCTTTGCACTGCAAGAAAAAATCAATTTTTTGACGGTTGAATCCGTCGCAAACTCTAAAATAAATCCTTCGAAAAAACCGTTCAAAAATTTCTCATCGTAGATATTTTTCGACAAAAAATCTTGATCCATCGAAACTTTCGACAACTATAATCATCGGTATTTCTGACAAATATTTCCAATGGGAGATGGTTGTGGGAGGTTTCGACAGGAGCTACCCGTCGGAATCTCTGACAGGAAGACTCCCGTCGAAACCCCCAACTTTTTCGATGGGTTCATCCATCGAAAAATTTATTTAAAATATAAAAAAATTAGGCGCGCCAAATCGGCCGCTGGCGGCGACCTCCGGTTGATTTCGATCGGATCAGTCGTGGATGGCCGAATTCAGTCGCCTATGGCCGGACCCAGGCCGCCTTTGGTCGGAATCATGAGAGAGGGAGAGGGAAAGGAAGAGGGTGGCCGAAGCTGAGTCGGCGGAGCCGTGTGTCACGGACTAAAGCTCTTTTCTAGAACTTAGTCATGCCGGCCTTGGAACCTTCCTACTTGATGGCGCCAAGTAGCATGATCGAACGTCCTTTCGACGACCACACACTTGCACAGCGGAAATTTTAAAGGAGACAATGCACAAGGGGAGTACTCAAATGGGGGGGGGGGGGCAAGCTTGTATTCTTCAACTTCTCTCGAATGCTTTACATGGCTGACCCATAGGGTCTATTTATACAAGAATGGGATGGTTACAATCTTAACTCCCTCCTTGATTTGGCCGATCTCCTTGGGATCCTCTTGATTCTCCAATTGATATCGTGGGGTCCTCCTTCTCGATTCTCCTGGCTGATATCATGGAATCTTCATCCTTGATTCCCTGGCTGACATCGTCGGATACTCATCAATTCCATGATTGTAGCAAAAACCCCTCTTTGGCGTTAAGATCTCCTCTTCAAGATCCTCTCTTGATTTCTTCAAGATCTTCCTTGATCTTCTCTTTAGGATCTACCTAGAATGATCCTCCTATCATCCATGATCTTCTCAAGATCTCCTCTGATCTTCTCTTTAGGATCTTGGATGGAATGATCCTCCTAATCATCCATGATCTTCTCAAGATCTCCCCTGATCTTCTCTTTAGGATCTTGGATGGAATGATCCTCCTGATCATCCATGATCTTCTCAAGATCTCCCCTAATCTTTTCTTTGGGGTCTTGGCTGGAATGATCTTCCTGATCACTCCTGATTTCCTGGAGTTAAGTGGATGGCTAGATCTTCCAAGGATTCTCCATAATCTTTGACTGATGCACCAACATCATATCCTTCTAGCTTCCATCTTCATCAAGTGAGTAACCACCAACGATCACTCATGGCTAGTTGTTCTGCTTGACACTTGCCATCCTTTAAGCACTTTAGGACGGGCTGATTTTGTCTTCGGATGGAATTGCCCTTCTAAAGTGTGCATCGTGCCTGCTGCCAACTTGGGCGTTCTGTCAAAGTGGGCAGGGAATGTGTTGTCTGCACATTCCCACGCTACCAAAGTGGGCATTCTGCCGAAGTGGGCATTTTGTCAAATTGGACGTCGCTGCGTCCCAACCCCGTCCTAGGACATGGCAGGAAAATGGGGGTGTGACACATGGGAGGTCGTCGAAGTCGCCAAAGTCGAGAGAGGGAGAACACCCTCGTCGGAACCATGGGAGTGAGAGAAAGAGGGGGAAAGAGAGAGATAGAGTGTGAGATCGAGAGGGGAGAGTGGGAGATATAGGGAGAGAGGGCAGGAAAGTGAGGCGGGAATGAGATTAGAATTATCGATGGTTGCATCCGCCAGAGTTACCAATTGATGGAAAATTCATCGATATTTTGACGAATGTTACCATAAAAATATCAATAATAAAATATTAAATATATTTTAATATTATATTATATATATTTTATTATTAATTTAATTACCAGTGGTCCAGTCCGTCAAAATTATCGATGGATTTTAAATCCGTCAGTAGCTGTCGGGTCAAAAATATTAATAATAAAATATTAAGCATATGCTTATATTATATATAATTTTATTATTAATATAATTATTGACGGTCAGGTCCGAGCTTTGATAGCTGATACGAGGACCTTGTCCTGCTCTAGTGGCGTGCCTCTAATGATGATATGAGATCCTCCTGGTGCTTCGATCACTATTTTCTTTTCTCGGCAATGTAGATAGACGTTATGATAGGACAATCAGTTCATACCCAATACCACATCGTAATCCCCGATCGGGAAGACGATTAGGTCTGTCGAAAAATTCTTGCCTTCCACTTCGACTGACACCTTGGGAATATACTTCTGAGTGACAATGGACTCCAAAAGTGTCCCGATGTCGAGTGGGAATCCTATAACTTGTGCATAATACTCAATAGTGGAGAAAAATGCTCTGAAATGAAGGAATGCGTAGCTCCTTAATCAAACAATATATTAACATGAACACCATCAATTTTAAGCGTACCTTGAATGGTGTCGTTTGCTCTCTGCTCATTAGTAGGTCGCACGTTGTAGACTCGGCCTTGCACCATGTTTGGTGGCCCATCATTACGCTGAGGAGGAGGTGGTGCAGCGCGCCTTGGTTCCTTGCACTCTTGGGCAAAGTGGCTCACCTTGCCACATTTCAGGCACGCGCCTGTCTTTCGGTAGCATTCACCGGGATGAAGCCGATGACAGTAATCCCAGGGCTTCTGCTGCTCCCTCCACTCGGGATATGGTCTGCCCCTATTCCGATTATTGCTATGACGGTTGTCACATCTGTCGCTATGTCTGCGATCTCTATTGCGATTATGTTGTTGGGGCTAATTTGTAGGTGCCTGATGTTATTGTTGGGCTCCTACCTGATCATCATCCTCCAGATATATGGTGAACTCTTCAGCAAATTGGAGGGTCAGACAGTTCCCTCCCTTAACTCTTTCTCTGAGGTTGGGCTTTAGGCCATCTACTCAACGTTTCACACGATCCAATTCTATCTGTTGTAGGGTCGAGTACTTTTCCAAACTCAGGAACTTAGTCAGGTACTACTTTGTAGTCATGCTGTCCTATTGCAATGTAAAATACTCCTTTTGCTTCTTGCCCCTCTCATAAGTAGGGATGTACCTATCTTTGAAGACTTTCTTGAAGTTCTCCTAGATAACGTGGTCCTGGCCTAAGAACGTTGTAAGCTTAACGACCTTTCACCAGTCTCTGGCTTCACCATTCAGATTTCGACTGGCATAGATCAACTTGCGGTCCTCACCGCAATCTATCTCGAGGAAGATCTGCTCAACCTCCTCTATCCATCTCTCAGCATCCTCAAAGTTACCCTTCCCGTCAAATTGAGAGGGCTGCAACTTTAGAAACCTTTCAATAGTGTCATTGCGATCTTGAGCAGACTGCCATGCATGACTCCCGGGGTGAGAGTACGCAATGTGAGCTGAGTGAGGTCCATGAGGTAAAGGCCTCTGCCTCAATTGTTCCTCCTGATATCCGTTCATCTGAGAGCCTTGGATCTGCTCACTAGCCTGTGACCCTTGGGCCTGCTAAAGAGCCTGTTGCGATCCACTCCTGGGGCTCGTGGGATATGATCCAAAAAAGTCATAGCACTCCAATACAACAATAAAAATACAATTCGATTAATATGAGCTCCATAATTCATATTACAATTACATACTTACTCGACCCTATCGGATGACTGCAGTGGTTGCTCGTGCAATTGCACATGGACTCAATTCCATCTATTATAGACATCTATGAAGTGCCTCTCCTAGGCTATGATACCTTTTGTAATGCCCCGAGACTCACATGACTTCCATTGGTCAAAGTCGTCTCAAAAACGTTACACAATTCTATATGAAATAATTTTGTGAAAAATAAACTCTATAAAATGCGAAAATAATAATAGCTACATCTAAAATCTAAAATGTCAAGGAGTTGGAAACGTCCATGACTCCACAATACTAAAAATGTGGAAAAGTAATAACTAATAAACAAATCTAGCAGGACACAATCCTACATCATGTGAAACATCTCTGTCACTGAGCCTGACCAACTGAATCACCATCTTCTACCATCTCACTTGCATGAATCCAAATGTAGAGGAAAACTCATGAATATAAAAATACTTAGTGCGTAGGGTCTAACCGTAACGATAATCAATAATCAACGATAATATGGAACAATAAATAATATAGCACTGGATGAAACAATAGGATAGGAACTCACTAATCAATAAATCAATATAGCCAATAGTCAATGAAGGATCAAGAAAAAGGTCAAAAGACCAATCAATATCAATTAAAAAGTTAATAATATTCCATTATGCCTGATCACTATGACACTATCCAAATTAACAATTTCAATTCAATTATCATTCTCAATGGTCATCGGTCAATAAAAATTTCTATATGATTCAATGGTGAAGGCAAAGTCAATCAACGTCAATATCTGAATGACCACGATTCAATTCAATTCAATTTGATTACCAATTAATTCGATTCTATTCAATTCAATTTTTGGAGTTACCCAATTCTATAGCGAGTGCTCGGTCAATTAAGAAAAATTTCATGTATCTTTCATGTAGGCCAGTGGAGGATCCAACTACGGCAAGCCGGCCTCCAATAATGGCGCTAAATAATAGTTTCGTGATGGCGGGAGACCAATGCCACCACAAGATAGTCATAGTTTGCCTAAATAATGATGTTTGAAACCTCTAGGTACGCTATCTTCTCCATACAATATCCATATCAATAACAATGCGGCCAGGGGGCTTAAAGATAATCGGAGAATATGAAGACTCAACAGTTTCTATCTTTTATCTTGTTTACCTAATGGATCTATCTTTTAATAATTTAATTTAGGTTAAACAAGGACCCAATCAAGGAAAAATTATCGGATCAATACTATGATTAATCATATGATCAAGTGGAACAATAATATCAATAATCTCAAAGTCAGATCTGAAGAGTATGATGATGTCAGATCTATTAACAATATGATCGTGGATGATTATGGACATTCAGCCATAATAACTATTCAATTATCTATAATAAAATACCTAAAAATAGGTTTTCCATCCCCGGAACTCGACCTGCGTCGGGTAGAACCTGGGCCACGTTCGGAGATGCTCAAAATCACCTCGGCCAGGGTAAACCCGGGCCGGGTCGGCCGGTTCACCGTCAATCACGATTGCGCCGCAACTCGAAGCCAAAACACGAGCCGGGCCAATAGGAAACCATGCCGGGTTTGACAATCCGATCCGGTTCCGAGTCCAACTCAGTCTGGATTCTATGAAATCTAGGCCGGATACAGCAGAACCTGGCATGGGTTCTAGCGCTGACGGAGAAGTGCGTTCTAACGTGACTTTCCGACCATCATAATCATGTCATACGATGTCCAAACGATGCATACAATATATCAATGAATTCTCAGTATGAAGGAGAACAAAATAGGATTTCATGTCGCGAAAAACTGACATAATAGGGATTCCCCCTACGTACCTAAAGTTGGCTGAAAAACTAATTGAAATCCCCTGCCTGCGCGAGTTGTCCAAAAGCCGACCTTGACCGGTGATATATCTCTGTTCACATCGCGAAATCCCACGTTCTCTCGGGGGTGCCTCGATTCATGTGAAAATGAGGGAAAAGAGGGACTCGTGGTACTGAAATTCTGTTTCGCCAAAGGGGGTTTCTAAAAGAGTCTATTTATAGTGCAAGCCAAAATTTTCAATTTTATTGGGCATTGGACTCTTTTAGAATCAATCTTGGCCATCCATCAATAATTAATCAATCCATAATTTTTCAAATTTAATTAAATCTGAATTTACTTAATAATCCCATAATAACAATTTCATCTCTTCTCAAATTCCATCTTATCCTTCCAACTTATCCCATAATTTTCATCAATTTCGGAATTAAATAATTTCAAAAATTAGGATAGGGATTTTCAGATCCATTAAATTAAAATAAATATATTTTATTTGTTTTCTAAAAATTCAAGTCGTTACATTTTTCTTTCCATCGCAAATGCTATAAAAAATTGCAAAGGATGCTTATCCGTCGAAAATTGCAATTTTCTGGTAGTGTTGACAACTTGCACTCATTTGCTCTTTTCCCCTTTGGCGTTGGTGCTCTCTTGCGGTGGGACATTCCACAGGACAAAATGCAGGATTTTGGATGTGTACAAAGTAAAGGAGAAGGAGGAAGAAGAAGGAATAATGAAAAGAAAGAACAATCAAAAGATAACTTTTTCGAAAAAAAATGTGTGTATAACAGGATCTCTATCGTGGAATGTGTTTTTTCTGAAAGCATAGGCATGTCTAGAACTATTTATGATGATTTAAAAGATGGCCTTTGAATGATGATGAATTTCTTTTATGATGAATGAGAAAGAAGAGTGAAACTAGGCCTTTAACGATTAGGTTTAAATTAGTTTCATGCATAGAAGTCTCATTTATTATGCTCAATTACTATAGATGCCTCTTGATATGGTTTTATGATCCTTAAGTATGTTTTGGACTTTCCAAAGTTGCTGCAATTAGTTCTTAAATTATTTATGATTTTGAAGTGAATGGTTTGACCTCAAATATGCTTATTATTATCATCAATTTGATCAATACATCATTCCATCCTGATCTCATAAATGACTTAAGGCATAAAATCAAAGCTTCAGATATATCACATAGTCAAGTCATAAAAAATAAAAGAGTAAAAATTTAAATATTTTTTAGTAGTTTGATAGTAATTAGTTTAAATTTTTAGCCTATTTTATGATTAGACAAAATAGGATTGTAATGATCAAAGTTATTAGTAAAATTAAGATCTAATTACAAAATAGGCTAAAATTTTTACCCTTTTATTTTTTACAACTTGTCTATGTAATGATCGCTGAATTATTATTATATTTTGATAAAATATAATAATAGGCTACATTTATAACAAATTTAAAGTTTTTAAAATAAAAGTGAATGCTAGATTTGAGAATTAAATTAAAGTTCATGACTTTTCACGTAGAGACAGAAGTTTAAACTACATTTGAGAACAAAATAAAAGTTCAGGATAGGTTTGAAAATAAGTCGAAAGTTTGAACTTTTTTATGTGATATATCCCTATTAAAAAATGGTTATAAGTATAAGTTCAATCAATTATATATATAACGTATATACACCGTATACGTTGAAGCAAGCCAAAAAATTATTCCCTATTTAATAAATAAACGACGCATTTCACGATAATCGAACAATGCTTAACATTAATATACATTACTTAAACAATGCCCTAACGTTAACAATAGATAATAGAGAAGGTTGATTTCATCATCCACCTCAGCCATCACCACAGCCGCCTCTACCTCCACCATCACCGTAAGTTGTCATGCTTGCGATGTTGACAGCTTTAACGGTCGCTGGTGCTTTTGTCCATGGTTTCTACTGTCGTAGTGGCAGCATTAGTGCCTTTGCTTGAAGCATCAGCTTTGTTGTCGTAATAGATAATGGCTCTACAATTTGTTTCCTCGGGTTTACTCTTGTGGTCACAGTTAAACACGACGACAGTCAAGGCCGAGAACACCATGCGATTGCGTAGAGCCCCATGAGGATGCTTGGCATCTTAGTGATGGTGATGTTGTTCCCATGTGTCACGCACTAAAGCTCTTGCACCCGAAACCCTAGGTGTGCGGCTCGGCCAACCCTACTTTGATGGCTAAGTAGATGAGCGAAGGAGGCATGTGAGATGTTGGTGAACCGAACAATGTCCACCGCTAAATCGAACGCACCTTCATCCGAATAATGAATTTGTGGGTGCACATTGCTACCATTTCGTGTGGTAGTACACTAATATTCCTCATATATTTACATTTATATGTATATGTATATGTATATATATACACAGAACCATGTATACCTATAAAACATAAAAATGTAAAAATGTGGCATTTCTTCTCTCATTATACAAGTGCCACTGTGATCCATTCAAAATAAGCATTCCAAGCATATCAATTTCACGCAACAAATGATTTTTTTTAGATTATGTATTGATGAACAAAATTAAGAGAATAGAATATTAAAGGCAACATATTGAGTCAAACCTCGCCCTGTAATACAACGAATTTTGAGATTGAGATGTACTCATCTTGATTACAATTAAAATTTAACTAAATATAAAAAAGCCAACTTTGATTTCTATTTTAACTTGATCGAAATATCTCAATTGGATTCGGATGGGATAATACTAAAATAAAATCTGGACGTTATGACTAATTATGTATTGATTTATACTAATAATATTTTAATATGCAATTAAGAAACATGAAGTAACTATATATAAAAATAATAATAATTGAATAACAAATTTTGATAAAAGAATATAAACTAATAATATGGTTTACACTAAATTAATTAATGATATACAAAATAAGGTTTAATATGTGTGTGTTTTTCCGTGTGAAGCGAATGTCAATAGGCTTTACACATATTTTTCTTTATCTTTTCGATCTATCTCTTCTCTAATAGTTTAAATGATCATTGATGATAAGAAAAATGTGATTTACATCACCAAAAATAATTATATTCGTTATTTTCAAATTTTACGAACTAACACATATTTTTATCCTTCATAATAAATATAATAATTTTGTATTATTTATTATGCTATAAAACTTTTTTGTTTTTATGTTTGAAAACTATTGATGAAGAAAAATATTTGTAAAGTTGCTTGACATATGCTTGACACATGCTAGACACACATATTAAACCATAAATAATATATATATATTGAAATTTTTAGTGCTTGTTCCGCCTTGATTTTATGAGATGTAGTTTTCCTTTTTAACATCGAATTGAGACAAAGAGCAGTCCCACTATTTACTAGTAGCCATTAACTATCTAAAGAAAGGGAATTATTGTTGGATGTTGAGGGTTTGCGGTTAATGCAAGAGGTTGGATTAATTTGTTCAATTCTTAAAAAAAATCTTTATCATGTTTTTAACTTCGTTTATAGGGAAGATGATTTTTTAAATACTAACTTCCCATTACATTAGATTAATTGGTGTGTCCCCCCTTCTCCTCCTAAATAATGTCACATTGTAGAAAGACATAAATGCATATTTTCTCATGTTTATGAGTAGACATATATGAGAACTAAATTTTTAATTTTAATTAAAAGACTTTACCCTTGATGTGTGTGTGAGAGATAGAGAGAGACGATGATTATGGCCAATTGATCATTTTTGTGCCTAAAAAGAAAACCAAAGGCCAAAATATAAAGACAATTGAAGTTTTGAAGTTTACCATTTCATTATGCCTATAACAAGGAGATAAAATTCTAAAAATAACCGAAGTTTTAAAATAGAAAAAAATAAAGCTAAAAATAGTTTTTCGTAATCCTTTATAAATTAGTAATTGGGATGAGTGTGCAATACGCATGTAACGCCCTCAAATTGACCAACACCACGTGGCGAGGATCTATCCGAAGGCGCTACGAAAACACAATAACTATGACCAATAATTTGACTAAAACTCCATAAAAGTAATAACAAATCAGTAATAAAGATAACAAAGAAACATAGGACATCAAAATAGCGGAAGCCTCAAAGTGTTACAAAATCTCCATGATAGTCATAATATCTGAGTTACATCAAAGCTCATAATGCGAAAAATAAAAATAACGATAACTAGGCCCTCTGTGAGTTCATGTGCTTTGCCATCGTCCAAGCTGGTCGCGGCACACGATCTCAACACCATCACTGACCTGGCCCTGTGGAAATCAAACACATGGGAGGAGGTCCTCCCGTAAGCTATAGAGCCTAGTGGGGATTCATAAAGTTCTCAGTGCATAACAATAAGTAGCAATAGTCAGAATCAGTAATCATGGATAACAAGATCAAGTAAAGAGCATTTGATCATTCGATTAGAGATATCAATGGATAAAAGAGATCATGGATCATATAATCATGAGAGGACACTATAATCATGCTGGATTAGGAATCATGCTTCACATATCATCATCATACTCATATCACTTGTACATTCTCTTTGTGCTTGCATCTTTGTCTTAGCATTAGATGCCTTAGGTAACATTGAATGCCTTTAACTTGGGGTTTTTACGCCGAGCGACCGATACAGCCTTATGCAGACAATGGATGATCAAGCCATGATAAGGGAGCGACCCTTTATGATAAGCACTTGTCATAAGCTGGCTACCTCTCCCATTCACATTTTCATCATTCATACTTAATCACTTTATCACTTTATCATTCTTGCATACAATAAGGGGATTGGATCATTGGACATACCAATACAAGATCAAGAAATCAGTCACATAACATTTCAATCAGCAGGGAGTAGCACAACACAATCATAGAAAGAATCTAGATCAAATCAGCAATCAATATGCATTCTGGTTAAGGTTCGGTCGACCGGTCCTCACTGGTCGGTCGACCAATTTTTGGGCATCGGTCGACCGATATCTCTGGATCGGTCGACCGGGTTGGTCTTAATGCAATACAGTGAACAAGTCCTGAGCACCGATCGACCGATTTCTCTGGATCGGTCGACCGATAATACCTAGTCTGCAAAGGAGCTTCGGTCGACCGATCGGCCGACTTATGAAATGCTCGAGAGCAATGATCGGTCGACCGATCACTACCGATCGGTCGATCGATTCTCATATCACCGGTCAAGCGATAACTGGATCGGTCGACCGGTCACAGCGAAAATAGAATCGAACAGAAATACGATTTTCAGCAATTTTCAATCCAGAAATGAAATCAATGCATACAAACAATCATCTAAGCATGAAGGACTAATACAAAACACATCTAGGATCATAAGGAATCACAAAACATGAATCAAACCTAAGAATACAATCAATCATTCATTTTCCATATCGTTTCAATAATCAAGAACACATTGTACGATAAGAACCCTAATTCTATCCTATCGCTAATCAGGTTATGCAGGGGGATTTCGGATTCACCCATCTCCTTCTGAAGTGATCCTTTCCTGAAGCCCTTCCGTACACCGTTAATTGCCCTTTCCTTGCCTTTCTTCACCTAAGGAGCATTCCGATAGGAAGGGATGTGACGGGATGACATTGATCATTAAAGAAATTGCATAAATGAAGAAGGAACCTAGATGACCTTGTTGTGGTTTCCTTGCCTTTGCTGGATAAAGTGTCTTAGGGAGGAAGAGAGAGAGGTGAGGGAGAAGAAATGGTGGCTAGGGTGTGCTTAAGGCACTAATGCCTTTTTATAGGGTAGTTGTAGGGCTAATATGCTAATGGGCTCATTAATTAGGCTATGGGGTTGCTGGTTTGTAAAACCTAACTTATATATATATATATATATATATATATATATATATTAACTGGGTGTTACATCATTACACCCTTAATTCTCAAATTTTGCATTAAGTAGAGGTCTTACCGAATAGATGCGGGAACTCCTAGCGCATCTCTGACTCAAGTTCCCATGTAGCCTCATCACTGTGATGGAAACGCTAGGCTACTCTGACCATAGGCACATCTCTATTCTTCTAATTTTGTACCTTCGATTCCACTATATGCGTCGGATACTCCGCGAAGGTCAAATCCGCAACCAGATTTGGCTCTTCGATCTGTAAGACATTAGCAGCATCGTGCTTGTACTTCTTAAGCATGGAAACATGAAATACATTATGCACTCGTCCATAGGAAGGTGGCAAGGCTAGCCTGCATGCTGCTTCACCTACTAACTCGAGTACCTCAAAGGATCCCACGTACCGAGGGCTGAGCTTCCCCCGCTTACTGAACCTCATAACTCCCTTCATAGGAGACACCTTAAGCAGAATTTGATCACCAGCCTGAAAGATCTGCTCACGTCTGTCCTTATCAGCATAACTCTTCTGCCTGACCTGAGTTATCTTCATCCTCTGCTTGATCAGCTCCACTTTCTCAGCATACTCTACTGCCTCCTTCACTTCTTCCTTGCTCATGATCTTCTCTTCACCTACTTCACCCCAATGAGCGGGTGAACGACAAGGTCTGTCATATAAAGCCTCGAAGGGCGTCATGCTGATACTGAAATGGTAGCTATTATTATAAGCAAACTCGATCAGATTAATATGCTCATCCCAGCTGCCCTGCCAATCTAGTGCACAGGCTCGTAACATGTCTTCTAATGTCTGAATAGTCCTCTCAGATTGTCAATCGGTCTGAGGGTGGAAAGCAATGCTGAAATTCAATCTAGTGCCAAATGTCTCCTGCATGCTCTTCCAAAATCTAGCAGTGAATCTGGGGTCTCTGTCAGAAACAATCGATGCTGGAATGTCATGTAGTCTAATCACCTCCCTAACATACAAGTCCAATAGACTCTCTACCGATTGCTTCCACCGGATAGGGATAAAGTGTGCCGCCTTCGTGAATCTGTCTACTACCACCTATACAACATCATGACCTTTCTTGGACCTGGGCAAGTTGGATACAAAATCCATGGTGATATTATCCCACTTCCACTGTGGGATATCTAAAGGCTTCAGTTTTGCATATGGCCTCTGATGCTCAATCTTCACCTGCTGGCACACCAGACATCTAGACACATACTCAGCTATCTCCCACTTCATGTCTGGCCACCAATAGCTACGATGTACATCCTTGTACATCTTAGTGCTACCATGATGGATGGCAAACTCAGACTTATGGCACTCATCCATTACTTCACGTCTGATGGTTGCATCGGTAGGAATCCATAACATGTCCCTGTACCGAACTCCTCCATCTGTTGATACTTGGAAGTCATTCGGCTCATTCTGACATCTCTTCAACACCTTCTGGTACTCTGGATCCTCCTTCTGGGCAGTTATGATCCTGTCAATCATACTAGGCCTCATATGATGCATCATCCATATCGCTCCATTACTGTCAAGTCTGAGACACCACTGGTCTAACTCCTGCAATATCTCATACTCCCGTATCTTGATGTAAGCCAGTGAACCTTCTCATTTCTTGCTCAGTGCATCTGTCATTGAATTTGCCTTACCAGGGTGGTAATTAATAGCAAATTCATAATCCTTCAGAAGTTTCAACCAACGGTGCTGCCTCATATTAAGGTCTCTTTGATCAAAAATATATTTGAGACTCTTATGATCTGTGAAGATCTCAAAATTCTCCCCATAAAGATAGTGCCTCCAGATCTTCAAAGCAAAAACTATAGCAACTAACTTTAGGTCATGCGTGGGATAGTTAACATCATGCTTCTTCAACTGGCGCGAAGCATAAGCCACTACTTTATCATGCTGCATTAGTACACACCCTAATCATTTCTCACATGCATCACTGTAGACCACATATCCTCCGCTACCCGTCGGAATGGTAAGGACATGTGCTGATGTCAGGCGATCCTTTAATGTCTGAAAGCTCTGCTCACACTTATCAGACCAGATGAACCTCTCAACTTTCTTCGTGAGGTTCGTGAGCGGTGCTGCAATTTTGGAGAAGTCTCTGATGAATCTCCTGTAATAACCTGCCAATCCCAGAAAACTACGGATCTCGGATGCATTCTTCGGCCTTGCCCAAATAGTCACTGCTTCTACTTTTGCGGAGTCCACTGAAATGCCCTTCTTGGATACTATATGTCCAAGAAACATGATCTCCTTCAGCCAAAACTCACACTTCGAGAGTTTGCCGTACAGCTTGTGTTGGCGTAGAGTCTCCAACACTATCCTAAGATGCTCCTGATGCTGCTCTGGGCTGAACGAGTAGATCAGGATGTCATCCACGAACACTATGACAAACTGATCCAGGTAGGGCCTGAAGGTCCTGTTCATCAGGAGCGTTCGTCAGTCCAAACGGCATTGCTAAAACTCATAATGACCATACCTAGACCGGAAGGCTATCTTCGGTATGTCGTCCTCAGCAACCCTCAACTGATGATAGCCACTCCGCAGATCGATCTTGGAGAATACGGATGCCTTGGACAACTGATCGAAAAGATCATCGATGCGGGTCAGAGGTACTTATTTTCACCGTCACCTTGTTAAGCATCTTGTAATCAATGCAAAGCCGCATTGAACCATCTTTTTTTTTCACAAACAGTACAGGCACTCCCCACGGTGGGACACTCGGTCGAATGAAGTCTTTGTCTAACAATTCTTGGATATGCTTCTTCAACTCTTGCATCTCGGCAGGTGCCATGCGGTATGGTGCCTTGGAGATGGGTGCGATGCCAGGTAGGAGCTCAATCTTGAAGTCTATCTCACACCTCGGTGGTAATCCTAAAGTATCTTCAAGGAAAATATCTGGAAACTCACGCACTACATCTATCTGTTGCAGTGCGGTGGTGGATGCATCAGTCTTCACCACACTTGCCAAGTAGCCATAGCATCCCTTCTGGATCATTTTGAGCCTTCATAACCGAGACAATCACCTTCTTGCTTTTCGATGAAGTACCCCTGATGACTGCCTTTGGCTTGCCCTGTGCGCTTATTATGATCTTCTTCTGCTTATAGTGTAGAGCTGCATCATGATAAGAAAGTCAATCCATCCCTAGGATGACATCATAATCCGTCATTAGGATGACAATAAGATCTGTAGAATTTTTTTTCTTTTCCATGGTGACAGGTACATTCGGGATGTACCTAGCCGTGTGAAGATCTCTCATGGGGTGCTCACCCTCATGGCATGAGGTATCTGCTGCAAAGACAAGTCAAAGCTTGAGCGCACGACTCCGAAATAAACGAGTGTGTGGCCCCTGAATCAAATAAGAATAGCAGACACACCAGCAATAGGAAAGGTACCTCTGCTAATATCGTTATCATTCTGAGTTGCATTTGCCTCCATGTGATGCACCCTGCCCTGGACCACGGGGTTTGCGCCTCCAGCGCCCCGGTTATTACGATCTCTCCTAACAAGCTAGGGCAGTTTCGGATAAAATGTCCGAACTGTCCGCACTGGACGCACGCACCAGTACTCATGCGGCATTCACTGTCATGATATCGCTCGCAATGAGGACAGAGAGGCCTCTGTGAAACTACTGGTGCTGGTGGATGAGGCTGACGAGGAGGAGGTGGCAACTGTCTCAAAGGCTATTACACAAAAAGTGAGTTAATTGCCACGCTTTAACGCATCCTTAATTAACATCTTGAAATTCTTATACCTGATGGTGTGCTGGTGCTGGGCGCTGATGAGGTGGAGCATAGCGTGGGGCCTCTCTCTGGTAGTAAGGCCTATAACAACGATCGTCCCTCCTGAACGGTCGGCGATTTTCGATCCAAGGTCGTTGTTGCTCTGCTGGCTTGGCTGGGGCTTTTGACTTGTGCTCAACCTGGTCCTTCTCCATGCGAGTAGTCAGTCTCACTGCCTTTTTCAAAGTGTCACAGTCCCCATATAGGACTTCAGTCTTCAGGTCCTATCGTAGCCCGTTGATGAACTTATTTGCCCTGATGCAGCCCACAAATTGCATCGGGCAATACTGCTCCAGCATGACAAACTGAGTATGGTACTCTACCACAGACATGGTTCATGTACTAGTTCTAGAAACTCCTCATGTTTGCTGACCCGATCGTGCTCAGGGGTGTAACGGCCAGCAAAAGCCTCCTTAAACTCGGTCCATGATATCTCTTCTTCCTCCAGCACTCTGAATCGGGTGGCTCTGGTGGTCTTCCACCATCCCATAGCGGTGTCTGTAATCATGTGAACGACATATAGCACCTTTCGTTCTTCGGCATACTTCATTAACTTAAATATGAGATCTAAGGTTTCTATCCATTGTTCAGCTTTAAAGAAATCCGCCTTACCCTCGAACTGTGGCGAACGTAACCTCAGAAATCCCTCAATGGTATCTTCAGAAACCTCCTGCCGAGGTCCCTGCGTGCGGCGTCTGGTCACGGGCCGGCCACCTCTAGTTTGACTGCCCTCCTGTGGGTCAGTCTCATCAATAAGTTCATCCTACGACTGTGCCCTAGCACTACGGCCTCGTCCTCGGCCGCGGCTAGTAGTGCGGCCTCGACCACGGCCCCGCCCCCGACCTCGCTGGGCTAAGGTCTAAGACTCCTCAACTGGATCCTCTAGGCCTTCTGGCGCTTCAAGAGCCATGCGGGCTGACCCGGCCCCCCGCTCCTGGATCCTCTTCGATCGTCTAGACATCTTTATCCTTTAATCATGAAAGGATAATACATTAAAACCAATATCATATCATAAATATGAATTTCACTTACAGTCCTTTTTTGGTGGAGAGTGTGGCGACAGCTCAGCGATAGCACATGAACTTCTCTTATATCATACTATACAATAAGACGTCAAAAGAGTCCGAACAGTGGCTCTGATATCAATAAATGTAACGCCCCCAAATCGACCAATACCACGTGGCAAGGATCTATCCGAAGGCGATACGAAAACACAATAACTATAACCAATAATTTGACTAAAACTCCATAAAAGTAATAACAAATCAGCAATAAAGATAACAAAGAAACATAGGACATCAAAATAGCGGAAGTCTCAAAGTGTTACAAAATCTTCATGATAGTCATAATATCTGAGTTACATCAAAGCTCATAATGCGAAAAATAAAGATAACGATAACTAAGTCATCTGTTAATTCATGTGCTTTGTCATCGCTCGAGCTGGTCACGGCACACGATCTCAACACCATCACTGACCTGGCCCTGTGGAAATCAAACACATGGGAGGAGGTCCTCCCGTAAGCTATAGAGCCTAGTGGGGATTCATAAAGTTCTCAGTGCATAACAATAAGTAGCAATAGTCAGAATTAGTAATCATGGATAACAAGATCAAGTAAAGAGCATTTGATCATTCGATTAGAGATATCAATGGATAAAAGAGATCATGGATCATATAATCATGAGAGGACACTATAATCATGCTGGATTAGGAATCATGCTTCACATATCATCATCATACTCATATCACTTGTACATTCTCTTTGTGCTTGCATCTTTGTCTTAGCATTAGATGCCTTAGGTAACATTGAATGCCTTTAACTTGGGGTTTTTACGCCGAGCGACCGATACAGCCTTATGCAGACAATGGATGATCAAGCCATGATAAGGGAGCGACCCTTTATGATAAGCACTTGTCATAAGCTGGCTACCTCTCCCATTCACATTTCCATCATTCATACTTAATCACTTTATCACTTTATCATTCTTGCATACAATAAGGGGATTGGATCATTGGACAGACCAATACAAGATCAAGAAATCAGACACATAACATTTCAATCAGCAGGGAGTAGCACAACACAATCATAAAAAGAATCTAGATCAAATCAGCAATCAATATGCATTCTGGTTAAGGTTCGGTCGATCGGTCCTCACTGGTCGGTCGACCAATTTTTGGGCATCGGTCGACCGATATCTCTGGATCGGTCGACCGATAATACCTAGTCTGCAAAGGAGCTTCGGTCGGCCGATCGGCCGACTTATAAAATGCTCGGAAGGAATAATCGGTCGACCGGTGACCGGTCGACCGATCGATAACCTGGATCGGTCGACCGATCACAGCGAAAATAGAATCGGACAGAAATATGATTTTCAGTAATTTTCAATCCAGAAATGAAATTAATGCATACAAACAATCATCTAAGCATGAAGGACTAATACATAACACATATAGGATCATAAGGAATCACAAAACATGAATCAAACCTAAGAATATAATCAATCCTTCATTTTGTGATCCATGGCAATTATGTTCTTCCTCCATGTTCATATTGCTTAAGCAAAAGATGCATATTACGAGTGCATGGTTACTTGTATGGACTTCAAAGATGGTAGTTTAGAGGCATGCACTAACACGTGTGACTCAGAGATCGGGGAGGGAGATCCAAATACTTGCAAAAATCTTCCTCAGTCTGCAAAAAAGAGAAACAAGAATTAATCAACCTCATAAAAAACCAACATAACATTTGTATTTGTTCTTCTTATAATTTCTATTCATTGTCTTCATATATTTATATTGTGCTTTCCATCATCATGTACTACGCTTGCAAGGGAATGTACTAAAAGAATAAGATGTGCCTACATCAATTTCTTGAATGTTTTGAAATTGCAAGCATATGGAGTCAAGTGATGACATTATGTAATTGTATAGTTTTCCAAAGTGTTATATTGTACTTTAAAACACATCACAATATATGTATCAATGTGTTGATTTTTTCTAAGTCTTTTTCATCATAATGGTTCTTCTTTTTTGTATGTAGACTCATTTTTGTCACATAAATTGATGGGAAAAATCTTACTTATAATTGCATTCTTGCTTAAAGGTCATGAACTTTAATTTATTTCTCAAATCTAGCTTAAACTTTCATTTTTTTAAAGTTTAAATTGGTTAACAAATATAGCCTATTATTATATTATTATTAAAAAATAATAATTTTGCGATCATTACATAGTCAAGTCATAAAAAATAAAAGAGTAAAAATTTAAATATTTTTTACTAGTTTGATAGTAATTAGTTTTAATTTTTAGCCTATTTTATAATTAGACAAAATAGGATTGTAATGATCAAAGTTATTAGTAAAATAAGATCTAATTACAAAATAGGCTAAATTTTTTACCCTTTTATTTTTTACAACTTGTCTATGTAATGATCATTGAATTATTATTATTATTATATTTTAATAAAAATATAATAATAGGATATATTTATAACAAATTTAAAGATTTTAAAATCAAAGTGAATGCTAGATTTGAGTATTAAATTAAAGTTCATGACTTTTTACGTAGAGATAGAAGTTTATGCTACATTGGAGAACAATATAAAAGTTCAGGATAGGTTTGAAAATAAGTCGAAAGTTTGAACTTTTTTATGTGATATATCCCTATTAAAAAATGGTTATATGTATAAGTTGAATCAATTATATGTATGACATATATACACCATATACGTTGAAGCAAGCCAAAAAAATATTTCTTGTTTAACAAATAAACGACGCATTCATGATAATCGAACAATGCCTAAAGTTAATATACATTACTTAAATAAAGCCCTAACGTTAACAATAGAGAAGGTTGATTTCATCATCCACCTCAGCCATCACCACAGCCGCCTCTACCTCCACCATCACCGTAAGTTGCCATGCTTGCGATGTTGACATCCTTAACGGTCACTGGTGCTTTTGTCCGTGGTTTCTACTGTCGTAGTGGCAGCGTTAGTGCCTTTGCTTGAAGCATCAGCTTTGTTGTCGTAATAGATAATGGCTCTGTAATTTGTTTCCTCAGGTTTACTCTTGTGGTCACAATTAAAGACGACGATAGTCAAGGCCGAGAGCACCACGCAATCGCGTAGAGCCCTAAGAGGATGCTTGGCATCTTAGTGGTGGTGATGTTGTTCCCATGTGTCACACCCTAAAGCTCTTGCACCCGAAACCCTACGCGTGCGGCTCGGCCAACCCTACTCTGATGGCTAAGTAGATGAGCGAAGGAGGCATGTGAGATGTTGGTGAACCGAATAATGTCCACCGCTAAATCAGACGCACCTTCATCAGAATAATGAATCCGTGGGTGCATATTTCTACCATTTCGTGTGGTAGTACACTCATATATTTATATTTCTATGTATATGTGTTTGTATATGTATATACATACACACAACCATGTATACCTATAAAACGTAAAAAATAAAGAAAAATATTTATGAAGTTGCTTGACACACGCTTGACACATGCTAGACAGACATATTAAACCATAAATAATATATAAATATATATATTGAAATTTTTAGTGCTTATTCAGTCTTGATTTTATGAGATGTCATTTTCCTTTTTTATCATCGAATTGAGACAAAGAGTGGTCCCACTATTTACTAGTAGCCATTAACTATCTAAAGAAAGGGAATTATCGTTGGATGTTGAGGGTTTGTGGTTAATGCAAGAGGTTGGATTAATTTTTTTCAATTCTTGAAAAAACTTATCATGTTTTTAACTTCATTTATAGGGAAGATGTAATGACCCAGATTTTTATTGATTAATAAAAGAAAATTTTAATATTCTTATGTGGGAATAAAGGTCATTAGTATTGATATATTTAATAATTCCAAAAATAACGGAAAATAGTGGAGTTTAATTAAGGATAAAATGTATTATGGGATATTTAATTAAAATCAGAATTATTTAATTATTAAAATAAATCAGAATTGTTAAAAGAGATTAATTAAAAGATTAAATTTGATTGAGGTTTGAAGTTATAGATGGATTGAAAATCGAGGATCTAGAACTTTATAAATAAATTCCTCCTTTTTGGTTCTCGGTGTTCGGCGGCAGAGGTGTGACATCGAACGGCTATGATTTTTTGACATCGAACGGCTATGAGATACGTAGGGGGATCCGTAGGTTTTTTTATTATTCTTTTATGGGGATTGCTATTGCTATGATATAGTTTCAAAAAAATATATAGATTAGTTAATGGCCGAAGTAAAGAACGGATTACTAGAAAAAAAAAGAAGAAAAAGGAATTGTGTGGCATGCTCGGAAAGAAGGAAACGTAATTTCCTTCGGTTATGATTTTTCCGACGAGAAAAGTTATTTACTGAATTTTATAGGTCAGTATGAAAAAATCGAGAAGAAGGAAAAAAAAGGAAATCAGTCACATCGTGGCCAAAGGAATAAGAAAAAAAAAGAAAAGGGCGAAAAGTGAGGAGAGGAAATAGAGGAGGATTTCCTTGGCCGTGAAATGAAGTAGAGAGAAGAATTTGGCGGCCAAGAAGGAGAGAAGAAAAAAAACAAACACTGACCGTGATGTGGAGAGAGAAACCTAAGAAAAAAAAGGTTTATGGAAGAAAGAGATAAGACAGAAGGATTATGAAAAAAATAATAATAAAGAAGTGACAGGTGATGGCTTAAGAGAGAGAATTAAGAGAAAGACTAAAGGCAAAAAAAAAATAGGCGATGAGGGCGTAAGGGAATAGGGAACAAAAAAACAAAATAAGAATAATAGGATGTTGGAATTTGAAGGTTTCAAATTTAAAATATATTACTTTGTGAACATTAAAAAATGTGTTCATACTAATTAATTAAGTATGAAATATAACATCACATCTTTTCATCAATGAAGTGTTACAATATTGAATGAAAAGACATGTTCACATGTGTTATAAGTTAAATGGTGTCATGAATAAGTTATCTATTAATGAATCGATATTCTTAGATGAAGAGTCGTATCACTTCATAAGTGAAGAGGTATGTTCACATTTGAATAGGTATGCTCATATTTTAAGAGTTATATTCACACTTGAATAGATGCATCATTTCATCATAAGATGTGTTCCTTGATCTGTGTTCACATATCAATAGATGTGTCCTTTCATCATAAGGTGTGTCCTTATATGAAAAAGAATTAAGTGAACCCTTTCATTAATAGGTATGTCTTTTGGACGAAAAGACACTAGACGCATCCCTTCGTGAAGTACCCTTTCAAGCCTATAAATAGGCTTCCCCTTCTTGTATTTTTAATTATTCGAAAGCAATTGCAAGTCATGAGAAGAAATGAACATGTGATGATACTATGTATACAACACATGTAAATGCATTCAAGTCATTGTAAATTACTAGAATAAGAGACTGAATTCTTCAACAGTTGCTAGTTGGCGAACTCGTTGACTTCGTTGTATCCTTGGAGTATTATTGTCGCATGCCCAATAGCAAACTTCGTGTGGAAATAAATAATTCTTTAAAGATAGTGATTCATCGTGCCTCGAAGTCTTGATCTTTATTTCTTCTCTTTACATCTACTCACTATTTCTAACAATTTTAGAGAATTATTCTGTTGAGATGATTAAAGAGATCGATGCTACCTTCAAGAGATGGATCAAGAGTATGTGAAAATTCATTCAATTTGATTATGTGAATTTCATCAATTGAGATATGTTTTCATGTTCATTTGTACTCTTATAGTATGTTTGACATTCTTTCTTTTCTAGTATTTCGAACATTACTATAATAAATGTTATGGATCTTTTTTTCTTGTTCAAAATCACAAATTTGATGTTGTATTTTGAACTTATTTGAGTTATGTGTTTAGAAAAGAAATGACATGTCAATATATTTATTTAGACTATTTAAATCACATTTTGTACGTGATGATAATTTCTATTCCATTGTATCTTTTGATGAGTCTTTCAAATGTGTCTTTAATTTCTCAGAATATGTTTACTTCAAATTCTTATGTGGCTAGTTAATTGATTGTATCAATTAACATGTATTTAACGGTACACCTCTTTGAGAAGCAAACTATATTTGATGGTGTTACTGTAAACAACCTTCCGATATTGAAAGACAAGATCAAATTATGTCTAATGATATTGATGGCAAACATCACGTGGGATTAGAACATGATGATAACATGTTCAAGAAAAGTACATGATCCTATGATTGATGGTGTTACTCGTGAACACTTTTGAAGATAATAACGCAAGTGCAATATTGGCTTGTGATGTTACCGGTAAACATCACAAGAAAATAAAACATATGCCATGTATGTTCGACAATTGTCCGGAAAGCTAGTGATGTTACTAGTAAACATCACAAGAAAAAATAGAACATGCGCTCCTACATGTTCATCAATTGTACTGGTAAACATCACAAGAAATAGAACATGCGTCTAACATGTTCGACAAATTATCTAAAAAATATATATTTGTCACAGATAATATATTGGTATTACAACGTTCACTACAAGATGCTATTACCAAGTATTTGGTATTTGTATGAGAAACGAATATAAATAGACCCACAAGTGAAAGATGGAGGCAATGAAAGTTGTCGGATAATCTAAGCCTTAGAAGTGTTTGAGAAAAAGATATTACTGATAAACATCTAAAAAGGCACATCATATAAATGCATGCTTGCATGAATGATCAAAGAAAGCCTACTCAATATTAGGCATGTGTGGGTGAATAGATAAGAGGAGGACATTCAACTATAATATGTTATGAGAAAAACATCCAAGAGACCTCAACACTTTGTACAATCAAAAGCTATGATGTATTAAATTATGATAGATGAAATATCTAAAATTTCACTATTATAATTTATTACTGAATTTTCACTTTTAATCATGGTGTAATTAAATTATGATGGATGAAATATCTATGATATTTCAAAATTATAATTTATTACTGGATTATGAGATATGAAAAACATATTTGCACATTAAACTCTATTTGAATTAGCAAATATAGAAAATTGTGGGTATTATCTCATTGAATATTAAAATATATTTGCATTATATACTCTGTAAGAGTAAGTAAATATAAATGTTGCCAAAATTGTATGTATCAAATTTTTAAGATATATTTTCATTATATACTCTGTGAGAGTAAGCAAATATAAATGTTGGCAAAGTATATGAATAACTCATTTGCTTTGTTGCAAATGTGAGCATCCGAGGGAATTGATTAACAAATTGTTAAGCATTGAAGGACGAAAAAAGTCCAAGAAATCGTACATGTCATATGAATGCTTAGAGATAGCATATTCCTAAGGATCTTGAGTCGGATCCTATTGTTTAAAGAGTTAGTAATGCGGACTAGCCATTCGCATACAAACTAATCTCGAACTTGAAAAATATTCGATATGACATAAAGATATAAGTTATATGAGGGAATTGATCACCTATATGATCATATAATAAAAAATGATTATATCTCTGAAGTAATCAACTATGTGAAAGATTTGATTGATGATTCAATCTCAAAGTGATTATATATGTGATCATAAAAAGGAATTGATCACTCGTGACATGATGCTTGGAACATGTATATATTGAAATAAAGTCTACAAAGAATGGTAACTTGAACGGTTTCTTTCTTGATCAGTGTGAAAAACTGATCATGAGAATAGATGAAAATAGCAAACTAGAATACTACAAAAAAGTCTATTTATGGATCTTTTATATCTAGCGAATATAAAGTGAAATTATACTTGTGCCTATGTGGCAAAGAAATGTTTGAAAGGAACATTCACATTAGTTTTTTGAGATAAACTAATATTGATAAACCTTTGTGGAAAAGTCTATCGTAGATTGAAACTATGTAGACAAAAGAAGATCTAGGATACAATGTGAAGAAATTTTATCGGTTGAGTTCACATGATGTCAAGTACCCGTAGTGATTACATGGTGTAATAGTTTTTTGGTAATCTCATTAAAAATCATAAATATGATCATCGAATATCGATAAATGAATTTTTGGTCATCTCGTTAAAACCATGAATGTAAATATAGTTCTCTTTTGAGTAAAGAGAAATAAAGTCGCGATTATCGTAAAATGTGGGGGTGCACCACCTCAAAAGTAAATGAAAGCATACATGTGATGTATGTAAAATTGTTGTGTGCTAAAGTATTGAAATCATGTGTTGAACTTCAATCAAATATATTTCCTTGTTGAATTTTTGTAATATCAACAAATGGAAAAAACGAAATGGTTTGAATATTTTGAATTAAAATTATTGTGGCCACGATTAGTGAATCATTTCTATCCTCTAGTGTGTTACATTGGTAAAAGTGTGCGATGTTGAGTACTTAAATGCCAATTAAACTTATGTTTATTAGTAATGGAAATATTTCCTTATTCTAATAAAAATATGGTCTCAATGTTCAAAGGGTAACAACAAGTTACTTAATAATCGGTGCACTAAGAAGAGGATTTAGTGCTAATATTAATTGAGGATGAGTTGAAAGCTCTTAATGGATGAATATGTATTATCCTAAATTGATATGTGTTATCAATGTATTCCACCTATATGAATATAGAAGTGGTGCCGCTTCAGTGAAAAAGTTTAGAGGTTTACTCTTGTAAATATTCATGAAACTGGGATGAGTACATGGCCATAATAGTTCTAGTTATTATAGTCTCTTATTCGAAATATTGAGCACAATTGTGTGTGTGATATTTCTGGTTCAAGCATTAAGAGTAATGATTCAAATCTAATAGATACCATTTACTTGTTTGAACTTTCAAATGTTTACACTAATGGAAGGTTCAAATCTAACGATACCTTTCACTATGCTTGATTATACAACCTAATATTTTAAATTTGCAATCTTGTGAGGATTGTTGGAAATTGAAGGTTTCAAATTTCAAATATATTACTTTGTGAACATTGAAAAATGTGTTCATACTAACTAGTTAAGTATGAAATACAATATCACATCTTTTCATCAATGAAGTGTTACAATATTGAATGAAAAGACATGTTCACATGTGTTATAAGTGAAATTATGTTCACATGGATATTCTTAGATGAAGAGTCGTATCACTTCATAAGTGAAGAGATATGTTCACATTTGAATAGGTGTGTTCATATTTCAAGAGTTATATTTACACTTGAATAGATGCATTATTTCATCATAAGATATGTTTCTTAATATGTGTTCACATATCAATAGATGTGTCCTTTCATCATAAGATGTGTCCTTATATGAAAAGGGATTAAGTGAGCCCTTTTATTAATAGGTGTGTCTTTGGACGAAAAGATACTAAACGCATCCCTTCGTGAAGTACCCTTTCAAGCCTATAAATAGGCTTCCCCTTCTTGTATTTCCAATTATTCGAAAGCAATTGCAAGTCATGAAAAACAATGAACATGTGATGAATACTATGTGTACAACACATGAAAATACATTTAAGTCATTATAAATTACTAGAATAAGATACTAAGTTCTTCAATAGTTGCTAGTTGGCGAACTCATTGACTTCGTTGTATCCTGAGAGTATTATTGTCGCAAGTCCAATAGCAAACTTCGTGTGGGGACAAATAATTCTCTAAAAATAGCAATTCGTCGTGCCTCAACATATCTTTATTTCTTCTCTTTCCATCTACTCACTATTTCCAACATAGGATATCTCAGCCATCGAGAAAAGGAATAGAAAAAAATAAAAATATATATTGGGAGAAAGATTAGAGACTCACTTATTTTAATGTGATTCACAATAGTTAATTGATAATTTTATTATAATAATGTTGCTGTCATTATTATGATTTATTAATTGTAAAGTTATTATTTATCCTGATTATATTATTATTGATTGTGCTAATCATATTTTCATGATTTATGATTATACTCTTATCATATATAATCAGCATATTAGATCATATCATCGTCATATTTGATTTATCATATCCAATCTTATCATCGATTATGATACTTATTATGATTGGGCCTTGTTTCACCTAAATTAAAATTATTAAAAGATAGACATCTTAGGTAAACAAGATAAAAGCCATAAGCTACTAGGTCCATGTCTACTGATTGTCACTAAGTCGAGACCAATTGAATTGAATTGGGCAGATAGTGTAAAAGCTATGGCTATCCTGTGTATGGCCACTAGCCTCCATCATACATGAATCCATTGAATTGAATTGGGCTTACCGTGGCACTGATCCCCCACTGGCCTACATGAAAGTGGCATGGTGTCTCTTAATTGACTGAGCACTCCTCATTGAATTGGATAAGTCCGAACATTGTAAATTAAATTGAATTGAGTTAAAATCGGAGTTGGATTGAAATCGAATTGAATTGAATAAATCATGGTCATTTGGATACTGACGTTGATTGGCATTGCCTCCGCCCATTGAATCGAATGAAATTATTATTGACCAATGACCATTGATATTGAATTGGAAATTGTTAACTTGAATAGTGACATGATGATCAGGCATCATTGATATCGTTAATAGTTAAATCAATATTGATCGGTCATTTGACCTTTTTCCTGATCCTTCCTATTAATTTATGACTTTATTGTCCTATTATTATATTGAATCATTGATCCAATGCTCTACTGTTAATTTAACAATGTCATATTGATCAGGCAATTATTAATTGTTATCTCTATTGATTGATTTTTTTATCATAGCTTGGTATAATTGTTCATATTGATAAATTATTGTATTGTTAATTGATTATTATTGATTGTTCAATCGACTCGTCATTGATCATCATATCTTATCTTTGATTGAGGATTATTTAGTAGACCCTACGTACTGAGTAATTTTTTATACTCATGGATATTTTCCTATACTTGGATCCGTGCAGGTGAGAGAATTATAGATGATGGTCCAGGTGGCTACACTCAATGCCAGACAGATGTTGCACATTCCATTAGATCGAATTATTTAGTTTATTATTTCTGCACTTATTAGAATTATAAACTTATGGATGTTTTAACATTTTGATTATTATGGATTATTAGTTATTATTTTTGAAAAATCTTCCGTATTTATGGTTTATATTTTACACTTAATAAATTTTATCCCGCAAAAATATTTTATAGAAAATTGAATAGCGCCTCTGGGACGACTTTGAGCACGCGAAAGTCACGTGAGTCTCAGGGCGTTACAGAAGATGATTTTAAATACTAACTTCCCATTACACTAGATTAATTGGTGTGTCCCCCCTCCTCCTCCTAAATAATTCACATTGTAGAAAGACAGATGCATATTTTCTCATGTTTATGAGTAGACATATATGAGAACTAACTTTTTAATTTTAATTAAAAGAGTTTACCCTTGATGTGTGTGAGAGAGAGAGACGATGATTTTTGCCAATTGACCATTTTTGTGCCTAAAAAGAAAACCAAAGGCCAAAATATAAAGACAATTGAAGTTTTGACATTTACCATTTCATTATGCCTATAACAAGGAGATAAAATTCTAAAAATAACAGAAGCTTTAAAATAGAAAAAAATAAAGCTAAAAATAGTTTTTCATAATCCTTTATAACTTCGTACTTGGGATGAGTGTGCAGTATGCATCTTGGCTAAAATATTTGAAGAGAATATAGGAAGTAATAATTTGTTAGGAAGGTAAAGCCGTTGGAGGTAAAAGAAATTGATCATGGCATTGCAAAACAAGAAGTTGATCGCGATGATATTTGCCACCATGGCAATTATGTTCTTCCTCCATGTTCATGTTGCTCAAGCAAAATATACATATTGCGAATGCATGGCTACTTGTATGGACTTCAAAGATGGTAGTTTAGAGGCATGCACTAACACGTGTGACTCAGATATCAGGGAGGGAGATCCAAATACTTGCAAAAAACTTCCACAATCTGCAAAAAAGAGAAACAAGAATTAATCAATCTCATAAAAAACCAACACAACATTTGTATTTGTTCTTCTTATAATTTCTATTCATTGTCTTCATATATTTATATTGTGCTTTCCATCATCATGTACTACGCTCGCAAGGGAATGTACTAAAAGAATAAGATGTGCCTACATCAATTTCTTGAATGTTTTAGAAATTGCAAGCATATCGAGTTAAGTGATGATACTATGTAATTGTATTATTTTCCAAAGTGTTATATTGTACTTTAAAACACATCACAATATATGCATCAATTTCTAAGTATTTTTCATCATAATGGTTCTTCTTTTTTGTATGTAGACTCATTTTTGTCACATAAATTGATGGGGAAAATCTAGCCTATACTTGCATTCTTGCGTAAAGGTCATGAACTTTAATTTAATTCTTAAATCTAGCTTAAACTTTCATTTTTAAAAGTTTAAATTGGTTAATAAATATAGCCTATTATTATATTATTATTAAAAAATAATAATTCTGTGATCATTACATAGTCAAGTCATAAAAAATAAAAGAGTAAAAATTTAAATATTTTTTACTAGTTTCATAGTAATTAGTTTAAATTTTTAGCCTATTTTATAATTAGATAAAATAGAATTGTAATTATCGGAGTTATTAGTAAAATAAGATCTAATTAAAAATTAGGCTAAAATTTGTACCCTTTTATTTTTTACAACTTGTCTATGTAATGATCGTTGAATTATTATTATATTTTGATAAAAATATAATAATAAGATATATTTATAACAAATTTAAAGTTTTTAAAATAAAAGTGAATGCTAGATTTGAGAATTAAATTAAAGTTCATGCCGTCACAATAGCATCGCAAAAGAAGAGACGTCGATAGCCTCTCCTTTGCATTGCTTTCGCATCGCCATAGGGTTAAAATAATGGCGATGCCTTTTTGACGCCGTATCGACGCTATCTCGACACTAATACTACGCGCGTGAATAGGCAAATGCGTGGTTAAACTCAGCGCTACGTTAGAGTCTAATTGAGACAATGCTGAGTTGTCCAATTTAGCGTTGCAGATTTTGTCGATGACACTGAGTTTCGAGGATGTAGTTTAGCATCATTTTTGACACAGACATCAGTAGCTCTAAAGCATTTGCATCACGTATGTCTCATCAATGCCAATGTGACATTGATTATCCAGTGTCGTGATGGCGCGGGTCATCGTGATGCTAAGGTTTTGCATCATAATGGTTGTGGCGCTAATGTTGCGTTGATCTCGTTTCATCGCTAATGTGACGCAATTGGGGCGCTAATGAAACGCTAGTTCTTAAATTAATTAATAAAATAACGATGTGTTAGTTATGTATTCATAGAAGTATAAAAATACAAATATAAATGTATGTATGCATAAAATACAAGAAATGCTATCTTCAATGCGTAGCTATTTGTGATGCTAACGTGGCACAAACTTGTTAATAAATTCATTGAATGTACATAAATAGAAGTGCACACATATATATTATATAAATAAATAAATATTCATATATATACCTATATTTATATGTATTTAAGTAAGTAATGTTAATTTGTATAACTATATATGTTACCTATATAATATTATAGTTTAACATATATATCGATATACATGTATATGTGTATATATATGTATTTGATGATATATTTAGGTAATATAAATGTATAATTAATTATTGTTGATATAAACTTATATGTGTATATATGCATATGTTGATATAATTAGGTTATATATATATATATATGAGGTTAGATAGCATACAATCAACTTTTGGACAACCAATATCCAACCAACAAATCAGACTAGTTAGATCATGATTATATGATTGAGATTCAACCTCTATTGAATTTAATGTTAAGTTATTAAATTTAATCTCAACCATGTAATTATCATCCAACAGTTTAGATTCATTGGATGTGTATTGTTTGTACAACTTTTGGTTGTATATTACTTAAACTGTATATATTCTTAAACCTAATGTGTATATGTGTGTGTAGTAATATTAGGGTGCTACCACACTTGTGGTAGCACCCTACGCCCTCGCGCTTATAGTTGTCGAATTCTATGAGGCGCTCACAGACGGTGGATTGCGCATCCTGCGTAAATTGCCCCCACTTTTCGAGTTGATCGATTCTCCACACAAGACGATCCCTCGAAGCAATCTAAGAATGATGGTTCGAGTTATCTGTGCATCACGTTTGAGAACGATGATCTCTCGACGTGATACACGATGATCCCTCGAAGAAGCGTGATCATTGGGGTTCGGCTAGACGGCACACAGACACACCCGGAACGCTCAACGATAGCCTCCATCCTCCTGATCCCCTCAAATCGCAGAGGATGGCCCCTCGTAGGCAACGCACCCCCCCTTCCCCGGCTCCGGTGACTTCTTTCTCTTTTGTCGTCGACATCTCCCTACCTCCCAAGTGACAACCCCTCTCCCTCGAAGATTTGTTCCCTAGCCGATCTCTATGCCATATTTTGTGAGTGAATTGTGAGTCGTGCTTCCTTAATCATTATTTGATTCCTATGCCAAGACATTGAAGGGGTAAAAGATTGAGGAGAAGTAGTCAAAACACATAAGATTAAGGGTGATAACGTCCAACTTCGGCAGTCTTGGCTGGCGAGTTGGTAGAATCACACTTGCCTTGTTCCGAAGTTGCAATTTTAGGAGAGGTTGTGGAAATTTGAGGGATGAACCGAGGATCTTGTGGCACTGCAACAGTTTTAAAGTTGTCTCTGACCTTTGAATTGGCACTATACATAAAGTTGTCTCTAACCTTTGAATCATAGGAGAACTTGTAGTCTCATTTCTAAGAACCATTAGCTTGTTAAAATTGTGTGAATTGTTCGTGTAGGTTGTTGTGAAAAATGATGAGGCCGGATGAATCACTTGCTGCCGAAAAACATGATGACATGTTCACATTGACGATGATTCCAGATCGTACATCTTTTGGATCCAACATGAGAAGTATTTGACTAACAAGATGATTTGTCATCACATGCGATGCTTGTTTTTTCAATTATTTCTTTCCATTATACTCAAGCTATAATTGCTTAAGTATAAATTATTTTGATGTGTGTATAGTGAGCATGATTGTGAAAACATAGAAAGCATAAATGAGAGTCATGTTGCTGATGGCAAGCCTTTTGTTGGAGTGATTTTCGATTCTGATGACCAACCCTATTAATATTACAATTTATATACTAGAACAATTAGTTTTTCTATAAGAACATGCTTAACATAAGCGAGACAGACAAAGAAGAAAATATGTAAGCATGGTATTTGTATGCTCTAAAGAAACTCATATATTTATCAGTGAAATGACAGACAATAGGTGGATTGTAAAAGGATTTCGAGAAGAGCATAATCATTTGTTAGCCATCTGCACAAAGGTTGTAACATAGCAACTTATGTGATACTTCTAAATATCTCATTACACAATTTTGTGGTCCCGGAATGAGTCATTCTAATATTGCAAAGGTTCTTAATTTCTTAGGCATTCCATCAGTTACTACACAACATTGCATAAACCATTTGATTGCAAGTAGACAAAACAATGTTGGCAAGCAATGCATTGGTGTTATTTCTTATTTCAAGCAAAAAAAAAAAGATGATGGTGTTGGGTTTTGTTTCGAGATGGTTGTGGATGAAAGCAATACTTCAAAAAATGTTTTTCTGCATATAATAGATTGAGAGCCAACTATGCAACTTTCAGGGATGTTGTAGTTTTTGACACAACTTATAGAGCTAATAAATTTTGTATGTCATTTGCACCCTTCACATGGGTGAATCATCATATGCAATATATTCTATTTGAATATGATTACTTGCTGATGAAACAGAAGAAACATTTATTTGATTGTTCCAAACTTAGTTAAATTGCATGAGAGGAAAAGAACCTATATGCATTATTATCAATCAACATATTGCTATGGAAAATGCTATAGGTAAAGTCTTTCCTAATACAAGACATCGATTTTGCATATGGCATATTTTGAAGAATGCAATCATTAATACTCGCAAATTGGACAATGCGAAAGATAACTTTACGAAGGATTTTAAGAAGTGAATATATGGGTCAACGAGCATTACACAAAGCGAGGAGAAATGACTCTCTTTGAAGAAAAGTTATGACATTCCAGATGGACATTGGACAGAAACCATGTTTACGAAATATCATTTTTGGGTGTCTATATACTTTAGTGATGTATTTTGTATTGGCATTCAATTATCACAAAGATATGTGAGTATTAATTCTTTTTTATGGTTATATTAACTCTCAAACGTTCTTAATCGAGTTTGTTGTGTTAACTCTCAAACACACGTGGGAAACAATCTATTAATACTCTAAAAAATGGGCATGGAGGAGAAATATTTGGAAGATTAATAATTTTAGTTTGCATTCGGATGTTCATCTTAACTTCGGTTTGAATGTTGATATCATTATGTGTATATATACATTTGTGTGTATAGATTCATATGTTGATATAATTAGGTAATATAAACTTATATGTGTATATATGCATATTTTGATATAATTAGGTGCACATATACGTTGATATAATTAGATATACAGACATAATTAATATATACAACATATATGATATGATATGATATCTTAATTATCTATAAATTTATCCAATTTTTATCAAATTAATTATGTATAAATTATATTTTGTATCCTTAATTACATATCATGAGAATTGAAAATATGGATAGAAGTTTCTCCATAGTTTAATTAGAAAAAATAAAAAATTAACTTATCGACGTCATAGTAGACTCAAATTAGCGATCTCATTTTGCGACATAATTTAGAGTCACTTAAATGCCGCCTTAGCGCCACCATAATAACCGAATTCTTTTCGTTGCACCGTCGTAGCGTCGAAGCAGTGTCATGTGTTTATGTGATGCTAAATAATTACTTTTAACCCTAACCCCTCTTTTCCTTTTAAACTTTTTACCAAATCCCCTTCCTTCGTCGTCGTTGTCGTCATCCACCTCCTCATCGTCGACGTCATCATAGTCTCCACACCACCTTCCACCTGTCCCTTCCTCACTGCCTTCGTCCTCGTTGTTGCCATCGCCATCCCTCATCATCGTCAATGTCATCGTAGTCGCCACGCCACCTGCAGCCTGTCCCTTCCTCACTGCATTCACAATCATCATCATCATCCTCATCATAGCCGCCTGTTGCCACTGCCTGCCACCGCCTGTTCCTTCCTCACTGCCTTCGTCCTCGTTGTCGCCATTGCCATCCCTCATCATCGTCAATGTCATCGTAGTCGCCACGCTGCCTGCAGCCTGTAGTAAGTCCTCCGGATCCCTCGTCCAAAAGCTTGCATTTAGGATTACACTGGCATTTGCTATGTTGATGATCATGATTGGACATTTGAGTTCATGTAGTTTATGGCATCAAACTATGAAATTCTTAGTATTGATTCTTGTTATTTTACAATTTAATTTTATTACTAAGGATCTTGAGTCAATAACTCCATTTTATTTGCTCACTAAGGACCTTGTGTTAGTAATCTTGAGCCTCAAAACCCAAGTGACAACCTCAACAATCGTTTTATTTGCTGAAAGTAGTTTCTTTATTGACAACTTTAATAATAATAGTTTCTTATGTTAAATTTTTTTTCTTTTGCCGTTACATTTCTATATAGTTGTTATTAGTATAGTTAGAAATTAACATACAAGAAATCATATGTTTAAGGGTTAATAGGGCAATAACATCTTTAATGTTATAATGAGAATTTCTTTAATGGCATGAGTAGTCATCATAATAGAAATGGAGCAATTTACTAGTAAATTTAGAGGAGAACTCAATTTGAAATACTGATAAATTTTTTCATGATTTTGGTACCCCTTTTTAGTCATATTCTCATAAAATGTACTACCAATGTAGATCCACATTCTTAGCAAATAAAATGAGAATATGATAGAAAAAGAGACATCAAATATGATAAAAAAAAATTCATATTGGCAGAGCAAGCGAAACAAGTGTATTATACTAAGTATTCATAAAAAAGAACCAAGGATGAATAGTGGACGTCATGTAAAGTGAGGAGTAGATTATTCTTAGCAGAAACGATGATGGATGATCGTGAAATATCTATCATACCTAATGATGTCCCGACGGATGATTACTATCAAGAAGATCGAGTGAACGAGATAATTGATATAGTTGAAGAACTTAATAATATTTAATTAGCGGAGGACACTGAGTCGATGGAAGAGTTTACTGCAAATGATCCTTTGAAAGCAAACGTTGACAATTTTATTGATGATGACTCGAATGAAGATTATAGTGATGATGATGAGGATGATGAAAATGAATCAGAATATGACAAGTGATTGAATCACATAGTTGTTTTAACCGATTATAAAATTATGTTTTTCTATTATTATAAATTAAGTATAATAATAACACGATGTTGACAATTTATAGTTACTAGAGGTCGATTGTCTCGTTCTTCTAGGCGGAGTGACACATCTCGACCACCATCGGGTGATATATTTATCGTATATTTTATTTATATATTACTAATTTATGGTGATATATATTGCGTATTTTTAATGTTGATAACTGATGTACCGTCGAGGGGACATGCAACTGGATCGTCACATGTAGCTGGGTCGTCACATGTAGCTGGATCATCATGCGCCTCACATTATGCCATGTTAATTTCTGTGTTTAATTGATCTTTTTATATGTAACTCAAATTTTAACTATTTCTTATTTGTGACAGTTGCTACGCCTCCTCGAGACGTACAGACGTGTCTCCATATTCTAGCGTTTGACCGTCACATGATATTGCTATAGGTGATATATTTATTACTTGTTAATTTTTTTGTCATGTAATTGCGTTAATCGTTTTTTTTATTTTAATGGTGTTAGTTTCTAAGACGCCGATGAGATAAGTAGGTGGATCATCGTCACATTTTAACTTTCATTCGATCGGTGAGCTGACACTATCACACGCCCATCGTGCCATGGATCAGACATCGATAGCTACTGCACATGGTGAGAAATTTAGTGTATGTATCATTCAATGCATATATGATTTATTTAGTTTGAGTTGATATTACACTAATGACCATTGATCATCCCCAGCCTTCTCAGCCCACCTCTGTTGTAAAGGATGATTCCTCTTCGTCTAAAGGAAAGGGATGCCATAATAATGGGATAGTCACCGTGAATAATATTGCTCGGTCGTATGTTGGATAATCTTTACAAAGTCTATAATACTTCATATTATCATTTGAAAACTAATTATTTTCTTAAACTGCATGATTACTTTTTATCCCGCTTCTACTATGCGCGATATTAGTACTCTTGTCCTCACCCACTTGTCGGAAGACGCAGGATCGTGGAAGGATATCCTAGTTCAAGTGAAGAATGACATCTTTCGCACATTTATAGTATGATTTATGTTATTTTGTGCTATATAATTTATTTTATATTATTTGTGAATTACAAATTTTCATATTTTTTAAGGATTTAAATAAGTTTCATCCAGATCTTCATTTGAGGACGCTCCGAAAAGTTTTTGAGGAGATGACTGCGAGACGCCTCCGAAATCGTTTGTATAAATTTCACAAGACCGTCATGTGCACCGGCCTCAATATTAACCAGGGCATACAGAGATGCTCAAGGCATATCAAGCGCCTAGTTTGAAAGTCACTTTGTAGGGAATGGTAAGTAAGTTTATATTTGAATTATTTTTATTTAATTTATAATTTTACAAAGTCTAACTTTTTATGTTGATATAAGATGGATGAAAATTGGTAGAGAAAGTTTGAAAAACCAAAATGTGAATAAACTTTCGAAGCCCGAGCTCACATCCACACAAGCGAGTCGATTCGATTTGGTGAGCGCCGGTGGCGCATGGTAATGTATACACAAAAAGTCGCTAATCAAATTTTTATCTTATATTTACTTATTCGACAAATTTTGAAATTTTGTTGCAGGAGGAAAAGGAAGGTGGTATCGTTGATTTTCACGCAATCTATGATGCCACACACAAGAGTAAAAATACCAATGAGATGGTCACGCACACTACTCGTCGCGTTTTGATATGTTTCATCACGTATTTATGTGTTTATTTGCATTAGTGTAAAATATTTAAATTTTTTAGGAAGCGTACGATGAAAAAATGCCGAAAAGTACGGAGATCCTAGTACTCAGCCACCAAGTAACGTATCTCGAAAATGATTCATATTTTTAATGTTATATAATACTTTATATGATTTTATATTATTTATCTACTTGTAGGGGATGTTGTTTAGGAGAAGGTGGTCGACACGATACGAGGAGGATACCTGACGGGCATAGGAATAGCCGCTCAGGTTCCTAGGAGGAGCAGAGGATGTGCAGTCGTACTTGAACTGATTTCGGAGCAGCTTCCTCAGCATCAAACTCTGATTCTGTAGACGATTCAGAGTCTCCTCTAACGGCAAACCCGGACTCCTTGAGGCCAAGGCCCGAGTACATCACCATCGAATGTCGAGATCATGATGTAGGTGTTGGAGCAAAATTTTAATGATATATTAAATTATATTTTGATGATACAAATCTCGAAAGATTAAAGTTAAATATTAAAATAGTTTAAAGAAAAAGAGATAACTTTATGCACTACATTTTAATTAAACAATTGACTATGATCTTATTATTCTGAATGAATCATAAATACCAAAATTGTAGAGAATCATGTTAGCTGTCCATAAAATCTAATATCATCTAATTTGGATAATTGTGCAAAAAATTATGCTCAAAATAGTGCAGATCGATCAACATGCCTATGAAAGTCGATCGAGACAACTCCGGTCGAACGATCCAGTATACCAGTCTGCCCAAGTTCAATGACGAGACTATCGATCGACGCCGAGATGATACTGGTCGATGTACCGGTCGATCGATCAACTGCGGTCAGTGAAGAAAATAAGCTCAACGGTCATATAGACCAGTCGACCGGTCCATTAATATGATCGACCTGTCCCCGGCTAGAATGAACAATGACTATTTTTCAAGAAGAAAAATGCTAAATAATTTCTTGACGAATTTTCCACTGATGCCAAAACTAGAAGTAGAGGCATCCATCTAAGCATTGAAGCAAAATTTCAAAAAATCAAAAGACGATCTTTTTCCTTGAAGTTATCATTTTAAGTTCTCTTTTCTTTCTCTCTTCTCCTCTATGAGCATTCTATTGTAAAAGAGAATAATCATTTTCAGAAAGATTGTGAGAGCTCATGTGTGAAAGAGGTTCCAAATCTTACTTCTTGAGCAAGAGACTAGAGGAGAGGTTTGCCTTGCCTCTCGAAGCGGAGAAAAGGTGGTTGTATAAGGCTTTTTTCCTTGCCCCATTTGAAACAAAGAAAGAGATTCTAGTGAAATCTCCGACGGTCTTAAGATCGAGAAGTCGGAGCGGGAACGTAGGATCAAAGTGTGACAACCACCTGTGTTATTATGTTTGATCTCTCTCTCATTCTCATATTGTGTTTGATGTGACCTAAATTATATTGATTTAAAATATTTTAAGAACTAATTTTAAGCTTCCGCGACACGATTTTTGTAAAATCGACATTTTTGGATTGAACACCAATCCCCCTCCCCCCTCTCTCTTGTTGCCCTTTGGGATCCTATGATGATAGATATTATTGTAACTTTGAATATGAATTAAGTTTGTAATGTTATGACTTTATATTATGACTTTTGTGATAATCTTGTTACTTTGAAGCATTGTAGTTTAGAGTGTATTGTTATGAATGTGTTGAATGCATATGTATATGCATTGTCACTTTTGTGTCACCCAATTTAGCGATGTTTTAGCATCGGCTTTTGGGAAGCTAAATTGGTTTTCCGCAACTGGATAAAAATAGACACTATAGCGTCTCTTTGACATCAACTGTTGACAATAATAGTGTCGAGAGTTGTTAGACACTACGAAGATGCTATTAGCGTCAGAACTCTTGTGTCACAGTAGCTGTGGCGCTACGTCAAACGCTAATGTGTCTCTATTGTATTTAGCGCCGACTTAGAGACGTGTTAGAGACGTTTTGCTTGTGTCACTAATGAACTTCTTGTAGTGATCCTAGGACACAAAATGACGTTCTCGCACAACCTCGCCACGCTCTCGACCTCATCAGCAACGATCTCGTCACCACATCGATCTCATCGCTCCACCACTATTGCTCACCAGGATAGAACCAATGTCTTGAATAAAGGCGTCAGAGAAATCGGGGGAGGCACTAGAGAGGAGAGAATTTATTTTTTGATCGATTGTTATGTGAACGGACTGATTTTTCAGTCTGAACTGCGCCCCCCACTCATTGGACCATCGCTCAATGGGGTGGCCATCGATCGTTTATCCAGAGGGTGTGATAGTAGGGCAGGAGCGTTCACCTCATTATAATGGGTGGATGCCATTAAATCATTCTTCAATAGTATAATTGAAGATGGGATTACCTCTAGAGCACCTTCCGCTATGTGCATCTCAACTGTTAATTAACTAATCAATAGATTTAATCATAAGTGATTAAATTTTATTATTTAAAAATATTATTAATCTGAACTATTGATTGATGGATTTGAAATGCGCTCAATATCTCTCTAGAACAAAACGTGCTTTGGAGATGAAGATTCCTTTAAAGAACAACACAAAGTTTGTGGTCCCTAAATTTTGATAGGCTAAATTGTGTACTATAACAACAACAACAACAACAAAACCTTATCCCACTAGGTGGGGTCGGCTACGTGGATCATACGACGCCTCGTTGATCCATGTTCATGAGATTCGACAGAATTTTACGTTAGCTGTCGGAGCCTAACACAACCCTCCTCCTTTATCCGGGCTTGGGACCGGCTATAAAACATAGACGGAGTTCTAAATTGTGTACTATAACAGTTAGATTAAAAATGAATGCAATGTTGGTTAAGGATGCTTATGTTGTTCCCGTCTTAGGCAAGGAAAGTAAACTAGAGGGCATGATAGATTATTTGTTGAAAAGGATGAATTAACGTTGTGAGCTATTCTTATAGATTTGGAAGATTCAATTTTTTCTTCAATGTTAAGTCCAAAACCATTATGAAAATTTGTGCAATAAACTTCAGAACATGTATGGAGAAAATCTATTGTCAGTAGTATTTTTTCACAATGATGATTCTAACACCTAAAGTTGGAAAAAGACATCAATTCAAGAACACCTAAATGTTTTTAGTTACTTCATCACTAGATTAGTGGTCATTAGCATCAAAATTGATGACAAAAAGATCAACATACTACTTTATTCTATGCTAGAATGATAGGACAATCTGATTATAAGTCCTAGTCATGTTGCTGCTCCTGACAAAAAAAAAATTTAAGAACTTAGAAAAAATTGATCATAGCTCATCAAGTAATCCGACGACAAAAAAATTCAATCACAGTTCATCAAGTAATGAGACGACAGTGCATGGTAGGTTCACGAATAAATATAATGGTGACAGACCCAAATCTAAATTTAAGTCAAACAGAACGAGAAAAGTTAAATGTTGAACTCAGTAGAATCATTTCAACACTAACATTACAGAAGAATTTTCGAGGCTGAAGTCATTAAAAGTAGATGTTATTTAGTTAGCATATGACCAATAGTTCATTTCTATTTGAGAACTCCGGAAGAGGCTTATAATGATAAACTTGCTTAATATACTTTTCTTCGTGCGTTTGCTTGTGATGCATATGTTTAGATTTCTAGAGAACAATGATCCAAAATTTAATATATATATTGGAAAAAACTTAGATGATCTAAAAAAACGCCCATGAAGTTGAAACTTTTAACTAGATAAAATCACTCGATTAGTAATATTAAAACATACAGCATGTTGTTGATATCAATAAAATAGTTTTTAATATTTAAAAAAGATTACTAATATATACATACATATATATATATATATCCCAAAACTCATCCGAAAAAACTGATAAAATCTTTAGAATTAAAAACTTTCACCCGTACACACAATGACATGGGGAAAATATGTTTATCATCATGTGCAGTAAATTTCACATTCACATCCTATATAATATAAACATGAAGATAAACAAATGTAACAAATATATCCTCGTCCTGTTTCTCGAATGGCAAATGAACGAGAATCAATCAACACCATAACCATAAACGCAAACAACAACAGAGAGGAACTTACTGTAATTGTCTCTCGGCACCGCACAATCCAAATCTTCTTTCTAATAAGTCTTCAGAACGACGTCCATTAAGGAGCTCAGTGTCGTGGCACTCCTGCATTCGTCTCCGTGGCCGTTACGTCTGCTCCGGCGCCGACGGCCACCGGAACACCATCCACAGGATACATTGGGAACACCATCGGACTTCTCATGGAACCGACTCCTGCTACGGGCGCCTCATAAGCCTCCGACCTCGCAACTTGGTACTCGTACGGCCCACCGCCTGCTAAATACACCGGACCCGGGTGAACCGACGGACCAACCAAACCAGGATATGGGTGTTGGATGCCGACCGGGATCTTCCCCCCTGGCATGGGACCGAGAGGATGAACGTACTGAAGTGGGACAGGAACCGGGTGGACCGGAAGACTCCCACCGTGGACCGGAGTCGGGATATAATAAACCGGAAGGTGCTCAGGCACATACGACCAGACCGGATTGGAAACGAACCCGGTTTGCGGTCCCACCGCGGATTCCGTGAGTGGACGATCAGATGCTTCCTCCTCGCCGTCCGGCTTCGTCTTCAACGATGGTAGATCGGGGATCGCCGGAATGGATGGCTGCGACGATGAGACAGATAAAGGAGAACCGGGTTCTGTCGGGGTCTTCGCTTTGGCCGAGCGCGCCGGTTCGTCCGTGTGGCCATCGAGGCCGAAGAGGTAGTCGGGGACTTCGGACACGATGGATGATGCCTCGGAGCGGCCGCGCTCGAGGGCGGCGCCTCCAGACGCGTTCAAGGCGTCGACGAACCACTGGTGGCGATCGGAGGCGGTGCTGGTTGTGGAGAGAACGGAGCCGAAGGCGGAGGTGGAAGGTGGCGGGAAGAGGAAGAGGCGGAGGCGTGGGACGCGACCACCAACGGAGAGGCGGTCGAGCTCGTCGAACATGTTCTCCACGTCTTCGTCGGAGGTGAGGGATATGAGGGCGTCCAGGTCCTCGGAGGGCAGTTGGTACTTCACGGACGGCCCCTGCTGCTGGTGGTCGTTGCCGTGGCCGGGGAGGAGCTTGGAGAGGCGGCCGAGGAGGGATGAGAAGGAGCACGAACGGGGGACGGAGACGATGCGGGTCTCCCCGCCAACGTAGCGGAGCTGGTGATCCTGAGGGCGGGGAAGTATTCGGCCGCCGAAGCTACACATGAGGCGGACGCAGGGGGCGGAGGGGTCGTCCGGGTGCCACCGCGCCGGCGGAGGAGGCGGAGGAGGAGGGAATGCTGAGTGGTGATGGTGGTGCCCATCTCCGGGTGCTGCGGCGAGGTCGCGAGGTGTGGAGGCGGTCGAGCTTGGGGCCGAGGCGGAGGTCTCGTGGTGGTCGTGGGGATGTTGGTGGTGGGAGCTCATGGCACGGCCGACGAACGCGATTGGTCTTCTTCTCCTTTTAACTTCTCCAAACTGCCCTCACGCTTATCTGTTTATTACGCCAATGTCCTGCGATAAAACAATGAAAGATTAGCGCTGCTAAATTGCTAATCTGCAACTTGAAACACCACAGACCTTTTTTTCTTGTTTAACTCTACTACTCAAAGTCCAAAGAATGCACGTCTAACTAATTTAAGGAGGAAAAGAATACGACCGTTAATTAACTCCGAATGTTGGAGTTAACTATCAGGAACAAGTTTGCTTATTTGTAACGTGGTTGTTCTCCCGATTGCTACATAACGCCAGGAGATGATTTCAAACAAATCTATTATGTCAGGACTGATCTCTTTGGTTGACTCCAGCGGCCCGGAAGCGCCTCCAGTTCCAGGGAGACAATTCTGATGGTCCAAAGCTCCACCAGAACACTAAGACCGTCTGAAATCCTAGACAACAGTCATTCAGGACAAGATGACTATATGCCTGAAAGCAATTCAGAAGGAGGATTATTTCTGGGATTCCAGATATGGAAGCATCTGCAGCTGCTGTAGTTAGCACACCTCTGCTCCCATCCACAAGGACACAATTTCTGCAGAAACTCTGTATAAGATCATCAGCTCAGTGCCATGTGGTCCGAGGACAAGTCAAGGTCTTACCTGTGGACTTCTTGCATAAAATCTCTACTATCTAGGCTTCATCTTCTGTGGACAACTTGAAATGAGAGATCCTTCGAATGTGGATCAATAATTTGAGGTGTGCAATTGACCTACATGTTATCTACAATGATGCAAGTGTGTAGTGTTGCCTGTTGGTATTATTGTCAAAACAAGGAATTGGAATGTTGCCTAGAGGGTGATACCTATAGAGGAAAAGAATTTGCTTGGCGTCCTCTGTCAAGCTAGGAGTTATCTTTGTTGTCCATTCCCAAAAATTCAGGAAATAACATTCTGAAATTTCTTTTATAGCTCATTCGTTACTGTCTACACATCGGACCTTATTAACAGAAACTCAAACAATGATTAAAAGAAAGTATGAGAAAGTTGCATCAAATGACATGGAGAATGATGTATGCTATATGGTTATATCAATAATTAATCATTTTGAGATGATTATTAAAGTTGGATTTATCGTAAGGTATGGATAAGCCACATAGAATCTTATGAAAGTTGAAAAAAAGAATACTATCTTAGGAGATGCATAGTTTATCCCCAGTCATATAATGTCATAAGATCATGGCTTTCGAATGGATTCATGATTTCTTTTTTTTTTTAGTAGCAAGAAACATAGTTATTTCTGTGAATGCACGAGGTCCATATTAATTCACTGTGTAGCGTATTTGATCATTTTGTGTGATGTGGCAAACGCAATTCAAAACAATCTAATCTGAAAAGAAAAAATGTAATTAGTGTGATATCCTTGAAGATGGAAAAGAGCACGAGTGTGTTCCTAGAATAAGATAATCATCAATATCTGCTGGCTTCTGCAACTATTCCGCTATCTGCAAAAGTTAACAGTGGAAGTTCATCCTAAGTCCTTACTGGAACTAAGCTAAGTTCATCCTACACTTCTGCCGATTCATTAGTCCTTTGATATGTAACTAAGCTAACTCCCTTTGCACAACGCCGCGACCATCCATAATTTTGCATAAATTGAGAGCATAGACAAAGGGAACCAAAATGAAAGCTCAATTTTTTTTCTCAACCGTTTCTGTAGTCTACAAATTGACAAATTCAATCAAAGTGTATCAGAAGGTACCAAATAGGAAATCTACTCTTGGGACGAAGGATTTATGACCATAGTTTCCAGGGCCGTGATCAGAAAAAATGCGATCAGCACGGGTTTGCTTCTGAATGCGTTTACAAACGTCATTTTTTTCCATTTTCTTGATAATTTACAAAGTTTTGATTGTTTGCATCAGAGTTTTGGCATCATCCGGTTTGCAATTTATCGTAAGTTTTTCGAGAACCCCAAGTGTATCATTCAGAATTCCCCAAGGCAAACGGCACCGCGCTCCTTTGAAGGATCAGTTTCATTCGAGAAGGAATATGAACTGAAATAGCAAAGAAGCTTTAAGCTTTAGTTTTACCATTCTCAGTGGTTCTGATAAGCTAAAAGTAGAAAAAAAATACCAGAATGTTGTAATGAATTGGACACTAGATCTTATTATTCTCCGATTGGATCTTAGATATCTATTAACTATCCAGAACACGATCAGATATGAATCCTGATAACAGGACAGCAAAATTTCTCCAGAATCTAGAGGAATTCAGAAGGAGAAGTATTTGAAGGAACACAAGTACATGAACACAGAAAAAGCATACCTGACAGCAGACAGATGAAATGAAACGAATTGCAAGGGAAACAAAACGCCAATAGAGAAAATGTTTAAGCTACAACGATCGCGATCACGCGGGGTTCTGAGGGCTTACTTGTAGAAAGATTGAAAGGATGCGATCCTCTGTTGCTTACGTTTTGCTTCCTGCGAGAGAGAGAGGGAGAGAGAAACAGAGGGGGAAAGATGGGAGGGAAGGAAAGCAAAGAATGACGGGAGGGGAGGCAGGAAGTTATTTTTCTTCTGTTCTTTTCTTTTCTATTTTTTAGGTTTTTTTGTTACCTTGTTCTGTTCCTAATTGTTTTATGGTAGAAGAGAGCAAGTGGGGGAATAAGTTAACCGATGGCCGGCTGGCTGGGCCCCCACAAAGAGGGTGCGAACAGACCTATGTGCCTTCTGACGTGGCCGTGGCACCTCTCTATCATTTCGCCCACTCGTTTGCGGGGGGGGGGGGGGGGGGGGGGGAGTCTCCGGTGTGGCTCATACGTGTGCATTATTGTACAGTTTTCATCTTTTTTTAAGAAAGCATTTAAACAATTTGGGCGAAACAATTAAATAAGTTTGCAGGGTTTCATCATTATTTATGGGAAATGTGTGTCCGAAAAATACTCCCTCAAACACAGAGATTATTTATAATTTGCATGAAGCTTAACTAAATATATATATATATATATATATATTTGTTTAATGACCATAGATTTATTATTTTCTGAACATGGTCGCTCACGGCTGACATGAAAATCACGTAGTAAATGGGTTCTGAGATTGAAGGGTTTTAAAATGTGCGGTGGCGTTCTGTTTGGATACAACTTGACAACGAGGGCAAGTGAATCATCATGTCCTTTTATGGGCGTCCTCAGAACAACATGAATGCCATGCAATCAATGTTAAACAGAATGCTCTGGACCAACGCGGTTTGAACTCCGGACCAATTGTTGCAAAGTAAGATGTGACTGAGGAAGTCACTAAGCCATACGAGTAACTAAGGTATTCAAAATATTATATATATATATTATATATTGGTGCATACGCATGTGAACATTCCATCACAGCCATTGGATCCGTGCCTTTCTGCTTCCATGACTGGTATACTATGAGCTCATGTTTGAACCTCTAGGAAGATGCATGTATTCATGCATGGTTCGGTTCGTCCGTCCTTCACGAGTGAGCGCAATTGACTCCTTCATGAGCGAGCATTCATATCTGCCGAAGGCGATTTCAAAGGGGAAGAAGTTGATCGCTCTCTACGCCTATGAGCATTCACAATCTCTCCTCTCCATCTCACGTTCACCGGATGTGAAGGACGTTCTCGCTCTCAAGTTCGTCGGACGTCCTTTCTGAACTCTTCTCCGCTTGGATGCAAACTAAATGGTGAACAAAAAAGGAGTTGGTGATGTTCTCGGTGGTGAAGGAAAGATGCTAATTATGTCTACCGACGAGTGAAGAAATAGAGGACCCACGGGTACAAAAGAGAGTATTGATGGCTGTGAAAGAGAGGAGGGCACACTGGTGGTGTCTTGCGCAACAAAGGAGGGGGCCGACTCCTCTCCACGCCCACCCCTCCATACGCCGTCGTCCACCGTCCGATCTAATCGGACGGTTGGTGACGTGACAATGTTGGGCGAGGCGCGAGCGGCGACGAGCGAGGGCAGCGGCAAGGCGACGAGCGAGGGTAGCGGCAAGGCGACGAGGCGTGAGTTGGCTAGGCGATGGCGGCTACGATGAGGTGAGGGTGAGGCGCGATCTCTCCCTCTTTCTCTCCGATCTGACGATGGCGATGAGGCAAGGGCGGGCGATTGCAGGGAATTCAAGCGGCGAGTCACGAGTGGCGGCAAGGCACGAGCGGCGGCAAGACGCGAGGTGATCCGATCTCTCCCTCTTTCTCCCGATCCGGCGACGTCGACAGCGAGGCGAGGGCGGCTGCAACTCGATCGCGCACAAGAGAGAGATCGGCGACGATGGTTGTTGCTCCTTTGAGCGCGACTCTAGACTGATCGTGAATCTCCTATCCTCCCCCATCGGTCCTCTCCCTTGCGGCCAGTGTCCCCACCGTCCTCCTCGTGGCTGGTGTCCCTGTCGTCAGCCTCCTCCACTTCCTCCTCCTTCTTTTCCTCCCATCGTCCGTCTCCTTCACGGCTATCGTTCCCATCGACGAGGACTCCTCTAGCTTTCGCTTCTGTCCCTTCCGTCGGTGCGCCACTGCTACCGGCTGCCATCGCTCCTCCTCCATCAGATGTCAAGAAGAGAGGTAGAAGAAATCACCCACCGTCATATTATGGAGGCTGAGGTGTATGGCCATCATACGCTTGATCGGGCGTATGATGGCCATTAAATCTAATATTAAAATATAAATTTTAGGGTAAAAAATTATATTTTGCTCCTTTAAATAATGCTCATATGCCATTTTGACTAAAACCGTCCTTGATCTTATAGCAACCTTGCTTAGTTCGAATTTGTCCCTATCATTTTTTTTAAGGAGCGGAGAGCTGCAAAGAAAGGGCCCACATAATTAGGATTTTTTGTAGGGGGTAACATATATTATAAAATTATATAATTTAAAAATAATAAATTAACACATTAACATTTGATTAATTTTAGCTTAATAAATGAAAAGATCACTAAAAAATACTAAAGAAAACTAAACATAATAAAAAATCACCAAGATAAAAAATGCTGACAGGTAGAATCAACCTCTTGACCTCTAGGGGGCATTTCTCTAGAGGTAATCTTTGTAGATTACTAGGTAATATTGTATTAAATTATCTGGGTCCACCACATTATCCTGTTCACTTGTGAGAGTAATATGCATTGCCCAAGCAATCTGCATTGCCTATAAAGTAGCAATGCAGATTGTCTATGAGAGAATAAGTGATTCACATTATCACCTGAGTTGCAATATATTAAATTTTACTTTCCGCATTTGTCCTTTACAATTTTATTTAAATAAATTCTAAAATACATTGAATAAATTATAATAATAAGTAAATAAATTATAAAATTAATCAAATAAATATTATAATTATTATGACTATATTATTATCATATTTTAAAATATATTAATTATTTTATAAATTTTAATTTTGTGGGTGGAAATATATATTTGTGATTTAAGTTTATAAAGTTAAAAATAATTTATATATGTAGACATAATTCTTTTGATTAGGGTATATTAGTAAAAATGATATATTAACTCATAAATTTGCATTTACTAAATAAGGTAATGTACATTGCTGACAATTTAACAAGTGACAATCTTTCTAAGAGACAATTTACATTGCTAGATAATGTTGAATGACAATACAGTGAACGCACCTTAATGGTAGGCCAAACATAACTCTGAGGGGGGCGGCAAATATAACTCTGGGGTGGGTGTAATCTATATATAGAATGTTAGTTTTATAAATTTAATATAAAAAATTAGGGAGGGAGGGGGAGGGGCGCGTGTCACGGGATTATTTTTCGCTCGATGACCCGTGCGACACTTAGACGTGCCCAACGTCTAGGCAAGCTCTTTTGAATATTTTGTGGAAGCTTGCTTTTGCCACTTTTCGATTGCCACAGTTTTTGGGACGCTTGGTCCCGAGCGGCCGCTTCTTCGGTGGAGGCCTTCATAAACGAATGGGCACCTCGGCGGGACACTCGATCTCTTTGGGACATTTTGGGACGCTCTTTTGTGGGTTGTCACCCCATGCTTGAGGCACGATGTTAGATTTAGAGAAGCTTGAAATCTTTGTTGAGTAAAGAAGAATGATTACAAGGCTTCGGGGGAGCGCTAGCGGGTATCCCCTACTATACCACCGTTTCGGGTGGTAGATTTGCGACGTGTGGTATGGAGGACCATCTCCGGGGGTGCACTTTTCTGGAGTGTTAATTACAAAACTGTCACCACCACATTTAGAAAATAAACTAAATACAAAAGTGGGTTGAAAAGAAAAATACATGGTAAGATAACTCAACGTGCCCCGGGGAGAAGTCCCCGGGACATTCTCCCCCACTCAAGTGGAGCTGCAGCTTGGAATTCTTCAATCTTCTGCTTGAACTGCCACTGGTCTTCGACTGTCTCCCAACTTGTGTCGGCGTTCGGTCTTCCGCTCCATCGAATAAGATACTCTTTTTTCTGATTCTTCGTGCGGATGGCGAGTACTTCTTCAACTTGATCAGTAAACTGCTGACGGATGGTCGGCGGGGCACGGTCTGAAACCCCACGCCCGGGATCTTCAGTGTCTTTTACGAAAGGCTTGAGCAGGCTGACATGGAAGACGGGGTGTTACTGCATCTGAGGCGGGAACTCTAACTTGTAGGCCACATTGCCAACTTTCTTCAGGATCTTGAAGGGGCCCTCGTAATGCCTAACGAGGCCCTTGTGCAGATTCTTCCCACTTAGTCGAAGATGTTGGACCAGCTTCACAAGGACCAAGTCTCCGACTTCAAAATTAACGTCCCGTCGGGCGGTGTCCGCCCACTTCTTCATGCGCTTTGACGCTTTGTGCAAACATGCTCTCGTCATGTCGTTCTGCTCATGTCATTCCCTCGTCATGTGGTGAGCGACGGGGACTTTGCCACCATAGGATGTGGCGGCGGCCTGGGGCGTCAAAGGTTGCTGCCCTATCACTATCTCGAAGGGGCTCCGATTGGTCGACTCGCTCCGCTGCAAGTTGTAAGAAAATTGTGCAATGTCGAGTAGCTTCGCTCAATCCTTCTGATTGGCACTCACATAGTACCGCAAGTAGATCTCCAATATACAATTCACCCTCTCAGTTTGGCCGTCGATTTGAGGATGGAGTGATGTCGAGAAATGCAGGTTGGAGCCCATCATCTTGAATAGTTCCTTCTAGAAGTTGCCAACGAATCGACCATCCCGATCGCTGACGATGCTTTGTTGTAGGCCCCAATACTTCACTACATGCTTCATGAATAACTCCGTAGCTTCAGTAGCAGGACAACGAATCGACCATCCCGATCGCTGAAGATGGCATACTTGGAGAACCGATTTACGACCACCATGATGGTATCTGCCCCTTCAGACTTGGGCAGGCCTGTGATGAAGTCCATGGAAACATCCTTCCATGGACACCCTGAAATAGGCAGGGGTTCCAGAAGTCCGCCGGGCACTTGGTTGAGGTTCTTGTCTTGCTGGAAAATAAGGCATGTCTTCACGAAAGCTTCAACATCATCCTCCATCATTGGCCAGAAGTAGTTGTCTTCGATGAGTGCCAAAGTGCGGCGGATGCCCGGATGTCCCGCCCACTTGGAGTCATGGCACTCCTGCATGATAGTGCGCCGCAAGTTGTCGAACAGGGGAACGTAGATGCGACGTTCCTTGGTGAAGATCAGCCCATCTTCCATCCAAAAGTGACGTGTCTTTCCCTCTTTTGCTTGCTCGAAGAGGTTCTTTGCCGTGGGATCCGACTCTAGTCCCTTCTTGATCCTCTCGATCATGTCGGCTTGAGATGAGCTCATGGCCGCCAATTCCGCGCGTTGGCTAAGGGCATCGACAACGACATTTGTCTTGCCGGGCTTGTACTCCAGAACGTAGTCGAACTCCGCCATAAAATCTTGCCATCTTGCTTGCTTCGGCGAGAGCTTCTTCTGCGTCTCGAGGTAATTTATCGCGACGTTGTCCATCTTGACATGAAATCGCGACCCAAGGAGATAGTGCCGCCATGTTCTAAGACAATGGATCATCGCGATCATCTCCTTCTCCTAAACGGCGTAGCGTCGTTCCGTGTCGTTGAGTTTGCGACTCTCGAACGCCACGGGATGCCCCTCCTGCATGAGAACTCCTCCAATGGCATAGTCAGAAGCATCTGTCTGTACCTCGTAGGGCTTGGTGTGGTCTGGCAGGACGAGCACCGGTTCCTCCGTCATGGCCCTCTTGAGGGTGTCGAACGCTTTCTGGCATGTCGGCGTCCACTCCCACTTCACATTCTTTCGGAGGAGATTCGTCAAATGGGTCGTCACATATGAATACCCCTTGACAAACCGCTTATAGTAGTTCATCAGGCCAAGGAACGAACGCATGTCGGGAACCCGCTTGGGCGGCTCCCACTCCATGATGGCCCGAATCTTCGCGCCATCCATCTTCAGTTTGCCACATCCGACGACATGTCTCAAGAAATGCACTTCAGATTGAGCGAAGACACACTTCTCCCGCTTGACGTAGAGCTCGTTCTGCCGCAATACCTCGAACACTTGCCAAATGTGCTCGATATGTTCCTCCAAAGTGCGGCTGTAGATCATAATGTCGTCGATGTACACAACCATGAACCTGTCAAGGAATGATTGCAATACCTTGTTCATGAGAGTACAGAAGGTTGCTGAGGCGTTGGTGAGGCCGAAGGGCATCACGAGGAACTCGTAGGAGCCATATCTTATGACACACGTCATCTTCTGCACATCATCTTCCACGATTCAGACTTGCCAATAGCCCGAATGAAGATCCAACTTGGTGAACCATCTTGCACCGCCAAGTTGGTCGAACAAGTCCGCCACCAAGGGGATGGGGTACTTGTTCTTCACCGTAAGCTTATTGAGCGCTCGGTAGTCGATGCACATCCGGAGGGAACCATTATGCTTCTTCTGAAAGAGTGCCGGAGCGTCATATGGAGACTTCGAGGGTCGAACGTATCCTGCATCCAATAGTTCGGTGAGTTGCTTACGTAGTTCGGCGAGTTCCGGAGGGGCTAGCCGATAGGGGACTCCGTGAGGGGGCTTCGATCTTGGGACCAAGTCGATGACATGGTCCACTTCACGCTTCGGAGGCAACCTCTTTGGGAGTTCCGGGGGCATGACGTTCACAAAGTCCTCAAGAGTTTCAAGAACTTTGGGAGGTGTTGAAGTGGAGGGCCCCGGATCTTCCAATATGGCGGTCGTCAGGAAGGTGTGCTCCTGTCTGCGCAACCCCTTTGCCACTTGCATGACGGAGAGGGTCTTCTGCTTGAGATCACCTCTCGACCTCACGGGAACGTTGTAGGGTCCTTTGGGGTCGAAGATGACCATTGAGTTGGTGAGCGGGATGACACATGCAGCAATGTGTCGCAGAAAAGAGATGCCCGCCACCACTTCGTAGTCATCCACTAGTGCCACCGTCACGTCGAATCTTCTCGACCACTTGCCGATGCGAACCTTCACTCCAGGAGAAATCTCTGTGGTCGAGATAGACTTCACGTTTACCGTCTTGAACGTGGCATTAGTCTTCTGTAGTGGCAGCTTCAGCTTCTTGGCGGCCACTTCTGACACGAACAACTCCGATGCTCCCGTGTCAATGAGGGCGTTGAAGACTTGCCCGTTCAACTCGATGTCCGCATAAAGTTGAGCGACCGATGAAGAACCCTTCGAGGCGTTGATGGCGCTGAGGACGTGCATCGAACTGAGACACGCCTCCTCCTTCTCCTTCTCGTCGGGGCAATACATGGCGTTGACCGTCGCCTTTTGCGGATAATCGCTTGTCCAATGCGGACCCTTACAGATGTAGCATGGTTTTGGCGACTTTTCGTCCCTCTTGAAACGGTCATTGTTGGGCCTCCTATTTTGGTGTCCATTTCCTTTGTCTTGATAGTGCGGCTTGCCTCCTTGCAACTTTGACTTCTCTCCCCCACCATAGCCCTTGCCCGAGGGCTTTGGTGGTGGTGCGATCGTTTTGGCATACTCCACGAGCGACTCAGCGGCAACGACTAGCGAGCGGAGGTTGGGGCAATCTCTTCGCTCCAACTTCGTCCTAGCTCATGGTTTCAAACTCTTCACGAAGACCGCCAACAACGTATCTTCGTCCACCTGGGAGTTCTGTAGGCGGAGCTCGGTGAATTCTTTCACGTACTCGTTCAACGTGCCCTTCTGGCAAATGTTGAACAACGTAATTTTGGCCTCCAATCCCAATTTGGCGGGACAGAAGTAATTCGTCAGCTGCCTCTTGAAGTCGTCCCACCTCTCAATGGGCTCGACGTTATCACGTTCCACGTCGTCGCAATGGCATCGCCACCACAGACTCGCCGCATCTTGCAAGTAGAAGGATGCGGTCTTCATCATCCTCGCTTCGGACGTCACGTCCAAGGCCTCCATGTACCTTCGGACGTTCCACAGAAAGTCACTGATCTCCTTTGCCGATCGCTCGCCTTTGTAGGGCCCCGGCTTCGGCACATCAATCCTTGCCTCATGCAGGGCGGGCGTCTCAGGATGCCGCCCATCTCCATAGCGTCGTTTGAGTTCTTCTCGCATGGTCTTGAACTCTTGCTCCATCTCGACCACATGTTTGAGAGACCATTGTCCAAGGTCTCCCGCATGTCCATGATCGTCGCCTCCATGGACTCCAGCCGCGTATACAACGGCGCCATCTCGTCCCGCACCATTACGAGATCCATGGTGTTCTCCAACTCCTGTTCGTGCATTGCGAGTTGGTCTTGCATCTCGCCCACGTCCAATTGGAATTGGCCGAGGTGTTGCTCGAAGGCGGACAAGGCGTCCTTCGAGCGAGCGCGCCCTTGCTCGGGGCGGCCCTTCTCTAGTGCGACGGGTTCATTCGTCATTTCGAATTCGACGTCATTTATCCTTGATCGTCGAACGCCAACTTGAACGGTCCTAGAAACGCTGTTCTGATACCAACTTGTCACGGGGTCATTTTTTGCTCGATGACCCATCCGGCACCTAGACGTGCCCAATGTCTAGGCAAGCTCTTTTGAATGCTTTGCGGAAGCTTACTTTTGTCACTTTTCGATTGCCACAATTTTTTAGACGCTCGATCCCGAGTAGCCGCTTCTTCGATGGAGGCGTTCGTAAACGAACGGGCACCTTGGCAGGACACTCGATCTCTTTGGGACGCTTTAGGATGCTCTTTTGTGGGTTGTCACCCCACGCTTGAGGCACGATGTTAGATTTAAGGAAGCTTGAAATATTTGTTGAGTAAATAAGAATGATTACAAAGTTTCAGAGGAGCACTAGTGGGTATCCCCTACTATACCACCGTTTCGGGTGATAGGTTTGCGACGTGTGGTGTGGAGGACCATCTCTGGGGTTGCACTTTTCTGGAGTGCAAATTACAAAATTGTCATCACCACACTTAAAAAATAAACTAAGTACAAAAATAAGTTGAAAAAAAAATATATGATAAGATAACTCGATGTGCCCCGAGGAGAAGCCTCCGGAACACGCGCAAGGCCCGTACTTCTGTCCCTGGACGGACATCTATAAAGAGAGGATCAACGCTGCGAAAAAGAGGGAGGAAGTGTTCTAATTATTGACCAATAACTAAATTGCTTCGTTGTAGATGGTTACATCTCAATTGTCTTAATCAAATAGATATTAACCGGATGGCTGAGATGGATTTATTTGTTTGCATCCTAACATTCAATATATATATATATATATATATATATATATATATATATATATATAGTACATCACTGAAATCACTTTTTTGCGATAGTATCTTTTCATCTACGATCGTTCAAGTGCAAAAGGTAAAAGTAAAATAAATCAAATCAATGATTTAAACAATCTACTCATTGCTTTTTTTACTTGAACAAAATAACAATAATTAAATTGGAGAGCTATAATTAAAATAAAAAAAATTATATTAGCATGTGGTTTCTAATTTTAAATAAAAGTTTTTAATATATAAATATATTAAATTTTGATAAATATACGTCAAAAAATTTATTAATATAATTTTTATATTATTTTATTATCATCCCATTTTATTATCATTCAGTTTAACACTCTTAATAAATTGTTTTGGTTTAGTTAGTATCAAAATATCTATTCGAATCCGCCGATATAAATTTTATAACATTGCATATAGTTGTGTAGAAGTAGAATAAAGCTTGTAACGTCGAAACTAAAAGAAAAATTAATGGCCAGAATATAGTTTTGTAGAATAAAGTTTCACCTCAATCTGCTCATCATAACCCCATCAGGATTTCATTTTAAATCTTAATTTAATTCGTAACTTGTGACTTGTCACGATCGACCAATTTCATATATACAATATTATCATCTTATTAGCCACACCACACGTGCATGACCGGCCCAAGGATTCCACACGCTGTATTATGAGGCTTTTTTTTAATATAAATAAAACCTACGTTCTTATTTCATGAGATGAAAATAATTAATTGAATTTTAACATTTATTTTTTTGTGACATGTTGCTGTTAAATGTTTCATGACATTTTTTTTAAGAAGGTGTGTCCACCGTAACTTCTCAAAGGAAAATTATGAAATTAAATGAAAATGGACGGAACCATAAGAATAAAAGAAAACTGATAATTCGATGGGGGACGACGATTAGAATAGTAGATATAATTCATAAGAAATGTAGAGTAATCAATTTCTAATGGTAAAATATCGAGGGGATTGCATTTATGGAATGTCGAGAGGGACGAACCCAGGAATTTTTCAAGGGGGGCCAAAATTAATATTATAACAATAAAATATTTTTATTAATTAATTATTAAAATATTTAAATTTAATTTGAAAATATTTAATTTAATAAACTTTAACTTAATTTAAGAAGGTCAAGTATTAATGTGCGCCCACACAAATTGGGCGCACAGTGCGTCCAAGCGTTAAGAGCCATCCGATCGCGCACGAGCGGGTACGATTAATGCGTGATGAACCGCTGGACCAGATCTGAACTTGCGCACGGTTCAGTTGAAGGGCTCTCGCAGTTTTCGACCGAAGGAAATTAGGTTGATCCTCCCTCCTCGGCGCTGCTAATCACTTGCTGGAAGCTGCATCCTGCTCCCCCATGATCAAGTGATGATCGCCGCCGATCATGCTGCCCGGACGACTGTGGTGTTGACTTCAATCTCGTGGTCCGCTTCGCCTCCTCCTCCCTCCTCTTTCCTCCCTCTATTACATATTTGGCTAGTGCTTCTCCTCCCTCGACGAGGGTCATCGCGTCTTGCTCATCAACCTCCTTTCCGGCCGCAGATGTTCTCTCTCGATGAGATCTGGTTGGTGATCTTCTACCTCACCAATCGAGTGCGCAGAGAAAAGGTGGGTGTCGCCGAGGGGGCTTCGACGAGGGAGGTGAGGAATGGTCGACAAGGAGAGATCGGCGAGGGAGGTTCAGGCGAGGGGAGATGATCGGCGAGGGCAGGGAGGGTTCGGTTTGAGGGTTTGGCGAATCGCGAAGGAGGGCGATAGACCGAGGGCATCAGTGAGCGGAGGGTGGAGCGACGGCTAACGACGGGGAGAGTGCCGAGGGCGGAGGGCGGCGAGTCAACAATTCGCAAGTTCAAAGCCATTTGCGTCTCCTTCGCTCAACATCTCTGTGCTCCTAGATTCTTCACTCAACATCTCTATGCTCCTAGCTTCTTCGCGCTCACCGGCACGGTAACTCGCGTAGGGGGCCGCCGCCCCCTTTTTTTGCACGTTCGAAGGAGCTCCGACGAGGGGACATCGGCGAGAGAGGGTCGGTGAGGGAGGGGAGGTTCGCTGGAGAAGACGCTATTGTATGAGTGTTTCGTCCAGAGAGGGGATGAATGCATCAATCGCGAACCGAACAACGAACCCTGCGAATCGGACACTCGACTGCTTGAATCGACGTGCCTTAATCTCCTCCGTTGATCAACGATATGACAATCCTCAAATTGTGGATGCAGTGTGCTACCACAAAAGTGTGGTAGCACACTAATATTCCTCATATATATAGTAATAACTTACTAATGGGGCCTCCTTTGTATTGGAGCTTCAAGCAAAGCCTTGGGCCCTTGGCTTGCTGATGCCTTGGGCCAGCCCGCACACATGTAGTTTGTATATTTGATCTCTAAACAAATGCACGTTAGTTCTTTTGTTCTTTATATTATACAAGAATTTTTTTAACAACTATATGATAAAGAAGATTCACATGTCCTCATATAATGATTATTAAAAAATCTAAGTTTATACTTCTTATATTAAAAATGTCTAAAAGAAATTTCAAATGCAGTCACACAATTGCTCGATTAATTGGAAAATATTGAAATAAAAATATGAGTAAAGCATAGGGCAGGCCACTAAGGTGAAAACTCATAATGTATTATCATATTTTTTATTTACATAAAATAATTTTATATGTGAAAAAACTTACAAGAATAAGGTAACATTTATTCCTCATAAATACACGCACAATGTAACATTTCTTCCTCATAAATACACGTCATATTATGCATGATAAAATAGATATATTGACATTAATAGAACATTATCTTCAACAAATAGGAGAACAATTATCAATGACTTTATTTTAAAATTTTAATATTTTTAAAGAATCATATTTTCGTATCATTCATTAACTTCATGTGTTCCAACATATGAAGTTGAAGCATATGTGTTAACACACTTATCATAAATATATATCATTCATATAATGAACTATTAAATCTTACAGCGTATTTGGATGAAATCATCATTATTACAATTGCACTATATACCCCTCATATATATCCCCATTTCTTTATTTTTCATGTCATTTACCCTTCCTACAAAACCAGGAGATAAGACGAGGACTAGAGTTGACGTTGAGAATAAAAAAATGGCTAAAAAAGGATGACAACGCTAAAGGAACTTAGAGGATAAGGGATCGGAGGAAGAAAGAGAAGGATTTTTAGATATTCAAAAGAGGTATGTAAATACTTAAATACTTTCAAGGATTCAAAAGAGGTATGTAAATACTTAAATATTTTCAAGGATGATATGATTATTTTACAAGGATAACAATGCTCAAATTCCTAAATGGTTTAAAATTCATTAATCCAATTTTCATCTCTGAATTGATGTACTCTCAAAACCATTCATGTGTCTATCTATGGTGAATTTGATTAAGGCATTATTAGTCTTCTTGTGCCTCGTCGATGTTTATTATGTCCTTGACATGTTTGTTGCCAAAGAATTCATTCATGTAATTCAACGACGAAGATAAAACCATTTTGTTCGGCGTAGGATTCAAAATTTCTTTTTAATTCCTGATATTTCCAATACATATTTTAGTAAATTATTCCTAGCTCAGAATTTGGCGAAATGGATATTGTTCAAACGATAATGTTAATAAACTATGATGAAATTAATATTCTAAAAATTAAATTCGGAGTGAGCTTCAATCATTTCTAAGACATAAGCTAATTAAATTTGGTTTAAACTTGTCCTTTTTTAGTCAATTTTTTATGTCTAAAAAGTGACATCGATGATGATTTAACTCGTACCACGCTAAAAGATGTATTATTCACATATTGAATATTAATTCATCATCAAACTTAATTAGTTCAATTAGATTGCCTGATGAAGCTTCTAATAAAATTCTTTTATATTTATGAAAAAATTTAAATTCAAATTTGTTTAGGCGATCCATTCGACCTAAACTGATGTTTGTCTCTTTTTCAATGTTATCGTAATCGAATCGGAAATTAAATCGGACGACCAACTAGATCGTAGTTAGACCGATTCGATTGGTTTTGATCGAATTAAAGCTGATTTTCATACAATAATATTATATATAATAATTCTAACCATACGTGCATAATAAATATTATATTATGTATAAAAAAATAAGTAATCTATAAGCTGGAAATACTAATATAAATTTTTAATATTGATTGATTATTATTAATTTTTTATTTGCAAAGTAAGTGCTATTAATAATATGTTAATTTTTTTCTACCATAAATCACCCATATGTTTTATTCTTTTTCCCATTTCCTCCTTTTTCTCTTCATCAATCTTACTTTCCTTTTTCTCATTTTCCCTCTCTTTTCATTAATTCTCTGTATTTTTTATCATTTAATGCTCTTAACAACATATTAATTTATTATTACCATAAATCACTCTTATATCTTCTTATTTTTATTTTTTCCACTCCTTTATCTCTTTCTTTATTTATTTTGATTTCCTTTTTCTTACCTTTCATACTCTTTCTCTCTATTAATTATCCTAATTTTACTATTTTTCTATTATTCAAATAAGTTACTTTCCTTATGTTTTTTTTTCTTCCTATGTTTTTCTTTTTACTGGTTTTTGAGTTTTTTTCCTTTCTTTTAAAATCAAACTGGGTTCTTCTTGGTTCGTCAGTTCTCCCATTTATATCGATTCAACCGATTTTTTCGATCAAATCTTCATTGCAATTTTGACTTTAAATCGAAACGGACCAAACGTCGATTCGTGATCGAATGAATTAAACCAGTCGGTCCAATCCGATTTTAATAACATTGCTCTTTTATTTAATATAGAATGCATGCAAAGGCGAGAAAGCGGCACTTCTCACTTATTACCTGGATACGTGTTCTGTCTCAGAGTACTCCATCATGCTGGTGAAGCGACACAGCAACTCCATATGGACGTAGAGTTTGTTACACACACACCCCATCACCACATCCACACCGCAATGGTATTCGGCACGTTTTTGTTTCCCGCCGCTCTCATCTCATGCTTCAAAAGGTGCACAGCTCCTCCTGTGAGTGTTTCATCCACGCTCTTGAACAAGACTTCCTACACGCCGGATGAGGGGTGTTATCTGCAGTCTGCGGAGGCAAGAAAATATTGCAGAGATTTGCAAGTAATATAAATCATCAGATTTCCTACTCACAGAGATTTAATATTGTGTGTAACACTTCGCATGGTGTTGTTGTTGTTGCAGGCTTCTCATTCCTTCTTGGCCATTGAGGAATGATCGACTTTCTCATGCATTCTGCGAGTAGATATAACAGTTTGCCCCCAAATTTAATGCCTTCTCGTTGTTGTTCTTGTTGTCAACTTCCAAAAGCTTATTAAGCATGGGTTATATTAACGTCGAAAAATCACAATTATGCTATTATTAGCCTCCAAACATATTAATCGTGTGAGATATTTATGATGAATTATTGAGCCTTGTGGCCTTTCGTTGCCATGGTGCGTGTGTCATGATCAAGCTATTGGATATAAGAGGAAAATTAATTCCCTAATTAGTGGACCATAATGTCATGATCAAGCTGAAAGAAAATATACCAGAACCTCACGCAACAACAATGTCTGTCTCAAAGGAGTTAAGATCATTGCCAAGTTTGCGTAGACATTTTTTTCTGCCTTTTGTTCTTCTTCATTGGAAAGAAGGAGCTGTGTGGACCTATTGCCACTAGCCAACATATATAGACACCACAACAGAGACAACATATCGATTGTTTGGCAGGCATCTTTTGGCCACTTTGTGATCAATATATATGAGAGCACATCATACATTAATTATGCATAGCCCACGTCAAAGTAGCATCTTGGATCTTGCATTTGATTAACCGAAGGGGTCTATCCATTAGCATCAAGGGAATCCCAAATTTTAACATCTTGATGTTTTCTAGGACAATAGAGGTTAAGAATCTCTATATATGTTCATTATGCAAATCTCTATATACTACGTGTACCAATTGTAGGTTATTTCTCTTGGCTTTTATTATTATTTTTTGAAAAAAAAGAAATGTGTCTCACATATATCCATTTATAGGCTTGTGTACATATCTCCATATAAGTATATACTTAAATATTATTGTTTTATTGCACAATGGTGCAGAGCATATCGAACTTTTGCTAAAATTCTCGTTTCCCCTTGTTTTCTGTGATGTAAACAACAATGCAAAAAGGAAAATAAAACAGCTGACTTAATATGTTGTTCATAATTCCTTGCGTTTTAATATTTTATTTTGATCGTTAATTCATACGCGTGGATTATTGAAGAGTTCATCACAGATTATGTATCTCACGCAAAACACAAAACACATACATATGTAAATAGTTATAAGATCGGTAAATATATACAAAAGCATATTAATAAATGCTGCATTTGACTATATATATATATATATATATATCATGTTGTGCATCCAACCACACAATTAAAAATGGGAAATATTATTTTTTAACACTGGAGTTTCAGGTAATTATTTTTAGAATGTGCACCTTATACGATCTCTGGCTGGAATCCGATGGCAATTAAACAGGAGATAGAGATCGTTGTATCCTGTGCACTGGATTTGGCTGGACGGCCAACCAATGTTATTAAAATTGACTGAATCGGTTGGTTCAATTACGAATCGACGTTTGATCTGGTCCGATTTGAAGTTAAAATCGTAATTATGGTCTGATTGAAAAAAATCGATTGAAGCGATATAAACCAACAGACCGGCAAATCGAGAAGAACCAATTCAACTTAAGAAAGGAAAAAAAACTCAAAAACTCCGGTACAAAAGAAAGAAAAATATAGAAAGAAAATAATATAAGAAAGGTAACTTATTTGAATTAGTAAAGTCAGGATAATTAATGGAGTGAGAAAAAAATGAAAGGTAAGAAAAAGGAAAGCAAAATAAATGAAGAAAGAGATAAGGAGTGGGAAAATGAGAATAAGAAGATATAAGAGTGATTTATGGGAATAATAAACTAATATATTGTTAAGAGAATTAAATGATAAAAATACAGACATTAATGAAGAGAGAGGGGAAAATGAGAAAAAAGAAAATAAGTTTAATGAAGAGAAAAAGAAAGAAATGGAAAAAGAAAGTAAAATAAAAATAAAACATAAGAGTAATTTATGGTAGAAAAATTTTAACATATTATTAATAGCAGTTACTATGTAAATAAAAATTTAATAATAATCAATCAATATTAAATATTGATGTTAATATTTCTAACTTTGTATATTACTAATTTTTTATACATAATATAACATTTGTTACGCACATATCATATAAATTATTATATATAATATTATTTTATAAAAATTCGATTTCTAACCACGACTTAGTTGACCGACCATTGTATCATTGCTGCCAACTTATTCCATGAGCAAAATGAGAGGCGTCCTTCGCGTGTTCACTTCCGTTTCAGAAGGAATCTTGAATCTGCTGTCGGTCAGTTGTTCATTTTGACATCCTCTCTGTAGTGAGGTGGAATCTTCTCTCCTCGCCCCCCTCCCTCTCCTCCACCGCTCCTTTCTTTAAACGGACGTCCAGCGCCGCTTACCTTTTCTGCTCGTCCGTGTTCACATATATGATATTTCGTGCTGCACTCCGCGATCTCCACTTCATTTTCTTGGGGAAAAAAAAAGGACTCCTGCGTTTGTTGGTCTTAACAGGTCAATATATATAACACTAGTCTCTGTTGCTTGGCTCTAGTGAACCTTCTTCTTCTCTCGATTTTGTTCTTTGCTAGGTGAAATTTCGTTTTGTGCTCGTCTGTGTGGCTTTCTTTCTCAAAGCCGTCTGTGTTTGTGTGCGCTCATTTTCATGTGGGTGTATTCTGTTTTCTTCTTATGGAATCCTTTGGGCTTTGAATTCATCATCCGCCCTGTGTTGATGATTTCTCGTGTGATGGCTTTGGATCGGCCTATACAAAACTTGTTGTTTCATTGCTTGTTCAATAAATAAAGTATTCTTCCCGTACTTTTTCCCTTGTGAAGAATTTTTGTTTCTCCTTTTTGACTGCTCAATCAATGTTATGTGGAGATCATGCATATAGATCTTTGTTTCCTCGGTACGACTTAAGATATGAGTTGCATGTCGACGTTTGATGTATGTTCAGAGGAAAACAAATATGTCTGACAACCTTTCTCTGTTGTCCTACGTGTTGTAGAGTGGCCTGAAGAAAGGAAGACGCCATGACTTACGAAACGGAAAACAGTGAAGTGACTAAGCAACAGGTTTTCCTATTTTCCTTAGTGTTTTCTGATGAATCACTCCTGTTATAAGATCCAATTACTCACTCGTTTGCATGAACAGGGGAAGTTTCTGGCGATTGTTATCTGCTGGCTCCTGGGAAATGGAGCGCTTTTTGCCTGGAACAGTATGCTAACAGTTTCAGACTATTATGTTGCACTGTTTCCTGTAAGTAGTTTTTTTTCCCGTCTTCCGAAAATTATTCTTAATTCATAACCAGTATATGTTACTCAACTCCTTGCCAAATTTCTAAAAACTGAATGCTCTCTGTACTGTTTCGCACTTGGTTGTCAGATTTGTTGGCTATATTGTGCATGTCTATTTCTTTCAGAATTAGAAATGAGCATTTCAGACTCCTGTAGTGGAGAATGTGGACTGGACGAGTTGTCCCCTTAAAGTGGTTCTTCTAAGGCAGTTGATACTTCTAAGCTGAAGGCATAAAAGAGTATAGATTTTGAATTCACTGACTAGACTTAAGTAAACTGTGATATTACGAAAATAATTGATATTCCTGGCCATGATCCTTGAATAGTGTCCACTTATTGTTTATTTCATCAATTCTTCATCCTCTTGTTTCAGGATTACCACCCTACAAGAGTTCTTACTCTTGTTTACCAACCATTTGCATTTGGAACAACGGCTATATTTGCATATTATGAAGCGAGGATTAACACCCGGCGACGGAACATTTCTGGCTATGTGCTGTTCTTTCTGAGCACTCTAGGCCTAGTTGTGGTAGGTAGAATCTATCTGTTTTATCATCGAAGTGCTGCAATAATTCCTGCATTGTTACATTTTAAGTGAACGATACTGTATGTTACCAAATAGCTGGATCTTGCAACATCTGGAAGAGGTGGTATCGGACCCTTCATAGGTGTATGTATCCTGAGCGCAACATTTGGATTCTCTGATGGCCTTCTTCAAGGGGGAATAGTTGGTGATTTATCCTTGATGTGTCCTGAGTTCATTCAAGTGAGACACTTGTCCAATTTTAACTTAATTTCAGCACAAGAAGAACAGTGTGATATGAATTTTGCTTTTCCTTCAACGTGCAGTCATTTTTTGCTGGGCTTGCAGCCTCCGGTGCCATAACCTCAGCACTGAGGCTGATAACAAAGGCAGCATTTGAGAACTCGCAGGGTGGTCTTCGCAAGGGAGCTGGTAAATTACAAAGGTCACATATTATTTATCCCTTTGAGAAGCATTGTTTTGGTTATATTCTGACCAATTCGATTGTCTTCCCTGCAGTGATGTTCTTTGCAATTTCAACATTCTTTGAACTAGTATGTGTGATCATCTACGCATTCATCTTTCCGAAACTCCCAATTGTGAGATATTACCGTGCCAAGGCGGCTGCTGAGGGATCGTTGACAGTTTCTGCTGACCTTGCTGCAGCAGGCGTCCAAATTTCCTCCAAACCACAAGTAAATCTTTTGAAGAATGTTAAAGTGCAGTCTTCCCCTTCTTGCTATAGTTGTGTGCGTTTATCTGAGTGATGAGCTTTGCTGCAGGCTGAAGAAGATCCAAAGACGATAGAACGCTTAAGCAGCAAACAACTGATAGCTCAAAACATTGATTACGCATTTGATTTGTTTCTGATATATCTCTTGACATTATCAATCTTTCCTGGGTTCTTGGCTGAAGACACTGGATCACACAGCTTGGGTGGATGGTAAGCGTCTGTTTGGTCTGTCATATTGTCATATATTGTTCCCGAGATTTAATGCCCTGTTAAGAAAGATGATAACTGGAGCACTTCAAAGGCCATTATCATGTGACATCTTAGGATGTTGCTATCAGTTTTATTCACTTTATTGTAAATTACTACATGACCCCGACACGCATTATTCACCAGTACTTCAACCTTTAAGATTGACGTTGTTGCATATGTTATATCTGTTATTGGGAAAACTCTTGAAGCAGCAGAATGATAATAATCATTATTACCAAGACACATTCATATTTTCTCCTGTTCAAACCTCTCAAGAGTGGTTAACAAGCTTTTTATCTCAATGCGATCCAGGTATGCTCTTGTCCTGATTGCAATGTATAATGTGTGGGATCTCGTTGGAAGATATCTGCCTCTTATCGAATGCATCAAAATAACGTCAAGGAAGGGCCTCATGGCTGCAATCGCTTCGCGATTCTTGCTCATACCGGCATTCTACTTCACTGCAAAGTATGGAGATCAAGGGTGGATGATCATGTTAACATCTTTCCTGGGCCTGAGCAATGGATATCTGACTGTTTGTGTTCTAACTGAGGCTCCCAAAGGATACAAGGTCACTATTTTTTTTCCTCTGTATTGTTATTTTTTTTGAATGATCAGTAGCATTCAGTCTTTGCTCATAGCTGATTTCTGAGTTTGTCAAATTCTGATGCAGGGGCCTGAGCAAAATGCCTTGGGAAACTTTCTTGTGCTGTTCCTTTTGGGAGGTATATTCGCAGGAGTAGTGTCCGATTGGCTGTGGCTCATTGGCAAAGGCTGGTGATGCGGCATCCATCACTGATTCAACTTCCTCTCAGGATTGCAGATTAAGGCAGTTGACTTGATTGTATATAGATGCATGCCATTATGTTCCCTGTGTTCTTTTCGTTAAGAATTAATTCTATGGAAATGTAAGCCTAACAATTATGTGCGACTAGCCACTGGTGAAATGTGGCACTGTTAGTTTTAAATCAACTTTAGTAAGGAGTTTTTTTCTTTTTTTTTTCTTTTTTAACTGATTTATATTAAGTTAAGCCATAAATGTCCTGTCCTGGTAACAAAATTAGCGAGATCAGGAGGTTTGATCTCCAACCTACAAAATATCTGAAGCTAAGAAACATCCTTGCTTCGTCAGAAAAATCAGGCCCCAATGTTTAGATTCCTACTTATATGGGTGGGTACAAAGGTTACGAAAGATTGCTGCTTCTAACATGATGTTTCGAATGCATCTTCGATTCGAGGACCGCTCGAGTATTGTAATGAGAGTGAAAAAGTTTGACTAATAGCAGACGATAAGGTAGTTCATCTTGCGGCACAATGCAAAGCCCAGGCCTCTGCTATCAATGCCAAGAAGAGCGTCCTATGAGTAGCACTTGCAAGTTGCAAACAAAAGAAAATGCTTATTTGGGCTGAGAAGAATGTATCATGCACCCTCCACCTGACTCGTTGATCAAATAAAGTCTTACAACAATGATTAGAATAGTAGTTTTTTTTAATATGCCAAGTAAGCTGGTCACATTCATCAAGACATGATCCCTATGGCCATGACTGAAAAAATTGAAAGTAGGAATTGGTTTATGTTGGAAAAGAAACCATAACTATACACAAAGTAAATCTATGCGGACTATCATAATACAAAACTAGTAAATTTGAATTAGATTTTGTAGGAACTATCAGTTTTTACTCATCATCGGATGACTGTTAGTATAGGATATACAACTTAATGCATCTTAATAACTTACTTGAATGAAAATTAACTCAATGTTTGTAGTATTAAGTTCTGCAAGAGTTAATATAATTTGACTTACTTAATGTAGAAGTCATTAATTTAGGTAATTATAATCCTTCTATGAATCTATTTATTATTGTTATAATTCAATCATTATCGTTATTCATATTAGTTTATCCTTATCATTAATCATCTATAATCCTAAGTCTCAACACAAACTTAATTTAATTTTTGTCATTTAATCTCTGCATTTTTAATTTTCTATTTCGATAATTGGAAAACCATTTTCTTCTCCTAGTATATTATTAGAATAGATTAAATTTAACTAGTTTCTCGTGAGTTCGACGCTCTACTCTCTACTCTATTACTTGATACAATTAGTTCACTTGCTAGTAAATTTATTTGTTATAAATTTAACGCATCAAGTTTTTAACGTCATTGTCAGAAAACTATATTTTAGAATTCTTATTCTATCTCGTATAAGCTATTTTGAGAATTTTTTTTCATTTTCTTTTAGTATTGTGTAAGCTTTTCAGGAAATAAATTTTGTACACAACTTTGGTCATCATAAGCACATCTTTACACCCTCAATGGAAAATAAGAAAATGATCACAAACTAACAAGTTGAGAAAAACACCACTAGTAGAGTAAAAAAAGTTCGCTCCGAGAAGACAAGTACAAATGACACAAAGAAGCCTCAACCAATTCAACATGAAGATCTATCATTAGACTCACAAAAGCATATTACAAATAAGCTAAATCTTTTGATAAAGCAACTCTCGATGTAATCTTATCAAATTTAAAATATGAAGAGTCAACTTGTAAATTTATGACCTCAAAGCAATGAGACAAAAGATGTAACATCCCTATTCAATTCAAAGACAACTGAACATAAAGCTAATTAACTTTGAAAGGATGATTAGTCAATTCATCACAATAATTGAACGTACATTGATAATGCAAGATTGATAAATCCAAATTTTGTAGTTTTAGTTGAACAAAATTCAGAAGCAAATTGAATCAAATGATTCATTTCGACTATTCGACACTGAAATCAAGTTTGAGTCTTTGGAAGCAAAATTGCATGTGTTGGAGAATAAATTTGCAAAACTAAATTCTCTAAATTGGAATCTCCGAGGCACATCAAAGAGAATATGAATATTATCTATGTTCGTGCCACTATCAATATTCATATAAAGAAAGATGACACCCAGAAAGAAATTTCTTAGCAAGGACAAAAATGACTCAGTGGCATGTCAAGGAGACAAGTAAATATACTATTAAAGACGGGAAGGTTCAAATTTAGCATGCCTTTAAAAGTTTTTGTCATTCCTACACAGTCGTCTCCAATGTAGCCACCCCCCAAAAGAAAAGATCAAATCACTCACAGTTAAATGCACATCAACATGCATCCCCTCAAATACGTCAGCAAAATCTATAAAATCATTGAAGGGGAAAAGGTCTCCACCGATGTGATCTTCCCCAACAACATATTTACAATGGTGATCAAAGCACCACTCAACGATCTAAGCTCATTAACATCACACCTCTCAACTTCCACCTCGAAAGGTTGTTGTACATGAAGAATCATCAAAAGACGATATTAGATTGGAAACATAGGCATCATTCATTGTGTGTGTCGAGCTTCACCATGACAAGTATTCATGGTCACATCAAATCTCGGTGAGATCGTTCCTTAATTGCATATTTATTTATGTTATTTAAATTGATCTTCTCCATATCAAAAGTCGAGCTAGTAGCTTTCAACTTAGAATTATTCTTTCTCAGTCCTTAATATCATAACCTGATTTAGATCTTGTTCATAATTTAGTTGTGTAAGATCCATAACTTTGATGTCACAACCTGTAATGTCCCACATAACACTATGCATTCTCATTTCATGAATTGTAATTTTTTTGTGACAAATCTCACAATGGCCTATTTTTTGAATTTTGATTTTCACGGGTGGTAACCTTGACAGCACGAAACATAACGGTCCACAGAACACCTTGCATGCTTATTTGATAAGACATAATTTCTTTGTAATGGATGTCATAGTGTATTATAACATGCGCATCTCAGCATAATGGGTCATGACAACATTAACTACCCATGACAATTAAGGTTCGCATATTATTTCACGGGGCGTAATCATTAGGTCACAGGTTTCGCAGAGACACTCATGTTTATTTTCTACACAGTACGAATCGTTACCTATGCATAACGACTCGTTACTAATGTTCTATACATCTAGCGATCGTAACGCTTTCACGTTACACCCCTAATACCAAAGCCATATAACATGTTATGCTTTCATGTTATGATCCTAACATTAAAGCCATCAGACTTCATGCCTCGTAACCACCATGTAATGACATGTTACTTTTGACAAACCTCACGTCTCGTATCACGGACCTACATTGTTTCACGAGTCATAATATCAAACTATCACGAGTTTTTATCAATTTTCATAAGCAATTATTTCATGATTTCACGACTTATTAACAATAGATTGCAAGTTCATTACTCATAGTTCATGACATCACTGGGAAATCCTCTTCACCGTCCCCATCTTCGACGAAGCCATATGGCGAGCTTCCTCGTACCCAAGTTTCATCGCCATCCACCGGTGAGCTAGTCATCAGCAAGGACATAGACTTTCATTAGCATCAATGAACCTTTACAATAGAGAACTCCGATGACAATTATTTGCAACGACGAACCTTATCTTCACCACCAATGAGCCATTTACCATTATATGCACTTCAGACCGAGCTTCACCTGTTTCCTCCAACATCTTGATGAAGCTCGCTGATGCACATGATAGCCCCTATTCCAATGGTTCTCGTCTATTTTAATGGCGGCAACTTCATAGAAGTAGAAGTCCAACGATTCCCCAATGACCCATCTTCATCTCTCGCATGCTCTCCTCGTCTCGACCCCCATGCACCATTCTTCTTTACCTCCGATGAGAGCATATTGTCACAACAAGTAGCTAACATCGTCATTGGTGACCTCCAAATAGATCTTCTGCAATTTCGTCAAACGATAGCTAAAAATAGGATTTTCATTTAAAAATAGATCTTCTGCTAGCCATCTAACGAATCTAAAAATAGGGTGGGGTGTCCACCCCATTAAATCCTAATGTTTTATTTATCATTCTGGTGTTCATGATGACATTGGCATAACAACATGTTTACCATACGCATGACGTATTAAAAAAAGGGTAAATTTCATTAAAAGCCCTTCAATTTTACTCATTTTTTTAACTCTATCCTCCAACTTAATTTTGTAACTAGATTATTCTCAAACTTGTAACTTATTTCATCAGCTACCCTTTTTACCTCAAATTGTCCATTTCCCGATTGCACGAACTACGTGACAACCACACATGATGTTCTCTCCTCCATCTATGCCATGTTTGATATGGCAAAAGATTCCTCTTTAATATTCTAACATAATAATACAATAAATATAAAATATTAAAATTAAATTAAAAAATTTTAAAAAGTGGGGGGCTCCACCCCTCCGACGGTCGGAGGGATCTCATCAGCGGCCGACAAGAGAGGGGCCCCCTCTCGACGGTGGCGTCTATAGCTATTGACGCAGCCGAGCAGTGACACGAACACCAACAGCCATAATGGCGGCTATGGACGTTGACCGGGATGAGAACCTTGGGTTCACGACAAGATCGCTCAAGAGGGCCAACAACGACGGGACGACTACCTTTGCACTCCAGGACGACTCACGCTTTTGTTGCCGACGGCAACCTCATCAGCGACAAGGCCTCAGGCGTCGAAGTTCAACTTCCGAGAGCTCAATTTCAGTCACGACTGGTACCCCTTAGGTCTGTCATGCTGCTCAGGGTCAAGAACATCAATTTCGAGCAGAATTGCATGTTGGACATCGATGCTTGCTGCTTCACATAGCTGCTCAGTTGTCGGAGCTCATTTGCAACCATCGTGTGACCTTCCACAACGCCTACGACTTTTGGTATGGATAGAGTGGGACAAAGTGGCGAGAGCTATGTGTGTGGATTGCGCCATGGGGTTCGACAACATGCTTACCCAGGAGACCTCGACAGCAAGGGCGAGAAGCATGCTGGAGTTCTCTATGGACTTCAAGTTTGTTGAGAATGAATTATCAACAGATAAGTTTTTTCTCCAAGAAATGATAAAAATTGGATTAAGATTCTATTGCCTGAAACGATTGGAGAATTCATTATAGTCATTAAATTTTGGTGCTAAAATTGATCATGTTGCTTCAGAAAGGACAGTGGATTGTACGATGCAAGGAGAGATCATCACTCCGTTGACCTCCTCTTCCTCCTTAAACATCAACGATTCGATGACATCTTTCTCTTTCCCCTCATGGGTTTGACTGTTGACCACACCACAGCATGACCACCAACGTCATCCCTCGATCCGTGGTACAATTGTTTCCATCTCCATTCACCACATCACCAGTGCAACCGCCACTACGCTTCATTATGGCCGCAACAACACAAACTGATGTAGCTGATAGACTCATGGCTTTGTGCCCTTTTAGCTCAGAGTTTTTGTTGATGATGCAAGAAGATGTGCCTAGGCGAGGGTTCTCCATAGGAGGCAAGGAGTTGGGAAGGATGACGATGACAACAACGAGTTCAACCGCTCCTTGGAGGCAATGCAACAAATGGCAAGGGGTCCACGTCGAACATCTACACACGTGGAGAAAAGAGAAATAACACATGTGGATGCAATCGTAGGTAAAAGTGATAGTTAATGAAATAAATTGACAAAATGAAGTTGCATAATAGAATTGAGAAAGAGTTGTATGACATTTAGTAAAAATCCAATAAAAGATACCTTCCAGATTGATTTTTTGAAGAGTGACATTTTCGAGACGATAATTGAGATTTTATGATTTTTTGACTCCATTATTAAAAAAAATCTGATAGACAATGGCTAGCTGATTATTCGTATTAGTGATTAATAAAAAAGAAGTTCTTCACATCATTCTTGTAATTTTATTCATCCTAAAAAGACGCAAATCAAAGGGCACAAATACGTGCATGATCTCGACTCATTTCATTGCCATTTCATCTTAACATCTATAATTGAATATCTAGTTTGAAAAAAATAAAAAAATACCAGTATCATTTTCTTATTTTTGTTAATAAAAAAAGGTCAAATGAATAAATTTTCCCTTCATAAAAACTTGTCTGTATCAATATTAGAAAAAGATCTTATGAAGGAAAACCTTTCAAAAAAAAATCGTCGTAGATACGTTTGCAAGTGAAATAGAGAAGAAATGTGACACGCCTTTTTATACAAAATTCACGATATTTTCTTCCGTCTTTTTGTTTTAAGAAAATATTTTATCTCAAAATAGTTTCCTTGTTTTATTGTCAACCGAAAAAATGACACCAAAAAATTATCCGTATTCGCCACATCTTAAAATTCACTTGACCATGATAAAAAAAAGGATTTAATGTTTATCATACGCATTTGATGCCCACCGTCCGATTAGATCGGACGGTGGGCATTGTGCGCGGCCTTTCTCTCCTCTTCTCTACCCCCTCTCTCTTCTCTCTCCACCCTCCGCTCTCTCTTCTCTCTCCCCCGACCACGCCTGTCTCCGATCTTGCAGCGAGGCGACGGCGGCGGCGAGGAGCAAGCGGCGACGGTAGGATGCGGGCAGCGAGGCGACGGCGATGGCGGGACGCGGGCGGCGAGGCGACGGCGACGGCGGGACGCGGGCGGCGAGGCGACGGTGGCAAGGGCGACGGCGAGGCAACGGTGGCAAGGGCGACGGCGAGGCGCGGGCTACGATGAGGCAAGGGCGACAGCGAGGCGCGATCTCTCCCCCTTTCTCCCCGATCCGACGATGGCGGCGAGGCGAGGACGGTGGGACGCGAGCGGCGAGGCGGCGCGGGCGGCGAGGCGGCGAAGGCGGCGGGACGCGAGCGGCGAGACGCAAGACACGAGCGGCGAACAACAAGACGATCCGATCTCTCCCCCTTTCTCTCCGATTCGACGATGGCGAGGGCGACCGACGATGCGAGGGTATCCCCTTTCTCTCCGATTGATGGCGAGGGCGACAATCGCAGGCTGCAACTTCATGATCGGGGACTTCGCTGACGATCGCAGGGGACTTCGCCAACGTCCTCGCTGTCCTCTCGCGACCAGCGTCCCCCCGTCGTCTCGCGACCAGCATCCCCCCGTCAGCCTCCTCCTCTTCCTCCCCGCCGGCCGTCTCCCTCATGGTCGGCGTCCTCGTCGACGAGGACTCCGAAGCGGCCCCTTCCGCCGGTGCGCCGCCGTTCCTCCGCTTAAGCGCCCACCATCCAATCTAATCGGACGGTGGGGCAGAGGGCGTATGTTTATCATACGCATCACATTAAATCCTAAAAAAACAAATTATTATATTTATAGCAAACCTTTTGAGTTATTTTTTAAAATTTCTCTTAAATTATCATAATTTTTCGAGATTTAAAAAAACAATCCAAACTTTTTTCTCAATGAAAACAAATTCCATTGAGGCAGTCGCCACCAATTTATAGTAGAAAGGCCAAAATCGTCAGTTTAAGAACATTTCGCACTCAATTACGATGTGCCCACTGTAGAACTCAAATGGTCGCTTGGCCGCTTGGGGCCTTTTCAAGTTTTTGGCACTCGCCCCTCCCTCAAGAACACGAACTCTTTCGAAAATGCCGAGGCGGCGGGCCTCCGGCGAGGCCTCCGGCGCTGTCGACGTCGTCCCTGATCACCTCCGCTGCCGGCGTACAGATGGCCGTAGATGGCGGTGCCCCATGCGCGCCATGACCGAGTTCAACTTCTGCGAGCACCACTACCTCCTCGTTCGCCGCAACATGGCTAGGCACAAGGCCGCCGCAGAAATCTCAGAGCCGCGAGGGGACCCGGGATTGGTTTCGTGCGACGCTGAGGAACCCTCCGACCATCCGGAAGCGAGCCAGCGTTCGAATGGCGAGGCGGCGTCGGAGGACGAGCTGATCGCGGCGACGGTGAGAAGACAGAGAGAGAAGAAGGAGGAGAAGGAGAAGAAGAAAAAGAACGGCGCGACGGCATCGACGGAAGGCAGGGAAGCGGCAGAGGTGACAAGGGATCTTCCCAACGGGGTGATGACCATTTCGCCGGCGACGAAGAGGGCTCGCCGCAATGCTGACTCGCCTGTGGATCGTAAGCTAGGGCTCGAGCAAGTTCCTTTTTTTCGGCGGCGAATACGATCCAAGAACGCCGAGCTTGTGCCCGTGGCGACGCTACAGGTGACATTTTTTTATTTATTTTTTTTCTGGCTTATTGATTGTTTCACGTTCGTATTTATATGCTGGTGAAATTGATGCAATTTTTTTGCTTTTGTTCAGAGATTTCCTTGTAATAAAGGTTTGGGAACAAGAAAGAAGAGGGTTTGCCATCAATGCGGAGATAGGAAGGGCGCTAAGATGGTTCGTTGTTCAAGTTGTAGGAAGAGGTTCTTCTGCTCAAACTGCATTAGGTATTGGTTATTTTTTACCATTGCAAACTGCATTAGGTATTAGGTTCTTCTGCTTCTTTTGAACCTAGTCTTTACCATTTCAAATCCTATAGAACGTTTATTGTGTTTGACTAATCAGAATCACCAAATTAAGGGAAGGTAATCGAAGGTAATGGAAAGGGAAAGTAAGGGAAGGAAATGGAAGAGAACGGAGGTGAAGAATTAACTTTGTTGGGATGGCACAACTAAGAGGGAGAGAAGGGAAGGGAGGGGAAGTTAAATGATAATTGTATAGACGAGTATATCAGTTATGTATGTGATTATATATTTAGTCCCATAAGGCCCAACAAGAAATTTTGTTTTAACTAAAGCTTTCCCCTTCGTTGCACTTCACTTTGGAATTATGAGAAAAATGAGATGTTGAAAAGGAATGGAGAGAACCTTACCTTCATTTTCCCTGCATTATAATCTCAACTAAACGAAGTTAAATAATATCCTTCTTTGTCTTTACCTTCTTATTAACCTTCCTTTATTCCTAATCAAACAGACCTTAGAAGCAAACATAATTGTCTAGTCGCTGCTTAGGAATTTAAATCAGTACAATTCTACTTCAGAGATAGTGTTCATAAAAATATTTATGTGTAAATCGGATATTCTAAAGTTATGCCCATCTTTTTCTCCTTCAGTATTCTGACTATGTTGTCCTTAAGCTATTTCCAGTCCTGTTCATGTTCAAGTGCTTAGAAGCAAATAGATTTAGGAACGGAACCCTTGTTTTTGGTTGCAAATAATAGCAAGATGTGATGCCCACCCTTATGTGAACGGAAAAGGGAATCAATATCATATCGTGTAAGGAAAAGATAATGGTGAACTTTCATCATGCTGAAAGTTATTAATAGCAAGTCTATGGGTAAATGCTTACAATTTAAAAATCAAAACGTTTACTATCTTGGGCTATCCTTAAACTGGTTGACCATGATAGCTGATTCACATTTAAAACCCAATTCATAATGTTCCTTCATGTTTGGCCCATTTGTTGCTTGCAGCCTGTGCTTATTCAGATCATGTTGCAGACAGAGAACTTGTGATTCCCCATGTCTTTGTGTTCATTCTCTTCCTTACTATTATTATGGTGTATAAGGATATGCAACTCTATTCCAAAATGTGTTTCCAAGGCTTAGCATCTTATTTTTCCTCTCTTGTGACTCAACCTTATCTTCATCTGCAATATATTGTGTCGTTTAATACTGAATAATCGATAATATATTGTTAATATTTCTTCACGACTAGTTCATAAAAAAGCAATATGTTGTTAAGACTAATTGATAATGTGATGCAAGGGGGATCGCAAGTGGAGGAGATTACAACTTTTGGACAAGTTTCAAAAGAGGTTGAAGATCCAAAGCATCACAAAGGATGGTTTACAGCACCATCCAGAATCCTTTCTCTCAAAGATTAACTCAGAATTTGCCAATAAAAAATGCATAGTTTTTTTTATAATTGAATATCAATTGAACTGAATAATAATAACAATAATAATAATAAAAGGATTTAGACCTATTTATAAGCTTTTACAATCAAATATAAAACAACCTAAAAATCTAGAAAGATACTATATTAAGATAAGTGTCCTGACTAACTGAAACTCTATCGTCTATCCTATCCGGCCTACATCAGTCTCGTTGTCTTCAAAAGAGGTCAACCTAAATTCAAAAGATCAAATCTGAAGGATCATACTTTACATCTCATAATGATCTTATCTTCTTTCTCATTTTATCAGAAGCAAATAAACTGCCGAATATCATAAACACAAATTTGAGTTGAGTGTCACACTTGAAAACTTGAGCTGAAGAAAAATGTAACTTTCGACTTCAGTGAGGTGCGCAAAGTAACTTGAAGCATATGACTTTTGACTTTGCATGCTATAAGTTTGGCAAAATTGTGGGCAGGGGATTAGAGTACAAAGTGAGGATCTAATTGTAAATACATTCATTTCCGGGCACATATAAAAAAAGGATGTACAAAATGGTAGACATCCACTTATCGAGAAATATATTTCCTCATTAACCAAGTTGATTGCAACTTTTCACCCATCTTTTCTACATACTTATCATCTTTTTTCAATAGTAGACATTCCATAGGTGTCAGTACTATTTCAACTCATTTGACTGCTTCCACTACTTGTTCGTCGAATGGATAAGGAACTTCATTGGATAATACTTCACCGTCCATGTTTGGATAAACCACAACCTTCTCAATGTTACTCTGCAAATCTTCAACTTGAGTAGGCTCAATTTCTAGGCATTGTTGTTCAAACTCTGGATGGGGCATTTGATTGATATACTCCCCATTGATGTTGAACCTTCTCAATTGAATTCTAGATATCCTACAAGTATACTTTCATCTCTTGGGTTATATTTTGCCTTTCTTGTTGATGTTTCTGTGATTACTAAAAAATGATATGCTGATATGATTGAAGCAGGAAGTCTCTTGCAGCAAATTCTTTAGCCTCTTCCAAGTCCGTACAGGTTTTTTTAGTAACAGGCTTGAAGTCATTGGTCTCGTTCCACCATGATAATCCTTTGATTGTAAATTTATTGGCAACCAGTTTGGCTTGTTGGGACTCTAGAATATCCCAATAGTCAAAGAAACCATCTCAGAGATCTGATGTAAAAATTTGTCAATAAAGATCCCACTGAGATTCAGAGTATTTGATTGGCGCCCCAGAAGACAACGCCTACTTGGTTAAGATGGGCCCCAAAAGCCAACACCAGCTATGTAATGTGTGGGACAGAAATGGAAGACACAAATCATCTATTTTTTAATGTAATATCACCAGAGGAGTGTGGACTGACATACTTAATCATAATCTGATTAACAGATTAGATGTAATATCTTCTGGGAAGCCTTTAGAGGAGTTGGACAAGGTGCAGTGACTCGTGTGTATGTATCTTCTAGACGAAGATAGCAGCCTATTAGTGTATACGGGCCATATGGAGACAAAGGAATTCATGCATCTTTTGAAATGAGAGAATTTGTATAGAAAATGTAGTGGGAATGGTGAGTGGTTTGATTAAAGCATGGGGGAACAATCGGTGATCTACCTTTTAGTGATATATATACATGTATATTCTTGCTATGTAAAGTTCTTATCAATAAAATGGATGGCTGACAAAATGTCTGCTATCCTCTTTACCCTCAAAACAATTGGGATAAGTTTGGATATTAGTGTAAGTTTATAATTTAGAGTTAGATGCAGAAGAAAATTATAATCGAGGGGGTATTAGAAAAAGTAACCCAAATTAATTTAAAAGTCAATACAATCATAAGTCACATCAAGACCTATTCATATATGAAACTAAAGTAACCAAATAAAAGCAGAATCATAATAAAGGTTTTGGCTTTCTTCTCCTGTAACATAACAATCAAATGAACTATACAAATAAGTTCGAGAAAAAAATATGAAAGATTAAAGAATATAACTATGGAAATGATGAATATTTTGAAGAAAAATCCTCTATCCTTCTCTCAAATGAATCAAAGGTAAAATCCTTTACTTGACATGAAGTCATCGTCTTCAGATTCCTCCAAGGATGATTTCTTTCAAAGATAACCAAAGATGTGTTATACAGTGCCCTTGATGTCTTATTTATAGCTTTGGACAATCTCCTAGGAAATCCAAGCTGAATAGAACTTTTTTTCTCAATGAAATTGACTGTAAGAACAAAATTGGAAATATGGAGAAATACGTTGGAGTCAAAGGGTTTTCGTTTAAGTAGGAATAAAACAGAATATATGCATAGCAATTTCACAAATAAACAACTTAGAGACGATTTGAAAGTTAGGTTAGGGGAGGATATAATTCCTCAAGTGACAAAGTTTAAATATTTAGGATCAATTGTAAGACAAGATGGTGAGATTGATGACGATGTTAATCATAGAATTCAAGCTGGTTGGTGTAAGTGGAGGAAAGCCACTAGAGTTCTTTGTGATAGAAAAGTACCCAATAAAGTTAAAGGAAAATTCTATCGTACTGCTATAAGGCCAGCAGTGTTATATGGTAGTGAATGTTGGGCTATGAAGGGACAACATGAACATAAAGTGGGGGTAGCCGAAATGAGGATGTTGAGATGGATGTGTGGTCATACAAGATTAGATAAGATTAGGAATGACCATATACGTGAACGAGTCGGAGTGGCTCCTATTAGTGAGAAAATGGTAGAGAATCGTTTGAGATGGTTTGGTCATGTTCAGAGAAGACCATTAGATGCGCCAGTAAGAAGAGTAGATCAAATAATCTGTAGTCCGATTAAAAGAGGGAGAGGGAGGCCAAGGCGGACACTTGGCGAACTAATAGAGCAAGATCTATTGGTGAATAATATACCGAAAGGTTTGGTTACTAATAGAGCGGAATGGCGTCGTATGATCCATGTAGCCGACCCCACCTAGTGGGATAAGGCTTTGTTGTTGTTGTTGTTGAAATTGACTGTAAGAATAAGACTTTTTTCTCCAAAAAAAAGGACTTTTGATCCATTACGGAGTCTTAGGTTCCTTCATGGGTCATTATTTTGCATAGGTATGAGTACAGTACCATACTAGACACAAGTAAGAGTGCAATGTTATGTTAATTTTTAAAAATCTGAAGTATAATTTATAAATATGATTTAAACATATTAGATATAAAATATAGAGACTAAAAAATTATAAAAAAATATCATAAAAATAACAATAAGAGAAAAGCCAATAAGTTCGACATAAATAGATGTTGCTATTTTGACAAGTGTTCGCATGTATTTTACAACTTAAATGGGTGTACTGAAGTAAAACCCACTCGTCTAAAAAAGTAAAGTAGGTATGTTGCTGATCCATTTAACTTTGTATTACAAGATGCAAGGCCCCACTTACTTGTCCACTTGGTTGAAGCCCTTGCCATGTTTTATATTCATTATAGGAGAGAACATGTCATGGGTTTCTTGATGAATTGCGGAAATTAATCTCTCAAACATTTTGTGAAGATCTAAGAGTGCCGTCGATGTAAAAAGTTGTCTAACTCCTTATTTCCTTGTAAATGTACGCAAGATGCATTGGTGTCATACCCTCGCCGTACCCAATTTTGTAAAAGAACTTTTGGCATGTATGGATTTACGCACCCGGTATGTGTACCGCGGTCAAACTAGCATACCCATGCTTCATAAATGACTCATGAATCAAGATAAATTAGAATTCTATTGCATTTGATGGCTTGTAAAATTTTAACAGGCTTGAAATGCATTTCTACAAGTCTTGATATAGGCATTAAATCATTCATGGATCCTGAAATATAATTTTACAAAGAGAGAGGAGGACGTCACCATCTCTTCTTCGATTGCCCGCTTGCAAGAGCAGTAGGGTGCCTTTGGCTTGATACTCTCTCATTACAGATTTCTGGAGGTCTCTCCAGTGTGGTGGCCAAAATCGTAACACCTAAGCATATTCATCCTGTACAAAGCGTGCAGTTCCCTTTGATTTTTAATGGTGTCTTTGGCTTCAACTAAATGCCATGTTTTTAGATGGGAAGATGCTAAATTGAAAATATCGTTTCTTTAGCAAACAATATAGTGAGACTGGATGGCGTTTGATCTGACTGTTGTACTGACACTATATACTATAGCCATTTGGCAATAAAATCTGGATGGTTACAAAAGCAGCCATCTTTTACCATCTCAAAAAAACTATATAATTGCCCATTAAACATGTTCAACATGATAGATTTTCCCATGACAACCTTCAAATGAGTGTAACATTCACATTCTTTTGTTTTTCTGCCTTGTTCTTTCTTAGTTTTCTTTTTTTTTTTTGTTCCTATAAATACTTGTAAATTGCATCATCCTTTGGTTTTAGTACACATGGAAACTACCTAAGCTCATTGTCATCCTTTCTTTCTAAAAAAACTTTCACATTCTTCCACCTGTTCCCTTACCTGTAATGAAACCAATTGGAAACAAATACAATACTATCGAATAATATCTAAAGCAAACTATAATAAATTAAAAAAGAACTATAAAAAGTAAACAAAAATGCTAAAAGTAATTATAGATGAAATATGATAGTAACAATGTCCAATCTTCTTTCAAAGCAAACCACTATAATGAATTGTGACATTGAGCAGATTTTCTTCACCACAATAATGGGAGGTTTCATTAAGCACGAAGGACAAATAAATTGAACATCATAAGATGCTTCTATTTCTATATTACACTTTTATTATTTTCTAACTTAACGGACATGTTCTACTTGATACCAGATCTCAAACTAAAGATTAGTGTCTACTTAACCCTAAGAACATAAAAGAATTACTGACACTTGATAAAGTACATAACCTCTGAGATTAGGTTGCATTAATTGATCACAAGCTTCATCCAAAACAACAACAACAACAACAACAAAGCCTTATCCCACTAGGTGAGGTCGGCTACATGGATCATACGACGCCATTCCGCTCATATTCGTTGATCCATGTTCATGAGATTCGACAGGATTTTACGCTGGCTGTCGGGGCCTAACACAATCCTCCTCTTTTATCCGGGCTTAGGACCGGCTATAAAACATATTATGAACAAATTATTTTACTCATATGAAAGAAAAGATAGAATTGAAGTAAAATAATATCCAAGTTCTCCTCTCAGAAAAAGTAATATCAAAGTTTTACAAGATACATAATGTAAGAGTTGAGAAATGAAACCCTAAATCTGCTACATTGCACCAACTGGCCAAGATGCCAAGGGAGGGGGGTTGGAATGAGTGAGAGTGAGATCCTCATTTGAAGCCCTATTTAGTAGCACTAGAGCTTAGTTATATTTAAGATGAAATTGCTCTTCAGAAAACCAAAATAATTCCTCGATCCCAAGGTTTTAATGTGCACTATGGTATGGTTGGGACTGAAAACCATTGCAGCACATTTCTCATTATCTTTTTGAACTGCACTATGTAGCAGCTATGGCTATGGCTCAATTTTTGCATAATGTTGACCTCTTGCATTTGATCTGCTACTCTTGTGTTGCTTGTACACTAGACTTTGCTGAATTGTCCTTTGCTCCAATAAATCTTGTGCACTAGATTTAAGATCATATTGTAGCCCTCGTCTGGTTTTCAGTCTCATCCATAGTGTGGATTACGCGCCGACCATACTGGAGCTTAGTCATCACCATTTCCTCCATCCACCAAACCGTCCATGTTTTTTTATGGGAAAAAGGATGACCACCGGGATTTGTGGTTGTCACACATACATATACATATATATATATATATGTATGCGTGTGTGTGTATAAAACTATGAAGTGGAAATCATGTACAAGTGTGGGCTCTCGAAAAGAGAGCAACAAAAGATGGAAAAGTGTAGCAGCTAACCCAAACTCCACTCCTGAAGAAGAAATGAGATGTGGTATATTGCTCAGTCTAACATCTCTCCCCACAAAAAATAATCCAGTTACGTTGGAGCCAAACGGCCCAGGAACCAACCAAAAAAGAGGCGAAAGGTGTTCTCCACCTCTGTCTCTGTCCGACCCAAACTCAGAAAGACTGCCACAGGGTCTCGGAATCGGAGGGGAAAAGGGCCCCGAATGTCATGCGCTGCCAAATGCCCCGTGATGTTGGGCACGCAAAAAAAAAGTGGGTGATGTCCTCTGCGTCGCCACAAAATACGCATGAGGTATTGAGGCGCCCATCTCATTCTATACCTCGTGAGCAACCGGTCACACCGCATAAGCTAAGCAAAAATCTTGACTTCCAAATCGCCAAATGAGCCTTCTGTCCTGAAATCCTCCGTCATCGCCATGGCCAAACCATCCATACTTGTGGCACCTATATTTCAATTTGAGCACAAAATGCCTCACAACCAAGAAAAACAAGGTGTAGTTATCCATATTTTAAAATAAACACTATAAAACTTATAACAACAACAACAACAAAGCCTTATCCCACTAGGTGGGGTCGACTATATGGATCATACGACGCCATTCCGCTCTATTAGTAACCAAATCTTTCGGTATATTATTCACCAATAGATCTTGCTCTATTAGTTCGCCAAGTGCCCGCCTTGGCCTCTCTCTCCCTCTTTTAATCGGACTCCAGATTATTTGATCTACTCTTCTTACTGGCGCATCTAATGGTCTTCTCTGAACATGACCAAACCATCTCAAACGATTCTCTACCATTTTCTCACTAATAGGAGCCACTCCGACTCGTTCACGTATATGGTCATTCCCAATCTTATCTAATCTTGTATGACCATACATCCATCTCAACATCCTCATTTCGGCTACCCCCACTTTACGTTCATGTTGTCCCTTCATAGCCCAACATTCACTATCATATAACAAAGAGCAGTACGATAGAATTTTCCTTAAACTTTATTGGGTACTTTTCTATCACAAAGAGCTCCAGTGGCTTTCCTCCACTTACACCAACCAGCTTGAATTCTATGATTAACATCGTCATCAATCTCACCATCTTGTCTTACAATTGATCCTAAATATTTAAACTTTGTCACTTGAGGAATTATATCCTCCCCTAGCATAACTTCCAAATCATCTTTAAGTTGTTTATTTGTGAAATTGTTATGCATATATTCTGTTTTATTCCTACTTAAACGAAAATCCTTTGACTCCAACGTATTTCTCCATATTTCCAATTTTGTATTAATCTCTTCTCTTGAATCCGCTAAAAGTATTATATCATCCGCAAATAGCATGCACTTAGGTACCTCTTCTGTGATACTCTCGGTTATAGCATCGATAACTAAGTTAAATAGATACGGGCTTAAAGTTGATCCTTGATGTATGCCAATTCCTATAGGAAATTCATTTGTCTCACCTCCAGGTGTCCTAACCCTAGTCAATGCCTCATCGTACATATCTTGTATTACCTTAATGTAGGCAACACTCACTCTCTTCTTTTGTAAGGCTTTCCAAAGTACATCCCTTGGTACCCGATCATACGCCTTCTCTAAGTCAATGAAAGCCATATGTAAGTCTTTTCTCCTACTTCGATACTTCTCCATCATCCCCCTTAGTAAATAAATCGCCTCTGTAGTGGATCTTCCTTGCATGAACCCAAATTGTCTCTCAGAAATACTAGTCTTCATTCTCAATTTATGCTCAATCACTTTTTCCCATAATTTCATTGTGTGACTCATAAGTTTAATCCCTTTATAATTTGCACAATTCTGAATATCTCCTTTATTTTTGTAAATAGGAACTAATGTACTTAATCTCCAATCATCAAGCATCTTTTTCGACCGTAAAATCTCATTAAATAGTTTACATAACCACAACACACATTTTTCTCCTAAACATTTCCAAACTTCAATCGGTATACCATCCGGTCCAACGGCTTTACCATTCTCCATTTTCTTAAGAGCTTCGTTAACCTCCGAGACTCTAAATTTACGATAAAATGATCTATTAAGCTCACATTCGCTAACTGTCAAGTCCTCCAAATCACAACGGGAACCTTCACATCCATCATTAAATAGCTTATAGAAATACTCTTCCCATTTGTTCTTAATATCTCCTTCAGTAACTAAAACCTTGCCAACTTCATTTTTTATGCATCTTACTTGATCCAAATCTCTCGACTCCTCTTTATTCCTTGCAATCTTGTAAATCCTTTGTTCACCGGCCTTTGTCCCAACTCCTTATAAAATCCCTCATATGCTTTAGCACGAGCATCACTAACTGCCTTCTTAGCCTTCCTTTTTGCCAAACGATACTTTTCTCAATTGTTAGAACTATTGTCCAAATGTATCGCCTTGAAACAATTCTTCTTATTACGCACCTTTTCTTGGACCTCCTTATTCCACCACCAAGTCTCCTTATCTCGTGGTCAAAAACCTTTTGATTCTCCTAAAATGGCTTTAGCAACCATTTCAACCTTTTTTGTCATATTCTCCCACATGATACTAGCATCTCCTTCTAACTCCCACACACTTTCCTCTAATAACTTGCTTCTAAAAGTCTCTCGCTTCTCCCCCTTTAACTGCCACCACTTGATCTTTCGATCAAAAACTGTTCGAGATTTTGGTTTTATACATTTCATTTGCATATCAAGAACTAACAATCTATGTTGTGTAGTCACCCCATGCCCAGGAATTACTTTGCAATTAGTACAGCGTCTTTTATCAGTATTTCTTGTCAAGAAAAAATCGATTTGAGATCTATGAGTTCCACTTTTGTATGTGATTAAATGTTCCTCTCTCTTCCTAAAATAAGTGTTGATAATCTTAAGGTCGTATGCTAAAGAAAAATCAATAATAGTTTGTCCTTCCTCATTCAACTCCCCAAAATCAAAACCACCATGAACCCTTGCACGTGGTCCTGCTTCTTTACCAACATGTCCATTAAGGTCTCCCCCAATATAAACTTTCTCGGTTGATATACTTTCAATTAAACCCTCCATATCTGCTCAAAACCTCTCCTTGAGATGTGATTATGCTCCTACTTGGGGTGCATATGCACTAATAATGTTTATAGTCTCCTTTCCAATAATTACTTTCACGGATATGATTCGATCTTCAATCCTTTTAACTTCCCCAACATTCTTCCTCCATTCTGCATCCGCGATAATACCAATACCATTCCTTCCCTTTACCTTATCTGTGTACCAAAGTTTGGAATCATTTAACCTAATCTCTTTACTTCCCTCTCCTACCCATCTAGTTTTTTGCAAGCATAAGATACTAATCTTACGCTGGTCCATTACTTGTGCCACCTCGAGGCGCTTCCCATTCAACGTCCCAATGTTCCAAGAACCTAATCTGACTTTAGCTTCATGAACTAGCTTCTTTAACCGCCTCCGTCCATTAGAGTGCGGTAGCCCTTGCTCATTTAACACTGCATTCAGGCGAGGATGCAACGGCTCTTGCTCTCTTATCACTGTACCCAAGCTGTACAGTGCGTTACTTACGAGTAACGACCTAGCATTAACACAATATATTCGTTGATCCATATTCATAAAATTCGACAGAATTTTACGCTGGCTGTCGGGGCCTAACACAACCCTCCTCCTTTATCCGGGCTTGGGACCGGCTATAAAACATAGGCGGTCTAACAACCAAGAAAATATGTTTTAAAGATAATGATCAGAAGTTACCTATGCAGTGAACTTTATTTTTTCTTTTGTATTTTATATGTAGGTACTGCGACATGACTGAAATGGAAGCAAAGGATGCTTGTCCTGTTTGCCGTGGGTATTGCAATTGCATTACGTGTAGGCAAGCTGAAGCTAGTGAGGATGGATATAAGGTTAGCAAACATTTCTGTATCTTTTACATTATCATTAGAGTCCCATCTTAGAAGTTGTATCTTTTCATGTGCTTCTTTCTTGTTATCCAAATTTTCAACTCACCTTAGATGTATCACATCAGGACTTTCCAGATAATCAAAATAAGTCTGGAAGAATGAAACAGATGCATTGCTTGATTTCTCAGCTTTTTCCAATGCTGAAGCAAATCAATCAGAAACAGTTAAATGAGCTGGAAATTGAGGCGAATTGCCAAGGTTAGTGTTGGATAAGTTATATGGATGCTGCTGCTCTTTTTACTATAGCCGTTGATATTGTTGTATTGGTTGGAGCAACCTTCTTTACATTTGACAATTCCTTCTTAGGCCAAAGATTTTCGCACATTCAGCTTCAAGTTGTGGACCGAAGTGAAAATGATCTTGCCAACTGGTATCCACTTCATTCCCAAGATCATATAGCCGGATATATTCATTCCTCATTTTATATTGACAATTGAATAAGATTCTCTTATAGATAGACTTCTGCCAAAAGTTTTCAATCCAAACTTTTTGTTCTTTCCTTCTCATTCACTGGTCTTTGTTTTTGGGTTAAATCTCATTCACTGTCGTTGACCGAGTCTGTCTATAAAGAATTATTGAACAACAGCCATGTTAGTATGTTTTAAAATTCTTCATTGATGGTAGGCTCATTTTCCTTTTTGCCAATAGATTCTTTTCATGTCAACCAGTACCTTCCTTTCCTCTAAAAACCAGATGTTTTTTAGTAGATTTTTCTCTCTTTTAATGGCTGATATATCGCTGTCTGTATTTTAAATTAGAAACTGCTTTATTTTAAATTTCTCCTTTGGGACCGCTGATTCCCTTGTTAAATTGTTCTTGATATATTACTGCAGGATGATATCATTTACATTTTTTCACAGGAACATTTCTTATGGAATTATCAATTTTTTTCTAACATCCTCTTCCTCTTCCTGAATCAGCAATTTTTGCGATATTCCACTTAATTTTCACCGATGCTGCTTAAAATGTTCACTTCGGCTTTGCTTAAGCTGTTGTGGTGATATGCGAAAGAGCAAACCATCTGACATGGCTTCAGCACTTACTCCGAGACCCTGTAAGAAGCGAAAAACATGTAATCTACCAATCAAGGAACCAAATGGAGCGAAGCAGATGCTCCCCAGACGATTGTGGCCTGATGACTACCCTTTATCCATGGTCCTGCGCAATGAGATGAAAAGTGAGTGCAGCTTTTGTTGCCCGCCAGAAGAGCTTGGTGGCTGTGGTGATGGATTCCTAAAGTTGATGTTCTTCTTGCCCTTTAGCCGTCCCAAGGAATTGGGTATGGTCGCCATTCAAGCTGCCAACAATGTATGAATACACACTTGAAGGTGACAAGATTCTCATGTTTCCATGCCATCAGCAAAGCTGGACTCTTCGATATTCATCTATAAGGAACCTTTGCTGGATAAAGGTATTTTAGGATGAATGAATGAATGAATATGCACTCCTTTGTTGGCAATGTTGGAAGGAATCAAAACGATTTCATTCCAAGGATAAGCACCTCAATTCAATGTCTCCTTGTGCGAATATTCTTGAACGAGGAATCGATGTCAAAGAGAACGGGTCCGCAAATTGACTTATTTCTTTGAGATGAAAAAGTAAAGCTGTCAACATTGAATCGCTCAAAAAGATTTAAAATTCAGTGCAATACAAGTAAATGCTCTTTCTTGGTCCGCCCTCTGTACCCTTAATTTATATAATTTGACTTGGTTCCATGTTAATCTTTGAATGTCCAACATCTTTGCTCATGTCCATTCTAATATTGCAGCATAAAACAGTTCATAATTCCATTAGTATGGCAAATTAATGGCACAGGTATCAAAGGTTTAGCTTCGAGATGAATCATCTTGGATTTCTTCGGGCAAAAAATCTGCCTGATGCCAACAATTCGTACTTGATATTTGTCAACACGTAAAGTTACTAAAGAAATATCATCATCATCATCAATATCATATATAGAGTCAGTTCAATTAGTAAGAGAACTTTTTTAAGTCCACATGCGGAAGAATCGGAGTCAAACGATTTTTTTACTGGGAAAGAGGTTAATGCTCGGTTCTAAACTCTCAATCGGATTTAATTGATTATTGCCATGTAAGGGGTTTCTTTTCTCCCAACCATCCATCCACTTCCACTTGTTCATGCACGCAAATACCTTTTCTAGATTCATCATCCTTAGAAGCACAAAAAGATCACTCTCTTTTTCCAGTGTGCGTGGGGGGTAAAAAGCATCACCAGCCACTTTGATAAGGAAAAAACACACTATACAATTACAATACATGCTCCACACTCGGGAACTATCATGGCAGCAGCAAAATCTGGTGAGTTGGGAGTGACAAATGCCCACCACGGCTATCTCCTTGCAGCACGCGATGGTCCACCAACTGGCCTCTATAACATTGTAAGCAATTTGCTTTTACACAATGCTCGTGAGGGACGGGCATTAGTATTAATTTAACACCTTTGGCTCACGGCATTCTACAGGACACAAGTCGTATAATATAGATGTCAGGAGAGATAAAAGACATGCTATCCAAAAGGAATCCAACACCCAACTCCTCCGTCCTAAAAAAATGTATATTATCTATGGTTGGAGGTGGAAAAACTCTAGAGGCAGATTCTTAATGTGAGAAGTGAGGAGCCCTGAAAACATGATATATCCAGCTTTGTGTCGCGAGTTCCAAAACTGAGAGCCTATAATAACATTACTCTACTGCACCATCTTACATAGATATAAAAAAAGAATTAACCCTCGTAAAATTTACATGTGAGATCACAGAAAGGGGGGCTAAGTTATTCATCATTTTTTTTCACTACTAGCTGGTTGCTAACACATCCATCCAGGAAACAAAATGGACCAGTGAGAGCAGGAGGATACAGGAAAGAACAAGCCTGAACCCCAAGGCAGGGTGACACGAAGAGGAATCCTCAGGGTGCTGAAATTGAAGCGAGTCGACGGCGAGGGGCATGTTCTCTTGATCAGGGCTGCATTTGTAGTTCGAAGCATTGTCGGCCGGCGGGTGGGCGCTGTAGAGTACAGCTCGCAACACGGCGGACACAGTAGGAATGTAGGCCGTCTTGTTCTTCGCCAGCAGCCAAGTCAGCCCCATCAGCTGGCAGTCCCTTCCGAACATCCTGGCCATTCTATCTCCTCCATTGACCTTGCCGCCGACACCACCGTTGTGGAGCTTCAGCTGCAGGAACACAGTGTCAAGAGATCACACAATTTTCATTCCAACATATTTACATGCATCAGCACCGACTAATTTTCATCGGAGTTCTACTTATAGCATTTTGCAAGCAAGAAAACTACATGAATAGGATTTATTGCCAGAGGTGGGTGGAGGAGTTATAAGGCATTTAATACACAGGCGCGGTCCAGACAGCATCAGAACCGTTATCTCGAGGTTGCGTTGCATGCACAAATGATTGCCACCAATTGTTCATTTATTGCGTCGTTTAGGATATACCACAATTTGCCTCCCATGTACGTTATTCTCTATATCATATACATGCATTCACATCAGATTTAGCTGTTGCAAGGGCTGAGGCATCTTAAAATGAAGAACCCCTACACTAAAAATATTATATCACGTCCCCCCTTGTGAACAGTGAACTCCAGATCTCAGGGTTTCTGTTCAAAGACCACTTACTTAACAATAACATTCCTCATCTCCTCTCAAAGAATAATCTGCTGCGATCACAGAATTCTATATACAACTCTAAAGGGCCGTCAAAAATGTATCTTTGGGCCACATTAGACATCTCAAAGGAAATATTGCAACAAATTGACGACATTATGATAGGAATGAACATCTAACGCATACAGAAGAAGAAGAAGAAAAATAATCAGCTCATGGAACGGAGGAATTATTAGTCACTTGTAATGGTGTTAAAAATTAATTAAGATAGCAGCAATTGAGAGTACATGTAAAAAAAAAAGTAACGTAGCAAACCTTGTCGAGTGAGTGGAGGCATCGTGTGCACCCGGCGTAGGAAGAATTCTTGCAATCGTGCTCCAGTTGCCGGACAGCCGCCGTCGGCGTCGCATTGCGAGCGGCGCCACCACCGGCTGCGACGGCGCTTACGTTGAAGGCCGCTGGGCACTGGAGCGAGCCGATCTGGTGGAGCCGAATGCCGCAGAAGCAGAGCACCGTGTCGCAGGTGGCGTTCGGGCGCGGCAGCCGGATGTCCCGCCGCTCCAGCGCGCTCTGCAGCGAGTCCACGCACCGCTGGTTGTCGTCCGGCATCATGGGCCTCGCCTCGTCTCCGGGTCCCATCCCCGCCACGGCCGACTCCGTCGCCTGCGGGTGGAGCTCGAGCGCCGAGCGGGCGTGGGCTGCGAAGAGCCACGCGGCAAGCACCGGGCAGCAGCGGCTGCGGTCGAGGCCGCCGCGGGCACAGGCGTCGCTCACGCCGCCGAAGAGCTCGTCGGAGAGGTCCAACCGGCAGGTCGCGCTCTGGTTGGAGGACTGGGCCACGGGGAAGGCCGGGACGGTATTGGGAGTCGTCGCCGCCGCTGCAGTCGAAGGGGAGGTGAAGTCGCCGGAGTTTAATGGCTGCTGTTCTTCCGAGTAAAGATTCGGTGCGGCTCCGTCGGCCAACATGGTCATCGAAGCGACAACGAAGAGAAGTGAAACTGCAAGCGGCAATGTACCAGCAGCAGTAGGACGTAGTGGTCGCATTCTCCTTCTTCCGCTGCCACTGCTGCTGCTGTTGCTGAAACAGAGGAGAAGAAGGCCGCTGAAAAGGAGAGAAAGGTGGTATCTTGATACAATAGATGCAATGCGAGTGTGTGAGGAATGAATGAGGAGGAGATGATGAGTAGAAGGAAAGATGGATATTTTGTGGGGGTTCTTGAGGTCTCACTTTTTCTCCTCCTTTCTGAGAGGAGTGTGAGAAATGAGAGAGAAAGAGAGACTGGCGAGGTTACATGAAGAGCAAAAGTAGAGAAAAAGAAAAGATGTGGGCAGAACTGAACAAGCACTATCTTAACTTAGCATAGAATAGAGGAGAGATGAGGATAAGAGAGAGAAGGAAAATAATTTTGTTCATTTTTCTTTGCGAATTTTTTTTTGAAATTATTTGGCATGAGAGAGAGAGGGAAATTGTTAATTTAAATTATATAGATAATTAATTGAGAGTTGATTTTCCTTGATGGAGAGAGGAGAAGAGAGCAGGTAAGGAATGCATTGGCAGATGGGGGAGGGAAATTGGGAGAGAGAGAAAGGACTGTCTCTTTGTCGAGTCGGTCGTGTCATTTTCTCCCTCATTCCTTGGTGCCCTAAAGAACAAGGTATTTCACACTGTTGTTGCCTCGTCCTTTCTCTCACATCTCTCAGACCTTGGCTTATTGCAGCAGCAGGTAAAGCAATTTATGTAGAAAATGCCTTACCTTTTGTCCTCTTATTTTGTACACTTGGGCCATCCAAATTCTTCCAATTTAATATTTAGCAATTCAAATTATAGCGGTCCGACGAGTAAACGAGATTCAAACTATGCATTACTCATATATTTATTTAATTCATATTGTTAAAATTATGATAGCTATAAGTATAAAGTGCTAAAACTTAAAAGACCGTTTGGTTAGAGATTAATTATGCATCGAGTTAAGGCATATAATTCATTCAATTACCTTATTTTTTAAGTTTACATCGGATTATTAATATTTTACTTATTATAAAGAATACGTTAACTCGCATATTTTCACTGTTTGCAAGATTTAACTTTTTAAAAATAACAACTTTACTCTTTATACTTTTTTGTAGAATAAGAGGTGTGTTTGACTGTAATCTAAAAAATATCTACGTATTTCATCCATTAATCCTCAATCAAACATCACCAAAAAAGCTAATTGTAATAATTTTAGAATAAGAAAAACAATGGTTTCAGGAATAATAGAATAAATTTTGAATCTAGAAATAATCATATTAATATCTTTAAATTGTAAGGTCTATATTGTTGGAATACTTGTTTTTAACATTGTAATATTTGCAATAAAAACCGATACATCTTTTTTTTATTAAAAAATATATAAATTGTCTTAATCTTATAAGGACCATTTGATTGGAAATTCAATGGTAAAATATCAATTTATTCCTAAATATATATTATAATATAATATAAAATTATTTTGATCAAACGTTGAAAAATATGAAACACCTAAAAATATTAGGCAATCTTTTTTACCATCATCAGAAGAATATGAATATTCTTTAGAATCAAAGAATATTTATAATCCCATTGTTTTCAACCTTTTAACCACATTTCATTTTTTTTCTATCATATGCTATTATATTAATATCTTTATTGTTATTAAAATATTAAATATGAAATATCTATAATATAATATTTAAATTAATAATATTTTATTTTAAAATTTTCTTCTTTACAATCTAAATATGAATGATAATAAAAATATACTTATTTTAAAGAATAAGATGCTTTATTAATTTATGTTATTAAAAAATATTCTCGGATCAAAAGGCTCGTAAGAGTGAACGTCAGAACTATTTCAATGTTATAGTTAAACTCTGCTTTAAATAAAATTATCTTTATTATACTTATTCTTTTGGAAATTTTAGAAAAAAATGTCATCCAAACAAAGAATACAAATTTCAAGAGGAAAAATATTTATTTCCATTTGTTAAATTTATTGTTGTTTAATAATATATTATTACTTTTATTTCTAATATAATAACATGCAACAACATATCTTATTTATAAAACATTTCCTTTTCAATTTTTTTTTAAAAAATCAAATACATGGTAGAATAAAGTTATACATCTTTTCTTAGAATAGGATATTTGTGCTAATGAGATCCTTAAAATGTCTTCGAAATAAAATTCTTGGAAAATTGAAAATGATAATCATGCAACGTGAAGAATTAAGGGTCAAAGTGGTTCGGATCGATTTTTTTCGTCCAATAGAATCATTCGTTATTTTTTATCAATTTTTTAAATCACAAAAATAATTCTAAAATCATTTAGAAAAAAATTCATCTTCTAACAAATTAATTTTTTTGAATGATTTTTTCGAGTCTCTATTTGAATAAATAATATTTTTTTAAAAAATATATAGTAAATTAAAATTAAAATTATTTTTAAATTTTATAACTAAATATAGGTATAGTGATAGAACTATTAAATTAGAGTTTCATAATATGATAAGAATATTCTATCCCTAATTTTTATTTTTTTTTTGTCAGATAATTTTTCGGTTCAATAGGAAATAGAAGATGTAGCAATGCTGATTTTTCAGATATAAAAAAGTGGTGCTGCAGAAGGATCATGCAATGTCCATCGCATGGCATAGACATCATGGGGCTTGGGATTTGGAAGGTCTTTATAGCCCTCGGAGTCAGGGGGAGATAGCCACAGGAAAAGGTTACCTGTCCGTCTCTGATTGTTCTGTTGTGTGTGTGTGCTGCACTTGAAAATATTGTTTTCTTTCAGAAAGTTTTATTTTTCCTAAAGAAAAAGTGCAGTCTTTATCTTTGAAAAATGAATGAGGTAAAAGTTAATATAAGAGAGCTTGGTGATGGTCGGTTGAATAGTAAAAGTGAGATCCCTATGAACTGATTAGAGTTGTAGAGCCCTCCATAACTTTCAGATGACCAGTTCAGCCCTAATGCTGTGTAAGTGGTCACATAAAACCAACTTTGGCTTGCAGACTTGCAGTACATTTTAAACAAAAAGCAGATTAACTTGGATTACTAAGATAATCTTGGATTACTAAGGCGGGTTGTGCTCTCAAAAATAGTAGGAGGTAGTGTTCCAACCCAGTGATGCCAAAAAATTCACGATCATGTTTGCATCGCGGTAAATATGCTTACAAGTATAAGATTGTAATCGGTTTAGGTCGTGTCAGATATGGCGGACAATGTTGAGAATTTTCCAATGACAAGGTTGTTTTTTGTTAATGATGTCGACCAGCAAGGAGGAGTCCGCTTGGCAGGAAACATTTGTGAGGCCCAAGCGTAAAGTAGCTACAAATTCCCATCATCAGCCCCCAGGCTTCCGTTTCCAGCACATTGTCGACATCCCGACGAAGGGCACATGCAAAAATGAAAACACCACTGTTAGTACGAATAATGAAGCCGACACCTCCAGCTTGCCCCGGCCCACGAAAAGAGCCGTCGGAGTTGAGGCGAACTCAACCGGTCGCGGGAGAGGTAATGCGGGGAATAGCCTCAGACAGGTTATGTCTAACATATTCATCGTGATTTGTCAAAATCCTCTCCCACGTCATGAAAATGATAACATGTTTGGACTGAAAATGGGCCTCATTTCGAATAAGCCAAATGTGCCATAGTGAAAAAACAAATAAGAATCTCAGGGTAGTCCGAGATCGCAGATCCAGGTCCTCCCCTTCTTTGATCCAGTCATCAGAAGACCAAGAGTTGCGATGCATAAAGACATAATTTGTAAAATTGAAAGCCGGTTCCAAATAGCATTCGTAATAGAGCAATAAAAATATAAATGAGAAATAGTTTTAGACGCCAAGCCACGTAAAGCACATAAATTTAAGACATTTGGATTAAAGCGCATAACAAGATCAAGTGTAGGAAGTCTATTATGTTTAAATTTTCACATGAAATTCTTAAGTTTACGAAGGACGCAAAGGCTCCAAATATGAGTCCAAACACCCTTCCTAAGGTCCTGTGACGTAATAATTTGACTACACAACTGATTATAGACAAATTTAATCGAAATATTCCACGTGTAATTTGGCTACGCAACTGACGGAGTAATATCAGTCCAGACTTGCAGTACATAACATGTGTATATATATGTCTGTAATTTTCTGTTTTGAGTTGAATAGATATTTCACATTCTTCATTAGTCTTGTATATGCGTGCAATAATGTTAAACGTATTATATTAAATATGTTTTGCTTATCTTGCAACCTTTAGATAATTATCTCTGGTATCCCGTGAAAGAAACTACAGTCCAAATGATTTGACAAATTAGTACTTGGGGCTCGCTGTTTGTGCTGTAGGTCATCATGACAAGGTCTTTCAACCTCTGCATTCAGACAGCACGAGTCAGGACTTGGCATAGCACCCTCAAATCAAAGATTGATGATGGAGACCCCTTGAAATGACCAAAGCAACCCTATCAACCTCTCTCTCTCTTTCTCTCTCTCTCAAGAAGGGGAAAAAACTGCCAACCTACCAGGTCCCTCCCTCCAATTAGGTCCAACAGCAAGAACCACTCAGAAAATTTCATACTCTCGAAGACAAAATAGAAAGGAGAGATTTAGTTCATGTCAAACAATATGCATGGCTTGGCATGACTATTGAACTCTCCTCCTCTCCTCCGTGGCCGCAAAAACTTCGATATCTTTATTTCTTTTCTTGATAAAAAGAAACTTAATTATGTAAGAATAACAACAGACAGCTCCACATGAGCCCTAGAGCTTGAAAGCACTTTATAAAAGAACAACCCTATTAAGGAGCCGCTTTATAAAGAGCAAACCACCCCCCTTAACTAAGGAAGAAAAGCACAAAACCAAGATAGCTTTTAAGAAAGTTCAGAAGAAAAGAAAAGAGAAAAAAAATTTTAAAAAAAAAGTTTAATACATTTTATGTGTGCATGCATATGTTGGAGTGAAAGAAAGAAAGAAGAAAATATTTTCCTCAGATGATTTTAGTCACGTGGAATGTCGCCTTAGGCCTAACACACACTAATACAAGTTGAAGGTGAATTATGGGGAAGTTTAATCAGCAGATTCGATTCCCTTAATTAAAATAATAATAGTTCTTACAATTTTCAAAATTATTTGTTTAAGCTCACAGCAGTCGCTTGTTGGCAGTCACAGGACTGAGAGGTATCTTTCTTTCTTCGATATTCTCAAAACCAAATAGACACAAACAAGAGATTACAGACGAATTGGCAGGAAACTTAACCCCAATAAGCAGTAGCGGACAAATGAAAAAGTTTCAATCAATGAGAACTGAACTCACCATTTCTTATTCCCGAATCCTAAGGGGGAAAGGATTTAGCCTTGGAGTGAATTGTTCCTTGCGGAAGATGTTTGTGATAACGATGAGTGAGTGAGTTGTGGAAGCTGCCAGAGGCCTTTCATATTTGCAAGCAAAAGAAGAACACATAAATTGTGCCTTATTGTGTGGAGCTTTGAGATCTGATTAGTGGAATAAGAAGCTAATCAATAGAAATCCAAAGAATAAAAGAAAAGAAAAAGATGGGCGTGAGTTCCTAGTTCTTGTGTGTGGGGGTGAGAAGATCTACCCAAATCGTACCCTAGTGCTGCTAGCTAATGGTTGTGTGTGTCTATGTGCCCTGTGTGGTGTGAACTGCCGTGGGGCTACATCTCTGTTCTTTTTTTTTTTCCTCTCTTTTCAACCCACTTTTTACTGGTTTCTTTGTTTAGGCGTGTGTAGGCTTTTGCATCAGCCCAGCAGCCTTGGCATGAGAATGGCAAAGTAGCAACCTCTCCTCAGGTGCAACTCATGTGTCGTGCGTGGTGGTGGTGGTGGTGTGTGTGTGTCTGTCACAGACTCACAGCTGTTTTTGTGTCTGCCCAAGGACAAAGTTGGCCCTGACAGTCTCTGGGAAGGCCTAAGCTGCTGCATGCAACCAGTTAGCAGATGCCAGTAGCTGGAGCAGATAGATAATAGACATGTTTGAGAAGTTTTTCAAACTTTTGGGAAGGGGAATTCATCATTTTGCCCGGTCATTTTGGCGCACCTTCGATGCTCAAATCAATACACCAACGAACAGCGGCAGCCACCGGCCGAACTCTGCTTGAGAGCTGCCTCCTGTCATCGTCCACGAGCCTGATCTCAGCAGAAGAAGCACCATTATTAATTAGCTTAGTTTACAATGACCATTAGGAGATATCATTAACAAATATGCATGGATCATCATTACTGTTTGGTGAAAGGCCAAGAGAAAACAAAACACACTGTCATACTCTCTCTCTCTCTCTCTCTCTCTCTCTCTCTCTCTCTCTCTCTCTCTCCAGGAAAGTGGACTAATCATTGCTGCGAAGTGCGAAAGGCTCCAACAGATGACACACTCGGAAAACACTACCAGCTCAAGCTCACGAACTCACTAGCAACAAAAAGGTTTAGAGAATTTTTTTGTATCGCCCATCAGTGAGTGAGATAAAGATGGTGAGAACTTATTAAAGTAAGCAAGGAAGGGAGGGGGAGGGGCAGCACTGAAAGTGGACAACAAAGGAAACAGACATCATGCAACTGAGCTTTTATCTTTTACTAGCGAGCGAGTGGGTGTTCAGAATGATGGCCATATGACCAAAAAAATAATTAACAAATAATGCACAAGGCGTTGCCAGTTCACATGAACATAAAGTCCATGGCTCGGATTTCACTTTTCTTTCTTCCTCTTTTGGGGCCCTCAGTTTCAGCCATCAACGGAGAATCTGCTGCTGAACGAATTCCAGAAACCACAAGACGTAGAGAGCCAACTCCAACCAGCTAATTAATTGAAGTCTCTCCAGTCTCCGACAATGGCTTTCACTGCCCGAGCGAAGTGCCCAAGAAATGAATTGTGATTCTTGATACTAAAGACTGATGGATTCACTTAGTCTGGCTCCTTTGATAAGCAATAAGTGGCCCCAAAGTTGAAAGAGATATAGTTTGAAGATGATCATGAACTTAAATATCCATTTTAAATTTGTGTGAGCAGAAGGTTCAAGGTGAATAATACCATTCTAACTATTAAGAAAAAGACGTATTTTAAATTCATACAGATAAAAAATATAAAAATAATAATATATTGACAAGTCAAAGAATGTTAGATTTAAAAAAAATTAAGGAATTATTTATTTATTTTGGAATTAGAGTCTTCAATTAAGCAAGCAAGAATTGCCTATATGGTGTAGATAAATATTTTTTTAATCTTAAAATGTAAGTTGATGTTTGGTAAAATGAAGTAGAATAAGACTATTCTAGACACTAAAATCTTTAACTATTATTTTGTTCATTTTGAACTCACTCAAAAAATATTTATTAGATCCGAATTTAATTTAAAATTCTTTAGTGAAATGTCACAATTCCTATACACCGATGCCTAGATGAAAAAGGAAAATCCAAACTCTTAATAGTAGCTATATTTATCATTTCAAAGTTGGAAGATTTACGAATATTTTAGATTTTAACTCTGGTCTCAAGTTGGAAGATTTACGAACTACCACTTTGGGATTGGCTTCAAAAATTAATAAGGGCTGAGCTTACAAACTATGGGCTCCACGGATGCCTTCTTGTTTCTTCTCGCATTTCTTTTTACTTTTATTTTATTTTTTTGAAGCCATTCACTTCTTCAACAATAATTACGCTCTATCATTTTCAAAATTTTACAAATTTATACACATTATTATTCTTGGTGATAGATGTAATTATTTTTGTAATTTTATTTTTTTATTATAATCAATGACCATCTTGATGAGAATGATCTAACACGTGCTTCATACACGGAAAGTGCTTAAAACACAATTAAACCCTTCGTATATTTGGATGATAAAACTTTTACTTGGTTGATGAAACATGTAAATATTCGATTTTGATGATGGACAATATTATCATGCAACAAAAAAAAAGGACACAAAAACTCGAGCAAATGATAGCGGAAAAGTGATACGTTTGGTTGGGGCAAAGTGGTAACTTCGATTATAACAAAAACAAATTTTTTTTGCTAGTAGGATAATGATAATGTCTCATGGGCTTTGGATATGGTGACTGAACATTGAAACTAAAATTGAGAACTTTAAACAACAATGTTGTAGAAAATGAATATAAACGAATTGGATTGGGTAGCTCAACAGGCCTTAGTTAACGTAGAACTGTGATGACCAGCATAATTGTATCAGGCCCAACTATGACAAGAGTAAATTATTGCATAGGGCTTTCTAAAAGAAAACGTGAATAAGAAACATCATTTCCTTGTAGTTTTTTTAGGGACCATTTCCTCGTACTTGAGAACTTCCTTTGGCAACGAAGTGTAGAATCTTGTTCCAGTGTCAAAGAATTTGGGTAACAATTATATTCACCAAAATTTAGATATACAATGGGGAGAGAGAAAAACAAGATAAGCCTAATAAAAACAGGTAGAACACCATGGCGTGCAACATGTAAGAAAAATGCATCGAATTTTCATGTCCGTTCGTTCAAAATTGTTTAGGAGAAAAGATAATCAATGGGCTGTGCCCAGTCTTCTTTGAGTAGTAAAGTCTTCAGCGTTTGCATGATATCAAAGTTAGGATCTAGCTTCCGCTGCCAACCCTGCAAAGAAACAGAGTAATGTTGTCAATTCAAGGCTTACTTAGGCGCAAATATCGATTAAAAGATTCTGGTTGGTATTCCACAAAAAAATCATAGATGAAGAAAATAGTAAATTCATAATTGGCGTCACTAAGCAAATTCACATTTGATGGAACCAATAATAATGTTGATTAACTATGAGGAAAGCATCGAGAAGGAAGAACAATACAACAACAACAACAACAAAGCCTTATCCCATTAGGTGGGGTCGACTACATGGATCATACGACGTCATTCCGTATATTCGTTGATCCATGTTAATAAGATTCGACAGGATTTTATGCTGGCGGTCGAGGCCTAACACAACCCTCCTCCTTTATCCGGACTTGGGACCGGCTATAAAATATAGGCGGAGTTCGAGAAGGAAGAACAATAAACGGCCAAAAATTATCCAGACATTTATCTGTTTGACAAAAAACTACCAAGTTTCTGTCATCTAGTTATTTTGTTTTCACTAGGCACATTCCTTCTTTCAAGTTCCAGAGGAATGTAGTGTCTGTCTATTTCTATCCTCAAGTTTATGCCAGTAAGATATATATCCATAGTAGATTCGTCCAAGACATTACAGCTTTTAGTCAAATTTGTATTTTTTGCCATTGGAAAATTTCAGGATTGAAACTTTGGTAGCCAAAAGATAAGCTGAAAATTCTTAAGTTATTAAATATCTGTTTCTCCATAGTCCAGATCTCTATCATGAATTGCATCAATCTTGGTGTATGAGTGCATGTGTACCCTTCTAATATCTTTTGTTGCTGAATTTTACATGAAAAAATTCAATGGGGAAAATAAGCTCACAAAATATCTGAATCACAAGATCTGCTAAAACTTTGGCCTTGTTTGGTTTTTTAATGATGTAGGGATGAGCTAGGGTGGTGGAATAAAGCTTTGCGAGGTTAAGAATGATGAGTCGTAAAAGTTATGTTTGGACTGAATTGATGGGATGGGTTGGGTTAATTTCATTCATTGTTTGTTTGTATACAAATCATAATGAATAGTTTAAGAGAGAATAAGTTAGAAAAATATCTTTATTATCCTTATGTGAATTTCATTTAATTATAATTTGATTGAGAAGAAAGAATGAGTATAATGGCACAAATATTTTTAACCTATCAAAAACCACTTTACTTCAATGAAAATGGACATCGCTTCTAACCCTCTCATCCAAACAAAGCCTTAAGACTTACTGTTTGTGAATGCATGATGATATCTTACTAACACATCCAGGGTAAAAGATTTGCTAACACCTTATATTTCGCTTGCTAATTACCAATCGACAAATAGGCAGTCGAGAAGCATGTCAATAAAATGATGGATATATTATTAGATGCACTACAAAATCAAGTCATCCAAATTTAAAACCCAAAATATTCAAGGACATGGAATGAGGATAAATGAAAAACAACTAACACAAGCACATTGTCTGTAAAGTGCGCTATTAAAAGATTTGATACTAAATTCAGTTGTCTACTTCCCGTATGATTGTAGAGAGAAACTTCGCCAATAAATGAAGCTTACCTCAAGAACCAGAATGGTCACAAGCACAGTGCAAATGTTTCCATCGACGTTTACCCTGTGACGCCGAACTTGTTCAAGCAACTGGTGCATGCACTCAATAGGATGAAAGATGTCGCCTTCAGGGGTACCCCAAAAGGTGAATGTCCTCTCCAACTCCTGTTGATAGAAGCATGTATTACCGATTAAAAAAAGTTGCACAACAATGAAGCAGTTAATGTAGCCCAGATCACATGAAACGATATGTCATTTCAAAAGATTACATGACCAAATAGACATTTTAAACTAGCATGATTTCTTAGCATCTTTCACACATCTTGCACATACCACTTTTCAAACTTATTTAGCTTTCCTGATTAAGAGATCTATTATGGTATCATGTGATTTACCTCTATAAAGGCATTTGGATCTGGGCAACTTTGTTTCTGTGACAATCTCAGTGTGCATTCTGCAGCAGTTCGACCATCTCGAAGAGCTACAGCCTTAAAGAACTCCAATAAGTTGATACGATCACTTTTAGAGAGCTCAGCAGTCATGCCCACATCAAGGAAAATGACATGGGGTTTTGGCCTAAAGAACTTTTTCTTCGGACGCTTGGTTTGAAGTACACGAACAAGGATATTACCAGGATGCAAATCAGCATGAACAAAATTATCCACCTAACGCACAGGGAAAAAGTTAGATAAGAACACTTTCACTTATGCATGAAGTAGACAAGATACACAGAACAAAAACATTCATTAAATTTCCTTTCACATTAACTGTTGATGAAAGATCACAAGACAAATTAACCAAATGGCCTTCATGAATGTTCTTTTGATATTCGTAATAACATAGTTATTTGCAATTAATAAAGAGAACAGCAACATGGATTTTTTAGGGGAAAACATAGATATTTTCCCTTATTAATTTTTTCAGTATCAACATCTAAAATTTCATTTTTTTTTGTTCAGTATAGAGCTGAACTAAGTGAACAAATTACTCAGAGCATAAAACGAAGGAATACATCATAAATTTATAATTTATTTGAACCATACCAGAAGCATCTTTAAGAAGGCATGAGTACCAATATGGGCAAGATCTCTTTTAACACGATCATTCCCATGAAGATCATTGATATAATGAGCAACACTTTCTCCTTGCTCAAATGTCTCGACAAGGACAGAAGGATGCACAAGTGGATAAAGGGGCCTTGGGAAAGAAACATCCTTCCATCTGCGGAAATTATATATAAATCGACTCAAATGAGCAGCTTCACGGGATAGATCAACTTGTGACATCATAAAAACTGCAAACTGCCTCACACTTTCATCCAATCTCAACCAGCTCAACCCAGGAATAAGTGTTGAGATTCTAGCAATCACATTGATTATCAAAAAATCCCTCTTGATTGAATCACCCACACCAGGATGCCTGACTTTCACTGCAACTTCAAGTGGTTTCCTCAAATGTTGACCTGGATACCGAAACTTCAAAGTAGCTCTATGTACTTGCGCAATGCTTCCAGATGCTACAGGCACCTCATCGAAGTCCTCAAAGATATCAGAAAGCTTGCGTCCAAATGCCTTCTCAACAGTAGTTTTGCTGTATGCAAAGCTATGAGCAGGTGCTTTAGTGTGAAGTTTTGTAAGCTCCAAGCACAAATCTTTTGGAAAGAGGTCTGGACGAGTAGCTGCCCACTGACCCCATTTTATGAATGCCGGCCCTGCTTTCTCTAGCGTACGATGAACAAGCCGAAGCCAACTCTTCCTAAATTCTGGCCCAAAACTATCAGCAAAAGGAGCAAATGCAATAACAGGAAAGAACAAGATAATCAGGTGTGCTGCACGTAACGTCAAAATTATGCCTTCTATGATTGAAAAGAGCACTGACGAAAAGTAGATACCGCCAGTTTCTGCATGCAAAAGTATACCATCTTTTGTTGACGGCAAGTAATCACTGTCAGCAAAAGTCTTTGGAGCTCCAGCAGTCAGTGCAAGCACAGCAGGGACGATGTGATATCTAGTGAAGGACCAACTTACAGCGTACGCCATTTTTGTAATGGGTGTGAACAGAGAATTTCCATGAGAACACATTAGCTTCAGACTCTTCCATGCTGATTGAGCATGATGAGTGACCGAGGAACCAGTCCCCCTAGAAAATGTGAGAAACCTCCTCGTATAAAGAATCTGGCACAGACCACTGGTAACATTTTGCCGACTGATCATGTAATTCCGCTCGCTAGAGCCTCCTCTTCTGTAATGCAAACAAGCTCTCCACGATAAAGAATGCAACTCATTTTTACCGAGAGATCCATGATCTCCCCTCGCAGGTGGGAGGCCTATTTTTTCCTTGGGATTGAAAAAATTGCCAGCTTTCCTGTTCTCCTGAAAAGCCAATAACCTGCACATTCAAGGACAAACTTCTGCTCAAATACTGAGCGAATTCAGTTCGCCAAAAGCCAAAGGTAGCATGTAGATTAACCATTCAGGAAACCAATTCTAATGGAGTAAAATAAGTAAAACGAGATACATGAAATCAAAATCTGATTTTGCTGCAAAAAGTCAGGAATCAAAACAGGTAGAAGTTTTGTGGTATATCGTCAGTCAATTCTTGTCTAAGTTCAAGATAGAATTCAATGAGCCAAATTAAACCAAAGCATACTATTTCTCCATGTTCTTTCATTTATTTTTGGTTAAAGAATCTGGAATCATAGAAGGCCAGTATGCAAAAAATAATAATAATAATAATAATAATAAATGATGCCCACACCTACAGGCATCAATCAAAAAGAAAACTCAGAACCCTCGAGGAGACGTCGTATTCGGCGTTCACCTTCTGGAAATGGAGATGACGCGGAGCATTGGGGATCGCTCATAAGCTACTGAACACGGTTGACGTCACCGCCCCCGCCCCCGCCACCGCCACCGACCCCAAGAGTGCCGCGTTCCGGGGAAAGCATTGGTGGATTGCAAAAAAAAAGAAAGAGTGATCAGGTCAGAACACGAAAATTTGGATTCCTCTGGTCGGATTCTTCAACGTCGATCCGTGAGAAGAGGTTGCCGAAGGAACATTCGAGTCCTCTTCTCTGTTCTTGTTGGCAGGCGGCAAGAAATGGAGGCAGGCGTCGCCGTCGTCGTCGTCTCTGTTCCTCGCAGAAGCAGCGGCAGCAAGTAAAAAAAAGGGCGGTTCCCCGGAGAGTCGGAGGGAGGAGGCACCAAAGGGGGTTTATTCCGGCCCAAGAAACCCTTTTTGCCTTTTTAAAAATTTTTTTTTTGGTCTCTAGATTTGGTAGTAGTCGGTGTCTCCTCCATCACAGCCAACAGCGTTTTTGCTATTTTCCTTCTTACAGATTTGGGATTAATTTCTTTTCTTTTCCCATTTTTTTGGCTTCTGAGTTTGATACTTTGATTTCATTATTTTATGAGGGAAAATATTAAATCCTCTTAAAAATTTAGCTTAAAAATCTGCCTAATACTCATATTTTTTAAATTGTCCCAAAAAGTAGCTAAATTTACATCCATGCCATTGTGACTCAATTAGGAGATTAAATCCTCCTAAATTTGGAGGATATAACATTTCTCTTTTATAACTAAAATCCAATGTAACTGAGAGTAATCAGGAACATAGCTATTGATATTATCATGTTAATTGTTTATTCAGACTCCATTATTTTACTTCCTGCCAAATTTTGGCTTCATAAAAAAAATTCAGAAAATTGTCTCTAGAAGCTTAAATTTAATATATTTACAAAAAAATCAAAGAATGTTTTCCTTTTTAAAATGGTAAAATATTTTATCCTATAAAGTTCTGCTTTAACTATGTTTGTTAGGAGAGTATTATTATACCATGGGATAGGAATTATTGTTTACATAGATTTATCGTTCTTTGTCTTATTCAAAATCAAGTATTTTGGATATGTTTGGATGATAATTGAATAAGGTAGAAATGAGTAGTGAACTAGAAAAAAATAGATAATAATTATTCATGATATTGAGAAGCATGGTTAAACTTTTTAAAAAAAAACTAACATATATAATAATTATTATTTTGACCGGATACATACCATTTTTCAAACATATTTGGAAATAAAGTCTCTTAATTTATGTAGTATTCCTCTTCGATACAAGGACATTTAAACTTTTTTTTTCAATTATAGGATGTTCGTATCTGATTGGGAAAAAAATAAAATGCAATAAATTATTTTCTAAGAATCCAACTCGAATATTTTGGAAAGGAAGGATCTTAAGGTTTTTTTTTCCTTTTTTGACGGCAGCAAGTTTATATGTAATAATAGCTAGGTTTCTATGTTAGATTAGGTTTCTAAGCATTACGGAATGCAAGATAAAAATACTAGATGAAAGGAAAACTAAATTCTACTCCTGAAATGAATAGAATTCCTTTTCAATAGCCTCGAAATGTTTTATTAATTTAATCACATTATTTCTAGATTGAGTATAACTTTGAAGGGTATAATGGGTGTCCCCCAACTTAATTGGAGGACACTCCCCCCATTAAACGAAGCCCGTCTAATGCGCATCGGACGGGCGCAGATGAAAGCCCGATTTTGTCTTCAAAATGGGGCGGTCTATGACGGTTTGAGGAGAAAAAAATTTCATCACGCTCCGGTCCGATCTGATGTCGAGGTACAAAAGCGCGCAGGGTAAACATATCACCTCCTTCTCTCTCTCTCTCAGAGAGCGGCTCGATGTCTGCCCCTCTCCTCTCGCGACTTCGCCACCGGAGACTGGGCCGTCGCCGCCGAGATCTGCCCGCCGCCCATGAGATCTGCGCCTCAGTGACCTCGTCTGTCCAGATCTGCGCCTCGTCCATTGAGATCTTCCTGCCGCCGACGAGATCTGCATCTCGATGATCGCGTTCGAACATATTTGCCAGCCGCCGACGAGATCTGCGCCTCAGCGACTGCCTGCGACCCCAGCGCGACCTTGTCCCGGCATATCTACCTGCCTGCAACCCCATCCCGACAGATCTGGTCGTCAACAGATCTCCTCGTCTCCAGGAAGCCGCGACCCTCCCTCGAGCATGCTGATCTGCTCGACGTCGATGCCCGCACGAAGAGGAGCAGATCACCGAGCCCGTCCGCCAGATCCGCGACCCTGCACGACCGCCTCGCACCGACCCGCCTAGTGCCGTCGATCCTCATGCACCCCGCCTCCCTGTCCACCGCCACTCCCCCGCCTAGAGCCCACGATCAACCCCGCCGAGCGTCGCCGACCCCTTCGCACCCTACCTCCCTATCCATAGCCACTCCCCGCCGAGCTCCACCACCAAGTGCCAATGAACAGCCCGAGCTCTACCACCAAGCGCCGATGAACAGCCCTGCCGAGCACCGCCAACCCTTGCCGCCGCTCCCCCGCCGAGCTCCGCCAACCCCTGCCGCCGCTCCCCCGCCGAGCTCCGCCGCCAAGCGCTGATGTGCAGCCTTGCCGAGCGCCACCGACCCTCGTGCACCCTGCCTCCTTTTCCGCCACTGCTCCCCCGCTGAGACCCACAGCCAATCGTCGTCGCGCCGCCGACCCCTCACACCATTGAATCATGTTTTAAATATGCTTATCCTGTAATTTTATTTGTAATGTAATGTATGTTTCTTAATGGATCTCTTGTAAATCATTGTCGTATTTTGTAGCAATTACGCATATTCGCATATCTCAGTGTTAAACATGGAGAACAATTGACCATAAACTTCATGCTCCTCTTTCGATTACGTTCCTTAATCACTTATGTCTGAAAGTTAGATGAGATAGAGATGGAGGACGAGAATGTATAGAGAAAGAGAAGCGCTTCGAAGCTATTTGATATCTAAAAGATCCCCTCACTGAAAAATACACATTTTCATGTTTCCATCTGTGATGTTTTTAATTAATTTACAATATGAATTAACAAAAAAATTATAAAAGACATTTTGATGTTCGATATGCAATGTTTTTAATTAATTTACAACATGGATTAACAAAATATTTACAAAAGTGTAACTAATCGCAGATGGATTAACAAAAGTATAACTAATTTACAACATTAAACAATAAAAATTTATAGTGCGAAGGATGGCTTAACAACGAGATAAGCCGGGGCGGGTGAGCTCGGCATCGGCGGGGCGGGCTAGCTCGATAGCAGTGGTAGTGGTGCGCGAGATTGGCGGCGGCCGGTGCGTGAGCTCGACGGCGGCGATGATGGTGCGCGAGATCGGCGACGGCTGAGGTGGGTGTGGCGACACCGGTGATCTGCGAGAGTCGCGGTGTGTTCGAGGTCGACGGGGGCGCCGCGTGCTTGAGGTCAACGGCGAATCCCGGAGGCAGGCGCGGCAACACATGGAGATCAACGGGGGTCGCAGCGTGCTTGATGCCGAAGGGGTCTTCAAGTAGGTCGGCAGGGGAGCGGCGACAGACCCTCGGGTTGGCGGGCGCAAATATGGTGTGTGGGGGGGGGGGGGGCATCGCGCATCGCGGCAGGGGAGCGGCTGCGCGCAAATCTGGTCACGGAGACGTTGCCAGCGAGAGGAGAGGAGATATGTTCTGGGGGACGTCGCCGGCGAGAGAAGAGGCAGTGCACAGGGAAGATGGGCGCAGATCTGGTCGGGGGGACGTCGGCGCAGATCGGTTTTCGGAGAGGGGTGGAGAGAAAGAGAGAGGAGGCAGTTGCTCGTCGGTGTCAGACCTCTGCGCGGAGAGGAGAGGGAGAGAGGAGGATGCGGCGCGGAGAGGAGAAACAAAGAGGAGAGAGAGAAGAGAAGAAAATGGCTGCCGTCCCGAGGGTTTTCATCATCTTATAGCCCTTGGACGCGGTCGAATCGGGCCGCGATCGTCGAATCCCGAATCGCTCGCCAAACCGGCCCCCAGACCACGTCAGATTTCATTCAAATGTGTGAGATCTGCGCCAGCCGTGGTTCAGTCCCCCCAACTTATGCGGGGGATACCCATTATTCCAAAAAATTATGCTATCCAAATATGATTTGATTGATGATGGAAAACATGGAACATCATTGAATGTGATAAAAAATTCAAAATAGTTATGAATCCTAATTATAGTTGGCACTTTATTCTCACATTCGCCAATGGATTGTTGGCTGAACCATGTTTCTATTAATTTTTAAAATAAGAAGCAACTTTTTTTTTAACGATAACGATATGAATAAACCTTAATTCTAAAATTAAACTTGAAATTATTACTAGTGATCTCATCATACAACAAAGCTAAGTAACATGTTCTTGCTACATTTCTAATTTCTGATTGTTTTTAGTTCCACTCACCCCATCCCAAACACGCACAAAAAGCAAATCATTATACGTGTTGTATTTTACAACAAAAAGATCTGGAGATAATTGTCCATGGTGTTAAAAATTGTGCATCCGTGGCCCCTTAAAACTAAAGATATATGGTAATTAATCGGTTCAAACACTAATGACAAATGTACGCTATGTAAACGAATCTGTTCATCTGTGGACCACATTTGCCAATAACTAGCCATTGTTATTATAAGCATTTTTGTCGTTTCAGTTGCGAGTGGTTACATGAAATCATGTCCGTAAATTGCATCAACCACTAAGAGTTTAAATTCCTATACATTGATTGCATGCGGTAAGAAACCTTCATTGACCCAACCTAAAAAAACTCCAGCACCCTTTACAAAAGAAACCATTATCTAACTTCCGTTAGCTTAACTATCAAACCAATCAAAATATCGAAAAGTTTTGGAATGAGTCCATGCTACTTGCAATTAGGCCACTGAGACCTAAAGCATCAGCAACACCACTCCTCTCTCTAGAACAAGGTGCAAGATGACCTTCTAGTGTGGAAGAGATTTCAACACCTCCAAGTACAATGCTATAACAATCCGAAGGTTCTGCTTGAAATGCTAAAGCTGCTTCCGGTTCTTCCCTAAGACCATCCTGACCTTGTTTCTGGAAATTGGTTATAATTTCTGCACAATCACTTCTTGTCTGGAGATCCGGTTCAATGGTAAATTGTCGACCCGTTTCAAGATTTGGTGTCTGCTCCTGTTGAGGGCATGCCTGCAAAAGCATAGATTAACCAGCAATCAGCCACTTGATTACTTAAAGCGTAATAAAACAAGATAATGGAAGAACCAAGCTAAGCAAAGAGGAGGAAAATATTACAGCAATAGGTCGTTCCAAATGATTTATACTGTTATTTTCTACATTTTGATTAAGAGAAGCATCTCTCAATTCAGTTTCTCGACTTGGCAAAGAGGTCTTTGCAAACGGATGACACGTTTCTTCTGCTTCCCAGATAGAGCAAGGTGACGGCTGCATTGATCGATTTACTGATCCCTGTTGGGCAATAATAAAGGCTGCAATAGCAGCATCAAAGGAGTCGCATGTGTTCGGGGACTGAAGAATCATAGAGTTCTTTTGAGCAGGCAACAGGTGGCCAACACCAGCATTTGATGTTTGTGACAATTCGGATATTAAAGCTCCAAAACTTATGTTAGATATACCATCAACCCACAAAACTTTGGCACCTTCAGCAGCAGAGTCATCCTTGTTTCAGTATGAAGTACAAGTTAGAATTGTACAGCCTCAAAGCAAGTTGAAAGTAGCTGAAGAACAAGTTGAAAAGTTACCTTGTTTCCAACTGGTTTTCCAACAACATTGGAATTGTCATTAAAGGTTGGAACCTTCTCATTGCCTGGTGCAGGAAGTTGCATTTTGTTATCACCAATGATATTTGAAGTAATGTTCTTTTCTGGTTCTCTGTCATCTCCAAATGTGTTAGATGCAGGCATACAACTAAGATTTTGCTCCAAATTTGGGTACCATCCATATCTGCAGCAAAACAGAAAAGACAATATTAAATATTAGAACCTTTCTAATGTGATTCATGATTAAATAAAAACTACAAATCAATACTGATAATCTTCAACCTTAAACGGAAATTGATAGGGCTTCCAAGTGAAGCATGCACATCAGCTGCACTGACATTAGAGTCCTTCAAAGTCCATCTTTGGCTATTGAACAAATTATTTAAGCCAGTCTTATATGGAAATAGCATGAGCTCTCCTGAGGCAGATTTAGAGCTGCCCCACTTGATATTTAAATGTTTCACCACTGAGGATATCTTTTTTCTAGTCGCCAAAGTCAATTCAAGGTAAGGGTTATGGTTATCCTGAAACAGTATCATGAGAAAAGAAGACATTTGGTTATCAAAGTTTGAATTCCTTGTTAAGAAACATGAGTGTCTCAGAGTGTTACTTTTGTGATTGAGATCCTGAATACCTGTTCCAATTCATTTTTAGTAGTTTCATCCATTGGAAAGAGCTGAAGTTTGATTTTTTGGCAGCACTGTTGAGATTGGCCTTCTAAGAGCTTCAAATTTTCTGAAGACGCCTTCGTGACTTGAATCTCTAGACAAGAAGGATCGACTGCAGAAAAAAATGAAAATGTTTATTAGGTCTGATATTTTACCAAACCGTGTATATAACTATGTAAGTACTAATAGCAATTACATCAAACCAAATATGGAAACTGACCAAAAAAAATAAAACGGATATAAAGTGACTTCTGGTGGGTATTGGAAAAAAAATGGATGAGGCAATGGAAGAACCAACCTTTTTTTCTGAGAAAAAGAACCTACATGCTAAATTTCTAGAGAGAGAAAACATGTCTACATCACCTTTCCTTGGAAGTGGATGCCTGATTTAAGACCTCAGGTCAAGGGATAAGCTATATTTCAAGAGAAAGAATATCATGTTTGAACATGAATAACAACAATTTGCATGCACGAAAAAAGTAATTGGTCAAGGCTTGCAAATAAAAGCTGAGGAAAGGATTCCAAATTGCAGCTAAAAAACAAGTAATGGGACAAAAAGATTTATTGAGAATTTATTTTTGAAAAACTTGTTTCAATTATTTAATTGCATAAGAGAAATTATCTTATATAAATTAATGAGTAATTGTATGAAAAAATATGAACTTCCATCTTGTTTGAGACAGAGCATGAGCTTTCATATTTATTGCAGATCCAGCTTGCGCTTTTATACTTATATAAAAGAGAACAAACTTTTAAATGGATTACAGATATACCCACAAATGTTTCAACAATTGCCACATAGATAAGTGAATGACAAATCACAAACTTTCAAATTTAGAAATGATTAGAAAAATACCGTCACTTTATTCTACGTGAACGCTACCTAAATCAATTAAAATTTAGGTCAGATATATCTAACAAAACATTATATCTTTTTTAGGGTACAATAACATCATATTTAGATGTAACAAGTTAGAAAATATAAAGGTGATAACATGACATCACTTTTACGCGCGACTATCACCGAGTCAATATTTAACAATCTTATTTCAACCAATTGTGATAGAAGTTAGAGTTGCAACTAATTTAAAAGTTAATGATTTTTTGGACAGAATTAAAAATCTAGGCCAAGTTGGGAATGAAAGTAAAAGTTTGATAAAATTTCCTTTATGGATTGTGTTATTTTTCCAATGATTTTTTGCTGTCTTTATATGTTTAGCACAGATAAAAGACCTAAATGAACATGTTCTCTATTTGCAAAAATTGCAAAGCCATGACATCCTATGTGGACAGAGGACAATAAGGAAGAAGAATAATCTTGAAAGAAAATGATATACTCATACCATACCTTTTACCTTCTTTTTTGGCTTCGTTGTTTTCATGCTGTCAGGCCTCTTGCCTCCAACACTTTTGGTGCAAGAATGGGTACTACCTTTGCATCGACCTGGAACAGATATCATTGGTGCTTTTTCCTGTTTTTACATACAAAGTATCAATCCATTAGTTTAAAGTAAATTGAGGCACAACTACAGTTCTGGTAATCTTCCTTCCACCTCTAGAAAAAGTAAATTGAGGCATATAATATATAATTGATAATAGTAGTGAAGAAAGATTACTTTCATCGAAGAAGAATATTGTAGAACTCGTCAATCCACAATGTCTCTAGACATATGCCTCAACCTGTCATAGTCAAGCACTTAATGCATATAATTTCCACATAAGCATTTTTACAATAACAATTTTATGATCCAACAAAAAGCAGTTAAAGCCATGAAATAAACTCGTTAGCTCGTCTATTGGTTTATCATTACAATAGAAGCTTAGATGAACATTTCTTCTGGAAAACAAATATAAACTCCGAAGAGAACATAAACTCCGTAAAGTGCGACTAGAATCTCTAGAATTTGTAAATACATATGATGTTATATTCCCATCATGCATATAAGCAAATGGTATATCAAATAGCTCATTTTCCCAACAAACAGATTTTCAGTTCCCAAAAAGGTAATTGCCAAGTTAATGCAGAGATCATTGAATGTATCTTGATTACCTGAATTGGAATCAAGGGCAGAATTGAGGTTGAAATTTAAATCAAAATCTATTGAACCAGCAATTTACAGTATCCAATCCTAATACAATCAATTTACAGGTTCTAAAAACAACAGAAACTTTGAGAACAAGGAAACAATTTTTGAGGGATCAAGGGAAGTGCGCTGGCTAATATGTTTTATTCATGTTGAAGATGTTTTTTTAGATATTTTTTGAAGATGTGTGATGGTGATGATGGTAAAGATCTCACAGCAGATACAGGAAAATGTTGCAAACTGAAGGTAGAATGCAGAAGAATTCAGTGAAGACGTACAGAATTGGGCAAGGTGACATGAAAACTGAGAATTCTACTCAATCAGTAATCTGAAACATACATTAATTTATTAAACCACAAAATTATCTCAAAAGTTAATGAAGATAGGACTCAAGTTGTGAAAAAATAAAGGCAATAGGAGAAAAAGAAAAGACCCAACTTCTTCCCTTTTACTCTAAAAATATAGGGTTAATAATACAGCATTTGAACCCATAAAAGATCCAATAAATAAAAAGAATTAGCATTGAAGCTTCTAAAGGATTTTGTTTCCTTTTTTTGGTTTGGGTGCTGCCTAAACTGTTTAACACCATGGACCTTACTTCCATATGACCATATGCAACTTTTGGTTCACAACATCTTATTTGCAATTATTATCCGCCCCAATTGCAGCCTACCTAGCTTCTCAATGATAACTGAAGGGATATCGTTTTGTTTATTTTTTTATAAAATTTGAAGCATGTGATTCACTAATAGTATCAAGTAGAGCAATATTTAAATTATTGTATTCAAACACATCACTTGCCTCTTTCTCCTAATGCCGTTCCACATTTTCCTCAACCATGCTACCTAATTCTCTTAGCAAAAAATGTTGTTTCTTATTCTTCTTTTTACCATGTGCTACAATCGAGCTTTGATTTATGAATAATGATACTCTGTAATTTTCATTCTCAGTAAAGAAGCAAAGATTTCCTTTCTTTTTTCTTTTTGAGGAATAATAAGATGCAGAGATTGTTTATCATCTACGAACAATAGAGACATACAACGTTCTATAACCAAAATTAGTCTATGGAACTCTTGAAACTTGGTGCAGCAACAATGATCAACAATTGTAATTTATTGAAGTATGAGAGAAAAAAGTCTGGATAGTTGGATATCAAGCAACAAATGCCAGTCACTTTTAATACATATATATGCTATCTATAATCGGACCGGCGTCTGGCCATATAAACAGTTCGTGGGTCACCTCAAACCCGTCTTTGAGGTCGACCCGCTTTGACCCGGCCAAAACCCGGGTTCAACCAGCCAACCCGGCAGGTTTGGGTGACCCGGTCGGGTCAACATAAAAAAATAATTATAACAACAAAAGTTAAAAGATTTTAGATTACATTATATATATATTTAAATTTTATGCTTCAATTTTTTTTCCTATTTGTCATCACATAACATGAATATTTTTTTTATTGAAATGGATTCATGTATGGCTGTGCGCTCCCTGTTGAAGCTTTTTTATTTATAATTATGAACATTTATCATTTTTTATGTAATGATTATTTAATTGATACTTATTATATTATTTGAGTTATTAACCTATTTTATTTTACTTTATTATTTTTTAATTTATTTGTTATGCATCTTACAAAGACATAGAGAATGAGAAAGAAATTTATTTAATATATTATAATCTTTTTTATTAAATTATATTATTAACCCGGTCTGACCATTCAATTAGACCCGGTCTCCTGTTCTACCTGGCCCGGTCATCAATCGGGGTCACTGCTTCAAATCCAATGCATATCACGTCCAACAAAGTAATAACTTTTCCATAGCAACAACAACCGACCACTGCCCATATCACCTTCCAAGGAACGAGGGCAAACAAAATGTTGTATGACTTGTATATACTCAAACCAGCAGATGCCCATCAACAACAGCACATGTAACATGTTGGCCAAAAGAACTTGTTGGACACAAAAGAAAAAAAAAACTCGACGAGAAAGAAGAAAAATTACAAATAAAATTCAACCATAAAATAAAGATACTATTTTGATCCATAATCTTACGTATTCTTAAAGTTCACACCAAAAACGGATCGAAATCTAATACACCATTATCCAAATTAAGATTGCAACACGCAAAGAAAAAAGGGTAAGAGCATACCTGAAATAGGATGATCTACTTTTTTTTTCTTCTCGAGAACAATTCCGTCCGTTCCGCGATTCTCAACCACCGAGAAAACTAGGGTTTCTGCGTAGCATTTACATCAAACATCACAACATGAAAAGGAGGAAACATAAAAACGGAGATGTGGAGAAGATCAAAAACCTCGAATCGCAAAGAAGATACAAATCTCAGGCGATCGACGAGAGACGAGAGATTACGATTATTTTCTCCCCTTTTCCTCCTTTCGGAGTACAAAAGAGCGCGAGGGAAAGAAGTGAGGGAAAGGAGGTGAGGAGACGAGTTTGAGCGAGAAAACGCTGAAACCGATATGAGCCACAATAGCGGTCCGATTTAAATAGCGAGCGCCAACAGCTTTGAAAAAATTACGGCCACTTACCGCCATCACGACACCGTCGTCGAAGAATCAAAATTATTGTCCCAACTATTAGCCGTTCGTTCTTTATCTCACGGTGCGCCTGCTCGGGCTGCGTGATGCGGCCCTCGTTGGTCCTTTTGGGCCCAAATGTATTCGAGAAACGGAGAAGGCCCATATTGTCCTTTTTAATTTTCAGGGTGTCCGATATATTCTTGGTTTATTGTTTTTGTAGTTTATTTGAAATTTTCTACCAGATGAGTTAATAATAAATAAGGTTTTTTCATTTTTTAAAAAAAATATTTCTTAAAATGTAAAAACGGTATGAATGCAAAAAAAAAAAAAACTATTATAGAAAAGGTAAGTATTGCCTTCAAGATTTTTTCCACAGTTGAGTGGAGTTATAAATTTTAATAAATTTCTGGTTATAGATTTGATGGTTAACACTTAACATATAATTGTTGTAGTCCCATATACATATATGTAATTAATCACGAATGGTTTGCATATCACATGAATTATTTTGACATAATAAATAAACTTTATCCGAAGTAGCTCATTGTATGAGTTTACATAAAAAAACCCATTTAATTCTATTTTTATGTCATCAAGAGAATAGATTGCTTGATTATGCACTTGAGTTTATACTTTTTAACATCATCGTTAAGTATATTTAGATTATTTATAATATGAAAATATTTCTAATTATGAATGAGATAGTAACTCTCAGGTATAGGAATCTAACATATTAATTATTCTTATTATGATAATATAGAATTCGTCTTTTTTTGCAAGGATAAGTCAAAATATTAGGTGGGAAAAAAAATTAAAACTACACATAAGCAATAGAACAATAAATGAACGTGTATAATTCGCTACACATATAATTTATATTTGAGTAAAGAATGAAATAAAATAAATGGTGAAAATTATAAATTTCTATTGCATGCTATGTAATAGAATAACAATTTTATCACTAATATAAACAATAAGGAGCATTAATGTCAAATTCAAAAGGGATAAATAATATTTATTACAGCTAATAAGATGGTATTATCGATTATGATGAAAGAAAGAAATGGCAATTATTATGAAGCTATACTAATACAATTTAAGCTAATTTGAGATGATACTATTTATTATTGGTTTATCCAGTGGGGTGCTCCGTCGTGCATATTTGTTAAGGTTCAATTTTTATATTTTCTACATCACCTGATTCCTTATTTTTTACACCATCATATCTTCATTTAACGATTCATAATTGAATTAATCAAAATTATTGATATAGTATAAAATTAATCAAAATAATTAAATGTATACTTTTAATTCGTAATTAATATTTTGATTTTTTTTTCACCAATCTAATTACTTTCCTTAATATTTTGATTTACAATGGTAAATTTAAAGATACATTTATTATATTTAAAGTTCACACGACAACAATGAAAAATTGACTCACGCACATGAGGTGGAAATGGGAACAAAAAGGGCCTTTTTGTGTTGGTCATTGATTGGATGAGAATGTGGTGGGAAACGAAGACACGCTTCTAGGTGGCCGTCGCCGTCGCAGTGGGTCGGTCGGCGTTCAAAGTCCTGCTTTTTATTTGTTTGTTTATATATATATATATATATAATCAATAATCCATTTTGAAAATTATTCATATAACAATAATTTGGATAAAAGCAAAATATAATTATGGTCGTTATTGGATTCCAAGGTTTTGTGACACGTTGGTATCAAGAAGAATTAAGAAGGAAAAGTAATTTAAAAGGTCATTTTCGATGTGAAATGCAAAGAAAGAAATGGAGGAAAAGGTGGAGTTTGTCCTCTTGCTTCTTACATCTGTGGACGAGTTGATGACACCAAGCTGCAATATGAATACTATCCAGTTGATATATATATATATATATATATATATATATATATATGTATATATGTATATGTATAAAATTAAAATTAAGTGTTTAGCATTGAAAATTGATGAGATATTTGAAAACGTATATAGAAATGAAGGCATAGTTATTTGTTTTTTTTAAGCCATGTTTATAATTTTTTTCCCTTGCAAATGGAAATGTTAAAAGTGATACTTAATAAATAGATAAGCCAGGGGGTTGGACGCATGAGTGAGGTGCCAAATCAGGAAAAGAAATATTTTATGACCTACGAAAGAGTGAGATGATGGAATAACTCAAATTTATTTTTAGCGGCATCATACTTTAAAAATGTTATTTCCTCTGATCATCTTTAAACTATCACGATTTTTCAGATCTAATCCTAAACAACAAACTCCATTTTTTAAATCCTTAAACTATCACAAGTTTTCAATTTGATCCTTCCGTCAATTTTTTTATTATCTTTGATTTTTCGCATTTGTGAAAGGTCAAAATGTTCTTACGTGAAAAAAACTCTTCCTGCACATGTCACGGGGTCGTTTTTCGCTCGATCGACCCGTGCGGCACCTAGACGTGCCCAACGTCTAGGCAAGCTCTTTTGAACGCTTTGCGAAAGCTTGTTTATGCCACTTTTTGTATGCCACAATTTTTGGGACGCACGGTCCCGAGCGGACGCTTCTTCGGTGGAGGCGTTTGTGAACAAACGGGCACCTCGACGTAACGCTCAATCGCTTGGGACGCTCTTTTGTGGGTTGCCACCCCACGCTTGAGGCACAATGCTAGATTTAGGGAAGCTTGAAATCTTTGTTGAGTAAATATGAATGATTACAACGCTTCGGGGGAGGACTAGCGGGTCTCCCCTACTATACCACCGTTTCGGGTGGTAGAATTGCGACGTGTGATGTGGAGGACCATCTCCGGGGGTGCACTTTTCTGGAGTGCAAATTACAAAACTGTCACCATCACACTTAGAAAATAAACTAAGTACAAAAGTGAGTTGAAAAGGAAAATACATGATAAGATAATTCGACGTGCCCCGGGGAGAAGCCCCTGGGACATTCTCCCCCACTCAAGTCAGCGATGTCCCTGGAGCTGTGGCTTGGAATTCTTCAATCTTCTGCTTGAACTGCCACAAGTCTTCGGCTGTCTCCCAACTTGTGTCGGCGTCCGGTCTTCCGCTCCATCGAACAAAATACTCCTTCTTCCGATTCTTCGTGCGGACGGCGAGTACTTCTTCAACTTGATCAGTAAACTGCTGACGGATGGCCGACGGGGCGCGGTCTGAAACCCCACGCCCGGGATCTTCAGTGTCTTCAACGAAAGGCTTGAGCAGGCTGACATGGAAGACAGGGTGTTGCTGCATCTGAGGCGGGAGCTCCAACTTGTAGGCCACTTTGCATACCTTCTTCAGGATCTTGAAGGGGCCCTCGTAACGCCTAACGAGGCCCTTGTGCAGATTCTTCCCACTTAGTCGAAGATGTTGGACCAGCTTCACCAGGACCAAGTCTCCGACTTCAAAGTTGACGTCCCGTCGGGCGGTGTCCGCCCACTTCTTCATGCGCTTCGATGCCTTGTGCAAATATGCTCTCGCCATGTCGTTCTGCTCATGCCATTCTCTCGCCATGCGGTGAGCGGCGGGGACTTTGCCACCATAAGAAGTGGCGACGACCTAGGGCATCAGAGATTGCTGCCCCGTCACTATCTCGAAGGGACTCCGATTGGTCGACTCGCTTCGTTGTAGGTTGTAGGAGAATTGCGCGATGTCGAGTAGCTTCGCCCAGTCCTTCTGATTGGCACTCACATAGTGCTGCAAGTAGATCTCCAGAATACAATTCACCCTCTCAGTCTGGCCGTCGGTTTGAGGATGAAGTGATGTCGAGAAATGCAGGTTGGAGCCCATCATCTTGAATAATTCCTTCCAGAAGTTGCCAACGAATCGCCCATCCCGATCGCTGACGATGCTTTGTGGTAGGCCCCAATACTTCACTACATGCTTCATGAATAACTCCGCAGCTTCAGTAGCAGGACAACTTGCGGAGCCGGCGGCGAAGATGGCATACTTGGAGAACCGATCGACGACCACCATGATAGTACCTGCCCCTTCAGACTTGGGCAGGCACGTGATGAAGTCCATGGATACATCCTTCCATGGACGCTCTGGGATAGGCAGGGGTTCCAGAAGTCCGCCGGGCGCTTGGTTGAGGTTCTTGTCTTGCTGGCAAACAAGGCATGTCTTCACGAAGGCTTCAATATCGTCCTCCATTCTTGGCCAGAAGTAGTTGTCTTCAATGAGTGCCAAAGTGCGGCGGATGCCCGGATGTCCCGCCCACTTTGAGTCATGGCACTCTTGCATGATAGTGCGCCGCAAGTTGTCGAAGAGTGGAACGTATATGCGACGTTCCTTGGTGAAGATCAGCCCATCTTCCACCCAAAAGCGGCGTGTCTTGCCCTCCTTCGCCTGCTCGAACAAGTTCTTTGCCGTGGGATCTGACTCCAATCCCTTCTTAATCCTCTCGATGAGGTCGGCCTGAGAGGAGCTCATGGCCGCCAATTCTGCGCGTCGGCTGAGGGCGTCGGCAATGACATTCATCTTGACAGGTTTGTACTCCAGGACATAGTCGAATTCCGCCATGAAATCTTGCCATCTTGCTTGCTTCGGCGAGAGCTTCTTCTGTGTCTCGAAGTAACTTGTCGCGACGTTGTCTGTCTTGATGTGAAATCGCGACCCGAGAAGGTAGTGCCGCCATGTTCTAAGGCAGTGAATCACCGCGGTCATCTCCTTCTCCTGAACGGCGTAGCGCCGCTCCGTGTCGTTGAGTTTGCGACTCTCGAACGCCACGGGATGCCCCTCCTGCATAAGAACTCCTCCAATGGCATAGTCAGAAGCATCTGTCTATACCTCGTAGGACTTGGTGTGGTCTGGCAGGACGAGCACCGGTTCCTCCGTCATGGCCCTCTTGAGGGTGTCGAACGCTTCCTGGCATGTCGGCGTCCACTCCCACTTCACATTCTTCCGGAGGAGATTCGTCAAAGGGGTCGTCACATGAGAATACCCTTTGATGAACCGCCTATAGTAGTTCGTCAGGCCAAGGAACGAACGCATGTCGGGAACCCGCTTGGGCGGTTCCCACTCCACGATGGCCTGAATCTTCGCGCCATCCATCTTCAACTTCCCACTTCCGACGACATGTCCCAAGAAGTGTACTTCCGGTTGAGCGAAGGCACACTTCTCCCGCTTGACGTAGAGCTCGTTCTGCCGCAACACCTCGAACACTTGCCGAATGTGCTCGATATGCTCCTCCAAGGTGCGGCTGTAGACCATGATGTCGTCGAGGTATACAACCACGAACCTGTCAAGGAATGGCTGCAATACCTTATTCATGAGAGTGCAGAAGGTCGCCGGGGCGTTGGTGAGGCCGAATGGCCTCATGAGAAACTCGTAGGAGCCATATCTTGTGACGCACGCCATCTTCTGCACATCCTCCTCCGCGATCCGGACTTGCCAATAGCCCGAACGAAGGTCCAACTTGGTAAACCATCTTGCGCCGCCAAGTTGGTCGAACAAATCCGCCACCAAGGGGATGGGGTACTTGTTCTTCACCGTAAGCTTGTTGAGCATCCGGTAGTCGATGCACATCCGGAGGGAACCATCATGCTTCTTCTGGAAGAGAACCGGGGCGCCATATGGAGATTTTGAAGGCCGAACATATCCTGCATCCAATAGTTCGGTGAGTTGCTTACAGAGTTCTGCGAGTTCCGGAGGGGCGAGCCGATAGGGGACTCCATGTGGGGCTTTAGATCCTGGGACCAAGTCGATGACATGGTCCACTTCACGCTTCGGAGGCAACCGCTTTGGGAGTTCCGGGGGCATGACGTCCGCAAAATCCTCAAGGGTTTCAAGGACTTTGGGAGGTGTTGGAGTGGAGGGCCTCGGATCTTCCAAGATGGCGGTCGCCAGGAAGGTGTGCTCCTGTTTGCGCAACCCCTTCGTCACTTGCATGGCGGAGAGGGTCTTCTGTTTGAGGTCTCCGCCTGACCTCACAGGGACGTTGTAAGGTCCCTTGGGATCGAAGATAACCATCGAATTGGTGAGCGGGATGACACATGCGGCAATGTGTCGCAGAAAAGAGATGCCCGCCACCATTTCGTAGTCATCCACTGGTGCCACCGTCACGTCGAAGCTTCCCGACCACTTGCCGATGCGAACCTTCACTCCAGGAGAAATTCCTGTGGTCGAGATAGACTTCGCGTTCACCGTCTTGAACGTGGCGTTAGTCTTCTGAAGGGGCAGCTTTAGCTTCTTGGCGGCCACTTCTGACACGAACAACTCCGATGCTCCTGTGTCAATGAGGGCGTTGAAGACTTGCCCGTTCAACTCGATATCCGCATAAAGTCGCGCAGCCGATGAAGGACCCTTCGAGGCGTTGATGGCGCTGAGGACGTGCATCGAGCTGAGACATGCCTCCTCCTTCTCTTTTTCCTTCTCGTCGGGGCAATACATTGCGTTGACTGTCGCCTTTTGCGGACAATCGTTCGTCCAATGTGGACCCTTGCAAATGTAGCAAGGCTTTGGCGGCTTTCCGTCCCTTTTGAATCTTCCATTGTTGGACTTCCCGTCTTGATGTCCCTTGCCTTTGTCCTGATAGTGCGGCTTGCCTCCTTGTGACTTGGACTTCTCTCCCCCACCATTGCCCTTGCTCGAGGGCTTTGGTGGTGGAGTGCTCGCTTTGGCGTACTCCACGAGCGATTCAGCAGCGGCGACTAACGAGCGGAGGTTGGGGCAATCTCGTCGCTCCAACTCCGTCCTAGCCCATGGCTTCAAACCCTTCACGAAGACCGCCAACAACGTGTCTTCGTCCACTTGGGAATTCTGTAGGCGGAGCTCGGTGAACTCTTTCACGTACTCCTTCAACGTGCCCTTCTGGCAAATGTTGAACAACGCAATCTTGGCCTTCAGTCCCGACTTGGCAAGGCAGAAGTAGTTGATAAGCTGCCTCTTGAAGTCGTCCCACCTCTCAATGGGACCCACAATGCCACGCTCCACATCGTCGCAATGGCACCGCCACCATAGACTCGCCGCATCTTGCAAGTAGAAGGATGCGGTCTTCACCATCCTTACTTCGGACGTCACGTCCAAGGCCTCCATGTACCTTCGGACGTTCCACAGGAAGTCGTTGATCTCCCTTGCCGACCGCTCGCCTTTGTAGGGCCTCGGCTTTGGCACATCAATTCTCGCCTCATGCGGGGCGGGCGCCTCGGGGCGCCGCCCGTCTCCATAGCGTCGCTTGAGCTCCTCCCGAAAGGTCTGAAACTCTTGCTCCATTTCGAACCGCATGTTTGAGAGACCATTGTCCAAGGTCTCCCGCATGTCCATGATTGTCGCTTCCATGGACTCGAGACGCGTATACAACGGCGCCATCTCTTCCCGCACCGTGGCAAGATCCACGGTCTTCTCCAACTCCCGCTCGTGCGTTGCGAGCTGGTCTTGCATCTCGCCCACGTCCAATTGGAATTGGCCGAGGCGTTGCTCGAAGGCGGACATGGTGTCCTTCGAGCGGGCGCGCCCTCGATCCTGGCGGCCCTTCTCCGGTGCAACGGGTTCATTCATCATTTTCGAGTTCGACGTCATTTCACCTTGATCGCCGAACGCCAACTTGAGCGGTCCCAGAAACGCTGCTCTGATACCAACTTGTCACGGGGTCGTTTTTCGCTCGACCGACCCGTGCAGCGCCTAGACGTGCCCAATGTCTAGGCAAGCTCTTTTGAGCGCTTTGCGGAAGCTTGCTTATGCCACTTTTTGTATGCCACAACTTTTGGGACGCACGGTCCCGAGCGGACGCTTCTTCGGTGGAGGCGTTTGTGAACAAACGGGCACCTCGACGTAACGCTCGATCGTTTGGGACGCTTTGGGACGCTCTTTTGTGGATTGCCACCCCACGCTTGAGGCACAATGCTAGATTTAGGGAAGCTTGAAATCTTTGTTGAGTAAATAGGAATGATTACAACGCTTCGGGGGAGGACTAGCGGGTCTCCCCTACTATACCACCGTTTCGGGTGGTAGAATTGCGACGTGTGATGTGGAGGACCATCTCCGGGGGTGCACTTTTCTGGAGTGCAAATTACAAAACTGCCACCATCACACTTAGAAAATAAACTAAGTGCAAAAGTGAGTTGAAAAGGAAAATACATGATAAGATAACTCGACGTGCCCCGGGGAGAAGCCCCCGGGACACACACACGCCAGACTAAGGAGAGAGAGAGAGAGGAGAGGGGAGCCCCACGCCGGCGTCCCTGCACAGATGCCGACGTAGGGAGAGGAGGGGGGAAGGGGGTCGACCTTCGACTGGCCGGACGAAGGTCGAGGGGGGCCCACACCCCCCCTCCTCTCCCTACGCCGACGTCTGGATATTTTTTTGCACAAGATTTTAAGGAATTTTTTGTCGAGGGGGGGCTTCTCTCGCACAAGATTTTTTTGCGTATGGATATTTTCGACTTTTCATAAATGTAAAAAATCGAAAATAATTGAAAAGTTGACGGAATTGGACGAAAGAATCAAATTGAAAAAATCGTGATAGTTTAAGGACCCAAAAAATAAAGTTCATAGTATGGGATTTAGATTTATAAAATCGTGATAGTTTAGGGGTGGCTAGATGAAATAACCCTTTTTAAAAATAGAATTACTTAATCATGTGATTCATATGTTAATGATCAACTTTTTTAAGGAAATTATCTATTAATCATGAAACCTCTGAATATGAAAAATTATGAATGCCGGGAAAGGGCACCTTCACAAAAGAAATTACCAATACTATCAATTTCCGCAAGTTTGTAACAACTATCAAATAAAAAAGAATATTAAAGGAGCATTGATGGTCATGCCCATAAAATCATGAGTCATTATGGTTGGTATGATTAGAAAATTTCAGTAATTTGTTTTCCTTTTCACTTTCTCACTTCATGAATCCCTTTCATTTTTATTTTTCTAGCAAAAAAATAAAAAGAGGGTGCTCTCATTATTGTGTCCAAGACCTAAGAAGAGCCTAAGAAAAAAAGAGACAAATGAAGAGGCAAGAATGTGAATGTGAAGGAGATCAGATGATAGATAAAAAAGAATATTATGTCTTTATTGCAAAATATCAAAAATTTCCTATCAGAGTTTGATATCCAGTGTCTCACCAAACTCCCATCCACTAGTTATGATATGTTATCACTAATTTAGGATTTGAGCATTTTCATTTCTATCTTTTTGTTGAGTCTATTGATATGTGTTTATTAACTCATCCTAGGTTCTATTTTTTTTAAATGAGGTTTAGCTGATCGTATCAACTTAGATCAAGGCCTAGACAAATTTGGGTCTACTTTGGACAAAACCAAACCAAATGTAGATAGACTTGTCTAGGTCTTGATGTCAATACAATACGGCTAAATTAGCCAAACCGACTTGAGCAGGTTCTAACTGAACTTGGATTGGATTATGAAAATGTACAATTTTGATTTGCATAATCAAAGTTAAGCTATGTGTAATCACATTCTTATCTATCACTACAAGAAAACTGCCTTTTACCGACGGTCCTAACCGTCGGTAAATTAGCCAGATCCGTCGGAAATCGCGATTTCTGACGGTTCTTTCGACGGACAATGATCGTGTGAAAAGGCTCGTCGCAAATTTTTTGCGACGGTTTCTTCTGAACCGTCGGTATTACAGACGGTCTAGCTGGCGGGCTCGGCAGTCGAACGTTAAATATCGACGGTGCGAACCGTCAATATTATCGACGGGCAGGACTGCAGATATATATCGACGATATGAACCGACAATAGTATTGACGGTTCGAGCTGTCGATATTTATCGGCGGCTTAAATCATCAATAGTATCGGCGGTTCGTGCCGTCGATATCTATCGGCGGCTTAAACCGTGAAAACTATTGACGGTTTTAACCGTCGATATATATCGGCGGCTTGAACCGTCGATTTTATCGACGGTTAAAACCGTCGACAATCTAGTATCGACGGCTTTTACTCGTGGGCTACGACCGTCGATAATTGTGTACCGATGGATATAACCGTCGGTAAGTATCGAAAAAATCCGCTGAAAATTATAATATTTCATCTGTTTCCGACGGTCAGGACCGTCGGAAACGTAAAAAATTTTTTAAAAAAATAATGAATTCACAGATAATTCTCAGATAATACAACACATTCAGCAGTTCAATTGAACGGCACAGATCGAAATAAAGCACATCACAGCAATCCATCACAGCAATATCGTAATTCACATATAAAGCACATTACATCACATCACATCACTGATAGTTCAATTCGGCATAAGGGTATCCAAACATGAAACATAATCCATAATTCACAGATTCAATAACGTCAACCATAGTGGAACGAGATAATGGAACGGCGTGCTTAATTCACAAATTGAACGGCATAACGTCTTCGTCACGACGAAGAGTTGAAGTTCAATTTGCATATCATCTTCGTCGCAAAACATCACTGCACAAAATTGAAAATGGAGTAAAAGTTATAACATATAAATGCAAAAAAAATAAAAAATATGAATTCAGTTTTGAAGATGCGTAATCACAATCTAATTGAATCTAAAATCTAAAATATAAAAATATTATTTCAATTTAACATCAACATAATTTGATGAATAATTGATTGAGCATCTTCAAAATTGATAAATCTAGAAGATGCGTAAATTAACAAGCTAACGCCAACATCTCAAAATCGAGCGTAAACTAACAAGTTTATACTAAGTACTGACATTTACATGATCCAACTGTCTGCACTCCATTTTCGGTGAAAATTTTGAAAGCCTACAGATCTAACTGAAAGGGATGAAGAGTAAAATCTAAGTTAGTGTCAAAGTGCATATGAATCTAACGAGTACAATGATGCATCAGATTAAAGCAAATTCCAAAAATAATTATGTCCTATATATGAATCTACCTCGGCGTCGTCGTCATTCAATTCGCCACGCATGAAGGCACGCATCATTTTCTTCATTTCATCCCTGTTACGACGTTCACGTTCTTCGAATTCCTGTCTGACCTCTTCCCTAATCTTGATGGTCACATGATCCACAATTTCTTGCATAGTAGAAGGAGATGAACCTGAAGTACTTCGTCGACCATATCCAATATTTGTGTCACTCACAGAAGATCCAAGTCCGTAAATGCGACCCTTCTTCACGCCGACGTGGTCCGTCCAAAGTTGTCTTGGGGTCAACGGTGTGGTCCCCTCCTGCGTGGCTTGCGTAATATGATCAACTTCTTTTGTTTTATAAGACTCCTGAAATATAAAGAAAATAATTAACTACAAACGACGACTAGGTGATCGACTTCAAAGTTTTGTTAATTAATTATTAACTTGCAATTTAGAAAAAAGTAAAGGCACAAAAATTTACATACATATGTCTCCCATGCATAACTCGAGACCCATTCTTTGTTCTTCTTCTGATGGGTTCGGAGAAATATTTCGTCCTGAGTCGGTGGTCTACCCGTCTCTTTCTCCTGCAATGAGATAATATTTTAATGTTAGGGACATGACAAAAGAATTACATTAGAGGGCACTGATGTGATGTGAAGATGATATTTTATGTTATTATCAGCACCATATTTTCAATGTAAAGCAATATATGAAATGAACTCAAACAAATTGTTTGATACCCCTCCCATATCCGACATTGATATCTTAATGTATTTAGCCCCTTAAATGTATTTCGTGATATTAATTCCCTATTTTCCTCATAGATTTTAGAATTCTCCTGTGAGAAACTTATATTTCCTCTTATTTTTATCATTTTTTTTCAAATCCAATTATAGGATTCTTGTAACACTTCTAAATTTTCACCATAAAAACTAGAAAGCAATGAGATAATATTTTAAAATTTGCAAATTACTTACCATTTTCTTAAAGTATAATATTTCGTCCTGAGTTCGGAGAAAGACCTTACCATTTTCTTAACAATCGTGCTCGTGGATAGACATCCGCCCGAATGCAAGCACGCTCCCTGGTCGGACTCTCGACTGGTTTTTGCTTTTTCGCATTTCACTTTGTACTCCTCGGTGGACCACTTTCCTAGCAAATCGATCCAAACGGCCTCGGGGATCCAATTGGGTCGTTCTCCGTCAGCTCGAGCTTCAGAAAGCATCGCGGACAATCTCTTTGAGCACCGAGAGTTAAAAGCCTTCCACATTTTTTCTGTATGCTCGGGCTCCCACCACACATCAGCCTGTAAGTGTTTAAAAATAATTAATGTGCGTGACGAAGAAAAATATTAATGATGATGTTGGCTTCTAATGATACCTGAAATTCATTAAATAACATCTGTCTCGTGGCATAAGGAAATTCCCTCCATGTAAGCCACACTTCAGTATACCTATGTCGCAATACTTTAGTAACTGCTGCAGCCACTGGTTTCGACGGTACAAATTTTGAAGGACACAGAATTATAAAATGTCATGACTGAATCAAAGCATAAATAAGGATTCGATATACATAAAATAACGCTTACCCTAAATTCCCATCTGGCTGCACGTATGCTTTGTAAACACGATTTGACGAAGCCTGGTCCGAGTCTTCCACGGAACAATGAGCTCTGACGGGTTGTTGTGGCAATTGTGTATCAAAGTCCGCAATATCAGCGTGAGAGGAAGGACCCGGCGGAGTAGAACGTTCTATTATGCGAATGCCCGTGGCTGATCGAGGAGCTGACGGAGGAGAAGAACGCTCTGTTATGCGAATGCCCGTGGCTGACGAAGGAGCACACAGAGTACTGAGAGCTCTAGGGACGACCGGCTCCTTTCCTTTGTTTTTACTTTTACCAAATCGATACATCTGCAAAGTAGAAAATTTATTACAAGTCAAATTCACAATTGACAAAAAATTCAAATGTCACAACGTCTCGACCTGACTATGTTCGGCTACGTCTTGTGTTGCATCTTGAGTAACGGAATTGTATGTATAACTCGAGAACCAATTCCTAATATCCGGAGGCGCTTATAAAAAAATAAACAAATTAATTCGAATAAGCTTTTGCGAATGACTTCTTCTGATCATTATTTCAAACACTCACGAGATGGTAGCGAATATAAGAATGCATCGTCCGCGTCAGGCATTTGTTGATCCGATTGTTTGTCCACATGCATCGCTAACGCCTCAAACAAACTATTGCCTCAAACAAAATGAATATGAGTCGTAAATGAACAATCCATAAGATGTGTACATTCGTAATAAAATATCCTAGTTGTAAGGTAAAAATAAATTGATAATTCGTGACGACAAGTAAAAACACCTTTACTCATCATCTGAATTTTCACATGACTGGTATCCGTCATCATCATCATCATCAGAAGTCGTCGTAGTTTCAAATTCATCTTCGTCCGAATCCTTTTCATCATTTTGTATGTCGACGTTATCGAAGTCTTCAAATACGTGTTCCGAATCATGTAGATCGTCGACTAATTCGGTGTCGACAATAGGGGCCACAGACGTCTGCGAGTCATCTTGAAAGGCACATTGCAATGCACCATCAACTTCTATCCTGCTTCTTGCCTTCGTCTTTATTACAACCCACCATTGTGATTTGTCCCTGGTCTTCTCCGGATATGGCACATAATATACTTGTCTTATAGAAGACGGAATAATGAAAGGATCAAAACGATCATAACACCTATTGTGACGTATTTCAACTATTTTGAAATCTTTGTGAACTCGCATCCCTCTCCTTTCCTTTGGATCAAACCAATTACGCTCAAATAATGTGACTTTATTACCTCCAGTATATTGCAGCTGAATAATGTCTTTGAGAACACCGTAGTAGTCACGCTCATTTTCTCTGTCCGTGGATCCCACGACACATACTCCACTGTTCACGGTTTTCTTCCCGATCGATCAAGTTTCAGTGTGAAACTTATAACCATTCACAAAATACACCGGCCAACTTTTCACCTCTCGAGCGGGTCCGCATGCCAAATTATGGAGACCAGTCGCCGTGCCGGTATTGAGAACCTAATATGAAAATAAATGAGTATAGTAGACGCTGAAGACATCAAATTACTTCAAATATTTTGATAATTACCTGTTCCTTAAACCACGGTGCGAAATCATTCTCGATTCTATCTTGTACATGTTCTTCAGGGACAATGTAGTATTGCAAGAAAGCACTACATACGAAGTGATTGCTAAATCAAAATGGTGTTTGGGAAGACGTTAAACAAAAGAACGCATGAATATTAAACTTACTTAATATAGCTTTGCACCTCCGGCGTGTTTAGAAGGACATGATTCGTGGCAGACTTGAATTCTGCATCACTGAGCCATCTACTCCTTGGCTTCCCAAAATGTCATCCTAACTGTTTGAAGAGCGACAAAGATGCCACGTCAGATTGTTCTTCTGGAACTTCATCATTTCGACGGACTCTGGTCCTCGCACACTTAACATGGGACTCGAAGTAGTAAGAACAGAAGTATGAAATCTCCTGAATCATATACGCTTCACAAATGGATCCTTCGACACGTGCTTTGTTCTTAATCGTCCTTTTTATTCGATTGAGATATCTTTCAAAAGGATACATCCACCTATATTGTACTGGTCCACCTACCCTTGCCTCATATGGCAGATGAATAGGTAAGTGCTCCATGGAATCAAAGAATCCCGGTGGAAATATTCGTTCCAACTTACATAATGTTATCGGAATATTACGTCCAATTGGATCATATTTTCCACCGTTAATGTTGTAGAACACAACTCTTTGAAAAATTGACTCAACTCCGTTATCGGCTTCCAAATCTTATCCGGGAGTGAAGAAAAAGCAGTAGGAAGCAAAGTTTCCATGAATATGTGACAGTCGTGACTTTTCATGCCAAACAAATGCAAGTTATTCATGTCCACACATCGGGTCAGATTTGATGCATAACCATCCGACATTCTCAGCTCTTGGATCCAGCGACACACTTGGGTCTTCTGCTCCTTAGTGAGAACATAACTTGCTTTTGGTTTAGATATTCTTCCGTTAGGTAAAGTCACTAAGTGCAACTCTGACCGTCGACAGTACTCCTTCAAATCTAGTCTCGCTTTGAGGTTGTCCTTTGTTTTACCCTTAATGTCCATTACGGTGTTGAATACATTTTCAAACACATTTCTCTCAATGTGCATGATGTCCAAGTTATGACGTATCAAACAATCAGACCAATAAGGTAAATCCCAGAATATACTTCGTTTGGTCCAATTATGACAAACACCATACTCATTGTATGTGACATTTGGGTCGTCGACAATTCTGCATAAAGCATTGACAATGCGACGTAATTGAGATCCTGAGCGTCTGACCGGAGGCATGCCTTCCACAACCCTATTCCGTCGAAATGCATTTCGGTTATTTCTGTACGGATGATCAGCTGTAAGAAACCGTCTGTGGCAATCAAACCAAGTATTTTTACCCCCATTTCTCAAAGTGAACGCATCTGAGTGTTCCATGCAAGATGGATAAGCTAATTTCCCTGCAGTCATCCAACCAGACAACATCCCGTAGGCTGGAAAGTCATTAACAGTCCATAATAAGGCAGCTCTCAATGTGAAATTTTGTTTGGTCGACACATCATAAGCGACGACACCATCCCACAGTTCTTTTAGCTCGTCTATTAGAGGTTGTAAATACACGTCTATCCTCTGTTTAGGACTCTGAGGACCAGGAATAATGCATGTCAAAAACATATAAGGTGCGGACATACAAATCCCAGGTGGCAAATTATAAGGTGTCATTGTTACCGGCCAACATGAATAAGGAACTGAAGTTTGACCATATGGTGTAAAACCATCTGCGCATAATCCGAGCCTTATGTTCCTTTGGTCCCTAGCAAAATCAGGATGCTTACGATCAAAATATTTCCACACTTCACCATCCGATGGGTGAAGCATTACACCTTCAGAAGTATTATGCTGTGCATGCCACTTCATCTGCGACGCTGACCCTATAGACGAGTATAGTCTTTTAAGCCTTGGAATAAGAGGCAAATAATGCATTCTTTTCACAGCGACTTGAGACTTGTTAGTCACTCTATATCGTTCGGCCCCACAAAACTTGCATTCATTTAGATTGATGTCCTCTCCGTAATATAACATACAACCATCACGACAACAATCTATTTTAGTTGAGCCAAGACCAAGTTTACTGACCAATCTTTTTGTCCTATAAAAATTTTCAGGAATACGAGCCCCAGTCGGTGTGACCTCTTTTAAAATATCTAGAAATGCATCAAAACATGCTTGTGAAATATTGTGGTCGGTTTTCAGATTCAACAATCTAACAGCAAGTGATAGTTCCGAATGACTTTCACACCCAGGCCATAAGGGTTGGCTCGATGCGTTTAGTAAGTCATAAAAATCTCTTGCTTCTGGATTTGGTGCCTCTTCATTCTGCTCAAATCTAATATTGCCATACTCAGTTGCAGCTGCGTCATAAACAGACTGTTCATATTGCGAAGCAAATGTTGGTTCAGGATCCACAGAATGAAGACCTTCATTTGGGACGCTTGTCGAAGGCGCTCCTTCGCCTAAATCATCCCATTCCCAATAATTAGGTTTGAAACCCTTTCTATATAAGTGAATTTTGACAGTCTCTATCGTCTGCAACTTTGTGCTAGCACATTTCAAACAAGGACACCTAATTGCTCCCTCCCGCTGAAATTGTAAAGATTGATAGTCAACGCCATCTATAAATTCTTGTGTCAAGCTTCTACGACCAGGATTATTTCTTTTGTACATCCATCGACGATCGTTCAAGTATGACATAATGACTGCATTATTTGCAAATCATAAAAAATTTCAGTCATACAAAATTGTATAAGGAAAGAAGAATGAATATGAAACAAGCACAATCTAAGCATATAAGGTTAGACTGCAACCCGCACATCCTATCTTTCCTAATTGTATTAGGCTCGTGGGCCTCATGTAACCAGGGACAAAAAAAGACTTATTCAAGATGACTAAATCAGCAGAATCATTATACCGATGTTAAAAGATGAAACAAGTACTTTTTTGTGACACAAGCAACGAAATCTGGTTCAAATGAATTCTCGGACCAACACTTGAGTCGGCCTTTGAGAAGTAAAACCATGGACCAAAAGAACCAAAAAGAAGAAAAAAAAGCCTCTATATTAGGCTTTAAGCAAAACCTTGACAATTTCATTCAATCATCAATATCACAGAGTTACAAAGTTCATCACATATGATCAACAAATACTAATGGGTCATTTACAGTTATATAAGAAAATTGATCCTATAAATCAACCAACGCCCTAGATTCCACATACTTTTAGAGCACACAGACAGAATGAATGATATGCAAGGCTTATAGATGCAGCTTATCTCTAGCAGCCAGCACTTCATTTACATTCCATATAAAATGAGAAAAGAATTGCGATCATAACCTGATTATCTCAAACTCTATGCCAGCTAAATAAATACTATTTTTCAGCAATAAGTATATCTAATTTAACAAAGGAAAAGCAATCCTGAGCTTCTGCTATTTATCAAAAACCTTGATCTAAGGCTTTGCCTATGAAGGTGGAGATGGAAAATCCAAGTGCAGTCTATAGATCCATCAAGTTTCCCTTATTTTAGCTGGCAGAAGCCAGATGCATGTAAACTTTGAGTTGAACAAAGATATGGTTGACAACAATCTCAAGTCCAAAGATGATTTGATGCCAAAATCAAAGTGATGCTTCTTGGTGATGATGCTTCTTGGTGATGATGCCAAAATCGGTGATGAAAAACTTGCTTGTTTAATAAATTGCGAATCTGGCCGCCGCCGCGCTAGGGCGGCCGGATCTAGCCGCCGCACGCGGAGGCGGCCGGATCTGGCCGCCGCCGCGCTAGGGCGGCCGGATCTAGCCGCCGCACGCGGAGGCGGCCGGATCTGGCCGCCGCGCGCGGAGGGCGGCCGGATCTGGCCGCCGCGCGCGACTGGCGGCCGGATCTGGCCGCCACGCGCGAATGGCGGCCGGATCTGGCCGCCGCGCAAGAATGGCGGCCGGATCTGGCTGACGGTGCGAATGGCGGCCGGATCTGGCCGCCGCGCGCGAATGGCGGCCGGAACTGGCCGCCGCACGGAGATGGTCGAAGGAGAGAAAAATTATATATCAAAGGAGGCGGGGATCGGACCTACCTGCGTCGGAGATGGTCGGCGGCGGAAGCTTCGGGCGGGAGGTGGTCGACGGCCGGACGAACGGCGGACGAAACGGGCGGCGGCGGATGAACGTTCAAAACTTTGACAGTAAGAGTGCGGTCGGGGTTTTTATATAACCACTTTTCGACGGTCGAAACCGCCGCAACATAGGTAAATATAATATTATGTTAATTCGCATTTCGACGGCTCCAATCCGCTGGAAAAACCGTCGATAGTTTCGACGGTATTCAAACCATCGAAATATCGACGGTTTTAGCCGTCGATAATTTTGACGGTTCTTTAAACCGTCGAAATATCGACGGTTTTAGCCGTCGATTCCCTTAATGATAATTTTTAAAAAACATTGACAGATACGTAGGTTGTGTAAATTATAAATTTCCATTTTCGACGGTTGAGGCCGTCGAAAAAAAGTAAGGTGGAATATTTTATTTAAATACTATCGACGGTTATGACCGCCTAAATATCAGCGGTTGCTTTGAACGTCACAAATTTCGACGGTCAAAACCGTCGATAAGTTCAATAATTATGCGCAACCAGTCTTGAAATTTTTCGACGGTTCAGACCGCCGAAAGTTTCGACGATTAGATAAACCGCCAAAAATATCGACGGTCATAACCGTCGAAGTATAAATATTTTCGACGGAATCTTCCGACGAATTTATCACCGTCGAAATTTTAGACGGGTTTTAGACGGGTTAAACCGTCTAAAATTATCTGACGAAAATATCGACGGTTTGGAAGATCCGTCGGAAAAACCGTCGATATTTAAGACGGATTTCGGGCCGTCGAAAATGGACCGTCGAAAATACGACTTTTTCTTGTAGTGTATTTCAAAAAGAAAGACATTTACACGCTGATAAACTTGATCAAACATGAGTTTAGGACTCTGGATCGATACTTATACATATAGTAAATAATAGGGAACATAAAATAACATATGAGCATGGATTATAGAAAGACACATAAGAGATCGTAATAGTAGATCATGCCATAACTCATTATAATATGTCTTAATCATGATAAATATTGTTAGTAGTGAAACCCTAAACACATAAAGTTAGTATATGCATTTATCACCTAAATAATTATTTGAGGATGACACATAGGGCCACTAAAGCAAAGCATATAAACTAAGAGAAAACTATAAATCAACACCTTAATGAAAAAAAAATGCACTACGGTAAACAAAACAAAACAAAGACCTAATTAGCATGCAAGCTCAAGTTGACACCTAATTGCATTTTCCCCGAAAGTTTATAATCGTGAAACTGAGTTCATGATAGTGAATATTGATACTACTGTGAACCTTTCTTCATAGGTTATGAGTTAATAATCGTGAAACTGAGTTCATGATAGTGAATATTGATACTACTGTGAACCTTTCTTCATAGGTTATGAGTTAATTAATAGTCAAATGCACGTTAGACATTATTACTTAGCTTGTAATTTCATCCAATGTTTTAAACCATGAACATCACCGAGTATTAACCAACTCTCATTGATCAAAGTAAAAAATTGAGCAAGAGACATTGAACAATCGTTAAACATTTATTGATCAATTTATATTATCATTGGATATTTGACACTATCACATCACAAGATCAATCCCATTGACTTATTAATTCGGAGTACCTTCTAGTCTCATGTAATTCATCAATGATATAATAACTCCAAAGATAATTTTAGGTTAATAAGATAAAAAAAACACAAAGACAACATATTAAACTAAATGTAGTTCATTGTTATCGTTCACCGGTAATGATTATCACATGAAATGAGCAGTTTACCCTCCTCTTAGAAACTATACTTGTTGTGATGTGATCCATTATTGATCATTGATAAGAGGACGTATTGTTCGCACAATGTACCCCTAAACTAAAGTGGAGAGCACTTCTAATAATAGTAATAGAAATGTAAAAGGTTGAAAAACAATTTCATTAATCAAAATAAATAATTCAAAGTAATATTCATTTAAGCACAACAATCAATAATTGATTATTTGTATTCACAATGAATATAACATTGGTAACAAATTAGTGAATCCTTTCTCAAACATGTTTCATTATCAATAAAATAATAAGAAAACTCATTTCATAGTAAGGTCCTCTCTTTAAATGATTTGTTAATTTTTTTCATGTTTTTTATGTTCTAATATGAATGCACATTCTTTTGTTATTATTCTTACAAGTTAAAATGCAAAGCTTATGAAATAATTGTGATCCCAATATCTAATTCATGCAAGTACAATGTCGGTGGACTCAATAGTGTATGGCTACCGGAGCATGTCCTCAAGGAGATTATGAAATTCTAGGGCAAATTTCGCTAATGTCCTTCAACTTTACCCTTGTTCTCAATTCTATACTCCAACTATATATTATAACCACGATACCCTCCAACTATGAACTTATTTCACCAAATACCTCTTTTCCCAGGTATATGCACTTTATAGGTCATTTTGCTTATGTGACAAGCGATTGAAAAACTAAATATAAAATATTATTATGATAATTTATAAAAAAATTAAAAAGGGTGCCTCCCCCTCTACCTTCGGCGGCCTCGCCAATGGCCGGAGGGAGGGGGGAGACACCCCTGCTCATTGTGGGTGTCACCCCCCTTTTCGCGCTCATCGCCAGTGAGGCGGAAAGGGGCCGCGATGCCCCCTTTGCACGTCATCGATGATGTGCGGCGATGGGGTGTCACCCCGTTCCCTCCTTTCATGTCATTGGCGACGAGCGTGAAAAGGAGGGGTGATGTCTCGTTGGTGTATTGCCAATGACGCGCAGTGGGAGGCATCATCCCCCTTTTCGCCTCGGCTGCACATCGTTGAAAATGTACAGCACGGGGCATTGCCCCCTTTTTCGCCTTGCCAATGAGGAGCGCGACACCCCACATTGCCGACGAGCAGGGGGTGTCTCCCCCCTTCCTCCGATCACCGGAGGTAGAGGGGGAGGCAGTCTTTTTTATTTTTTTCTTAATTATTATAATATTATATTAATATATTAATATTTTGTATTTATTTTATTTTTCAATTGCTTTTCACATAAACAAAATGACCGATAAACCATCTATATTCTATCAAAAGGAAATTTGTTATAAATTAAAGTTGAATGAGAAAATTGAAAATGAGAATAAAGTTAAAGGACATTTAATGAAATTTACACCAAAATTTTATTGCTCCGTCAATTGCATCGTGTTCCCAAACATTGAAGTCGAGAGCTCTAGCCTTAGGTACCTACCAACAATGCAGGAGAAGAGAGCAACCGATCCCCTCGATTTGCACGCATCCCGCTTAGCTCCCTCCATCGCACGAGGGCACCCCCTCCTCTTGCCAGGAGAAGGGTTATTTTTAATTTTATATTATTTATTATTATATTATTATATTTTTAAATCTTAAGAGAGAAAATAGTTCGCGTAATAGCATTTTAATTTTTACAGGAGAAAATCTTAAGTAATAGAAAAATTAATATAATCATATGGTATGATAAAATTTTAAAACATCATATGTTCATAATTCAAAATTAAATGATGATTATAATTGGGAGGAGATTTATTTAAATAACTTTTTTTGGACAGATGAATCAGTTGGAATTTTCAAACTCGGTGCCTTTAAGGGAAAAACATGCGGCACCCAGATGGTGGCTGCATTTGACACGTGTGGTTGGACACGTGTTCCCCACATAAAATATTCCAGCCGTTTGTCGAGCCACGCATCATGTGATCTCACGACCGGACGGCTCAGATAGGACAAAACCAGCAGGCCTCAAGTGGAGTCGTGGACCGTCATGAAACGGACCCCGCAAATTTGGGTCCATTACGCAACTCGTGTTACAACTCACGGGCCCGTAAATGGTTCAAAATTCTCTATTAATAAAAAAATTTGTATTACATTATTATTATTTTTTTATTGGCATAAAGTCTTAACTTATTGTTGTTCATCCAAACCAATTTAACTCGAATCAAACCTTATAATATTTTATCAATCTTACTGGAATAGTCATGACTCAAAATTAAACTTGTGAACAATATGCATACACAAAAATATAATAGGCTCCTCGTTATGTTTCTCTTCACACTTCCTAAGATTTGACTTCGGCTCCTTTTTTTTATATAATTTTCTTCTGTCTCTTACCACTAAAATGAAATTTTTATCTGCTCTTTTTGTTAAATGATTGACTTCGATTATCGCGGACATTAAAAAGAATATCTGGCGGTAAAGTTTTTTTTTTTGTAATCATCATCGGTATCTAAGAAGCGGCGCCGACGATTCAACTCGCGCGACGTTAGTAAAGGTCGGAAGTCGGCCCATCATTGAGCCTAACTAATTCGATAAGGTCACACCAAGTCGTGTATCTGGTCCTAAAAAGTGAGACTCCCAATAAAAATTTTTTGTGTAGAACTTGATACATTGTTTAAGTGAAGATGAGTCACTTACCACTCCACCTCAACCCTTATTGGTATCCGATACTAAAGACTTTAATTCTATATACATACATATTACACAAGACTAGATCCTTATTCCTTAATTAATCACAATTATTAATGTTTCTTAATACACTTTTATACTACGTTTACTTAAATATTTATCTTTTCAGAAGTGCTAATTATCTATTATTAATGTAGAAAGCCAAAATATTGAACGCTCGTCCTTCCAAAAACAATCAGAATTACCATTGAGCAACCAGCCAATGGTACAAAAAAACATCATTGTGAGTTCCAACAAGGAACATGAAGTTGGACAACGAAGATGGATTTGTCTTAAATGAAAACGCCAACATGACTCCGCATTGTAGGCGTCAGAGAGGCTTCTTCGAGAGAAAAATATGGGTTGACTTGATGTATGGCAAATCCAAGTTAAGTGCATGTGCCTCTTGCACTGAGTGATTTAAAGAACATTGAGAATATATATAGTGGAAGATAAACCTTCACTTAAAAAGTCTCATACTCCAGCATGGATGCATTTAAATATGACACATGTCTATCAATGAAGCTGATCAAAACATATTGAAGTACCACTCGATTCATTTGTTAGATTTTCTTATATTTTTATCAACAGAAAAATATTAGTTCTTCTTTATAGTGGAAACTTGCTATGTCATAGTACATATAAAAATATACTGCCTACATTCCCCACTCGCCTAATCATTTGGTCCAGTAACAGAATGATAAAACTATATATGTATGCAGGTTACTATTCATTTCAGAACATGATAATTAATTCTCCCTTCCCAGTAACTAAAAAAAAGAAACAAACCACTATAATTATATGTAGTTGCCAACATCTAAGACGTCAGGAACAGGAAATTTGAACATGTTGCTGCAGTAGCTGCTGTCCTTGTCATCTTCAGCACTGGTGCCGTTCCAGCACGTTAACGTCGAGTTCAGAGTTGTGGGACTCGATGAAGGTGTTGCCATAAAAGAGTTCATGTCGTAAACATTATCGTATTTCGCATGTCCACTGAGGTTGCAGGGTTGATCAGGGATCAAATGGGCAAGGCCGGCAGTATGAGGCATGAAAGCTGAGGTCATGTCCTGCCACAGACTAGTCTCAGCATCCTGCTGCAGCTGATCCATGTCAGCTTGCGTGAACTTCGCCTGCCCCAGCAACTGAGAGTTGGAAATGCTGCTGCAAGGAGAAACTTCCTGCGCACCACCTTTGAAGAGTGCAAACTGATCTTGGCCCTGGACTTGGAGATGGCTACTTGGGAAGGTCTGAACTTCCGGCCCTTGAAGCTGACCTTGCTGTTCCACTTTGTTTGAGCTTTGGCACTGAGATGAAAACAGATTTGTGGCCATCCGCAGGAGCTCGCTGTTAACAAGAGGCTCAAGGCCTATTAACCTGGACATGTCGAGCTGCGCCGTAGGGCTGCTGTACAGGCCGCGGGAGGAGTTGATGAGGGAAGAGAGTTCGAGGAGGTCGAGGCGAGGGGCATGAGTCACAGGATCAATGCCCATGCTGAGTAGCCGCCTCCTGATGTGCGTGTTCCAGTAGTTCTTTATCTCGTTGTCTGTTCTTCCTGGCAAGCGAGCAGCAATTGCAGACCATCTGAAACAATTAATTGGAACAAGAAAGAAAAAAAAATCAATACTCCGTGAGCCAAGAACTGATGAAAGAGATTATATATACGAATAGACGTGCTTACTTGTTCCCCAAAATGCTGTGTAATTGGATAATTGTCTCCTCTTCTTCGAAGGAGAACCTTCCTCTCTTAATATCCGGCCTCAGATAGTTCGTCCACCGGAGCCGGCAACTCTTGCCACATCTGGCGAGGCCTATACAAAAGATGGAACAGTTTCAGAAAGCTACGGCTCCAATTTACTGATCGAATTATGTGAATTATTATCTCTTGAGGCGGCTTGAGCTTATGATAGTTAGCACTGAGCACGTACAAGGCACAAGTAAAGCTGCTGCGCGCAGAGAGAGAGAGAGAGAGAGAGAGAGAGAGAGAGAGAGAGAGAGAGAGAGAGAGAGAGAGAGAGAGAGTTACTGTACCAGCATTTTTGGGAAGGGTTCTCCAACTCCCATAGCCATGCTTCTGTATGTAGTCAATGAGCTTCTGGTCCTCTTCAGGCGTCCATGGACCCTTCTTCAAACCATTTTTATCACAGCAAGGTATTCTCCCCATGATTTGGTATCACAGCTCTTCTAAAATCACCAATTAAGCTGGACAAGAAAATATTTGAAGAAGGAACGAGAGAGCAATGATATTAATCAAGTAGGAAGTAGTGCAATATATATCATATAATTGTGTGCTCCAAGAGAAGGGGACCGAAAGCAAGTGATGTCGATTGAGCAGGCAAATTGGGGTGATGGTTTGAATAGGAGGAGAGAGCGGTACGTATGGTTTATAAAGGGATGGAGGACCAATTAATTGGGGAAAAGTCAGCAGGATTCGGTGCCGGCCTTTGTTTATCACAGTCGCAACGTGTCTCTCTCTCCATTCTCATCTCTCTCTCAGCTTTTAACTCTCGGGGGTTAATGAATGCTATATAATAACGATAATAATGCAAAGATATGAACAGTTTACTTTTTTTTATTGTATTTCTTATTAGGAATAGGCACATATTTATATGTTTTCAATATATAAATGGTTGTTTAATTTGTTCGTCTGAAATATTGCACACATAGCTGGCGTTGACCAGGTGGTGGCACGTAGCACGGTGATGCATGCAATGGACATATATGGGAAAGTCCGACTCCTCTCCATCCACATTAACGGCGGCCTCTTTTTTTCTCACGTTCACGCCCTTCTCGCTGCATGGCTCCATCACTCTTTGCTGCATATATCATGTAGGTGTGACATTTGCGATGATGCTGGCCTTATATAGTTATTATTTACATTATTCACACACATGGTAATCATATGTACATCATAATTCAAGAATAATTTGCTCTTGAGAAATTTAATTAAAGTTTTATATATTTAAACGTGTGAAAAAAAAAAGTTCATTGGAACCGACGCGAAGATGGACGTGCTGTCACTTAATTCGCCGTCACGAGCATTAGTTTTGTCTCGAGGCAACATCAAATTTCTATAACTAAAACTTATTTTTTTAAGTATCCGTCTATTTCGAGAGACTTTCGATATTCGAAATTATTAACGTTCGATTAATATGAAATTGAGAAGATAAAATTAAGAATAATGACTTATTCTTCGATCAATTATATGATGATTTCATATTCGAACTTGAAATTATTAACTCAGCTCTATAGAGCTAATCTTGATAACGTAGAACTTATTTTATACCACAAAAATAGTGATTAAATTTATCTAATTGTAAAATCATCCGTATTCAAATCACTAAAACTCATGGTCGTCGAGATTAATGGAACATATATGTTACTCTGGACGGAGACAAAAACAAATTAATTGAAAATAAAGTATTTTATAAGAAAGATGAGAGTTGCCCGTCATCCAATTTCAATCATTCAGCATTTTCTGGGGTCACAAAAATTCAATCATCCAATTGATGACTTGATTGATTGATGGATGGATCAAGGTTTTCATAAGGAAAAGACGATAAATTAAGGGTCAAGCATTGATCCGGTCTTGCACGCATTTAGTTGTTTTCCATTTGGCTTCCGGATGCCGAAAATGCATAATTGAACCGAATTATATAATATGACTAGATGGAGACGATGGAGCTTAAACTTTAAACTTTAAAGTTTTGGGATATATTTATTATTCTGCGTTATAGAAATAAATTCACATTCATAATAATATACTATCCTTAATTTCGAGAGATGCACCTATTATTTTATATTTTTTTTCGTTCACTTACACTTCTATCGAATAATCGTATAGTATCCAAAAATCGTTGAACTGAATATAATAACATATATATATATATGATCATAAACAAGATTAAAAGTTTTTATAATTGATCATCTAACCCTTGCTTACAAATAGATCATGAACAACTTTTCAAGTAATTTAAACTGCACCATCCGCTTGGAAATGAATATTGATAGAGAATTAATGCTCGTCCTCTTCCTTCCTAAAAGTAGTAACAGTGAGTTCATTAGACTACTAATTAAACTTATTAAATCATTATGATATATTGTAACTACTTCGATATGGCAACTTTGAGAGCACAAGAACAAGAGTGACCTTCTCAAAGTGCCAAATTTTCCAAGATGATGTCGTCGACGTCAATTAACTTGTGGCAACGTGTCACCTTATGATCCTTATTATCTCGTGACGCTCGGCACCTTTTGTCGACCTTTTTAACAACATGGCTCCCAAATTCCTTGGGGGTCATTATCGTTTTTAAATTCAATTATAAGGTTTACTGTTTATATAATATATATATAGCAAGTAATTAACATATAGTTTTAATTTAATATATATCATAGAATAAAAAATGGCAGGAAACCTATTGAAAAGTATTTTTCTTTTCCCATAAACATATTATTTTTCAGGGAAAAAAATATACCTTAATTCTACTACAACTTATAGTCTTATAATGATTTGACATCTTGCGTGTTCCTTAAGCACAAACTGAGATACGCTAAGCCTAATTTTCTTAACGGATCAATTGAAGAATGAACTTGCTTTAATTTCTTTCTTTTTCCCCAAAATTCCTATCGCCACCTCGTTTAGCTTCTCAGGATTGGCAAGTGAAAATATAAATGAAGTGCATTTGCTATAATATATTAATATATCCGAATCATTTTAGGACTGTTGAGTTGGTGGTCTAAATGTTAGTTTTTAGGGAGTTTCCAAATCAGTACTAGCTTAAATATGTGACAACTAATAGTGAAGACTTTTGTACAGTTAATTATGATGTAATACAGGAGCCGAATATACTTTGATGTGATTAGTTTGAAAGTGATGCATCATCCATGACATTATCTCCCAATTGCAGCAAGCTATCTGATATAAGAAAAATAAAGCATATATAAAAAAAGACAATTAACAGGAAACCTACTGCATGATTTGGTTTTATTTTAAACCCCTAAAGGGTTCATATTTCAAGACCTTGCTTCTCAGAAGAAACAATCAATTCAGATAACTATGTGCTCGAGAAAGTAGAATTGACATCTGTAGCTGAATTAGATAATGAAGAAAGGACATATGATATTTAATCATATACCATTCAACAAATTGAAGACTAATAAAGATTGAACATTTTTAAAGTCAAGAATAAAATTTAGAAAGGATATATACACACAAGTAGCTTTGTATTTACTAATTACCATTAAGTATGCTCAAATCAATTTTCCATATATTCTCATTAATCGAGCGAAGTGGTTATTTAACAATCTGTAATACAAATAATAACAATAATGAGTGCTTGGGAGAATCCAGGAGAAGTACTTAGTGGCTCAATTAATGGTAGTGTATATCTCTTTTTACATACACTCACGGATGCATAAGTGCATGTAGTGGCTATCATCTTTTACATATTAAACGTGTGATAATGATATATTAACTAAACAATATGTCTTAATCCTCTGTTAATAACTAATACGTATACAATCAACAGATAAGACGAAGTGCTTATATGCTCCGTGCTCGGTCATGATGACATATAATAATATATGCCATATATAGCAAATCGGTATTCTATAACAGTACTGCAACCCTGGCTGAATAATTATACTATGATGTCATGAAGGTTTGGTGTATGCAGATTAAGGCCAAAACAAGATCTAATAGGGTGATGCACCATAATCTTCCTGCAGATTGTCCCCATGTCTGTCTCCATGGGCACAAACTACAAACCATTTCTTTAATGACACCCCAATTCCATTTCAGTTGATCACCATTTTAAAATTGATCAGGTGAACTCATTAATTTAGTTCCACTCCATAATTTGGCAACTTTGGTGAGTGCATGTGGCAGCACTTGCAGCGTTCCAGTGCCGTATTTGCCTTTCTCAAAGTTCTACGTCTTCAAAGTTGGACTGCAATACAAAAATATGTGGAGTGGTTAACAACGCAATCTCTGTAGATAGGATGAGTTGTCCCTCCTGTAGGTTTAATTAGTTTATTGGATTAGCTTACATAATTATATTTGGAACTATCCAATGCCTTGCATTCTTCAGTTCTCGTTGGAGATTTTTAAAAAAATCCTCTTGGAGTTCATTAAATATACGACTGCTCAGGAGGATTACAAAATTTGTTTTATAGCTAATTAAATCATATCTTAGTTATCATTTGGATCATATATGCATGATAAGTCAGTGCGTGAGAGGATATGTGATCTCGATCCTGTAAGAATCAACCAATTAAACGGATGTAAAATGGACTAATGAGAAATAAAAATACTCTATTCTTTTTTTGTTGTTTGAGTGTGTGTATCATTTGAGAGAATGCATAAAAGGGGATCTTTTTTCTTTTTTGAAGAGAAAATATCTTTCCTCTTCTTTAAAGTAGTTTAGGCCAATCGAAGCTTCAAATTATTTTTTGTTGTTGTTGTGCAATTTAATTCTTTTTACAACCAAACGAAGGAAAAGTTAAGTATTCAAATTTATTATTTATTTTTCTAAGTCAAACACACAGTATCGAATTTAAAGAAATTTAGGTAATTAATTACTCCAGGCCAATTGTTCTGAGAAACTTCAAAGCAACAATCCTTGAATTATATACATACATACATACATATGAATATTCCGCTCACCTCCTTGAACTATGAACTTTTTCTGCGCTATTCAGGTCTTTCGAATATTCCGTTAACCCCTCTTGAACTATAAATATTCTCGTTAATTCTCATTTTTTTAATTTATAAAATGACTCAATTATCATTTCCTCATATCATCTAATATTTAATAATATAAAATAATATTAAAAAATAAAAATATCCATGGGGAGTTTTTTCGGCCGGCGCGGCACAGGGGGGTGGGTCGTTGGTGGGAGGGGACCCAAGGGATACTTTTTATTTTTTAATATATTATTTTATATTATTAAATATTATATTATATGATAAAAGGGTAATTTAGTCATTTTATAAATTTAAAAAAATGAGAATTAACGAGAAAATTAACAAAAGTTGACTGATAGAATTAAGTGAAAAAATGGTATAGTTCAAGGGGATTAACGAAATATTCGAAAGACGTGAGTAGACGCAGAAAAAATTTATAGTTTAGGAGTCGGCCAAAAAAAAAACTTTGGAAGATTAATTTATTTGGGAATTTCTACGTCTACGCTTATTTTCAACGTATCATAATATTACTTTGACCGTTATATATACTGCTCACAATCTAATTTAATTCGAGATTAACAAAAAAAAGCTTAAACCTCTTTCAATAATGCTGACCTTTGAAATTTAATTATACGATCACGTTCGAGGTTGGTGGACCGTTGGTATAATGTGATAGTTAAGATAAGAACATTACCTTCTGATATGAATCATTGCAAATGCAGCTGGATCACAACCAAAATAATTTGGTACGCTTGATTGATACAAATTACAAGTGTCCAGGACCACGTGTAAAACATGTCAATAGAATTGGTAATCCCAAGAGTATGGATTTTCACGGTCGAGTTCCATCGATCAAAATATGATCGAGTTGGATCAACCACAATATAAATATACTATATGTAATTTAAATTTTACATAATTAAAATACATATAAATAGTTAATTATTTATTTTTTAATATTACAATTAAATATAACCTTAAAATAAATAAATAATAAATTAAATTTTTCGATCAAATTAGGTCAACTTGGATTTGAATTTCTCAATTTGACCATTTTGTCGTGGTCAAGTCATCGAATTCATCAGGTCGTTTCAACTCGGTGAACACTCGTATAGAAGAGAAGGTCCAAATGATGACACACAATCTTTTCTATTAATAGATGTAGGGGTGAAAGTGGTTTAGATTAGATGGATTTTCGATTCAAAAAAATCACCCACTACTTTTTGGTTAATTTTTTAAATTAAAAAATTATTTAGAAAAAACATCCTCTAATGGATTGGTTTCTTCTAGAGATTTTTTTAACCCTATTTTAATGAAATATTTTTTTCAAAAATATAATAAATTAAAATTAATATTAACATATTTAATTTTATAACTAAATATAGGATATTGTATTAGAATTATTAAATTAGAGTTTCATAATGTGATATACACATATTAAACTATATAAAAATATATTATATAAATAATAAAAATAATTAATTATATAAGAAAGTTATTAAAGAAAAATAGGCTCCACAACTCCCTATAATTTTTTTAATAGGACCTAATTTAAGCGGATCGATTTTGCTCTATTAAAAATCACTCTAAATTGCATTCAGTTCTCCAATTTTTAATTTTTTTTGTTCATTTTTTTTTGATCGGTTAAATTTTTCAGGTTGGTCGAATTTTTCTTACGTAAATGGGTCATATTAGTATTTAATTTGTACATAAAAATGTCATATTTAAATACCAAGAAGTAGTTAATTGGGTTGAAGTAAAATGACCTGTTAGAATCCAATCTTTTCATGTTTGGGACTTTTTAAGCTTAATTAAATAGTGTACTTTACTATGAATATATTATTTTATTTGTAATTGAAAATATGGCACACACTTCATGAAATCTCTATCTAATTCAGTTCACAACCTTATTATGGATAATTATGAGGGAATTATAATTTTAAAATTATCAACTAAGGGGGCCAACATAGGGAAAATAAAATGTGCAAAATTATATTTTGAATGAATACACATGACACATTGAACATGGACAGAAAAAGCAATTGCTACTTAAATTTCTTGTTAATTTTTTTTTTCATTTTCCCTATTTCCTAAAAAGACAATTCAGCTTGGAGCCTAGAAGGATCCTACAAAATGATGTACCACATGACTAGCTAATTTGCTTTGCTATGAACCTTTTTTCTTTTCAGTTATTGGTGGCCAAACATTCATACAGTACCTGATCCTGATGCATCTCTGACGTCCAATTTTGGTTTCATGCTTCAGCTTATAGATAACCAAACAAGGAGATAATGCATACTTGGGACAAAAAATTGAACTTTTTTTAACTTTTTTTACTATCCAAGTTTAATGTGGTTTTAAAAAAATATTTTTCTTATTACTACTTGAATGTAATCTGGTGCAAAAAATAAAATAAAATACTTAACTTGTACGTTGGACTTTAACGAGTGAAACTTCTAAATACTACAGAAGAAATCATTTTGGAAGTTTAGTTATTCGAAAAAAAAAGATATTTTCCACATGGACCAACTATAATTGAATTATAATAACGTCTTAGTTTATTTAGTAATTATATATTATTACAAAAAGTATCTATCAATATGGTTAGCATAAGTTTACAAGCATGGTTATCATTAACTTCATATTATTAATCTTATCACACATTGAGTTAGCATTACATAATTATTTCTATATAATATCATGTTATTTAAATGTTATATATTATTAAAAATAAAACAGAGTATTAGAAAACAATACATTATAAGTTTATCCAACTCCTTCATTAGAGTTATATATCCACATAATTCAGTAAATATTACAAATTAAACAGTTATGTTATTATTATTTAAATTTGTAATTTTATTCTAATCTGATTTCCGCCAAATACTACTTAAAACATACCAATTGATCTATCAAATACCATATATTGTCCCACATTTCTTCTCATTCATTTTTTTTTTAAAAAAAGCTACAAACAAACGCACCCAAAAGGACGTGTAAAGATAGAAGAAGATAAGAAAAAAGAAAGAAAGAAAGAAGACGATATGACCAGGCAGGTTCTTACAAGAATTGAGATTATATATATAAATATACACAATTCAGCATCACTTTGGTAGCAAAACCCCCACGTTTGGGTGATTTTATTGCAATAGGTTTCAGCCATCTCTACTCAGACGTAAACAAGAAACATGATGGATGGAGGCGTCGAGGCGGCCGTGACAACATGATGGGTAAATTACACTATTAGTTTCTCAACTTTGAGTCGATTTCAAATCGATCCTCCAACTTCAATTTATAACTAGAACGTCCCACATTTTTAATTTTTTTACACGATTAGTCACCTTAACCGGTGATAGTGGATTTTTCGATTGCCTTGCATACGTGACTGCCACGTGAGTCATTTCTCTTTTATCCACGTCATTTAACACTACTAAACTAGATAAATTACATGAATCGTTCATCAACTTTGAGTCAATTTCTAAATAGTCCCCCAACTTCAATTTGTAACTAGAACGTTCATATCCACGTGACTGATAATAGACAATCTTCTGATTATCTTGTTGACGTGGCGCGGAACAATAAAAAATATTATAATAAAAATAAAAAATGACAAAGGGCGCTGTCCCCCCCCCATTTGCTCCTCGTCGTGCGCGAGAAAGAAAAGAGGGGTCGACGCCCACCTCTGTCAGCTCACGCGCCGACGAGCCGATAGAGGGGGTGTCCCCCCCTCCTTTTTCGTCTTCGCGTTTCACGAGCTTGCTGGAGCCCTTTGTCATTTTTTTATTTTTTATTAATTTTGTAATTTTTTATTATAATATATTTTATTGTGTCATGTCAATAAATTAAAATTTTTTATTATATTTTATTACACCACGTCAGCAAGATAATCGAGAGACTGCCTATGCAATAAAATCAAAGCCGGTGGACGTCTTAGTTACAAATTGAAGTTAGAAATCGACTCAATGTTAGGGGACCGTTTAGAAATCGACTTAATGTTGGGGGACGATCCGTGTAATTTATTCGATTTAGTAATATTAAATGATGTGGATGATTTGAATGACGTGGATAAAAGAGAAATGACTCACGGCTATGTACGTAAGGAACCCCACTATCATCGGTCAAGAGAAATCAAGAAAATTAAAGATAGAAAATGTTCTAGTTACAAATTGAAGTTAGGAGACCAATTTAAAATCTACTTAAAATTAGAGACTAATCATTTACCCCGACATGCTCAAAGCATTGTAGCATATTTCATGCATGCACGCTCAAAGATAACAATTATAAACAGCAACTCTCTCTCTCTGTATATATATATTAGCTTGCAACCACGATTTGTGCAATTTCATAATTATGAGATAGCATCATTTTGATTTGATGCTAAAAAATAAAAATAATTTGAACCCATGGATTAAAATTATGTCAATTTAAAAATTTTGGAACTTGGGATTGCATTGTGCAATCATGCATTGTAGGACGTCGAATCTGATTGAGCGTTACGCGACGGTCCAGATGTATTCGCCCCAGCACTACCGGGGGGGCTCGCCAGGGGAGAGTTAAAGCGAGACCTAATCTCCTCTCCGCCGCGGAGAGGATTAGGAAACAATGAGTTATCATTGCGCTCGTCAATGGAGCTCTCCTCAACGACGTCCCTATAGTCCGAGCACGAGAGAAGATCCTCAGCCTCCTGAACCTTGAGCATGACATCAGATGCAATTAGGGGCAAACCGAACCACCGAAGGTCTCCAAGATGATCTCCAAATGTGGGTCGAATCCCGAGCTGCCCTCGCTGGCAATCCCTCTACGTCATCACCTTCTTCTTCCTTCTGATGCCTCTGTGACTTCGAGGAAGTAAATCTTCCCCTTGTGCAGCGTGGCATCAGGGGCAATACGGGACGCTAGTGATGTCAGGGGGCGGACACCATCAAAAGCTTGCAGCGAGGAGGTGGGCTTCTTGAGGGCGTGGACGATGCGGATGGCGTCAAGGGCGATGAGCATGGCTGCCACCCCGGTGATGCAAGAGATACAACACGGAGATGCAACACCTGATGGCGTGATCACGTCCGTTGATGCGTGCCCAAGTGGATCGGATGGTCCAAATCGAGTGGTCGTACAATGTTACCAATGTTTGTGATAACACACTAATATTCATACACACATATATCTACGGAGCACCCTTCTCCCTGTATCCATGCGGAGCATATCACAACCATTCGATTTCTTATCAACGATAGAGATGTTTTTATTGTTTACTTTTAACCTCTATAGACTGATGCGACCCTTCTTCGTCATCTCTCACTCTAACGATCATGGCTATCGAGACTAAAGCCCACGACTGTTGCGACTAAAAACGTTGTATGTAGCCCCGCAGTCCACCGAACTGCCATGTCTCAACACGGGCTGTGTGGCGACACCGGTGAACACTTCACCAAGTTCTTCAAATGCTAGCTTAGGCGAGCTAGACGACGACCTCCGGACTTTGCGTTGGGCGGCAGCACGAGGCGTCGTTGTGCAGTGAGATGGAGGAGAGGGTGTTCATCAACCACATGCTTGGCCATTACCAGTACTACTACCGAGCCAAGGGGATGCTGCAAGGACTTGTTCCATGTTCTCCCCCCTGGTGGACATCATCCATCAAGAACCTCTTCTTCTGCTCAGGGAGGTGACATCATACCACGGCCGTCCATCTCCTCGATTCCAAGTCTGGCATATAGCTAGAATCCTAACTCGAGATCCTTTTCGACGATCCTGCGTATGACCTCGCCGGCCTACCCACAAGCAGCCAGAGGACATGGATCACCTGTACCAGAGGATGATTCAGCTGGAAAAAGCACTATCACGCACAATTTTAGGACTATTGGGATTTTCATGGAGAGAGATGACAAACACTAAAAAACAAAGAGGTTAAAACCTAAAACTAAACAGTAGAACATAATCTTCGTTGATAAGAAATTGGACGGTTGTCTTGTGCTCCGCATGGATACGGAGGGAAGGGTGCTCTATAGGAGCATTAAACCCTATATATATATAGGTAGGGTAAACTGATTGTGCAAAGCGGATAAAGCTTGACAGCGTGTCACGCGTGAAGATGGCCGCTCATCTACAAATCTACGGCACTAGGTATTAGTGGCTATCTGAGCCGTCAAGATGAAATCTACTGGCTGATGTTTATCTCGCGAGAAGATGATGACACGACCTCTTTTCCTCCGACGATGGCATCGTTCTCCGTGCCCTGAGCTCAACTTTGGTTACCTCTCCGACTTCTCCTCCAACCCGTCCTGCGGCACCAATGTCACCCTCCCTTTCTCTTGATACCACTTGGAGACGCATCCCGCTGTTCCTCAAGGAGCTTGTCTTCGCCCTCAATCCTTCCCTTGATAACCGCCTCTCTGGTAGTGGTATCACAAGCCTCCAGCGCCTCTACCGCTTTGTCATCTCATACAGCTGCATCTCCGAAGAGATCCCTCTTTGAGATTGGCGCCCTCCGCCAAGTAGAACAACTCCTTATGTCGAGCAATCTGCTCTGAGGAGAGATCCCACGCCTCAGCACCCTGTATGTGAAGATCACCAATCAATACAACTGCCGCAACATCTCCTAACTCCACAACTCGTGCAACTTTTTGGGTTATTTTTCTTTCGACGGTGTCATGGAACCAGAAAAGACATGTTCTACTAGCTTTCTGAATTCTTTATTTGATTATTTATAATTTTATCATTTGCAATTCTTTAGTGGTGACGATGCTAGAAGACCATGGACATGGATGTTTGGAATTTCTTAAATGTGTGCCTTCCTACACTTGCCAGAGAGAGAGAGTAAAAGAGGAAGGGAGCATAAGCTCGTACTCTACAGGGAGATAGCAGAAGCAGCAGAGAGAGAGGGAGGGAGGGAGCAGAGGCTGCAGAGAGAGATGGAGGGAGGGAGGGAGAGATAGAGAGAGAGGGGGAGGGAGGAGGAGCATATGTTCATAGTGCGGAACTAAGGATGTTAAATGAGAACCTATTTCTCGCGAGAAAAAACATTCGTCCCTTTTTTACTACCCAGATGACACAAAACGAGCGTCGCCATTGATCCGCAGATGGATGGTCTTTATTGCGCGTGACATCGTACGAAGCACCCTCCACTTCGTATGCACATTTTACCCATATATATATATATATAATATATATATATATATATATATATATATATATATATATATCCATTTTAGTTCGCTGTCATGCTAACAAACTCAGTGCTAAGTGCTAACCCGTGCAAATGAGTTGTGCCAAATATGAAAGGGTGTCCTTAATGCCACTCCATAATTCTTAATGTCACTCCTCTCTTACCCATTCTATTCTTACTTTTTTAAACCATAAAATCAACTTATATTCTTTTAATAGTGAAAGTTGTAGAATCTCCTCTCTTTTTCCAACAAAATTTATTACTTTATAATAATTAGCATCAAAAGTATTTATTTTTTATAATATTATAAGATCAAAGATCCCTTTTCTATTTCTTCAAAAATAAAATTATGTTTTTAAATAATTAACATGAAATGTTTTAATATTATCATTTTTACTTTGTTTTACCATATTTGTTGTATCATTATGACTATATTTTATTCATCTTATTTAATATTTTTATATTTATTATGGCACTAAAATGTGATGCTATGTTGAATAAACTGAATAAAATAAATATTAAAATATTAAATAAGCTAAATAAAATATAGACACGGTTAACAATTATATATAAAGTAAAAATTATGATGTTAAAAATATTTTCACGTCAATTATTTATAATAATAATCTTATTTTTGAAGAAAGAGAAAAGGGATTTTTGATCTTCTAATATTATAAAAAGAATAAAGACTTTTAATGCTAATTATTATAAAATAATAAATTTTATATTGAAAAAAGAGAGAGGGAACTCTTGATCTTCCACTGTTATAAAAGATTTTATAGTTTCAAAAAGTAAGAGTAAAATTGATAAAAGTGGAGTGGCATTAAGAATTTTGGAGCGGCATTAAGGACATCCTAAAAGATTTTATAGTTTCAAAAAGTATGAGTAAAATGGATAAAAGTGAAGTGACATTAAGAATTTTGGAGTGGCATTAAGGGTACCCAATATGAAATACCAGCTTCCCAAGAATCTTAGCATGCAAGTAACCACCGAAAAAAAAAAAACTATTCTTAGCATGTGTCAATGATATCGTTTGGCATCCAATTAACAGTTCACGCACGGGCTCATACAAATAGCAGCATAAAACAGTAGCATAAACTATAAAGTATTGTCTAATACTATTTCAGAAAGTGTCTTGAAGTAATGATTGAATTATTAATATTTGGCTATAAATTCAAGCACGTTCAAATCAGTGCAGTATAATTGGCACTGTCTTCAACAAAATATTTCATTATTACCAAAATGATGAGTGATTAATCAGTCAAAAAATGTTATCCTGATCAATATTTTTAAGAAACGAGATTGCAGCAGTTGTTTTCTTTGTATCAAACAACAGAGGAATTTGAAGATATTAGCTCCAGAATCTGATTATGAACTTTACCATTCGTAACAAGCACACCACCTAATGGGTATATGATCCTCCGTTCTGCTTGATCAGCTGCAAGATTCAACTCGGTGCCATTCCAGTCAGTAACCTGATTGAATTAGTTAGTCAATTGAAGCATCAAATGTAGTATAAAAGAAATAAACCATATGAAGACTGAAAACTGAGAAAAAAGGCACAACAGAAACACCCAAATTAGCCAGAAATTTGCAACTCTACCCTTGGATAAGGAATTTCCAAGAAAATCAGTTGGCAAAACAAAAAAAGGATAGCAAGGATTCAGAAGAATAAAATGTCTGAGATTGTCGTGCAGAATTATAAAGTGATGCATAAAAAGCATAAAGGTAAAAGCGCTCTTAGTCCTAAAATTAAATATGTAAGGGTAAATATACAGAAAGGATAATTTTACAAGGGTACAGTGAGCAATCAAATAATTAAGATCATGCTAATTAACGTGACGTTATACCTTCCCTCCAGCTTCCTGTATGCAGATAATTCCAGCAGCATGATCCCATACCTGAAAGGATAATAGCAAGGTTACAATCATGTGAACACATAGCACAATCCCTTAAGATATTGTGAAATACCTTAATTACAGATTGCACCCTTGACCGCTGAATAAAAACAGATGCCCTTCCTGAAGCAACCATTAAGTACTTACATAAGCTGCAAAATAGAAAAGGGAACAATACACATTCATTATGCAAGAGACACATTTCAGGAATGAATGTAGAAGACAAACAGAAAGGTAAGGACAAAAATAAATTAATGTAATGGAGCTTGTCAATGGTGCAGCAAACATGCCCACCCAACCCTTCCTACCCCACCCCGCCAACGAATCATTAATGACACAGTGCCCATCAAGGAGTAAAAATACCTCGCCACAAGAAAATGTTGACAACATGATATCAGGAATGGACCTGGTCTCAATCAATATCAGATATTCGCTAATGGTAGTAATAACTGGATAAGATAATTGAGTTCACCTTCTTGCTTGGAGCACTATTTGCCGCCCCACTTCTCAGGGAGGACTGGGGATTTGCGATCTTTGCTGAGCCAACTGGGCTCTCTTAACAGGTGGTTTAGGCAGATCATGGGGCCGGAGGACGGTCTTTGGTACACCGTTTGATCTATCCTGGGAGTCAAGGTCCGTCCTGCCCTATGGGGACTCATCCTTTTGACGAGGAGTGGTGGCACTAGTCCCACGAGTACGCCCTCTCATGGTTCTTCTCTCAGCTCCAGGGAGGACTTTTCCTTTTGGCGGTATGATTGCTCCCCTAGGGACTCGCTTGCAGAGGCATTCCCTTGCTTGTGGGCCTTGGCGACGCACCCTGAGATCACGATAGTGGAGATTTGGGCCGGTGGCCTAGGCTCAGGCTCATGGTCTCTTCTTTTCATCCCACATATCTTAGATCAACGTTGCACGGAGCTTTTGGCACTTCATTAGCGGTTGGCCGCCCTTCGCCCAAACCACTCCAGATTAGATGGATGAGTATGACTATCGGAGTCCTTTTCGGTGCACAACCTCTACATCCACTTCCTTTCCGCCACCATATTGCCGGAGGATTTCGGGACACTGCAGACTCATTTGGCGATTGCAGATACCGCTGAAAGTTGAGATCTTTGCTTGGCTCATGTGACATGGCCGACTTCTCACCATGAAGTATAGGACGAGATGGGCGCCACAGAGACACATCCTGCGTGTTGTGCGTAGATGCAGAAGAGGACGCCACCCATCTATTCTTTGAGTGCCCGACATCCTAGGGCATCTGATACGAGCATTGCGAGCTTTTCGGTGTGGCAATCACTCCGAGGTTTGGTGCGTTAGAGATAAAGGTGGAAAGCCTCACTAGCGACTTTCTTGGCTGGTGTCTAGGCCATTTTGCTCCAACGCAACGGGGTTATTTATTGTGGAGAGAGATGTCAGCCTAAACGTATTGTACACCACATCTCCTTTATTATTTGGGAGTGAAGTTTTGGCTAGCCAAGATAATCTTCATCTTTTTGTTGCTCTCTCTTTTTGTTAACTCCGCCTATGTTTTATAGCCGGTCCCAACCCCGGATAAAAGAAGAGGGTTGTGTTAGGCCCGACAGCCAGTGTAAAACCCTGTCGAATCTCATGAACATGGATCAACGAATATGACGTCGTATGATCCATGTAGCCGACCCCACCTAGTGGGATAAGGCTTTGTTGTTGTTGTTGTTTGTTGCTCTCTCTCTCTCTAAGCTTATACTTGTATATTCATTCCACAGTTATATATATAGATAGATGACAACCATAACTCTGATGGTCATCCTTTTCTCCTAAAAAAAAATTGAATTCACTCAAGCTTGTAGCATGCTTGTTCAATAGCATGATAAGGTAACAGCAATGCCCATTGGGCCTGACATATCTGCTTTGCCATGGGAGAATTGCCCAAACTCTCTAATGCAAATGAAAATTGATTTATTCATTTACAGTTTTCATGCCACTATAGCAACATTTACAAAAAAACTCCAAGGGTTTTATGACTTAAATGAGACAAACAATTTTGTAGGACATTTTTTACAGTTAGAAAGCAACACAAATGCAAACTATGTGAATCTGGAATTCTGGATGGATAAGAGGACAATGCACATGAGTTTGAGGTGTGGAAACAACTTGTACAAAATCAAGGGCAACGCCACCTGCACATGTATCTAGTCTAGCATTCCCTACCTCTGCTAGAAAAGGAATACTTGACACATTCAGTTTGTTCACAGCCTTTGATGAAAACATACTCTTCTTATATGCATCTTCTGTTCAAATAAACCCAAGCGTATTAAATAATTCTGAAAACCCAAATCATTATTCCTTTAAAAACCTTTAAGTATACATGCCAAACACATAACAAACCAACCAGAATAACTAGCAATTTAACTGGAAAGACAAGGAACGGAGTAAAGAATACCTGCCACAGCATGTTGGCAATAGAAGTATAGTTCTTTCATCTCTGCCTTCAGAATTGTCAATTGTAGTGCTATAATGGGCAGATAATGGCATTAGTTCCCAAGTTTGACTATCAGGAATACAAAATCGTGCCTCATTAACCAAATAGGAGTTATCAACGAAGCATTGCTGCCAAGCGTCTTTTTTCCTTAGAAAACTCCTTATCCATGTCCCATAGCCTTCATGGGCAATCATAATGATTCCTGCACCATTAGCATTGTATCTATCATCATCATCTGCTTTCCAGTTGGGGCAACCCATTATGCCTAATACAGTTTCACCTTTGACCACAAGAGCCAAGCCTACCTGAAATCATAGAAATGCTAGGTACAGAAGAAAATGAAAAGAAAATTAGCAAATTTAACAACAATAAAAGAAAAATCGGAATAGTGTTCCACACCTGTGCAATAGTTTTATATTGTGCCCATTATGTCCAAAAGTTGCTTATAGTTTTCAAAGTGTGCCAACTACATGTATAAGGGTTCTCCATTTTCTATGTTATTTTATTTGAAAACTTTGGATAAATCTCATTTTAAATAGTTTCATACTAACAGTAGATGCCAATAATTCACAATTCTATTGATTTCATCAATAGGAGAACACATCATCGGAATCCCCTTGCTGGTTTTACATAAGAAATAAGAAGACTAAATTCACTACAAAATGGAGGGGACATAGAAGAAATGAATTATACCACATATAGGGAATCATTGCCCTTCAAGAAGCCCTTAGTGCCGTCAATTGGGTCTAGCACCTACATTGACAAATATCAATTTGATGAAAAATAATGAGAGCAACTACATCAAAGTGCACTTCTTTATTTGAATCAGTAAGGACCCAAAGAAAAACAAAATCTAATTACAACACGTAGTAAAAAATAAAAAAGATTGAGATGGCTTAATCAACTGAGTACTGAATGCAATTGCTTGACATACCCAATAGGTTGCAGGTCGAGCATCAAAAGAGAACGCATTCTTCCCTCCTCTATCAATAGCATCCAACACAAAGTTAGCAGTCAAGGGTTCATCACTATTGCTGGCCTTGTCAGCCACCGCATTCAAGATCGAGTCAACAAGGAAATTGCCGTCATAGGCATCCAGAGATTGCGAATTTCCAGAACTTTGCCGCAAGGATGTGGAATCCTCTTCTGCTACTAATGGAATGGACGGAAACAACTTCTTCAATTCTGTCATTATAATGCCCAATAAATATTGTTCATGGGTTCTGATTTTGCACTCATAATGTGCACAACCTAATGTTTTGAGAAACTAAACTGGCATTCTGACAAACAATACGAAGGCTTTGATGTTAATTACCCAAGCTGACTAGAGCTTGTACGCTGAAATCCGCAATGGTTACTGGCGTTTGATCATTTTTCTCAAGAATCCGACCATCGCCCGAAAGCAAGGTCTTCTTTACCTGCCAATCGCCGAAGAGAAGCAGAATTAGACAAAAAAAAAAGGGTTTTGCGCCTTGGGAAACATCTTTTGACGACATTTGCATGCTTGGGAGAAGGGGAAAAAATCATTTTTCCTTCAAAAGATTTGATTTCTTTAACGTTCAATCACTTCAAAGCTCCGAATTAAAAATAAACGAAGGAAACAAGGGGAACTCACATCGACGCAGAGGTAGCATGCGCGCTCGATGATGTCGACGGCGGCCTTGAGCTCCCGGCCGAACTTGACCTTCTCGAACGGGAAAGGGAGGTTCGACCTGAGCAGAAATAAGAACATCATTTGGGGATCTCACAACACGCAAGAATACTGAAAATTCCGTGAGCAGACCAAGTCTTTCGGATCCAGATGACGACCTGACGGTGAAGGCGAAGAGACGACGAGAAGGCGGTGGATTTGGAGGAGCAAAACGCTGGCGGGAGAAAGGGATTCGTAAGCACGGCTTGAGAAGAAGCGTCATGGATGGCGGGAGAACACGAATGGAGATTGAGCGATCCAACTTGGGTGGGTTCGGTGGATGCAGGAGGGAAGAGGGGAAGGTGACCAGGGTCCACACATGTTTCAGACGATTATTATTATTATTATTATTATTATTATTATTATTATTATTATTATTATTATTATTATTATTATTATTATTATTATTATTATTATTATTATAGTAATTTATACTTTATTATTATTTTTCTAATCTCAATCAAACAAAGCCAGACATAATCAACTTGAATTCGATTATTTAAGGATCATTTGGTGATCAGAATCATGATTCTTTCTAATTTTATATGAATAGTTGAATTAGCAAATTAATTTGGAATGTATTTGAATAGAGTGAAAAAATGATAAAATTGATGTGTTAAGAAAAAGTAGATGTGATAAATTAATTTTAATAAAAATAAGTATTATAAGTATAGCATATATATTTATTATAAATTAAAATTTTTTCATTAAAAAATGTAAAAATTATATTATTTAAATATAAAATAATATTTTTCATGAAATATTATTTTAATCATTTAAATTTTGTTCATAAAATAATAAATAATATTATATTAATCATTTAAAATTTTTATTTTATATTTAATAAATAAATTATTTTATATAAGAAATTTAAAAGAAGAAAATGATAAAAGAAAAGATATTAGTTTGTAAAGTAAATAGGATTATTTCTTTAAACCTATCCTAAATTATTATGATTTTTCGCATTTAATCATAATTTATGAACTCATCATAGCGCATCCCTAAATTATTGCGCGATATTCACTTTAATCCATTCGTCTAGTTCTGTTAACTTTTCTATTATTTTTAAAATTTTCAATTTATTAAATGACTAAACTACCATTCTCTCTTTTTTTAATATTTAAAAGCTTAAAATAATATATAATAAATATTAAAAATTATTTGAAAAAAGGAGGAGGATGCTTCCCCCTCCTCATTGGTGCTAGAGGGAGCGAAACAGGGGCATCACGCCAGCAAGATTGCAGAGGAGGGCGACTCCCTTCCCTTTTGCTTTGGGTCGCTGACAACGTGACGCGGAGCAAAAAAAAGGGGCGATGATCTCGTTGACGTCGACGAGATCGTAAAAGGGGGTAGTTTAGTCATTTAATAAATCAGAAAATAAAAAATGAGAAAGTTGACAGAACTAGACGGATGGACTAAAGTGAAAATCGCAGGATGATTTAGGAAGGCGCTACGATGAGTACGTAGATTAGAAGTAGATGTCAAAAATCGTGATAATTTAAGAGAAGTTTAAGAAAATACTTTTTAGAAGAGATTGGCTTGGATGTCTCTAAAAGAAAGCTTAATCCAAATAAAAAGAAAAAACGTCAAAGATGAAAAAAATAAAATGTTTTATTGACTCTAAAATCAGAGTCACATGACCATTTCAAAGAATTAATTATGACGGAACCAAGTCGCAATGAAGTATTTGATGAAATTGGATTTTTTTTAATAAGCCAATTCGAACTGACTCAATTCCTCTCTTCTATTTATCCGTAATAACTTTAAAAACTCACAAAATATTTTACTGAATAATCATTTTCACAAAAAAAATGGTAAAACAAAGACGTGTCACAACTTGAGTTGTTTGCATTATTTTATTTTATTTGTCTTTTAGTATTTTTAATCACATTGACATGCCTTAGAACAGATGGAAAAAAGGAACAATTAAACAGTATAGAGTAATACTATATGTGTGAAATGCTAGTGAATGATGTTCCAACGTACTATTTGTCAAGTCATAAAATGATTAGAGGGGAAAGTTACATAAGTAAATTTGATGTTAACAACTGAAATTTATTCCTAATGTATTCTTTATATATTTCATTAGTTTTTTTCTTATTATATTCAAACATCTATCGTCTTTTTTTTCTCATCTTTTTTTTTTCTGGACACTACTTAAATCTTATTATAATGTATTATTTCCATTATAATGTAGCAACATCTTTTTGTCGACACTTGTCAAGATTTGCTCCGAGGATCATCACCAGCCCCAGCCATGATTGTTTCCATCTGTCTATTTATTTCTTAACTAATTATTTAGTAACTTGATTTTCATTTGTTTATTTTGAAATGTTAAAGAATTCGATAACAAGGGTTTGGTGCAACAATACACCCGAGTGATTTCAAATTCAAATTTTATCACGAGAGTTATTATGTAACGCTCTCAAATCGATCGTAGACATCAATCTGAAAATACTACAAACGCTATGACATTGACTATATATTTGACCATGACTCAACAAAATAAAATATAGTAATAAAAAGAAAATGCGAAAGTCGAAGAGTTATTATAATATCTCGAAATAAAAGTACTACATGAGAGTTCCACGAGAACATTGATGTATGCATTTTATAACATTTAATTTAAATTCCATTTAAGTTTATTTTCATATTTTTTTCATGGCATGCATCAATTTTTGTTTTATTTATTGTAATTATTTTCTTGAGCTCTCCAACTACAGTGGTGTTCTATTTTTCGTAGGAAAAAATGGGAAAATTTGGTGGATGCATCTCAAAGGAAACATTGGTGTCAAAAGAGACGAAAACCACAGCTCTACGTCTGATCTCATTGATCATGACAAAGATATAACGCCCTATATATACCTTCACGGCCCGTAAGATGCATATCACAACTCTTACAGAAAGAATAGCAAACACACTATGAGTGATCAACGGTCGTAATAGTTTATTAACGCCTATTGAAGACACGAACTGTGATGGAGCAGAAGGATACTCATGCATAAGAAATTATCTTATGGACCATTATATTACTCAGTAAAACCAAAGCATATGACGGGCCGTCACACACCTCTCACGGATATACAAAATGGAAATCCCGACCAAAGGAGTATTTAACGGGTATCAGAATTCAACATCCTCCATTACCAGCCATAGCATTATGTTCACGACCCATATAGAGTAGGTTAAAACGTAACACACTTATGTTACGGGGCGCATTTGTACGTTCAAGACACACACCAAATGGTCGTAAGATTTTGATAGAGATTGTCACGGGCCATAATGAGCATGTAACGTCCTGTAACATCGGAGGACATAACGATCGTTGTGAATTACACTCGTAATGAAGCAGCCGAAGTTGAAACAAAGTCATTACGGGCCGTGAGCAAGTTGTAATGGCCGTAATAAGGAATAACCTTTGAGTCGTAAGGAGAATAACACGGTACATACATAAGCTAAAACTCATATTCGTCCGAGTTACGGGCCGTAACAAGTATACAGACACTCCGAATCAGAGTCAGATTTGGCCATGAACACCTCCTTACGAACCATTAAGAGCACTGATTTATGTTGTTCGCTGATTTCTTAAATGGATTTTGATCGGATCGAAATTCCAGGGCGGTGTTCAATCTTTTAGAATTTAAAGTGGATTATAAGGGTTCAAAATTAAAGATAAATTGGATGGTTTTCAAGTCAAGAATGAGTCTAAACTAAAATTATTGTTTGATAACTTTTGGACTCCCAATTTATCAAAATTTGTCGGGAACCTCTAAAGTTATAAATAGAAGACCTCAACATGAAAATTCGTGCTTGATACCTCGAGAGTCGTGCTTACTATAGAAGAAATAGATTCAAATTGAGGAAGATTGCTGGAGAAGGAGCAGCAATTCAGCGTCAGGGCTCCGAGATCATTCTAGAGATCATCTAAAGCAAGAATACATGTTCTCTCCTTATTGTTGGATGCTCTATTACTTTATCCTTTTTAGTTTGATCCTTTAGTTTGTGATAAAGATTTGTAACTTTTTCTGAAAAAATTGCATGAATCTGTTTAGCATTGAATATAGTTGTTAGTTCTTTTAGATTATGATTTTGGTTTTTCAATCTTATTTTATGAGAGCATCTTGCTGTGGATTTAGATTCCAGACCAGTTCTGGGATGATTAAATCCAGGGTATAATACTTTTCAGAAAATAAAATCTTAACTTGTGGTTAACTCAATCGTAACAGAAATTCTATAATTCAGTATAATACTTGATTATATGTGTCTAATAAATTATATCCAATGAGAATAATTATTAGTCTAAGATTTACAATCTCATGCATCTTAATTCTCTATTAGTTAAGGGACTTACTCAGCGTTAGAAATTTTTTAAGTTTCAGGACTTAAGATAGTTCGAGGGTGCATGATGCATGTCTTAGATTAATCTCACATGCATAAGTCATGGGAGAAATTCTGGGTATATATGGGAACATGTCCTTCACTAGGTGTGATGCGTTAGAAAACCGTGAGTCCAGGGAGGGGCGGACAGTATCACGCTGAGTATAGAGGTGAGCCGCTGCGCTACTCTGATACCAGGTGACGCGTTTTGAGAAAACCATGCGGGCTTAGACCCAAAGCGGACAATATCACACGCTAGTGGAGAATGTTACATATGGTATTGATCGGCGCATATATCATGATCCTAACCCGTCTTAAAGAACGAATTTGATTCTTCTTGTTAAAAAGTTCAATCCTCTTTGTTACATGCAAGTTGACCTTAATTTTAATCATTTAGAATCCTTAGGGCTCATCACCACTTTATTTTTAATTGCCAATCATTTATTTTATGCAACTTTTATATTCATGTTTTACAACATAAAACCCTTTTTTCTTCTCCTAGTAGGTCATTAGGACAAAATTGATTTAGATAGTTTTTCATGGGATCGACAACCCTACTCTACACTTTATTACTTGACATGATTAGTGCACTTGCTATCAATTTTGTTGTTACATATTTAATGCATCAAACATAAAAGGAAAATAAATAACAAGGCTCTTCGGTTCATGTGCATTATTGTCGCTTAAGCATCATCGCAACACACCAACTCATCATTATCACTGACATCAAAAGAAAATTCTCACATAAGCTTTATAACTCAGTGGGGAATCAATAATAATATACAATGAATAACTCCAATTAGAATAAATTGAATGCTAAGAAAATGTGCATGAGGGTCATTATAAACATGTAATGAGCAAAGGAATAGGTAAATAAACGATGAACCCATTTATGTAACCAAATGATACATGATGGATTTGAAGTCAATAACATATTCAATAATCATCATACAATGTTCATGATCTATGACATTGTTCAGTATCGATAATTTGATTCCGTGTCAATACTTCTTTGCTTAAAGATGCTTCATTATCTTGGTTAAAACGTTTATCAATCAAGTGACTTTGAGCAAGAGCGGACCCAACCCAAAAATCAGGGGGCCCGTATGTATAAGTATTATACTTATTTTATTTTTTTACAAATTTTTATATGAAATATATATAATATTATATTGGTGATAAAAAATTTGAAGGCCGCCCTCAAAACCCTTGGGTCCGCCCTTGACTTTGAGGTGTCATTAAATTACTCATCCTTTACTTAACATAAAATGAGTTCTTGTTCACTTATGGGGTGCGTCGAGCAAATAATACAGTCACGTGCCGATCAATAGTTGATCAAACCATGACGAAAGGGAACGACCCTTATCGATAATGCACTTAGCTTGAACTGACGACCCAATGGTTACCTTTCATCTTACCTTATTAGTCAACTTTGCCATCTTGTGTTTTAATGTTCCTTGTTAGTTATGGTAAAATGGATAATTGATAAGGGCAAATCAATCGATAATGACAAAGGTTCTTGTTTTAAATCAATACACAATCATATGTCTAGAGGAGGAAGAAATCATATCAGGACCTGGGCAAAGGTCAGGGAAAACCTAGATAGAATTCATAATCACAAAAGAGAGTGAAACAAAGGTTTGACGACTATGACCTGGACCGAGTATAAGGCAATCGAGCTGGATTCCATGAAAGCGAATCGAGCACTATGTCAGCCCGTCTCGAATTACATATGAACTTGGGTCGAGTTCGTAGTAATCCGCGCTGAGTTTATCCAACATTGAGATACTTATGCAGGAATAAAAGTTTTATTATGTAGCATGTATAAAACAAGGATGTGACACCCCATCATATAACAATGGGTCAAATCATAGCAACCAAAAGATGCAGACATGAATAATGGATTCTAAATTGTTACAAATTTTAGGTGGAGCCTGATTCTGGGCCTAACTAATTTGTTATTAGATATGGTAGGAAGAATATGAGATATTGTAACTTCCTTATAACCATAATCTGGGGAGATTGAGTGGTTATCATAACTATCTTATTTGTTAGATATGGAGTTATAGAGAATCAAGATAAGATATGCAGTTATCATGTGTTGTTATCCAAGGCACATATCTGGTAACGGTTATGCACTATATATAGTGGGAATCTGGGTAATGTTTGGAGTGTGATCATTGATATCTGAATAGAGTAAAACTTTGTGACGGCCGTGGACGTAGGAGACAATCTCCGAATCACATAAAATTTGTGTGTCTTTCTCTGTATGTGATTTCTTGTTATTCTTTCACCATCTGTTCTTTGATTCCTCCCAGACATCGGTATCAACAATAAGTTGATATCGAGAATATTTCGCAACAACTAGTATCAGAGCTCTTCGGTTAAGGAGTTTGTGGGCAGTGGGAGCGATGGCAACAGACGATGGGAAGGTGAAGATCGAGAAGTTCAATGGTAGAGACTTTGGCTTCTGGAAGATGCAGATCGAAGATTATCTGTATCAGAAGAAATTACATGGCCTCTCTCTAGGAAAAAGTCGGAGGCAATGAGCAACACGGACTGGACGCTCCTCGATCGACAGGCGCTTGGTGTTATCAGGCTGACGTTGGCGCGGAACGTAGCCTTTAACATCGTGAACGAGAAGACCACGGAGGGTTTGATGAATGCATTATCAAACATGTACGAGAAGTCGTCTGCATCAAATAAGGTGTATTTGATGAGAAGGTTATTCAACCTGAAGATGTCTGAGGGAGCTTCGGTCGTGGATCACATCAACGAATTTAACATTATCATCACACAGTTAAATTCGGTGAGTATCACTTTTGATGATGAAGTGAGGGCTTTGATCTTGTTGTCTTCTTTGCCAAAAAGTTGGGGTGCAACTGTGACGACGGTCAGCAGTTCTTCCGGTTCAACGAAGTTGAAGATCGATGATATTCGAGATCTGATTTTGAGCGAAGACGTTCGCAAGAGAGAATCAGGAGAAGCCTCAAGCTCGACGTTGAGTGCAGAGGGCAGGGGAAGAACGCAATAGCGAGGACAAAATCAAGGAAGATCAAATGCAAGGTGACGAAGTCAGTCGAGATCTGGTGAATTCGCATGCTAGAATTACGGGAAGAAATGTCACCTGAAAAAGAATTGCAGAGCACCTAAGAAGAAAACCAATTAGGAGTCGGAAAATGCTGCTACAAAAGAAGTCTCAGATGCATTGGTTCTGATTGTGTACAGTCCGACAGAATCCTAAATTCTGAAGCTTCGTACAATTCCACATCACAAAGGGAGTGTATGGACAATTACACTACCGGTAACTTTGGCAAGGTTTATCTGGCTGATGATAAAGTCTTGGACGTTGTGGGAAAAGGGAACGTGAAGGTTGTCACCGATAATGGGACAACTTGGAAGTTGAAGGATGTTCGACATATATCAGGATTGAAGAGAAATCTGATCTTGGTTGGACAGCTTGACTCAGAGGATTACACTATGGTATTTGTAAGTAACACTTGGAAGGTCACCAAAGGAGCCATGGTGATTGCACAGGGCAGCAAGCTGGATACTTTGTACATGTCGTCGAACACGAAGATTATTGCAGCAGCCGATTCGGATGATATGTCTGAAATCTGGCATTGTAGACTCGGACATATGAGTGAAAAGGGGATGAAGGTTCTGCACAAGATGGGTCGACTACTAGATCTAAAGTCAGTCGATGGTGGACTTTGTGAAGGCTGTGTGCTGGAAAAGCAGAGGAAAATCACCTTCAGCAAAATGTCAAGGATGTCGAAGAGTAGCAAGTTGGAGCTTGTGCACACGGATGTGGGGGGACATCTCTAGTTCCATTCATCGGCGGGTCACTGTATTATGTGATATTTATCGACGATTATTCCAGGAAGGTATATGTTTATTTTTTGAAAAATAAATCTAATGTGTTCTCTACTTTCAAGAAATGGAAGGCGCAGGTAGAGAATGAAACTGACGTCAAGATCAGGTGTTTGATGTCTAACAATGATCGTGAGTATGTGAACCATGAGTTCAAGGAGTTCTACGGGGAACATGGCATCAGGATGGAGATGACAGTTCTGAGGATGCCACAGCAGAACGGGGTTGCTGAACGAATGAATAGGACACTGAATGATCGTGTTAGGAGCATGATGATTCATGCAGGTCTACCGAAGTCATTTTGGGCAGATGCAGTTAACACAGCGGTATACCTGATCAACCGCGGGCCATCTGCACCATTGGAGAATAAATTATCAGAGGAAGTCCGGAGTGGTAAGGAGGTAGATCTTTCTCATCTGAGGATTTTCAGTTGCCTATCATATGTGCATATTGATTCTGCATGTAAAGATAAGTTAGATGCTAAGTTTCGGAGGTGTTTCTTTATTGGTTATGATTCTGATGAGTTTGAATATCGTTTCTGGAATAATGGAAACAGAAAAATTATCTGGGAAAGAAACGTGATGTTCCATGAAAAAATCATGTATAAAAATAAGTGTGTTGCAAAATTAGATAATGCAGGGGAAAAAGGCAAAGCTCAAGTGGAACTTGAGGGTATTTCAGATGAAGATGTGGTTGGGTCACAGAAGATTGTTCAACAAGAGCTTGAGATGATACAGGCTGGGTCGAGTACTCCACCCCCTGTCAGGAGATCTACTTGGGAGATAAGACCACTGATGAGGTACTCTCCTTCTCAGAATTTCATATTGCTAACTGATGTTGGTAAACCAAAGTGTTTCAGAAAATTCTTGACGGTTGATGATTCGGTCAAGTGGGAATTAGCAAGGAATAATGAAATGAATTCATTGTACAAGAATAAAACTTAGATGCTGACAAAATTTCCTAAAAGTGAAAAGGCATTGCACAAGAAGTAGTTGTATAAGACCAAGGAAGAGTTAGTTGGCGGTCATAGAAAATTGAGGTTTGGTGCAACTTCGGATTCCCTCCAAAGTTAGTTACAGGGAGGAGCCGTCCAGAGTTCGGGCACAGGCAGATGCAGCTCAATCTCAAGAGAATCAGTCTCCAAGTGGGAGATTATTGGAGTTAGTTAGGTAAAGCCTGATTCTGGGCCTAACTAATTTGTTATTAGATATGGTAGGAAGAATCTGAGAGATTGTAACTTCCTTGTAACCATAATTTCGAGAGATTGAGTGGTTATCATAACTACCTTATTTGTTAGATATGAAGTTATGAAGAATTAAGATAAGATATGCAGTTATCCTGATTTGTTACCCAAGACACATATCTGGTAGCGATTATGCACTATATATAGTGGAGATCTGGGTAATGTTTGGAGTATGATCATTGACATCTGAATAGAGTGAAATTCTATGACGGCCGTGGACGTAGAAGACAATCTCCGAACCACATAAAATCTGTGTGTCTTTCTCCGTGTATGATTTCTTGTTATTCTTCCACCATCTGTTCTTTGATTCCTCCCAAACATCGGTATCAACAGTAAGTTGATATCGAGGATATTTCGCAACACAAAATACAACCAAACATGAAGATAATCACAATCGGCAAGACAACAAAATAATTCATTTGTCAATAACATCTTTAGAATGTCTTAGGCATTATGGGCATGCAACATGAACATATAGCAATCTATATAGTCGGATCTATTCTGAAAAGGGTTGATTCGAGATGATTTTCTAGTGTCACCCACCTATTTTCATGTTTGCCTTCGTCAATCTGCTTCAGTCAAATGTACTGCTCTCATCCTCATCGCCCTTGCGCTCGCGGCTCTCTCCGTACTCAATCTCCGCCTGTAGGCCGATCCAAATCACAGGAGATCATGAGAAGAAGGTGTAACAACATGGTCAATGGAGTAAAAAAAAAAGACAATGATGAAAACTTAAGCCAACTTTCCCCTTTTCTCCAAGCTTTGTCCTTTTCTGTTTACACATTTCCCCTTCTATTCTTCTTCTTCGTCGTGTTCTGTTACAGCACCTTCTCTCTCCACTCATTCTCTCCCGCAAGCCTTTCTCTCTGTTTCTCTCCCCTGCACAGCCGAGCCCCACTGGCCGAGCTGGCTTCGCAGCTCCACGATGACACATGGCGCGACAATCTTGTCGCCGGATTTGCTGTGGGGGAAGCACCGGCCGACCTCCTCTGTTTCTATAAAAGAGGCACCGATGCCTCTCACTCTCCCCCTCTGCTTCTTCGTTCTTTTTTGAGCCAAACTGCTGTCCTCACTTCTCCTTCTCCTTCTCCGGTGTGCGGCCAACAGGCGGCGAGCAGACGACGTCGGAGGTCATCCCCGGCGCAGGCGAACAGTAGTGGCAGCGACACGGTGAGAGAAACACCCCTGTTTTCCTTTAGTGTAAGAATGATTTCTGATCACCTCTCTCTCTCACTCGACCGTCCTCTTTTCTCTCCGACGAATAACGGGCGTCGTCGGCAAACTCTCCGGCGAGAGCAAGGTAACGCTCGGAGAGGAACAACGACACTGTAAGGGCCCGACCTCTGCTCCATCTCTTTGTTTCCCTCTGTTCTCACCATTCGGACCTTGTCTCTTACTCATTTGCTTTTCTCCCCGACGAACGGACAGTAGGCAGCGAGCAGACAACGTCGGAGACCATCTCCGACGAAGGCAGACAACAGAAACGCGGTGAGAAAACGCCTCTCTCTCCTTGTCGTTCATGTGATTCTGGTCTTCTCATTCTCACTCGGTCATTCCCTCTTTTCCCGACGTGCGCGAACAGTGAACACGAAAGGACGCTGACGACCAACTCTGGCGACGTAGGAACGAGATATGACCAGCAAGGACGAACCATGACTCGTAGGCCTTAAGGTGTGTGGATTCGGGATCTATGTCATATGTCGTGATTCTTGACGGACATAGTGTGCCTGATTTGAACACCCTTGAACCGAACTCTCAAACATAAATGTATGATGCTTCTCGAATGATTACATGCTGATTTGTTGCCATGAACACAAGAAACTATGTTTACCTGAATGATAATTGCATATGACCGAACCGACGAAAGGATGTAAACGTATGAAGACGTAATTGAAGTGTAATGTTACTTGATGCATGCTTAGTGTAGATTTCTTTAGTGTATGCTTTAGATTTATGTTGTGATGCCAATGTGTTAGTTAGATGTAGTTATACTATGCCGGCGGTCGCCGAAAAAGAATGAAATGTTGAACTTAATTTACGACTCGATCGTACCCGGCCCGGGTTCCTCAGAACTCGGCCTAGGCTCGATCTGGTCGCACCGGGTTACTCCGAGCACGACTCAGGTCTGCCATGGACGCTGAGCTCGAGCTCGGAGCGAACCAGGTGCTCGGACCGGGTCACCCATGACTCGGCTCGGGTCTGCCGCAGAGAAGACGATCGGGAGAGTCGCCTCTCCCGACACAATCGTCTTCCCAACTCGGCTCGGGTGTAACCCAAACTCGGCCTGGGTTTCCTCTCAGTTTTCACCTCGACAAACAGAGCCCGACTTCGACCAACTCGGCCCAGGTTCAGAACCTGATTTCTATATTTACAATTTTTCGATTTTTGAACTAATGAGACACCCTTGAATCTATTTTCACGTTAATCCTATGAATATTGTCCCCTAATTTTATATGAAGACATGCCTTTAACCTGATTATGATTATCGATATCTCTTCACGAAATAGACTAAGTATGATTATGCTAATTATGCTAAGAATGATATTGATTTTCCTCGAACTTTTCGATTTATGATATGACTATGATTCTAAAGTAAACAATGACTTACATGAACATGATGATAAAATATTATGAACTATGACATGATGAATAAGAATGATGAAAAGCGGTGACCGCACTCCTTCGGTCGATCGAAATGTTCTCGATAGATGACCTGTGACTTTTGGGCATTCGTCGTGTGGATGGGAAGTCATGACTTTATAATCTTAAATATGATTTTCTAATTGAACTTTCATCCACTAGATTTTCTAAACAAATCAAGATCTGTCGAAAGATGAAGACCTACATTTGCCTTGATCGATAAATCGAAAGACATGCACAAGTACGATAAAGGATGACGTTCTTGCCTCGTAACATGCCTCTCATGGGTTACCATTTGCTCTATCTAGGCGGGAGTCTCTCCCACGGATGGTTCCTTTCGCCGGTGGCGAGGTCATCCTAACAATACAAGAAAATATGACTTTAAGTGACAAAAAATTGTGAGGGAAAAAATTCATCACAAAATATGATAAAATAATGATAGAATTGTGAGGTTTCAAACTTTTTGAAACTTGAATGCCAAATTTTTTATGGAAATATAGTCACAAAATGTCTGATATGTCACAATTTTGTCACAAAAAAATTTGTGGCTTAATAAATTATGACCAATCAATTTTATTACAAATCTGTCACAACTCATTATTAGCGATGGATTTTCACTATTTTGTGATAGAAATTTTCGTCACAGTAGCTCAATTTTCTTGTAGTGTAACCTGATGGGGTTCGCCATGGCACTGATCCCCCACGTGCATATGATGTCTAGATAGCTGTATCATCAGTCTTATGCAATGGTATTCCCCTAAAGATGAAGAGCTCTTAAAAAATGAATGAAAAGATGTAAAGTTATGAATGCATGAAAGATGAACGAAATGAAAAGAAAGCATGAAAGCAAGTAAGTAGTGAATTTATGAAAGTTAAGCATGGCAATTGAATATGGAAATGTGTTCTTTTCTTTATGACTATGATATCCATATATGGCATTGTTACTATGATCTCTATTCATGTCATGACTGATGAGTTCTATCCATGATGACTTGATTCTACTCTTTGTTGATTATCTATTCTTTTCATGTTATGTTTGGATAGAACTGATTTATGATTTATATGAACCCACACTTAACTTTATGCTAACAGTTGAGCTTGCTCCCCTGTGTGATCCCCACAGATGCATGATGATTAGACGTGAGGTAGTGCTGCATGTACGGAGGTCTCGCCGGGGTGGTGTGTTACTGCATATGGTCCTCATGGAGAGGAGTTGTAGTTATTTGTATTACCGTTGTATGTGTTGGGTCGTGTATGGTGATAGGTCTTACCGTGTCCTTATGGACCGGAGTCATTTCTTTATCTAGACTAGTCTCGCATTCATGAGCCACTACCTTTTTGAGCAGACGAGTACACCTTTTTGCTTTTTGCATTGTGCTTAGTAATGAGATTGTTTACTCATACTAAGGTATCTTTTTGAGATATATTTTGGTCACTTTTTGGACGTATGCGGTTCATGTACAGTCGCCTCTTATGAAGGCTAGTTAAACCTTTGATATGGGTTAAGCTTCCGTATTTGCTTTTATTTGTCGTCTTCCTCTTATCGTATAGTCTTCCGCTATGTTATCTTTATGCTATTAATATATATATATGCTTGTTGATTCTTCCGCTATGTTATCTTTATGCTATTCATATATATATGTTATCTTTAAGTCTTCCGCTATTCATATATATATGCTTGTTGATTCTTTCGCTAAGTTATTTTTTATTATATTCATGAAGCCTTCCGCTGTAATGTTATATTCATTTATTTTATTATATTCATTTATTCTTCCGCTCCGCATTATTTTCGTGTTTGACTGCCTAGTCAATGAATTGTTCAAAGAAAGATGTCAAAGTGTCAAAGTAGAGGTATATGATCGCATATGTGGCGTCCCTCGGGGCGCTACAGAAGGCTATAACCGAGAGGTGCGTGAGGAAAGGGAAAAGACAGACATTTTGCTACCCTTACATGCGTAGTCACGTAGAAAACTCCTTTCAACTTGTGCGTGGAGTACCCACATGATTAAGGTAATTATTCAAAATTATTCCTATTTAACCCACCTAATGTGGGTGATTCATGCAGTTTCCATCAATCAACCATTTCGACCTCTAGATGTCCGTGCGCCAACATGTTGTTTTCCTCTTTGTATTATCTAGCCACAACAGATTGGTAACGAGGTGGGACATGAGAAGAAGTAGGAGGAGAGAGAGAAGGAAAAAAGCACCTCTGTTTCCACTTGAGGAGATATGCATGCTTGGACTGGTAGGGAAAATGGAAGGACGTCATGCAGTTGGGCGACACTCGTGGAGAGGAGGAAGGCGAAGATTGGGGAAAAAAGATGGTTTAGTCGAGTTTAATGCCCATGGCCTTTGGACTTTCAGCTGATGGGTTTTTAGGTGGTTGCCTTTTTTTTTTTTTGAGTCATCACATATTATGTACTCATTTTTCAATTTATCTTTTTTTTCTTTATACTAAGCCTTTGACCTCCTTTTTCATTCTGCAATCAAAGAAAAAAATGCTAGCAAAATTTTGTTAATCTATCTGATAACTTGATGGAATACTGTGATAACTTGTTGGTTGGTTGATCAAATTGTGTTCCAACTTTGCCAAGTGTATCAATATCTCTATGTTTTTCTTAAATAATTTTTTGGGGCCAGATCAATTTTTCTGTTTCATCTGGATTCTTTGGACCGGATACCGACCACAAGCACGATTTATTCATCCCTTTGTTTATTTCTTAGCTAATTATTTAGTAACTTGATGTTCATTTATTCATTTTGAAATACTAGGAAACTGTTGTTAACTTATTATTATCTGGTAACTTGATATTTATTGGATCAAATTGTGGTTAACTTAATTTGCTAAGTGTGTAAACTTTTTTTATGCTTTTTAGTTGTTTTAATAATTCTTTTTTGACCGATAATAATAAATTATCGATTTTATTCTCTATTTTTTATTTTAAGATGGGCATGGTCCGAGATCCGATAAAACTTGGGACGAGGCTCCACTGAGGTGGACTCAGACTCAAACCCGATTATGATACGTCGGGTTGAGACCAATTTGAGATTTTAATCTTTTTAAAAAGAATTTTAGCAATGTTGAAGATATAGTTATTGGTTTTTATTACATGCATTCATTTCGTCGTGTCGAATAAAAGGTTTTTTTTTATAATTTTAAATGCATTAAGATGACTGGGTTCATCCACACACTTACATGGACCAATCAATTGTCATTTGATACAGGAACATTATTTTGAATCTGTACCAAATTTTTTTCTCACGTGTTAAAACATAGGGCCTTTCTATAAATTTATTCGCAATACTAAAACGTCTAAAAGGAATTTATTGTGATATTAAACATCAAGCGGGGATAGCTCAGTTGGGAGAGCGTCAGACTGAAGATCTGAAGGTCGCGTGTTCGATCCACGCTCACCGCATTTTCTTTTTTACTTATTATCTTGATGTTAGACAAGTAGCTGTGATAAAATTGATCCAAAATATTTCCTTTTTGTTTTTGAAAAATGTTTCCTTTTTTATTCATACACTTCGTGTATATATTCACATCCGTCTAATTATTACTTAGTACATTCCAATGGCAGTGACAAAAGGAATTAATTGGGTCCCCAGCAGCTCAAGTACATGACCTTCCTGAGCGACTCCTCGGACTCCGGCGCTTGCTCACGGCTCCTCGTCGTCGACGTGATCCCCCGGACGACGCCCTCACAGCAGCTGCCTGCAGGGCGAAGGAGAAGGACCACCCCATGTTGCTCTTGGCGTGGCGGCGCAGCGACCTGAGCGCGTGGTTCCACCTGCACATCCCTCCTTGGTCCTTGAGTGCCTCCACCGCCCCCACGCTCGCCGCCACCATCCACGAAGCCCTGCTGCCTGCTGCACTCGCCATGTTATATAATGCACTGGAAGGAATGTATAAAAACTCCGAGATCCCTAGCTTGCTGCGTGTTTCCAATGAGTGATCGATGAAGCCATGAGAGGGGCACTGCAGGATCTAATTTATACGTACGAGCGAGAGAGAGAGAAAAAAACCGTGGTTATTGATGGTGAGGCGTCGCTGGTTTCTCCCACAAACAGGCGGAAGTGCTTTCGATTAATTGTTTTGGAAGTGGTGGGGCTAAGTTTGATGGTGGCAAGGGACGCATTAAACCAGCTGCGGACGCTCGCCACTGTTAGAGTTGCTGAATACTTCAGAATCTTTTATTTCTCACATCGGATTCGTCCACGTGAGCTTAGGAGAATTTGAGTATTACCCAATTAACAGTGCTGCTAACGTACGAACGAAAGGGGAGATTCGGGAGGCCCCGCCCCCCCCCCCCCCCCCCCCCCCCCCCCGACGGGTTTTGGGCTTTTGTTTAACCGGTCCGTGTGGTTCGGATTAGGTTTTTTCTCTGTTTGTTTGAATTTTAAACTCGGTTTGGAGAGGCTATTAATAGCTTAATTTCTGATGTAATCTGTGTTGCGGCTGTAAACCTAAACGATATAGTGGAACCTCTTTGCAGGACGTAGCTCTCATCTCAAGGATGAACCTGAGTAAATTCGTGTGTCTCATCTATTTTTCTGTAATATCTCTGCGATCTTCTCTCCTTGTTCTCGAATTTTCCCATCAGCCACCACACACCCACGCCCCTCACCGATGGAGATGGGACAAAGGATGGAACCTGGCCAGGTACACGTACCGCATGCAGCATGCATGCGTGTGCGATTGTTTGCTTGCTCGCTGGCTGGCTTTTCAGTTTTTCTTTCCATGTTGAAGAGGACGCGCAAGGCATGCAGTTGCTTTCGTTGGATCCTCTTATCCGCCTGTTCAGGATTTGCTGATTCCATCCATCTCTTTAAGGGTGTGCGTTCACTGTATTGTCATTCAACATTACCTAATAATATAAATTGTCTTTCAGAAAGATTGTCACTTGTTAAATTGTCAGCAATGTACATTACCTTGTTTAGTATGCATAAGTAATCTATCAAGCAATCCATATTAGTTATTTATAAGAAAATACATATTTATAAATTAATATACAGTTTTTACCAATATACCCCTAATTAAAAGAATTATATTTAGATATATAAATTAATTTTAACATCTTAAAATTAAATCACAATAAAATTAAAATTTATAAAATAATTAATATATTTTTAAAATATGATAATAATATAGTCATAATAATTATAATATTTATTTGATTAATTTTATAATTTATTTAATTATTATTATAATTTATTCAATGTATTTTAGAATTTATTTAAATAAAATTGTAAAGGATAAATATGGAAAGTAAAATTTAAAATATAAATCAGATATTCCTTATAAAATCAGCATCATCACCGAATTCATTGTCGTACACATTCCTTTTTTTGATAGCTAACCGTTGTCGACTAATATGATAAGATCATTCCGAATCACGTGCTTAGCAGTGACATGTCAAGCTACAATGAGGAGCCCCTACCACTCCACCGTTGATATTGCCATACACATTTCTATCATCAATTGTTCGTATAATTAAAAAATAGAAAATAAATTTTTCAGATATTATAAATCAATATAATTTCTTAATAAAAACAATCAACTTATCAAATAACAAAATGACAGTTGATCCTATAAGTCAATTGTAAGTAACACATAACTTATCAAATTTATATTTTCCTTTTTAAAATTGTGTATCTTTCTTTTATCAAACTCGATTGAATTTTTTTCTTTAATTTTATCAAATACATTTTTACTTTTTTGCACATTTATTTTTTTATGACTTACACTACATTTTTTGCTTTAAATACAATTACCTAAGAAAGTTTTGTGTATTATCGTAGGCAAGTTTCTGGTGGACCAAGCCAAGGCCAAATGAGCACTTAAGTCTCAATAATACGTAAAAATTATATGCCAATTTTGAATTAAAATTTTCTTTAGTCCAATCTTTAACTTTAATTTTAACAACCAATGTGCATGATGGACCAAATCATGAGATAAGAAATCATTAACAGATCAGGAATAGTTAGAACGTGGGCCAGACTCAAGTGGACATGGGTTGAGTCCTTATCGAATAGCATAACTTCAATTCTTTCGAAATGTAGGACGAATTCAAAGGTGGCTGAACATGTTGTATTAGTCTTTTTTTTTTTTACTTTTCTAATATGTAAATCTATATTGGGTCGCGGCAATGCCCAGAGTTTTTCCTTCTACGAAACTCGAGTCGAGTGATTAACAACCCAAGTCGGGTTGGCATGGAATCCAAGACAAATTTGTATCGGTATCAGAGCGATGCTATATTCTCTTAACCATCCTCCTAAAAATCCTCCTAATCCTCCTAATAATTCTCTTAATCATTTTTTTAAAGTGTTTTGCAAATGTGAATATTAAAAGAATTTTTAGGAGGATGAAGTATTTTCCGACAAGTAATAAGACTGGAATTTGAGGTAAATTTTGATAACACATGTAAAGTTCTAATAATGAGAAACTCTAGTGATCAACTTTTTGTACTTTTGGTCTGATTTAAACACCTAAAATTTTGTGCAACCAATCAAGAACCTAGAACTTCTTTTTGGATCATAGATTTTTATTAAGATCATAACTAATCTTCTCTAAGTTTATTAAAGTATTAAAATATCATATTTAAAAGTAAATTCAAAATCTTATGCATCTTTGATTTTCTTTTTTTTAGAAAAGAATCTGATGTATTAATCTGGATGATCAAAGCGATCATTGTACAAAATATTATGCAAGCCCTGCGGAGGATTTACATCCCAAAATACATCATTAAAAGTAGATTTGATCAACTTAACAAGAAAATCTGCGGTCTGATTTTTATTTTGAGTGATAAAAAAGTGACAAGAGATGGTGAATTTCTTTAGTTATCGACCAAATACGTCTTGGTGCGTATAATTTTTCGTTAATAATATTGATTAAGCTTGAAGAGTCAGACTTCCAGATGCCATGCTGCCATCTTTGCTTTTCTTTCCATCTTACATCCTATTTTCGGTGACTAAACCTTTGCACCAACTCCAATGTCCACTATCTTGACAAGCAAGAATGGTTGAACCGTCGATAAAACTCGCCCATGAACATCGAGAGAAAAACAAATTAACAAAAAAAATTACTTGTGACTAAAGGAGAAAGGATGAAAAAGAGGGTCCTATTTATTGCGAATAATGTCTTGAAGTTTTAATCTAATCACAATATTTAAATATAATTCTAATCAACTTAGGAATCCTATCCCTTATCCTTTTTTTTATTTATCTTACTTGTCGCTATCCAATATCTTTTTTTTAGTCCCTATCCCTAATACTTTTCTATTTATCTTTTTATTATATCTTCCTAAAAACTTCATTATTCTTTTATTTTTCTAACTTTTTATGATTAAGTAATACATAATTACTTTATCTCCTAATCCTTTGGATTAAAAATAATAATATAATATAATATTATTTATTTTTCAATTTTGAACTTAAAACTCCTAATTAGTCATTGGAAGTCCTTTATACCACAAACTTATAGTTAGATTCAAATTTAAATACCTAATCTTAAACTTAAATATTCATTTAACTAATATTTATTTTTACCTGTATTCATATTTGTTGTCTAACTATATTTTTTTTCTTTCAAAACTTTAATTATCCCAATAATATTTTATTTCTAAATTATATATATATACTCTTAGTTGGTTAATTTGAGATGTTGGGCTACTAATTAGCTCAAGAACATTGTTTATTGCTAATTATTGAGTTCATATGATTAACTTTTCATTTTTCTTAGAACCATGAAAAGAGAAATTATGGATTTAATGTGACTTTAATTTCCTTTATATTATTTATACTCTTTTTACCAAATAAATAGGTCAGATTTCGTGCAAAACTACATGCAATGGAAATTTAATTTTTACCGTATCATAAACTATGCGTTTGATAAATTGATTTCGCCTATATATTTAATATTTCTTTTGATAACATCGGATTAATAAATTGGTGAATTTGTTATTTTCTAACCGAGTGTCCGATAAATTCATGAATATCATCTGAGAAAAAAAAATATACTTCTAGATCATTTGAAAGAAAAAGGACACTAAATCCCTTCTATGCAAATACAACAATTTGATTTTATGCTTAATGCCCTTGTTCGTACCAGCTCTGATCATTCCCTTTTTTTTTCAGTAACTAGTTCTGATGGATTGATAACTACAAGGAAATGGATATTGGGGAATCCACGTGAACATAAAAAGATTCTTTATCTATAGATTTGGCATCAAGGCGTCCAATAATTGAGCGTACAGCAAAATGTTGCTGGCTCATCCTTATCCTCTTCCCCAATGCCTTTCAATAATTTGTTTCGTGGTGCTAAAATTTGTTCATCCTCAAGTGTCTGCAAATAAATTGCTTAATCCACATATTCGCAGTTTCCCCTTCCTTAATCCAAGTACAAACTTATGGGCAGCTAATCTGAATGGGGGAGTGGATTATGATCTTTCTACAGATCAACAAGTTATCAGCAATAACGATCAATAACGAAATATCTAAGCAGAAGAACAAGGCACAGAGAGCGTTGGATCAAAAACTTTGATTCATCTATATATTTGAATCAGAAAGAGACTGTACAAGCCCAACCCAAGCAGATCTTTTTTTTTTCCCTTTCTTTTCTTTTATCATCTGTTCTTGGAGTTTAAGATCTGTTTCGCTAAAGATCTGAAATCTGAATATGTCTGATCAGTTGGGTCCCCAGGAGCTCAAGTACATGACTTTCCTCAACGACTCCTCGGACTGCCTCACGCTCTCGCTGCTCCTCCTGTCGGCGACGGCGGAAGACATCCTCGCAGCTTGATAGAAGGATCCCAAGCTGCTCTTTGCATGCTGCTGCAGGGACCTGAGGGGGTAGTTCCATCTGCAGAGCCCGGCTTGATCTTTGAGCGCCTCTACTGCTGCCACGCTAGCTGCTACGACGACTGAAGCTCTCTTCACAGAAGCCATCTCTCTCTCTCTCTCTGCTCTCTCTCTCTCCCCCCTTGTTTGATTGTTGAATGCTGTTGTTGTAGGTTGCTGGTTGATGATGCAAAGAGTGCAGGAGGGTGGGAGATATATACAGAGGAGAAACCATGGACAAGGTGCCGATGGTTTTGGAGAGTCCACAGCTCCGAATCAAACCGGAGGTTTCACTTTTGTAGCTGTGGTCTTTCCAATGGCCCAAAACAGGGGTTTCAAGCAGGGACCATGCAGTGGGGGGACCATGCCATTGCCATTGCCATTGCCCATGCCTTGCACACGGTAGGAGACAGACGCGTACGTGGATGCTGGTGGGGGCGGCGATAGATGCGTGGCAGGTTAAGCCATCCGTGTGACGTCCAGGTGTCACAGGGTCACGCCAGCAAACATGTTGAGCAAAATTGTTGGGGGTGTAAATAAAAAAAATGAACTAAGAGACGATGTAACTTCCCGTAGTAATTTGACTTCGTGAGGTCACGAAATCTCTTCTCTTATGATTTTGATCAAGACTTATAAAATAAGATATTACAATCTTCTTTAACGCATAAATGCGGAAGATAAATCAATAGATGTAATAAAAGATTGATAGTGGGAAAGCTCGATGAATATGACAGGTATATAATAAGACGTCCACCACATCGTAATATAAAGTACGTATAAGTTTCACATGCAACTTGATAAAATAATAAAAGTAATTATTATATTCATGCACGCACGCATCGAAGCATATACCATTTCACACACATACGTTGGAATTTAAATGTTTCAAATTTAAATATATTACTTTGTAATGTGTTAATACTAATTAATTAAGTATGAAATATAATATCACATCTTTTCATTAATAAAGTGTTATAATATTAAATGAAAAGACATGTTCACGTGTGTTATATGTAAAATGATATCATGAATGAGATATTTCATTAATGAAAGGATATTCTTAAATAAAAAATCGCATCACTTCATAAGTGAAGAGATATATTCACATTTGAATATGTGTATTCATATTTCAAGAATTATATTCACACTTAAATAAATGCAGCATTTCATCTTAAGATGTGTATTTGATATGTGTCATGTCTTTTCATCGTGTGTCCTTATATAAAAAAAATTAAATGAATTTTTTCATTAATAGGTGTATCTTTTGGACGAAAAGACACTAGACACATCCCTTCAAACTTATAAATATGCTTCCCCTTCTTGCATTTTCAAAAAATCGAAATCAATTGAAAGTAATTGCAATTGATGATAAGCAATGAACATGTGATGAATACTATATGTACAACACATGAAAATGCACTTAAGTTATTGTAAATTATTAGAATAAGAGACTGCGTTCTTCAACAATCGCTAATTGACGAACTCGGTAACTTCGTTGTATTTTGAGAGTATTATTGTCGTAAGCCCAATAGCAAACTTCGTGTGGGGACAAATAATTATCTAAAGACAGCGATCCGTCGTGCCTCGAAGTTTTGATCTTCATTTCTTCTCTTTCCATCTGTCCACTATTTCCAACAATTTTAGAAAATTATTCCATTGAGATAGTTAAAGAGATCGATACTACCTGCAAGAGATGGATCAAGAGTATGTGAAAATTCATTCAATTTGATTATGTGAATTTCATCAATTGAGGTACGCTTTCATGTTCATTTGTACTCTTAAAGTGTGATTTGACATTCTTTCTTTTCTAGTATTTTGAACATTATGATAAATGTTCTGGATCTTTTTACTTATTCAAAATCGCAAATTTGATGTTGTGTTTTGAACTTATTTGAGTTATGTGTTGAAAAAGAAATGATATGTCAATATTTATCTAGACTATTTAAATAATAATTTGTATGTGATGATGATTTCTATTCGATTGTATCTTTTGATGAGACTTTCGAATGTGCCTTTAATTTCTCGGAATTTGTTTACTTCAAATCCTTATGTGGCTAGTTAATTGATTGTATCAATTAACATGTACTTAATGGTACACATCTTTGAGAGCAAATTATATTTGATGGTGTTTTGTAAACACTCTTCGGATATAGAAAGACAAGATCAAATTTTGTCGATATTGATGGAAAACATCACGTGGGAATAGAACATGATAACATGTTGAAGAAAAATACATGACATTATGGTTGATGGTGCTGCTCGTGAACACCTTGCGGAGATAATAAAACAAGTGCAATCTTGTCTAGTGATGTTACTGTAAACATCACAAGAAATAGAACATGCATCCAACATGTTCGACAAATTGTCTAAAAAAAATATTTATCACAAATAATATCTTGATAGATACCATAAAGAATGGAAGCATAAGATGTTATACTTAGATGAAAGTCTTGACACAACGTTCATTGCAAGATGCTATTACCAAGTATTTGGTATTTGTATGAGAAACGAATATAAACAGACCCACAAGTGATGGATGGAGGCAATGAAAGTTGTCGGATCATATAAGCCTTAGAAGTGTGACGCTTCATACTTAATAAAAAAAGGAAATGAAACGAAAGGAAATAAATTGACCTCCCGTCGTTTCGCCTCCGGCCGACCCTTGGTCGGCCGGGGTGTATAAAGAGGAGGGGGGCGCCCTTGCGCCCTCTTGGAACCCCGACCACCGCCTCCCTCCTTCTCTCTGTTCTCGTCTTCGTCCTCGCGTCCGACGACCGGCGAACCGTGACACACGCACACAACGGCGAGATAGAGCATGACTTCGACGATAAGCGAACACCGATCCAGCGTCTCTTTCGATGCACCGCGAATTCCCCGACGTTCGTGAAGGACGAGCGCGCCTCCACACCGGCCAAGGACGACCGGTGACCATCAGCCGACGAACAGTGACCGACGGATTCAAAATTTTCGACGAAAAAGGTACCTTAGCGTTAAAATCCTATAGACGACGAATTAATGATCATTTGATGCGTAAAGTAGGTTCATATTGATCCTGAAGTAAATTCCTATAAGTTTTGTATTTTTGTCGACGTCAATTGACGGCGGAAGGCCGTCGGAATCAATGGAGAAATTCGATGGCCCTGTTTTATCGTAGGGACCGGTCGACCGATCTTATTAAACGGTCGTCCGGTCTGAGTACAGAACATATATAAGTCTTTTGATATTGGTCGACCGGCTCACCATGGTGGTCGACCGATCCACCTGTCAACGAACATGTTAGATCATTACGATCGGTCGACCGGTTTCAGAGAGCGGTCGACCGATCCGATGTGCAGTGTGCATCTTCATGACTTATCGAATGGTCGACCGACACCCTGGACGGTCGACCGATTTATAATTTGTCCATTTAAAGAACTCGGCCGACCGATCCTAGAGGTCGATCGGTACCAATTAGCGGTCGACCGGCCCATCAGGAGCAGTCGACTGGTCCGATAGAGACTCATTGAACGAACTTAATCAGATTGATCCACTCCTAATCTTAATTATGACTCTGACTAGTTCACCTATACTGATTGAGTCTCATTGTACAAAGATCAACTTTCAATGGACCCTAAATCATGAATTTCACAATAACGAAAGATAATTAAAGTAAAGACAAAGATGAGGGATTGCTATGTGTCGTCCCCAATGTTAAAGTAAAGATCAGAGATTAAAGCAATGGGGGATAGGTAGTTAGTTGAGGGGACAACGAAGCTACTGACTTAAATGTTCACTATTCCTGAGATTTCAGGTGTTCTCCCACCGATATCTCGATTTGAAGGGTGATGCTATGGTCACACCTTTTCCCTTAAAGATTAAAGTATTATGCCAGATGGACATGTAACTAGCTGAGGAGATAGTGAACCTACAGGTCTAGTAACCGATCATTGTTCCTGAATTGTAGGAATTCTTCTCCCTACCTTTCGAACTGGGTGAGATATTAACATCCACTCCATTTTTTCTCGTTTACGGGCTTACTAGCATCAGTGAATTAGAGAGGCACCCATGACATCCCAACCTAATAAAATCAAGCTCGCATAGGACAACCAACTCTAAAGATATTTTAGTAATGTAAAAGACGTAGTATAACTCACAGCAGAACAATGCAAACTAAAGTAAAGCAGAGTATTGAAAGTAAAGCAATGTAAAGTAAAGTAATGTACAACAAAGCAATGTAAATTAGAGTACTGTAAAGTAAAGCAGAGATATTGTAAAGTAAAAACAGAGTAATGTAAAGATGAAACATTGATATAGTAAAGAACAAAGTACCGATATGATTAGAGATTTATATGTTAATTTCCTGATCATCCTTGATCTTTATTTCACGTCTATTGCTATTATACTGGGCATCTTTTCTCATGAGTATTCTATTCTCCTGCATTGGGATTTTGCAGGTGAGAATGCCAATTGATGAGGAGGTGGATGACACAGAGCTTGGAGAACGCTGCACATGATTGATGTTTTGCTTCAAGCTTTCTTATTGCATATCTGTTTAATCAATTCTACTGTTCATAGACATCATGTTTTCTTCCGCTCATAGAACTTTCATATTAGTCTTATTACGTTTCCTCATATTTACGTTATTGAGTGACATCGTGAACTTCCGCATATTTTCTATAATATGAAACATCATGAACTTCCGCATTAAAGTCCTTCTTCATGACATTTCGACTATTCTTCCGCATTTAAAGTTCTCTATTATATTTATTATTATTGCCACAGAAGCTATTTTGTTGAATGGTCAATGTCAGTAGAGCAATAGATGGTGTAACGCCTCCAGGGTCAAGCTAACCGCCTATGTTGCGGAAGGTGCGATTCTAGGGGTGTTACAAGAAGTGTTTGAGGAAAAGATGTTACTGGTAAACATCTAAAGAGGCACATCATATAAATGCATATTTGCATGAATGATCAAAGAAGGCCTACTCAAGATTAGACATGTGGGAGTGAATGAATAAGAGGAGAACATTTAACTATATGATGTTATGAGAAAAACATTCAAGAGACCTCAACACTTTGTGCAATCAAAAGCTATGATGTATTAAGTTATGATAGATGAAATATCTAAAATTTCACTATTGTAATTTATTACTGAATTTTCACCTTTAACCATTGTAATTAAATTATAATGAATGAAATATCTATGATATTTCAAAATTATAATTTATTACTGGATTCTCGGATATGAAAAATATATTTGCACTTTAAACTCTATTTGAGTTAGCAAATATGAGAAAACTGTGGGCGTTATCTCATTGGATATTAAATTATATTTGCATTATATACTATATAAGAGTAAGCAAATATAACTGTTGCCAAAATTGTGGGTATCAAATTTTAAAAATATATTTGCATTTTATACTCTGAGAGTAAGCAAATATAGATGTTGGCAAAGTGTGAATCACTCATTTGCTTGAAACGTGTATAAACTGAAATAAAGTTTATAAAGAATGATAACTTGAATGGTTACTTTCTTGATTAGTGTGAAAAACTGATCATGAGAATAGATGAAAAGAGCAAATTAAAATACTACGAGAAAGTCTGTTTATGGATCTTTTTTATCGATCGAATATAAAGTAAAATTATACTTGTGCCTATGTGGCAAAGGAATGTTTGAAAGGAACATTGGGATTAGTTTTTTGAGGTAAACTAATCTTGATAAACTTTAGTAAAAAATATATTATAGATTGAAACCATATAGACAAAAGAAGATCTATGATACAATGTGAAGAAATTGTATTAGTGGAGTTTACATGATGGCAAGAACTCCTAGTGATTATATGATCTGAGAGTTTTTGGTAATATCAATAATAACCATAAATATGATCATCGGATATCGATAAATGAGTTTTTTATCATCTCGTTAAAACCATAAATGTAGATAAAGTTCTCTTTTTAGTAAAGAGAAATAAAGTTGTGATTATCTTAAAATGTGGGGGTGCACCACCTCAAAAGTTAATGAAAGCATAAGTAGTGAAGTAAAATTGCCATCATGTAATATCTACAAATGAGAAGAAGCGAAATGGTTTGAATATTTTGAATTAAAATTACTGTGGTCACGACTAATGAACCATTTATATCCTCTAATGTTTTACATTGGCAAAAGTGTGCGATGTTGAGTACTTAAATGTCAATTAAACATATAGTTATTAGTAATGGAAACACTTTCTTATTCTAGTAAAAATCTGGTCTCAATGTTCAAAGGGTAACAACAAGTTTCTTAATAATTGATGCACTAAGAAGAGGATTTAGTACAAATATTATTTGAGGATGAGTTGAAATATCTTAATGGATGGATATGTGTTATCCTAAATCGGTATGCGTTATCGATGTATTCCACATATATGAATATAAAAGTGGTGCCGCTTCAATCAAGAGGTTTACTCTTGTAAATATTCATGAAATTGGGATGAGCACATGGCCATAATAGCGCTAGTTATTATAGTCTCTTATTCGAAACATTGAGCACAATTGTGTGTGTGACATTTCTGATTCATGCGCTAAGAGTAATGGTTCAAATATAATAGATATCATTTATTTGTTTGAACTTTGAAATGTTTACACTAGTAGACGGTTCAAATCTAACGATACCTTTCACTATGCATGAATTGTACAACTTAATATTTTAAACTTGATAAATGTGTTCATACTAATTAATTAAGTATGAAATACAACATCACATCTTTTCATCAATGAAGTGTTATAATATTGAATGAAAAGACATGTTCACATGTGTTATATGTGAAATGATGTCATGAATGGGTTATTTCATTAATTAAAGGATATTATTAAATAAAAAGTCGTATCACTTCATAAGCGAAGAGATATGTTCACATTTCAATAGGTGTGTTCATATTTCAAGAGTTATATTCACATTTAAATAGATGCATCATTCCATCTTAAGATGTGTCCCTTGATATGTGTTCACATATCAATAAATGTGTCTTTTCATCATAAGGTGTGTCCTTATATGAAAAAGAATTAAGTGAATTCTTTCATTAATATGTGTGTTTTTTGGACGATAAGACATTAGACGCATCCCTTCAAGCCTATAAATATACTTTCCCTTCTTGCATTTTCAAGAAATCGAAATCAATTGAAAGCAATTGCAAGTGATGAGAAGCAATAAACATGTGATGAGTACTATGTGCACAACACATGAAAATGCATTCAAGTCATTGTAAATTACTAGAATAAGAGACTGAATTCTTCAATAGTTGCTAGTTGATGAACTCGGTGACTTCGTTGTATCCTGAGAGTATTATTGTTGCAAGCCCAATAGCAAAATTCGTGTGGGGACAAATAATTCTCTAAAGATAAGCAATCCATCGTACCTCGAAGTTTTGATAATCATTCCTTCTCTTTCCATCTACACACTATTTCCAACAACATCAATAGAAAATGAAACTCTCTTGCTATCATAAGACTAAATGTAATGATAAAATAAATCACGAGGATGATCCATAAATAATAGGCATGATGTAATTTATAAATAATATCATATTTATGGAATCAACATGTGAGGAATAATGGAAAATATGGTTTATTTCATATAGCATCACTTGATCATTTTATGAATCACGATGGAAAGAATTAATATCAAATGATTTATCACTAGATCATTTTATGAATCATGATGGAACGACCTGAGGTCTAAGGACCAAGATGGTTTGATAAATAATCCGGGCAAAACGAGGAGGTAGTCATGGACTTATATGTAACTATCTCCTTCACCTATCAAGATGTATTTTAAATTCATGCGGTCATTCGGCGCAAAACGAATAATATCTTGATTGGGCCGGGGTGTTATAAAAGGTATCAAAGCCGACCTCGCGTGCTCACTTGAACCATGTGAAAAACACGGGCCATGAGCCAACACAGGTCACAGACTAACACGGACCCTGCTCAACGATGATGTTGAAGCCTTCGTGGGGGGAAGATTGTAATGACCTGAGGTCTAAGGACCAAGATGGTTTGATGAATAGTCCCACATGGGCAAATCACGGAGGTGGTCATGTGCTTATATGTAGCTATTTCGTTCACCTATCAAGACACGTTTTAAATTCGTGCGGGCCTTCGACCTAAAACGAATAATATCTTGATTAGGTCGGGGGTATTACAAGAGTCATGGATCATATGGTTTATTGCATGTATAATAAATTCATCATTGACATTTCATGGCCCATGAAAAAAGGTCAATAAGTTACCTGGCTTATAAGAGCATTTTTCTTTCTCTTGGAAAGACATTAAATTCATCATTGTTTCATTTTATTTGTTCATAAGGACATTTTTTTCATTCATATTTAATTATTTATTTCATTCCATCTTATCTATAGGTTGAAAGAGCTCTTCATTTTTTAGATAGACCATGCCAAAATAGTTCAACCTATGCTATCATGGTCAATGGAGGATCACTGCTACGACAATGCCCCATAAAAAAAAAGGACGGCATCATATAAGACTATTAACATCCTCTTCATTGTTTAGGGTGCGGAAGCCCCACACAAGTAGTGACTTGTATTTAATTTTGCCTTCACCAGTCCATAGTTTCGTTATTTTACCTTCAACTACACTACTTTAACATTATTTATTTAGTACTCTTTACATAGGTATATGCAATGATTCCTTCTTTTTCATTTTTTAATCTTTTTTATCCTTTTATCTTTTGGTCTCAGTAGACCTAATCAAGGCTCATGAAAGTAAGGTCGGCTTCATATAATCATGAGAGAATTAAAAATGTCAAAAAATCATATGAACAGAGTTGGTTGAGGTTAAAGAAGTAATTTGAATCATGTGTCTTCCCTGTCCAATTTTTGAATGTCTGCTAGGTCAAGCGATCATCCGATTAGTATTTCATCGGACATTCGAGAGGTCGAGTGGACTTCCGATCTTAATGTATCATTCGACCATTCAAAGGGCATGTACGATTCGAAAGCCCGGTAGGTCGAGTGGTTGTTCTGTCATCAATTCTAATGTTCAGAGGGTCGGCGGATGTCCGATCTTTCTTGGATAGAAATGCTAAACTTTTGACCATGAGTTTTAGATACCAGGAGGATCAAGCGGTCGTCTGATATTCCCACAATACAATTATTCATCATTATGTCATTGTAACTAATCGATTGATAGTTATATATATCGGACGTCTGCTAAATGGATCAGACGTCTGGTATGATAACAACTATCTCTTTGCTAAGAGGAGCAGATGCTCGTTAATGCGACTTGTCATCTATTCCTCCTCCGTAGAACTATAGGTCATTACAATTTCTTTGGTTTTCAATTAAGTCTTTGACAATAGAATTATCTAAGACACATTTAATCATATCACCAATATATAATATGATCCAGATGTCATTCATACATATGATCATATCCATTTCATCATCAAATGCTTCATTCAAGAAAAAGTATATTTCTTACCTATTATTTCCATATTCATATCATTTAGGAATCCTCATCACATCAAACACATAATCATTATATGTATTGATCTAAGCATGCCTCATAAATTTCTTATGGGAAATCACGTACCTCTTAATCATCAACTAAACTTGCTTGTTTAATCACTTTTGACATTTTAATATCATTGTTCATCATAAGGACATTTGTTATTTCAATTTTCAGCAATCATATAATCATAATAAAGAATAACCTAAGCATACAAAGTGGCTTCCTTATGAGTAATCATGTCGCATCTTAGTTATCAAATAGATTCACTTAGTTCATTTCCGTTGTTCCAATCAAATAGCATGATGAATGGAAAACTATGACAACATTAATGGTCTTTAAGCGTGCTTAAAATTCACCAAGTCATATTATCAAACAAGAATCATAATATGTATAAGCATGATTTCAACAAGTAAGCCATTTTTAAAAGAACCATTTAAGGTCTAGCATGAACCTAATTTTATAATGATGTAATCATGTCATTTGTACCACCCAATTCTAGCATGAAAACTAAGTTTAAAATGATCCTAAAAACATACAAAGTACTCAGGAAACAAATCCCATGACTTAGATCTTGTTAAACACACCTTTTAGTCATTTTCAATTCTTTCTTCAAGTGTTTCAAGATTTAGCCTTTGCTTATCCTTCGTCTTGTGTTCTAGTCACACAGTAGTGGATGAGAAGGATGAGAGAAGATGAACGAAATGAATAAAAATGAAGTGACAATTGAGATTAAATAAGGAAAAATGGGAGGTTGTGCCTTTTCATTCGCAAGAGTCAATGAAGGGACAAGGATTTCCCAAATCCTAAGCATTTGCGTGAAAAAGTTGGAGGATAAATCAAAATTGACCTCTTCATCTACAAGGGCCATGAAGGTGAAAGGGTAGCACACAATTCCAAGTGTTGACATGTGAAAAAGAGAAGTAAAAATAAATTTGACTTCTCTTTTCATGTGCTTATGATTGCACACAGGGTGCTCGTTCCATGGAGCGGTGGACTAATGGGTTGACATCATCAAATAAAAAAGTTTTAAATTTTAAGAAATTTTTAGATGTTACAAATGAAGTGTTAATAATGCTTTGAATTCTATCTCAATTGGACACCTATCTAATTCCTAACACTTCATAATAAAAAATGTTCTCACACTAGGGGTGGTATTAGGGTGTAGTTTGTTTATATTTCGAAATTAATTTATTTTCTTATCACAAGATATATCCTAATTTTGAGAGATTAATGCAACATACTAATCGTCTATGATTCAAAAGGATGAAAAAGAATCGAGTATCAAAATTTTCGATACAAACCAAGTGATAGAATCAAGTGGATGAAACATGTGATCCCATATCATCTCTCATAGTGCAGAATCATATCAATTCCGCCTCATTTTCACACTTTCTCTTTCTTCATTGATACAAATATCAACTTATTCGATTGAATTAATAAAAATGCTAACCTTCTTGCAAAAAATATTTATTAATCAATTGATAAAAATTATATTATTTGGTTAACTTTTTTCCTCTTATGAATTAAGTCTGAAAAATTCTTTGGTTATTGATTGCCAATTAATTCGACTATGTAACATTCCCCACCAGCGTGTGATATTGTCCGCTCTGGGCCTCGGTCCGTACGGTTTTACCAAAACACGTCACACCTAGTGAAAGACATATTCTCATATATACCCAGCATTTCTCCCGTGACTTATGCATGTGGGACTAATCCAAAGCATGCCTCATGCACCCTTTCCCCCTTAGGGGACTCAGCGCCCTCGTTGAGTGATCACACCCCACTATGCACAGAGGCTCACTCGGAGTGGCTCTGATACCATATGTAATATTCCCCACCAGCGTGTGATATTGTCCGCTCTACCCCCACCCTGGGCTCACGCGGAGTGGCTCTGATATCATATGTAATATTCCCCACTAACGTGTGATATTGTCCGCTATGGGTCTCGGCCCGCACGATTTTCTCAGAACGCGTCACCTAGTATCAGAGTAGCGCAGCGATTCACCTCTATACTCAGTGTGATACTGTCCGCTCTGCCCCCACCATAGGCTCACGGTTTTCTAACGCGTCACACCTAATGAAGGACATATCACTCTCACATGCAGTCACGGGAGAGATGCTGGGTATATATGGGAATATGTCATTCACTAGGTGTGACGCGTTTCGCTAAAATCGTGCGGGCCGAGGCCCAGAGCGGATAATATCACACGCTGGTGGGGAATATTACATATGGTATCAGAGCCACTCCGCGTGACATGGTGGGGTGCGATCACTCAATGAGGGCGTTGAGTCCCCTAAGTGGGGAAGGGTGCATGAGGCATGCCTTGGATTAGTCCCACATGCACAAGTCATGTGTCACGTCCTTACGCTTCGGATACGAAACATCAGACGTGCGACACGACGAACCCTGCTTGGTCGCCGATCAGCCCTCGTTTGGACGTGCCTTGGACCTCGACCGTACACGCCCCGGATGCACAACGAAACACCCGCCCAGGAAGAAGAGAAGGAGGCTAAGAGTTTAGAGGAAAACTAGAGAATATTATTGAGCAATATCAGATTGTCCAGGATCGTCTTACAAGCCTTGATTACATGTCCTTTTGTAGTGCCCAAGAGAAACAACTCATAGTCTAAGTTAAGGACCTAATCCTATTAGGCATGCAAGCCCTTCTCTAGAAAAACTCCTTGGAGTAGGAGTAGAAATCCAGCAACCTTGGAGTCCTAGAAGAATTTGGCCAGCACTCCTTCAAAGTCCATCTTGAAGGCAAACTGGTCAGGCCGCCCTCCTGGCGCCCTGCCATGTCCGGGGCGCGCCCCGGGTGCGCCCGCCGGGACAAGTCCTAGTCCTACTAGGACTAGGACTATTTTCTTGTGGCCTCTCTCCATCTTCAGTCCTTCTATGATTAGGACTTCATCTCCAAGTGATCCTCGATCCAGAAGGAAGCTCCGTCCACGCCCAAGTCCTACTCGACCTAGGAGAGGTCCGAATTCCTATTTCTACTAGTAGTAGGAATCCTTCCGATCCTGCACTTCTCCACGCGCTCGTCCTCCTACTCACGATAGGAGTCCAAGTCTTCATCTCCAGAAGCTCCTCCCTCATCGTCGGACCTTCGGAGTGTTGGACGACTCCTATTCCTACTAGGAGTAGGAATCGCCCTGGCCACGCCCGCCTCCTCGCGCGCATGGCCACGCCCGCTCGGGGCGCGCCCTTCAGTGGGCAGGAGTGACATCCTCCCCCACCGAAGTTGTTGCCGTCCTCGACAACTCCGGTGCGCCTCTTGAACTTATCGGTGTGCTCATGTCGTTCACCAATTCTCGTGTCTCCACTTCACGCCCATAGTCTTCTGCATCCCCGTAGAATCTCTTCAGCATGCTCACGTGGAACACTGAATGGATCTGTCGTTGTTCTTTGGGAAGATCCAACTTGTAGGCCACCGTGCCTACTCGCTTGGTGATGACGAAGGGACCCTCGTACCTTCTCAACAACCCTTGGTGCAGGTTCCTAAGTGCTTTGAACTGACGCGTTCGTAACTTCACAAGAACCTTGTCTCCCATCTGGAACTCGACATGCCTCCGCTTCTGATCAGCGAACTTTTTCATTTTGCGCACCGCTTTGTCTAAGATAGCCCTCGACGCCTCGAGGTTGTCCTGCCAACCACGCGCCACATGATACGCCGCCGGACACTTCCCCACGTACCTGGCCGCTAGCCCTGCAGGTGTCACTGGCTGTGTCCCAGTGACGATCTCGAATGCGCTTTGTTGCGTCGCCTCGCTCTTCTGCATGTTGTACGAAAATTGTGCAACGTCCAAGAGCTTGGCCCAATCCTCCTGATTGGCTGCAACAAAGTGCCTTAGGTAGATTTCCAGAAGATGGTTGGCCCGCTCCGTTTGGCCATCCGTCTGGGGGTAGAAAGCTGTCGAGAAGCGCAGCTCCATCCCTAGGAGCCGGAAGAGCTCCCTCCAGAAGTGCCCCGTGAACCTCGGATCACAGTCACTGACGATGATCTCAGGTACGCCCCAGTATTTTACTACATGTTTGACAAACAAGCGGACGACCTCTTCCGCCGAGCAATGCTTTGGAGCCGGGATGAAAGTTCCATACTTTGAAAACTTGTCGATCACTACCATGATCGATCTCGCTCCCCCAGATTTAGGCAAGGCTGAGATGAAGTCCATGGTCATCATTTGTCATGGACGCTCCGGTACTGGCAAGGGTTCCAGCAACCCTACCGGCTTCTTCTGCTCAAGTTTGTACTGCTGACACTTGAGACATGTCCTCACATATGTCTCGACATCCTCTGTCATCTGAGGCCAGAAGTAGGAGTCCTCAACCAACGCCAAGGCACGAGCCGCTCCCGGGTGGCCCGCCCACTTCGAGTCATGACAGTCCTTCAATATCGACCGTCGAAGACCCTCCCATCGTGGCACGTACAATCGACGTCCCACTATGAACAACATCCCATATTCTGACCAGAATCGTCGTGACTTGCCCTCCTTGACAAGTCGAAGCATTTCCAGAGCCTTAGAATCCTGCTTTAATCCCTCCCGGATGTGATCCTTGAAGTCCATGCGAATGATGCTTATCGTCACAAGCTGCGCCTTGCGACTTAGGGCATCGGCCACCACGTTGGTCTGCCACGTCTTGTATTTCAAGACGTAATTGAACTCCGCCAAGAAGTCCTGCCATCGTGCATGCTTCGAGCTCAGCTTTTTCTGATTATGAAAGTAAGATGTTGCTACGTTGTCCGTCTTCACAACGAATGCGCTCCCAAGAAGATAATGCCTCCACGTGCGCAAGCAGTGCACCACCGCTATCATCTCCTTATCATGGACCAAATATCGTTGCTCGGCCTCGTTGAGCTTCCGGCTCTTGAAGGCCACTGGGTGTCCCTCCTGCATGAGGACCCCACCCAATGCGAAGTCGGAAGTATCCGTTTGCACCTCAAACGGCTTCCCGTAGTCAGGTAGACGCAAGCACGGCTCCTCCGCCACTGCGTTCTTCAGGCCTTCAAATGCCTCCACGCATTTCTCTGACCATACCCACTTTGCGTTCTTCTTCAGAAGGTCGGTGAGGGGCGCAGTCCGTCGCGAGTATCCCTCGATGAACCTTCTGTAGTAGTTGGCGAGTCCCAAGAACGATCGCATCTTCGGAACGTTCGTTGACGACTCCCAGTCGAAAATAGCTTGGACCTTTCCCTTGTCCATGCTGATCTTCTAGACTTTAATATGGTGCCCAGGAACATCACTTCCGGTTGGGCGAACGAGCATTTCTCCAATTTGACAAATAGCTCGTTCTCACGCAACAGCCTGAACACCTCCCTGAGATGCTCCACATGCTCTGCTAGCGTCTCCGAGTATACCACTATATCGTCCAAGTACACCACGCACTTGTCCAATAGTGGGTGAAAGATCTTGTTCATCATCGTACAAAAGGTCGTCGGTGCATTCGTGAGGCCGAAGGGCATCACCAAGAACTCGTATGATCCGTACCGCGTCACACACGTCGTCTTGTCTTCATCCCCTTCCGCAATCCTCACCTGCCATTACCCCGATCTCAAGTCCAACTTGGAGAAGAACCTCGCTTTTTCGAGTCGGTCGAAGAGATCTCCGATCAGCGGGATCGGGTATTTGTTCCGCACGGTGATCTTGTTGAGTGCCCTGTAGTCGATGCACATCCGCATCGACCCGTCCTGCTTCCTCTGAAATAGGACCGGCGCCCCATAGGGTGCCTTCGAGGGCCTGATGAACCCAGCTTTCAACAACTCGTTCAGCTGTTTCCGAAGCTCCTCCAGCTCCGGAGGTGCCATGCGATACGGTCCCATAGCCGGAGGCTTCGCACCTGGCACCAGGTCGATGGCGTGATCGATATCTCGGCGAGGAGGAAGTCTATTGCCGTCTGGCGGCATTACATCCTTGTACTGCTCCAGAAGCCTTTCCACTTCCTTTGGGACGTCTTGAACCTTGAGCCCGGTCTCATTGAGCTTCAAGGCAGCCAAGTAGGTGATCTCCTTCCGACGTATGCCCTTATCAAGTTGCATCGCCGAAAGCATCTTGGACTTCACGCTGGCCCTCGTCGTGGCAATTTCATGCGAAGCTTCCTGAGATAGCAAACGAATCCCCTCCTGGGAAACTCTCACCTCACGGAACGCATCCATGAACTCTATGCCCAGGACGAATCGATGGTCGTCCATGTTGACGATCGTCATGGTGATGGCTCCTTCCCACTCCCCCACCTTCGCGTGGATATCCTTGGTCGTACCAAGGATTGGCTGGGAGGTCGTGTTCACGGTCTTGATCAGGCCTGGCTCCTTGACACACCGTATGCCAAGTCGTGCCGCTTCCCTTGAATCCATGAAGTTGTGCGTGGCTCCAGTATCAACCAGAGCGGTCGAAGTGTGGCCATTCACTGCGACCTCCGCGAACATCAGGCCCTTCACGGTCTTCTTCACTTCCTTCATCGGGAGCGTTGCGGCAGCAGTCGTCAGCGCCATTATAGACCCCATGTGTGCAGCGCCTTGCTCGGTGTCCACGGTAGATGCCATGGTCGAGAGTCCCTTTTTCGTGTCGTACTCCCTCGCGTAGTGCGGCCCTCCACAGAGGAAGCATCTGACCGTCTTCTTGTCATCTCCCTTCGATGTTGTCGCCTTCTTCTCTTGCTTATCATTCTTCTTGCCACCTGATCGGGCTCCGTCCTTCCTGGACTTGCCCTGATCCTTAGCACCCGCGCTAGGATTTCGGTTTGCTGAAAACTCCACCAAAGCTTCAGCAGCGACCAATGCTCCGTTCATGGTCATTATCTTCTGACGTCTCAACTCCTGAGCCGCCCATGGTTTCAACCCCCTCAGGAAGAAGAACAGCCATGTCGACTCCTCCATGCTCCCGGGCATCTCCAACATAAGCGGTTGGAACTTTTCGATATATTCCTTCACGGAACCCATTTGCTTGAGAGAGGTCAACTTGTTCATAGCCACTTCTTGTGCATTGCCAGGGTAGAATTGCTTCTTCAACTCCACCTTGAAGTCTGCCCAAGACTCTATCGGAGTCTCGTCTCCTTCCTCCATCCGACGCCACCACAAGAGCGCACCATCCATCAGGTAGCGCACGGTTACTCGTACTAGGACTGTTTTCCTGTGGCCTCTCCCTATCTTCAGTCCTCCTATGATTAGGACTTCATCTCCAAGTGACCCTCGATCCAGAAGGAAGCTCCGTCCGCGCCCAAGTCCTACTCGACCTAGGAGAGGTCCGAATTCCTATTCCTACTAGGAGTAGGAATCCTTCCGATCCTGCACTTCTCCACGCGCTCGTCCTCCTACTCACGATAGGAGTCCAAGTCTTCATCTCCAGAAGCTCCTCCCTCCTCGTCGAACCTTCGGAGTATTGGACAACTCCTATTCCTACTAGGAGTAGGAATCGCCCCGGCCACGCCCGCCTCCTCGCGCGCATGGCCACGCCCGCTCGGAGAGCGCCCTTCAGTCGGCAGGAGTGACACACGGGAGAGATGCTAAGTATATATGGAAATATGTCCTTCACTAGGTGTGACGCATTTTGGTAAAACCGTGTGGGCCGAGGTCCAGAGCGGACAATATCATACGTTGGTGGGGAATGTTACATATGGTATCAGAGCCACTCCACGTGAGCCAGGGTGGAGACAGAGCGGACAATATCACATGCTGGTGGAAAATATTACATATGATATCAGAGCCACCCCGCGTGAGCCTCTGTGCATGATGGGGTGCGATCACTCAATGCCTCCACGCATTTTTCTGACCATACCCACTTCGCGTTCTTCTTCAGAAGGTCGGTGAGGGGCGCAGTCCGTCGCGAGTATCCCTCGATGAACCTTCTGTAGTAGTTGGCGAGTCCCAAGAACGATCGCATCTTCGGAACGTTCGTTGACGACTCCCAGTCGAAAATAGCTTGGACCTTTCCCTTGTCCATGCTGATCTTCTAGACTTTAATATGGTGCCCAGGAACATCACTTCCGGTTGGGCGAACGAGCATTTCTCCAATTTGACAAATAGCTCGTTCTCACGCAACAGCCTGAACACCTCCCTGAGATGCTCCACATGCTCTGCTAGCGTCTCCGAGTATACCACTATATCGTCCAAGTACACCACGCACTTGTCCAATAGTGGGTGAAAGATCTTGTTCATCATCGTACAAAAGGTCGTCGGTGCATTCGTGAGGCCGAAGGGCATCACCAAGAACTCGTATGATCCGTACCGCGTCACACACGTCGTCTTGTCTTCATCCCCTTCCGCAATCCTCACCTGCCATTACCCCGATCTCAAGTCCAACTTGGAGAAGAACCTCGCTTTTTCGAGTCGGTCGAAGAGATCTCCGATCAGCGGGATCGGGTATTTGTTCCGCACGGTGATCTTGTTGAGTGCCTTGTAGTCGATGCACATCCGCATCGACCCGTCCTGCTTCCTCTGAAATAGGACCGGCGCCCCATAGGGTGCCTTCGAGGGCCTGATGAACCCAGCTTTCAGTAACTCGTTCAGCTGTTTCCGAAGCTCCTCCAGCTCCGGAGGTGCCATGCGATACGGTCCCATAGCCGGAGGCTTCGCACCTGGCACCAGGTCGATGGCGTGATCGATATCTCGGCGAGGAGGAAGTCTGTTGCCGTCTGGCGGCATTACATCCTTGTACTGCTCCAGAAGCCTTTCCACTTCCTTTGGGACGTCTTGAACCTTGAGCCCGGTCTCATTGAGCTTCAAGGCAGCCAAGTAGGTGATCTCCTTCCGACGTATGCCCTTATCAAGTTGCATCGCCGAAAGCATCTTGGACTTCACGCTGGCCCTCGTCGTGGCAATTTCATGCGAAGCTTCCTGAGATAGCAAACGAATTCCCTCCTGGGAAACTCTCACCTCACGGAACGCATCCATGAACTCTATGCCCAGGACGAATCGATGGTCGTCCATGTTGACGATCGTCATGGTGATGGCTCCTTCCCACTCCCCCACCTTCGCGTGGATATCCTTGGTCGTACCAAGGATTGGCTGGGAGGTCGTGTTCACGGTCTTGATCAGGCCTGGCTCCTTGACACACCGTATGCCAAGTCGTGCCGCTTCCCTTGAATCCATGAAGTTGTGCGTGGCTCCAGTATCAACCAGAGCGGTCGAAGTGTGGCCATTCACTGCGACCTCCGCGAACATCAGGCCCTTCACGGTCTTCTTCACTTCCTTCATCGGGAGCGTTGCGGCAGCAGTCGTCAGCGCCATTATAGACCCCATGTGTGCAGCGCCTTGCTCGATGTCCACGGTAGATGCCATGGTCGAGAGTCCCTTTTTCGTGTCGTACTCCCTCGCGTAGTGCGGCCCTCCACAGAGGAAGCATCTGACCGTCTTCTTGTCATCTCCCTTCGATGTTGTCGCCTTCTTCTCTTGCTTATCATTCTTCTTGCCACCTGATCGGGCTCCGTCCTTCCTGGACTTGTCCTGATCCTTAGCACCCGCGCTAGGATCTCGGTTTGCTGAAAACTCCACCAAAGCTTCAGCAGCGACCAATGCTCCGTTCATGGTCGTTATCTTCTGACGTCTCAACTCCTGAGCCGCCCATGGTTTCAACCCCCTCAGGAAGAAGAACAGCCATGTCGACTCCTCCATGCTCCCGGGCATCTCCAACATAAGCGGTTGGAACTTTTCGATATATTCCTTCACGGAACCCGTTTGCTTGAGAGAGGTCAGCTTGTTCATAGCCACTTCTTGTGCATTGCCAGGGTAGAATTGCTTCTTCAACTCCACCTTGAAGTCTGCCCAAGACTCTATCGGAGTCTCGTCTCCTTTCTCCATCCGACGCCACCACAAGAGCGCACCATCCATCAGGTAGCGCACGGTTACTCGTACTAGGACTGTTTTCCTGTGGCCTCTCCCTATCTTCAGTCCTCCTATGATTAGGACTTCATCTCCAAGTGACCCTCGATCCAGAAGGAAGCTCCGTCCGCGCCCAAGTCCTACTCGACCTAGGAGAGGTCCGAATTCCTATTCCTACTAGGAGTAGGAATCCTTCCGATCCTGCACTTCTCCATGCGCTCGTCCTCCTACTCACGATAGGAGTCCAAGTCTTCATCTCCAGAAGCTCCTCCCTCCTCGTCGAACCTTCGGAGTATTGGACAACTCCTATTCCTACTAGGAGTAGGAATCGCCCCGGCCACGCCCGCCTCCTCGCGCGCATGGCCACGCCCGCTCGGAGAGCGCCCTTCAGTCGGCAGGAGTGACACACGGGAGAGATGCTAAGTATATATGGAAATATGTCCTTCACTAGGTGTGACGCATTTTAGTAAAACCGTGTGGGCCGAGGTCCAGAGCGGACAATATCATACGTTGGTGGGGAATGTTACATATGGTATCAGAGCCACTCCACGTGAGCCAGGGTGGAGACAGAGCGGACAATATCACATGCTGGTGGAAAATATTACATATGATATCAGAGCCACCCCGCGTGAGCCTCTGTGCATAATGGAGTGCGATCACTCAACGAGGGCGTTAAGTCTCTTAAGGGGGGAAGGGTGCATGAGACATGCCTTGTATTAGTCTCGCATGCATAAGTCACGAGAGAGATGCTGATTATATATGGAAATATGTCATTCACTAGGTGTGACGCGTTTTGGTAAAACCGTGCGGGCCGAGGCTCAGAGCGGACAATATCACATGCTGGTAGGGAATGATACAGACTATCTCCAACACCACTGGCTGAAGAATGAGGCCACTCAAGCAATTAACAAAGCCCCTTAGTAATATGTTGATTGATATTAATTAATTTATTACCAAAGTTCAATTATTTAATATCCTTATTAGTTTAAAAACACCAATAAATATATATGTTATCTTCATTTTTAATAACTTATTAAGTAAATATATTATAATCATTTCAATTTAATTTATGGAATATTTTCATATTTAATTTATTTTCAATAATGAATAATACTTAAAATAATTACTCATAATTAGTTAAACAATATTTTTTATTAATTTTGTTTATGATTAACATAAATTTTATTCTTTTACATTGAAGGAGTACATGTAAGATTAATTATTTTAAAAAACATAATTATAGGTTTTCATATAAAAAGCTTAAAAGAAACTAAATATAATATTATTTTTTATTTACTCAAAAATATTATTATTTTACCTTAGGCCTCCTGATCTCTTGAGACGACCTTAACTCCTAATTCTAAGTATTGACATATTTTGATGAGTTAATTAAAATATTTAATCCATCAAAATAAATATATTAAGTAACTCATTAATTAAGTATTTTACATGCATGTATAATCAATAAAAAATATTATATTTTATTTATTAAATGTATAATAATTAATTTATTACATATCTTTATTAAAAACTTTAAGGTGTAAGTTAAAACCTTTCTTTAGGACAAATACAATTTAGTCATAGACCTTACTTAATTGATAAATTAATTATATAATGTACAAAAATTTACAAATAAGAAATATTTAATATTATTACATATAATATATTTTATTTATATGTTCTCATATTTCTTTAGATTTCATCACTTTATCTCAATTTGATATTAATAACTAATTCAATGAATTATGAGTTTATTTATTATCTATATATTCAAGATCAAAATAAAAAATAAATTTGAACAATTGTATTATCATTTTATCTATTAAAAAATTATTGTACTTTAGCATATATATACTATATTAATTATTAACAAATATATGCACAAAAATAATTTTATTTAATATACGTTTATATTATTTTATTAATAACAGTCCGACCATCCAGGTCAATTGATTCGACTTGACCCAACAACCTTTTGAAGTCAATGTCCGGTCTAGATTTTACAACATTAATGTGAAGTCTCAGAGGCGTCAACAGGAAAGAGAAATATGAAATTAATATTTTGGGATCATGAAATTGATTCTTTTATATGCAAAAAATTTTAGTGATAAAAAAGAATCGAAATTTTCAATACAAACCAAGTGATGAAATCAAGTGGATGAAACATATGATTCCATATCATCTCTCGTAATACCATAATGAAGAATCATATTAATTTCGCCTCATTTTCACACTTTCTCTTTCTTCCTTGATATGAATATCAACCTATTCGATTGAATTAATAAAAATGCTAACCTTTTTGCAAAAAATATTTATTAATCAATTGATAAAAAAATATATTATTTGCTTAACTTTTTTCCTCCTATGAGTTAAGTATGAAAATTTAATTTAATATTCTTATATTTTGGATAAAAATTATATAATTTTAAAATATATTTTCTTATAAAAAATATTTATCATGAAGTTTCAATTTAGGTTAACATTTATTTTTTAAATAGTTTTTTTTTATTTTTATGGTTCTCATATTTAAACATGAGTCTTAATTAATCAATCAATTTAAAATTTCAATTATTATTATATTTAATTTGATCCCAATACATTCAAAATTAATTTGATAATTCAATTATTGGTCTACATGAAAAAAAGTCTCCCTGGGCCTGTGTCAAACGTGAATATATAAGATGACTAGTGACTAGTTAAAGTGATTGTACTCATTTCAAACATCAAAATCAATGGCAATTTTTTTCATGCCGTGGTATGATGTGATTTGTTAAGTCGATATTTAAATAATAAATTAAAAAATATATGAACTTAAAAATAAAAAAAATATTTAGATAAGTCATTTTTATTCGACCAAGTTGGATCGGATGTGATTGAAAAAAATTTTTTTTTTGAGGCCAAATTCAACTTAACGTGTTCCTACTCAAATCAGATTAGGTGGTTGGGATCACCAAAACTCACCTGGTTGAATCAAGTCGTGATATGGGTTGTGTGATCCATGAATAGAGAGAGAGAAAAAGGAGATTAATTTAGTTTAAAATTATTAAATTTTTTATTCACTAATTTGATGAAATAAAAAAATATAACATTTGAAAAGTTTAGTCACTTCAGTTCACCCGTCATAATTAATATAAAAAATTTGTTCCAATAAATTATAAATAATTTTATTTCACCCCTTCAAATCCGTTAATCCAAATAAGTCCTTAATCTTGTCGTGCTCAAATGGCTGATTCAATTGATTAAACGTCTTTTATTCTTTAAATCGTGTCTGATTGGCCACTTATTTGATCCATCACCTATTTAATATATTCAGAGGAAATACTTAATCGTGGAGCACCCTTTTGTTAAATTGTACACTGCGTTTGACAATTTAAATTAGACGGAATCGAGTCTAGTTCTTGTCGATTTCGAAATCAAATGATGTAGGATTGGTGAAATTGGATCAAGAATCCGATGTGAAAATTAGAAGTCACGTGATCATAATTTCGACCTCTTGAAATAGGGCAACTATAGCGCTTTTCCTTTTTTAGAATTTTTTTTCAGATGATAGGTTCCTATTTTTAAAAATGATTTTTTTCTCTCCTTATTTTCTCTCTCTTACATTTTGCTCTCAAAATATTTTATTTATTAAATTTAATTATTTATTTTAAAGAATTAATTTAATATTATTTATTACTTATCATTTCATAAAAAATTAATATTTCATTAAATATAATTCATTATATTTAAATAATATATTTAAACAATTTTTAATAAAATATTTATTTTATACTATTATTTTTATTAATTAATAGAATTATAATTTATATTTATAATATCTATATTTTATTCAAATATCAATTAAAATTAATTAATCATATCTACTATTTTATATTACATTAATTTTTTAATTACTCATCATTATATTTTACTTCATCCAAATAGAACTAATTCAACAAATCCGAATAATTGCTTGGAAGTTAAATTATAGTAGACAACCGAGCATTCCAATTTTTTGCCCCTTTTAGTTCTTCCTATCGCTGAGTAGTCTACCCCTCTCCGCCGATGATGACAGGTGGATTTGGTATATGGGCCCAATGGGACATGCCTCCATTACGAGCATTTATAGATTCTTATGCAACCGGACAACTCCGCAGCCCAGGCCTCGAGAGCAATTTTAGATTACGATCTGGAAGTTCATTGTTCCGCAAAAAAATAAATTTTTTCTTTGGAAATTTTACATAAAAGACTACTTACTCTTGACTTTCTTACGCGTTTTAACACTGCGATAAATCTAGTTTGTGTTCTGTGCGGAAGTTCAACTGAAACTTTGACACACTTATTTTTTGAATGTTCATTTGCGAGGAATATATGGCATTTTTCTCTCAAAATCTAACTTACCAATTTACCTACGTGACTCCTAATCATATGGGAGATGGATCGAGGAGGGCTGGGACCTTGAACCCCGTTCAAGAGATCGCTTGAGATCACTTTTTGCTTTTATTTTTTGGAGGAGGGCTTTCGCGTAACGATGCTCATTTTCAGTCCAAGATTGCTACCACCAAAGTTATGTGGGAGAGGGCCCTTGCGGGACATAATGAATATGTTAACACAAATTAGTCTGAAGCACGCAGCATCATCCCTCTGCGACCCTTTCTAGGTCAAGTGGGAGTCCCCGCACCGAGTTGGTCTGTCTCAACTCAGATGGTTCCTACATAGAATTTGCGACCTCTAGGGGTGCTAGTTTCATCATACGATCTACTCATGAACATCTTCTTTTTGCAGGTGCCACTAAACAAACTGGAAGATTAGCTCTAGAGGTTGAGGCAGCGGCGTTGTTGGAGGGAATCAAATACTGCGTCCAACGTGGATACAAATTGGTGGAGTGCGGTGTCGATTCTGAGATTCTCGTGCGAATTATCAATAAAACATCTCATTGTCCGTGGTGCATTTATTGTGATCGGGCTGACAATTTTTTGACTCGTCTGACTAGAATTTTAGATTCATACATTTTTTAAAAAAATTGCCCTATGTCGAGTCTCCTCAACATTTTGGATCAATATTATCCTGACTTCATCTTTCAATAGTCAAAGTTTTTCTTAAAAAAAATTAATTTGTTTGGTAGAAGCAAACGCAGAATTGCAGTAATGACGAGACAAACAATTACCACCATTAATGTTTTTTTTTTGGTTGGGATGCGACTTGATCTCCGTGCCTGAATCTTCTTCATCTTCTACAATCCACATTTTGGTCACTGGAAAAATAACAAATTTATTCGCCATTGACCCAACATACGTGTTCTTTCTACTAAACATCGCATTATTTCTAAATAATTAATTAATACTTCCAAATAACTATTACAATAATAAACGAATCGTCTCTAATGAAGAATGCAAAAATAAAAAAAATAAAATAGAAATTCACGTCATGAGTCCCACCTTTTCTTCCTGTATGCACGACAACACTTTCTCTCTCAGTCTCTCTACGCTGTCATCCGTCATAAGAATAATATATACGATTAAATTTGATTAAGACAACTAATTAACAAATTCACGTTTAATTTCTAAAATTATTAACTTAATTAGAAAATATCTTTTTATCGCCTTTTCGGTATCCATATATATATATATATATATATATATATACACAAGTCAAAGAATAATATCCAAGCCACCACTCGCCGGCACGGAAGGGAGCCGCTGGTTGTGAGGGGAGTCTTAAGGTGACCAGCGGTGACGCGACCCAAAGGGGCGTCTGGTGTCGTGTTCCTGCGGACAGTGAGCCGCTGGATGAATTGAGAGGGATGGCGCTGACGGAGGACAAGTCTCGGCCATCATTGGAGTCGGAGGGGAACGTCTGGAACCTCTGCCGGATGCCCTTCTGGCAAAGCTCGGGGGCTCGAGGGTCGTCATCGTCGTCGTCCTCCTCTGCCGTGAGCCACGGGCAGGTGACTCGGGCGGAAGGATCGGACGGTGGGGGACGGCAGCAGCAGCAACAGGGGATCTCCGGCGGATCCATGTCGTCGGTGGCCAAGTCGTTGCTGCCAGCCCGACGTCGGCTACGCCTGGATCCAGCCAGCAAGCTCTACTTCCCTTGTGAGTAAAAGAGACACCTTTTTGGATCCTTTTTTTGCATTCCTAGCCCTTTTTGTTAGTGTTGTGGGTATGAATTTTGTGCATAAAGATGGAGAAGTCTACGTTTTGATTTGATCAGTGGTCCATCGACCAAATTGAAGAAGCTTCCGTCCCCCAGAAGATTAGTTTTTTGTAGGTTTCCGTTTACAGTCAAATGAGCATCTACCCTCTAACTCCTGTACATAAGATTAGGTGGAATTTGCTAATTCTGGTTCTAAATCTGGTGTTTGGATCTCCTTATCGACAACCGTATGGAGGGAAGGAACTCATCTTTAGTTGGAAACTGGGGTTTAATTTCTTCTCCCAAGTAGATCATGCTGCCTGTTTTAAACAACTTTCTTATTTTAAACCACGGTTGAGGCAAACTGATCGGGCGTTTGCTTGCTGCAATGTTTCAATTTTGGTTTCAACGATGACTACAAAACTACATGATTGATAGGTGAAAATGATTTACAAGTTTGGTTTTATGCGACTTCTTGTTAAATGAATTCAAGAATACAAGTGTACACTATATTCGAAAATGGAAGAAAACAGGGAGTAAATCTTACTCCTTTCAGCATCTATGAGCTTCTATGAATTGAATAATTTTCTTCTTTTGTAATTGTTTCTCATCGTTATATTTGTCTTTACATTTCTCCCATGAAGATGAACCTGGCAAGCAAGCTAGAAGTGCTATCAAGATAAAGAACATCAGCAAATCACATGTAGCATTTAAGGTCTGTGCTGTGAAATGGATTCTTGATTCTTCCATTTTACTTGGATTTCGTCTGTCGGCATCAAGTCACATAACCTTCAACCTTAAGAAACTTGTGCACATTCTTAGTTTTGATGTTGTTTTGAACTTTCACTGATGTTGCAATATGGTTCTAGTTCCAAACGACAGCACCGAAAAGCTGTTTTATGCGTCCTCCTGGTGTAGTACTTTCTCCTGGGGAGGCTATCATAGCGACTGGTACTGTGTGCCGTCCTTTTCTATCCAAGAGCTTGATAATACTTCAGCATAACACTGTTCGTCATTAAAACTTTCTCTGTAACTCTCAGTCTACAAGTTTATAGAGCATCCAGAAAACAATGAGACGGCATCAGATCAGAAAACCAAGGTCAAGTTTAAGATAGTGAGTTTGAAGGTGACAGGACCAATGGAGTATGTTCCGGAACTGGTGAGTCCTTTTTCTTTTTTTTTGTCATTCACTTTGTTCACCATTTTTTTCACTGATTATTGAAGAATGATCGAATTGCATTTGAGGTTAGACATTTAGGTGAATCTGAAAATATGAAAATGAAAACAGTACTAATGTTACCAGTGATTTTTTCTTTTATTGACATACAACAACAACAACAAAGCCTTATCCCACTAGGTGGGGTCGGCTACATGGATCATACGACGCCATTCCGCTCTATTTATTCGTTGATCCATGTTCATGAGATTCGACAGAGTTTTACGCTGGCTGTCGGGGCCTAACACAACCCTCCTCCTTTATTCGGGCTTGGGTCCGGCTATAAAACATAGGCGGAGTTATAAAACCAACAATTGGACATTTCCAGAGTAAGATAATTTCCTTGCATTTTAGTTCATATTGGTAACGTTATAATGATTTAACTAGGCATCAACTTTTATCATATTTCCCTTGAGATACTCAAAGCATATTCGCTACAAACGCGGGTCAACGATTACTTGTAAAAAGAGTTTCTCAAGGAAGACAAATATTTGAGTTATAAAATGAGGTTAGATTCTTGTCCATGCCAAATATGAAACAATCACGATGAATGAGACCTAACCTTTTTCTACATGAAGGCTGACACTGAGTACTAATGTCTTTGAGAACAATACTGCATAGAGTGGACGTAAAACATGTGTTGTATCACTATAAATCATTTTCCTCTATCTTCCCCTCTCTTTGATACTACTCGCACCATATTGTCCCAGTTAGCAAGCATCACTCACTGCTTTATCCCTTGACTGATTCAATGGCCATGCAATTGAAAGAGAAAAGAACCAAGCTATTCTTACTTGCAGGATAGAATCTGCACCAAAGTCCATTCTCCATTGAAGCATATCTGACCACATGCAGATGGCTTTCTCAATAACAAAGCATCTTGCCTTCAAGAATCTAGACATATTGCTAGAATTTTGTATGTCAACATAGTTGTATCGGGATTTGAGTAATGAGTATAAATGAAGAAAATTCTCAGAAAAAAATAGCAATGAAGAAGAATGAGCTACTCGACCTGAACCTAAACATGATCTGACCCGATCATGATTGGTCAGGTTGAGTTGAGGTAGAAAGGATCACCATATCTGATCCAATTTGAATGCCATTGGGTGGGGTTGATTTGGGTCAGGCCATCAGGTTATCCATTTGAGTTTCCCCTTCAGTTTCTTTCTTTTGTTTTATACAATTTAATATCATTATATTTATTTAAATTTAAGAATAATAGTTCTTTTCAACATCTAAAATAATTTTCATGGATACAAAATATTTTTATGTAACATGTTTTAAGTTCAAAGCAATTTAAACTAGGGCCGGATGGGGTTGATAGGGTTTGAAAAATAGAAAGCCGTACCCAACCCTTTGGTGGTCAGGTTTTGATTGGGTCAGTTGAGGTCCGACCTATCCAAGGACTCAAACTGACCAAATTGAGATTGGCTCGGTTTGGATTGTTAGGTACATCGGATCAACTTTCAATAGGTCCTGTTTCCTTGGCACTTCAATCAGAATGAAAAATGTCTTACTGACATTGTACAAGGCTATAAACTAACATATACGAGAATATACCAAAGATCCAAGGGCATCACTAATTAATCTGTTGTGTTTGTAATGAAAAATTGCGCCATATTTCTTGTTGGAATTCCTCTCTTGTTTTTTAGAGTGGAGATGCCAGTTTTCTAGAATGTCATTTCATGGGAGCACCAGAAGCATTTATATACTAAAGTAGACAGCAATTCAAATGTTGGTGTGATATGTGCAATTTTTGCAGTTTGATGAGCAAAAGGATCAGCTAGTTGTGGAGCAAATTCTTCGGGTCGTGTTCTTGGATTTGGAACGTCCTAGTCCTGTAAGTCCTAAATATATTTGCTTTGTTCTCTCCTTTAGATTACTGCATTGCTAATGAATCTTACATGAAATGTGCCATGAAGCAACTTGAGAAGCTAAACCGCCAATTAGCTGATGCTGATGCAGCAGTAGAGGCACGTAAGAAACCTCCTGAAGATGCCGGCCCAAAAATTGTTGGCGAAGGGCTGGTTATAGATGAATGGGTAACTTATACAATGAATCCATCTTCCAGTTCTGTACTTTATCTTGCACATCTAACGTCATATTTTGTCTCATAACTTCATTTGTTTACTAATCTTCAGAAGGAACGAAGAGAAAGATACCTTGCTCGGCAGCAGGTTGAAGTGGTTGAATCAGTATAAGTGGTTTTTCGCTGATGTTGTAAACTTTGACAGCATTCAATTGAAATCATTAATGATGTGTTGGAAAGAGAATTTTATTGACACTGATCTCAAAAATCTGTAAAACCCTTTTAATCTGGTCCTATTCAAAAGTGTAAAAACTTGGATGTCATTGATATTTGAGATATGGTGCTACAACCTGTGTTCTGTTTCCTGTTTGTAGATAAGAAGATTTTGCTGTTGAAGAAAGAATGCATTCGCCTTGAAAAGCGTTCAATGTTAGTATTTCCATATGGTCTTTCCGCTTGCAATATGTTGCTATTAACAATCGATTCTTTGTAGAGATCCAATGTGAGGATCAATGGAGCATAATTTCTCTTTCCTTCAATAAGCAGCGCGATTATTGAATCTCTGTGCTTTCTGTCCCCTTGGTACTCTATGCATACGAAGTTTGATTTTTCTTTTCTCTTTCCCCAAGTGGGTGCTTCTGAATGTGTATATGGCAGCACCAAAAGGAAGGCAATTCATTGAACTTAGACATGCATAGAGCAAACAAATTGTACATTGTGGCCCCTTTATTTTATGAAAAGTCTGTGTGTCCATCGAGCTTTCTTTTTCGATAGTACAATGGTGGCTAAAGTATAAAGATAATTATGATAACTTTGGAAAATGGAAACTAGAATTTGAATCTGATACAATCACATAAATGACAAGCAATACTCTGTTCCAGTCAGTTGGTTGTTGTTATCCGTTTTCATAAGACAGCTAAGCCGCAAGAGGGATCAATCATTTATGCATAGAAATTTTAGAAAGGTAAATGAATTCGATGCATTGAATGTCATATTCTGAATTGAAGTCTCTGGAAAATCTTTTGAATGGGAAAGATAAATTTCTTCCTACAGTTTGCTGCAATTTGGATATTCTGGATAAGGTACGGAACCTGAGAACAGGCGACTGTTCTCATTGCAGCCGAAAATTGGAGCAGTTTGCAGGTATTTCTGGGTGCCAACATCCATGAAACCACTGATTGCCAAACGATTACCTCAAAAATCTCACACATATGTCCAAATCTGCTAGCAGCAGTCGTACAATTATTTGTCATACAGATTGACATGAAATCATAATTTTGTTGTTCATGAAGTATGAAACAATATTCTGCAGGGAGATGGACCTTACGGAACATGACGTCTATGTCATATGCTAATTGCTGTACTTAGTTAAAAGCACTGTCATGAAATGGTCTTAAACGTTGTCGCCGTAGTGCTGAATTAGAACTACGATAGAGAAAAATCATGTAATTGAAGCTAAAATTGTATTTATCAAGATACATTGCGTCCTTCTCTTTTGAGTAATTTTGATGAAGGATCATTGTACGGAAAATTATATTGTATTCCTGCTAAACAGTATAATACCCTTATCCATACCCTTGCAACTATACATGTACTGATATTCGACATCTCTGTAAAGGAGACCATAGTCCAAAATTAAAAAATAAAATAAAATCCTAAAGATTATTATTCAGTTCAAACTCTCAGACAACCGCATACGTTAACCATTTTTTAAAATGGTTTCCATTTTCGTATTTTTATGTATTATATAGGTTTGTTATAGTTGTTAATTGCATCATTTTTTATTGTCACACTTGACTAATTGTAAATAACTAGGTGACTAGGCACAGCACTTGGGCGTGACTAAACTCATCCTAGCCAACTATCCAGTTAACTTCCTTATAAAAAATAAGGATCATCAAATATTTTATGGCTCTTCTATGATTAGGTGGAATGAACACCTGAAATTTTGTAACAATATTAGAAAGCCAATCACATGTTACTCCAAAAACTTCACCATTAATAAGCATGGCAACTACACAATCATTGCCTTGACGTTGTAGGAGTATTAATTCAAAGTATTCATTTTCTTTCATCAGCCTAAATCTGGTATCTACAAGTTCATGGCTCCCATAGTACAAGAACCCGCAATTTTTTTCTTTTGCCCCTTTAATTTTCTAATCTTCATTCCATGTGCAACGGTATCTGTTGAAGTTTTGCCTTGTTTAATAAATCTCATACTGATCCATGGTAACTTTTATGCACATGATTCAGGTCATTTTCAATTTCAATCAATGGTAATAGAAAGTATGGGCATCTTATAACTGACAATCACAAGCAGTGTGCTGTTCTCAATTCTGCATCAGTATGGGGCTCAACATGAGAACTGTACAACAGTAGTCTAATCAGGTGATAGTACTTAATGCCTCTTTTTGTCTGCACTGAATCCCCACAGATAACAAAAAAACTTTACGTGAGTCCGCAACCCAACTGAGGGCTTGATTCCTGCTCGTATGTGCTACATGAATTTTGGTTTCAATAATTGGGGCTGCAAATGCCTTTCATATTAGGGCCAAAAGCTGAGTTATCACTTTTCATTCATCCAGCACAGGAAAGCATGATTAGGCTTTGAATAAAGGAGACTGTGATAAGCACCTTCTTCTAATGAAGAAAACTTGAGTTGTAGACACTACTAGAAAAACGCTCATTACCGACGGTCCGGACCGTCGGTAATCAGCCCGAAAATCGTCGGTAACGCAATTACCGATGATTTTTCAGTCGGAATCGATCCGTCGGAAAAATGCTCGTCGCAAACGGATTTGCGACGGTTGAAAAAAATTCGTCGAAAATATCGACGGTTCTTGCCGTCGGAACAGTCCCCGGCGGTTCGACCCGTCGAAATTTTCCGACGGTTGCAACCGCCGGAAAAGTCCCCGGCGGTTCGAACCGTCGAAATTTCTGACGGTTGCAACCGTCGAAAAAGGCCGGTGGTCCGAACCGTCGAAATTTTCGACGGTTCCAACCGTCGGAAAAGGCTGGCGGATCGAGCCGTCAACTTTTCAAATTTTCGACGGTTCCAACCGTCGAAAAAGATCGGCGGTTCGAGCCGTCGCAACTTTTTGACGGTCGCAACTGTCGAAACTTTGGACGGACGTCGCAACCGTCGATCTTTTGACGGTCGCAACCGTCGCAAATAAATTTTTAAATATAAAAAAAATTAGCGGCCGGATCGGGCCGCAAGCCGGTCGATCCGGCCGCAAGCCGATCGATCCGGCCGCAAGCCGGTCGATTCGGCCGCTGGGGCCGGATCCGCCGCCAGGCGGCCGGATTCGAACGCCTGGCGACCGATCCGACCGCTGGAGGCCGGATCCGAACGCCCGGCGGTCGATCCGCCGCCAGGCGGATAGAATGGCAGTTTCCAAAAAAGGTCAATTTTGTACCAAAGGTGTATTTCGATCCGGCCGACTGGCGGCCGGATCCGAAAGGCCACGGCCGGATCCGGCCTACAGCGGCCTTTGGCCGGAGAGAGAGAGAGACGCCGGCGCAGAGCGGGAGAGAGAAAGAGAGAGAGATACGCCGGCGCAGAGCGGGAGAGAGAAAGAGAGAGAGATACGCCGACGCGGGAGAGGGTCGCCGGTGCGGGAGAGGGTCGCCGGCGTTCGGCGCGGGAGAGGGTGCTCGCGGCCTAGAGAGAGGAGAGGAGGGAGAGAGAGAGGAGTGGAGGGAGGAGGGAGAGAGAGAAGAGGGAGGAGGAATATATATAAAGGGAAAAAGTGAAAAGAAAGCGGAAAAAGGAAAAAAAAGCGGGATAACGAAATTTTAATTACTGACGGTTTCGGCCGTCGAAAAAGTAAATATTAAATATTTTTATAATTACCGACGGTTGTGACCGTCGAAAATATATTTAGTTATATATAATGTTTATTTTTTATTTTACCGACGATTTGAACCGTCGGTAATCGTTACCGATGGTCAAAACCGTCGATAATTGCGACGGTTTGGACCATCGCTAGTTATATTAATAAAATACTCTTTATATGATATTATTATATATTTACCGATGGTTACGACCATGGTTGTTTGGACCGGACCGGACCGGCCGGTCCGACCGGTCCAACCGTCGACCGCCACTCTGGGCGGGTTTGGTTCGACCCCAAAACCGGATTAGGATTCAGACCGTTTCGAACCGGTCAAGACCGGTCAAAACCCGCCTAAAACCGGGTTGAACCGTTGAACCGGCGGTTTTGCAAGAACTGGCCAGTCCAAAAATTGAAAATATCTTGAAATAATGTGGACACTGAGTTTTGAACTCAAGACCTCCTGAAACCAACTTATGTGTATATACCACTGTGCTATATTTATTTATCTGAATGCCAAGTTATTTTATATTATACAATGGTTATCATCAGTCATTTATATAATTATTTTGTTTGATAAGAAATTTTATAATATTTTAAATGTCAAAAATTAAATATGAAAAGATTAGTTACCTAATTAAATTAAAAAATAGAAACTACAATAATCTTTCTAGTTTAAGTAAAGTTAAATTTGAGAAAATGAATTTGTAAATTGTAATTGAATATATTAAAATCACATAAAACTCATATCAATAGTTAAATATGTCACATTTGATTTTTTAATTTTAATTAAAATGATTTAATCATATGTACTTTGTTGTAGAAATATATTAATTATTGATAAGAATATATAAGTATTACAATTTATCTTTTTATATTATTTTATTAATATCCGGTCCGACCGTCCGGGTTAACCGGTTCGACCGGTCCAACCTGACCCGGAGACTTATCCGGGTCGACGTCCGGTCCGGGTCTTACAACATTGGTTACGACCTTCGGAAATTGCGGCGGATTTTGCGATGGACGGATGGCGGATTTTGCGATGGATGGATATCCGTCGGAAATATCGACGTTTCTAATTGTCGAAAAATTAAATAATAATATAATAAACTATATAATTAATTTTTTTATTTTCGACGATCGTGACCGTGGGAAAATCCGTCAAAAAAATTTAATAATAATATAAAAATACATAATTTAATTTTTTTTATTTCCGACGGTCATAACCGTCGGAAAAGTCGTCGAAAATTGCGACGGATGGATATCCGTCGGAAATATCGACGTTCCTAATTGTCGAAAAATTAAATAATAATATAAATTATTTCCGACGGTCATAACCGTCGAAAAATCCGTCGGAAATGGAACTGTCGAAAAATCCGTCGCAAATTGCGACGGATTTAGAACCGTCGAAAATTATCCGTCGAAAAATCGTGATTTTCTTGAGATACGGATCAAGAGGGAATTAAAAAAACAATGGAAATGTGAACGAAATTTGCAGCCATGCTCTTATCACTCTTGTGGACAGATTTTTTTTATTCTTTTGGATCTACACCCATCTCCAAGACGATGACTAATTTGATATTGCTGATAAATCCAAAATATTTCCCTGGTCAAATTCACTTTGAATTTGATGAAATGTTGTGCCAAAGATAATCTGTAAACAGATTTGACAACTAAACTTCATTAAAATATCCTTTTTTTTTATAGTATCTCCGGTGTTTAGAAAGTGACGTCTATAATTCAACCTCCAACTATTTTTTTTAACATGTCAATAATTTGCAGCAGCGCCCAAAGAGAGACGCAAAAAGGGATCGCCACACGGACGAGATAACCCTAGTAGCCGATTACCGCTATCAGCTACTCCCTGTTTGAAGGAACCAATGGTCCACTGCCGATTGTTTTTGATGTCTCATCACGAAACCATTGGCTTCATAGCTCACATACCACCAATCTCACGCTCACTTCCCACATCCTATTTAAAGCCTTCATTGTCATCTTCTATCCAAAGAACATTAAATCTTCCAGCCTACTTACTGACCATCTCTAGCTTGATCAAATATTCTTCATCTCTCAGTTGATCTCTTGATCTTCCGAAGAATTATGAAGTTTGGAAACAAGGCTTGCGTCGCCGTCACTCTTGGAGCTGCACTTGATTTGAAGGATCAGGTGGCGAAGCCCTACTCGCCGGCTATCAAGAGGAACCTGTGGGCGATCGCATCGGCTGCTGCAGCTGATCATGCAAGAATTGCTGTTCCACCTGGTGGCAACCATGACAGTAAACACAAGCGACCTACGGAAACCAAAAAGTGTGGAACCTCGGAGGAACCTCTGAGGATGGTCATGTACTTGAGCTGCTGGGGTCCTAATTGATCATATATTGCAGCTGAAGGGTACTGTCATGAGTTTACATGCATGCATAGTTCATGCAACTGCTTGCTAGATATTCAGCAGGATTCTAGCACCATATTGAGCTGAACGATCACACATTCACGATGGAAAACCGGAAAGGATCAATATCGAGTGGGGGAGCTCCGAAAGTTGATTTTGAAGTCTAGTTAGCACCATGAATATTTACCAGTATCAGTGTGCAGCTAGTTAACTCAAATCGTACCAGGTGTGTCTTGAGGGTTCCAGCTTATGTATATATTTGCGTGTACATATCTATGTATAGTTTTGAGTGTCATATACGTGTAACCAAATATAAGTAGGTCGCGTAGGATTTTGCAGCAGGTCATGAAATGAGTGTGTAATTGTGTAAAGTTAAATTTGAGACCGATTGAATAAGCACTTGGAGCATGGCGATATACCATCCAAAATATGTTTCTATCATCATATGGAGTTCACCAATACCGCTTTTTATGCCTGTGCACTACGTTTAATGGCAAAAAGTGGAATATATAAATATATAATTAGTTATCAACTCAGACAAAAATACTAGTTATAACTAAGTTGGCCTCCCTGCAAAAATCACTTCAATGATGTTCCAGCAGATTGGTGATAACCTCGGAACTCGAACCGAGTTTGAGGTCCTCTCACTCTCTCAGTTAAGTTTTTTCTTCCAAAAATGCCTCACCTCGTGCCCATATTGCTACGTCTGTTCTTCGCCCAACCATATTCCTGGTATTGTATCTTTCCCATGAGGAGACACCACTGAACAATTAGCTATAAAGTTCAAGAGAATCTACATAATCCTGTTGCTCCTCCAAAAATCAAGTGAATGTAATTTTTCTTCTTCTTTTCTTTTGTTTTTGCCTTTCTTTTATATTTCTTTTTATGTTTTGGATTGCAAAAAACTGAGTTCTCTCTGTGATGGTGGCACTATGCAATACACAGAAACATGAATTTGTTCAAAATGTGATGATGTTGAATCGTTTTGAATAAAATTACGTATACATACTTAAATGATTGCATATGTTGGGTGCCAAATTTTAAATAATTATTTGAATTCTGTTTTATCTTTTTTTTCTATATTTATCATCAATATAATAATTTTGTTCTTAAATAAAATATTCGTAGAAATTTGTATGCACAATAAGGTTGCACGTCTAACTTTTTGGACCAGATCACAGATAAACTTTTTTTTTATTACAGTACGTACTTGAAGGTTTTCCTAATACTTTTCACCACATCTTTACCCAAAGGCACCTTGTTAGCTGCTTGTATACAAGTTCTCTTCATGTACTAATTACCTTTATAATTCTTAATATGAGTTAACCACGCCAAAATATTGCATTGAAGTCGGGAGGCAAAAGGGCACTTAGAAGATGCCACTTCCTCTATTTTCACTAAACATTGAGAAAATATTTCATGCTTAAAACTCATCCAAAATAAAGAAATTTACTCTTTTTAAGGGAGAAAAAGAAAACATCACCAGAGTGCAAAACTAACACTTTGGGCCCTAATAGTCATGCACATAACCAACGTCATCATCCTTTTGGATTCATGGGCCTTATTTTCTCCCTGGGAGTTCCCAGGGAGAAAATAAGGCCCATGAATCCAAAAGGATGAATGACGTTGGTCATGTGCATGTTAATATATTAAAATATTAGCTAAAGGATAATCCTTAGCAGATTTTCCACTTTTCGAATCATATATGTGCCACGTCACATTCATTATACAACGTAATCTTTTCTCGAACCTTCCCCAAAGCACACTTAACGCCCCTAATGGAGGTTAAGATTGCATCTTATTTTAACCCAACCCAGCTTAAGTAATGGTAATGACTCCTTCCTTATACATCCAACTTGAGTTAAACAAGTGACCTAATCAATCCCTAAAAAAATATTCGCTTAAAAAAAAAAGACTCTTGAGTGACAAAGTAAAGTGGATTAATTGCTGCATTGAAGTCCATAGACTAATAGACAGCTACAACCATGATCTGGACATGTATTAATTATTTGCCCCCTAAAGCAATCCAGATCGGGCCCCACCACATTAATCTCATATGTCACCACACGACATTTTGGTAAAAAAAACATATAGAAGAAAAAACATAATACATTTTATCTAAAAAAATTTAACCCTTTCATTTGGTCCCCCCACCCACATAATTGCGACCTCCGCCACGGTAGTTGATAAGATCACACCACTTGTCCCCTTCCCCTACAGCATCTTACCACTTGATTAATCCTTGATCCGACGGCCTATATAACTCCTGCGCCCAATCCGACGGCAGATATTAATTCGTACTGGTAATTATATGACGCATTAACCCCGCTATTTATCGCATATGACAAAACTGCTATGGACCCATCCTCCCAATACCGGAACCCGTTCTCCTGTTTTGCTCCCAAAACCGCCTCCCTGCTCGCCTATAAAGGAGGCGAACCGTCGGCTTGTTTACCACTCAAGGTTTTGTTGGATCGAAACACGAACGCAAAATTGCAAGAAAATAACTGAAATTTTTCGTTCTTATAACTCACAGTAGGGGAAGAAGAAATGATGGGGTACTTGAACAGGGTTTGGGTGGCGACGAGCGTGGCGGTGGTGCAGGGCCACACGGACCAGGGGATCAAGCTCAACGGCGCTCGATCCCTCGTCCACCGGCTCGCTTCCTCCTCATCCTCCTCGTCCGCGGCCGAGATCGGAGTCGCGCCGGTCGCCGCCATCAGGGCCGACCGGAGCGTCGCCGGCTGCGGATGCGGGCGCGGGGAGCCAGCGGCGGAGGACTCGGTCCGGAAGGCCATGTACCTCAGCTGCTGGAACGCCAACTAAGAGGGCCATGTACCCTCTTTCTCTCTTTGTTCCTCTCTCTCTCTCTCTCTCTCTCTCTCTCTCTCTCCTAGATCGGAGATGGGGGCGACCTCCGGCGATCGCTGGAGATGATGCCGGTCGTCGGGATCCGGAAGCCCTTTTCTCCCCCACGGTTTTGTGGAGGGTAAATGCGGAATTATGATATTTGGGTGGAGAGGTTTCGGGTAAAATATTGTAATTATTGTAGATGTTTCGATGTATTATATTAGGAAATTATTAGGAAGAAGGAAATGAAATGGAAGCTTGTTCTTCGATATCTTCGACTCTTTTTGTTTTGTGGATCTGCTGCTTAGAACTAATTCCGTTCTTCCAAAAACATATGAAAAACAGTAAAAGAAATCTCAAAATTTAGACTAAACTTGTTGGAGTAATTGTATACAGCAGATCGATCTGCTGTGAAAGTATGAAAAGTAGATTAAATTCTGTTTGTGAGATCGGAATTTGTACTTTTATTCCCCCCGAGTTCCAAACAACAAGGTACCTGCGATAGAGTTCATATTCTTCATTCTTCGCAACTGTCACTTGGTATCTGGAGCTGCAAATTGGACCCTGTAGATGATGTGGTGAGGTGTGCTGGGATTGATTCGTACCCGTAGATGGCAACATCACATCAGCAGTCTCATGGTGCTATCGTTTACACTTTACAATTACCCGGAAGCTTCTTGTTGATTTTATTATCACATAAATCATATATATTTATTATGATATATTTGTATGACGTTTGACGATGATGATACGACGATACTCTCGTATCAAATATGGTTTTCAATGATAGCTATAATTTGGCTTCGTTAGACCAACAAGAAAAAATATATATATATATATATATATATGTATAAGGATGAACTTTTTATACTAGAAATCACAAGCATCCATCCCCATTTTCATATCTGGTGTTTTAGATAAGATAAGCTAACAAAAAGAAGAATAGTTAAGAAATAGAACCAGCTTTGATACAGGGATCAAACACCCTTTAATTTTTCCTAAGTAGAAGTTAGTTCTCATTGCCTTTGCTTTATATAGTCAGGACATGAAACTTGGCTTCACTTATATTATGTGTATTGAATACATACTCGAATTAAGAATTTAATGCCTTCCAACTTTATAACTTATTCTCCAAATATAACCTCCTGAAGACTAGAAACTAGGGACCGTTTGGCTATAGATTATCTTTGAAGGAATAACAAAGTTTATTCTAGAGAATATAGTATTATGCTTATATTCTTATTCTATTTATTATTTGGTTGGAAAAATAAATTAAAATATTTTATAATTAAAATATTTTACTATAAATAGTTTACTTTTATTATTATTATTATAAAAATTATAATATAATAATATATAGTTAAATAATAAAAAATAAAGTACGATTGAAAAATGAAAAAAAATGGTAGAATATCTTTATTCTACAATTTCAGAAGAATAAACATATTCTTAAAAAATAAATAAATATAATGATTTTACACTTTTCTAAATAATTTTGTAAAAATCAAAATTTGACTCACCTAACTTTATTTTACATTGCGTTTAACTATATTCGTATATATTCTGATACTTATCAACCAACCAAACAGCCCCTACTTGACGCAATCGCCGTAATTTAAGAAAACATAACCAGGAATTATAAGCGCGAATTGGCACGTCAAATCTTAAGCGGATAAGTTTTTATGGATGTGACACGTTTACTCCTAATCTTGACCGGGCACCAATAATAGAACTAATATAAAAAACGTACTATTATCATTATTATATAAATTTAATAAGTAACATTCAGAGGTGACAAAAGGAATATTGTTTACTTATATAATATGATACTGGAAACAGATACATGTACTTCTACATTTTTATTATTGTTTATATGCTATTATGTATATAATAATATGAGGATAACACAGGAAATCGAGTTGTCCAATTACTTGGAGCCACGTGTATCCCGGTCACGTGAACGCTCGTGGCGCTTGTGAGAACATACCAATTGGAGCGAGCCACGACCTGGCCCACTGCCCAGATGCCAACTGCTGCGACGTCCCTCCACCTGCCTCACATGCAACGGCAACGGCGCTGGCAATGCCAAGCAGGACCTAGAACCAGAAGTGTTACTTATGGTACAAATTATATTTTTTAATAATAATACAATAAAATTACATATAATTAATTAAAAGTAAGTAAATAAATTATGACAAATAATATGAATCTTTTAAAAAAATCTAAAATAACTAATTAGTATCCTTGTATTTAACTGGTTACCTCATCTAAAATTGAATATAATCATTTGGATTTGATTTCATGAACTTATAAATTATTATTTTAATAAAAGCTAAATAAATAAGAAAGAAAATTTTGAAATTGATTATGATGATTTTTATTTTGAAAGTGAATTAAATAACATAATGAAAATTTATTTTCTTGTATACGTAATTATGTTGAAAAATGTTAAAATTGATTACGAAAATATATTTTTATTAAAATATCAAAGAAATATAAGGGATTCAAATTGTATTATATGCCTAATTATATAAATAAATATAAAATTATCAGGACAATTGACCCATAATTGACCATGTAGGTCCGCCTGTGCCAAGAAGGATCTAATAAGTAATAAGACGACTAAAAGACGCGAATTCCATTGGGACCGGAGTATTAATCACATCTAAATGTCTAAAACAGCTTTGAATTTAATTTTATGCACATAAAAATATAGTAATTTATTTTGAGTGAATTAATAATTTATTAGTTAGTATATATATCATTATTAATATTCAACAAATTAAATGATCGATGTGAATTTTTAAAGTTAACGTTGAAAAAAAGATCATTTTTTCCCTTTCTTATGATCAAGCCACATCATCGATCGTAAAAGAACATCCGACTTTCATCTGGCTATGTCATGTGCAAAAGGAAAAAAAAGAATAAGAAATAAGAAATAAACATTATTTGGACACATCTCGTGGGCTACGGATTGAGTCCCACGGAGGACATTGTGCCAATATATATAAAAAAAAATTGTGATTTGCGCTCACACTAATTTCTTCGGAAAAATATTTTCCCGACCAATTTTCTTGACTAATTTTAAAATTTCCAAAAATATTCGACATAAATATATCTAAAATTTACGAAATATGTGAATCCATTTTGAACTCTATCATTAATTTATAAATTAATGATAAACTTTGATAAATACTTTTTATAATAAATTTGTAAATAAAATTAATACTATCATCTATAAATCAACGATAATTTACATACGCATCCACACAATCGTCAATCTCATATTTGTCACATGTTAGAATGTTCGTCATAAAAAACTAAACGTTCACAAGTTGTAAAGGATAGATGTTTGTGCTCCATTCACAAGTCCCGATGAACAAAAAACATTTTGTCTTTCATAATTTCCAATAATACGCAAATTGAGGGATGTGTTACCTTTGAGGCTTTGACCTTTCAAAACTTTTTATGAATGTATCCATAAAAAAATTTTTGAAAGAAAATCAATACCATCAAAAAATTAAAATTTATTAACTTATAATTATTTATAAAAAAATATTATTATTTATTTAAGAATTCAATATTAAATTTAAATATATTTATATAAAATTTGAAATAATTATCCATCGCTATTTGAGAAAAAATATTCCTTTCATCGTAAAATCCTTCATAAATTGTTGCACCTTTCTCGTAGTGTGCAAACATTTTATTAAGGGTAAAATGGAGGTTGCTTCGAATCATGTGAAGCAGCATTTAATGTCCAGATCGAATGACTCACACAATCACACGTGATATTTTGGCATTCATCTTGCGAGATTTTGGCGTCCATCTCTCTCTCTCTCTCTCTATATATATATATATATAGAAGCTGACCGAGCACGATCCCGGAGTTAGTAACCTGGAGCCCGTGGTGGCCGACATCATAGCGAACTCGGCTCTCTCTCCCTATGTGAGTCTCTCTCTCCCTCTCTCGATCTCCGATGCTACAACTCGATTGATTGATCACATGCCAGCGCTACAACTCAATTAGAACATATAAAGGATCATGCATGACATATTTTAAAATATACTACTATATGCAATGCACTTAATATCATTAAACAAGGTTATAATAAGCTAATTTTAACACTTAAAAACTTATGAATTTACGTTTCTAAGATCCAAAAATGAGTTGACTCCGTGTGGAATTGGAATTAGGGGTAATCTCGAACCCTATTATGTTTTAAACTAGTAAAAACATTTGAAAACGTTGAAACACCAAATCATTTAACAAAAGCGGGAGTCACATATATCAACCATTTTGGTTAGCCTTGTTGGCCTAACCATATTATAGTCTTTTGAGATAATTTATCAATATATTTGATGCATTTTAAATTACTATTATTATTAAATTAGTATCGTATCTAAACTTTAGGTGTTTACGTTTACAATACGAGTCTACCCATCCTAAAATGAGATTAGGTAAAAATTTGATCTTAGACAATCTTGTCATTAACAATATACACAACATGCACTACTTTAGAATTTGTACATCTCGTCCAAGAAAACATGCATACATTCATTATCCTTCAATAGCATAATAGACTTACAAGAAGAACATCAAATTATTAATATCAATTGTTGCATTTATTTAATAATTTTTTACTTTTCTTATGTAAGATTTTAGGAGTTAATCAATAACTCTTGGAAATTATTTCATCATCTAACATTTTAATTTTTTTATTCTCTTTATCACACATATTGAGGTTCTATATACTCCAAGGCCAATGAAATTGATAGGTCGTTATGCTTTACGTACCTCCCACCGTTCCATGAATATTCATTGTTCATTAATCAAATCATGCGCCAAACTATTCACATAGTAATGGGTTATCGTATAATCTAAAAAGTAACAACATAACGAAGAAGCAAGCACTTTGTTTCTTAATGAAAATATCAACGTTTCATTTTTTTTTACCAAGGTTCAAGTAGTTAGACTTACTAATTACATCATACATTAATTTTAAGTTTTCACGAAATTATCTTCACATGGTATGATATTCTTAAAATTTCTCATAATGTGTATTTCATTGGAAGCACGATGATGCCATTTCATATGACAACTAATTACAAAGTTTCTTAAAAGCATCATTTTGTAGATAGTTCCTCATGCATCTCCAATTAATTTCTGGAAAAAAATTAATATAGGATGTAAGTTAAACATAGAGTAAAAATTACAATTTAATGCATGTTTCATTAATTCCTTTTGAAACTAATTGCAATTCCAATATATCTCACATGGCAGTGATGATATAATTAATTTTCACATGAAAAAGAAAGCAATAATTTTTACAAACCATGGGCATCAATATTATTCACAAAAATAATTACTTTCTCAAGTTTTTAGTAATGAAGTTTTCATTTTAATTTTTAAAAAATGCATAAAAATTGGAGGAATGATTTTCATATTTTTGTTCTAATTTTTGGCAATAGTTGTCTATTTTAAAAACATTTCTGTCCCTTGAGAGAATCGGAAAAAATAAAAATAAAAAGGGTACTGAGGTCTCCGTACACCGACGTACTTAGTGCACAACATGCTGGGCCTAAGCTCTCACGCATCTTTAGACAATGCCTTTTTTGCATGCATATTGAGGTTATAGAAAATTTTGAAAGGAATTGATTCTAACATGATAAGAACACTGAGCATCTCAAATTGTGAAAATGGGAGAAGGATTCTTCCACCTTTCCACAAGAGCCTTTCTCAAGAAGCATGTAGAAACATTGCATTATGAGAATTTGAAATCAATGTCGCAAATGCCAAATAGGAGAGAGAATTTGATATGAGGAGAGATCCCTAACTTGTAATATAAATATTTGTCTACTTTTCTTTGTTTATACTTTTTATAAAAACGCATCAGGCTTGTTTAAAATCATGTTCTCAATTCTCACACGACTTATGCACATGGAATTAATTCAAGACATATTTAATGCATCCTTACCTTTTTAGTGGACTCAACTTACTCATCGAGTTGTCGTAACTCATCATACATAGAGGTTCATGTGCAGTGACCCTTTTTCGATGGAATGTGAATTAGTGCATAGTCCAAGTGGAGTGATTGTGAAATCAAATACAACATTCTCACATTTATGTATGACATTGTATGCTTTGTCACAAAATATGATAATAACACAACAACTCATTACCTTTATGATATTAGAACACACAATATCACATACAAATTAAGAATGTTACATATGATATTAGAGATTCATTGCGGGAGGCCACTTAATAAGAACATTGAATTCTCTAATGGGGAAGGGTGTAGGAGGCATACTTCATATTAGTCCCATACAGATAAATCATAAGGAGAATGTTATGTATATATGGGATATCATGATACATTTTCATAAAATCATGCAAATCAAGACTCAAAGAGAAAGATAAACCGCAAAAGGTTAACGATCGCGCTTCCTTTTTATATAAGGCCGATCAGGGGCGGCCTACTTTCTAGCACAACAATTAAAGGTGTCCATGGCTGGGTGCCCCCACACGACACCAAGCATGGGCGCCCGTTGAATATGGTGCAATTGCTTCATGGGCTGATGGTGCAAGAAGGGAGGCGATCCTGTAGGCACATAGCCCAACCCCATTCGGCCCAAGAACTAAGCATCAAGTTTCAACTACTCATCAATCATATTGGCTACTTGACTTTAATATAGCTAAATAATTACAACTATTTAAAGTAATGACAAATCAAATCTAAGAGTGATAGAGCACTAATAAGGATCAAGTAATGTTTTGGTGACATTCTTTTTTTTTTCCTATATTACATTATAATGGAGTACATGCTATTTCTTTTCGATTATTGGTTAATCAAGAATGAGAACTATCTTGGCACATAATACATGCAACTTGTAAATTGTCTAATATGAACTTTAGCTACAAAAATCGCTTCAAAGTAGAAATAGCTTAACTATTACAATGAAATTAATCGTGTTATTGGAGGTCGAAAATTTTACTCAAACAAGCAAGCTAGCCTAGATAAATGCCAACATGTGGAAGAAGAAATCTTTTTCGATTGAATGGAAGAAGAAATATGTACTAGAATCAAACTAATTCTAAGTGAGTACTCAATATTACTACAAACGCAACATAAGCAAGCACTGTATATATCAAGCACAAGCAATAGAGGAGACCATTAATTGTGTCCAAGTTTACATACTTGATTAGGAACACATGAATAAACACTAAATAGTACATAACATACACCACAAACATACACCCCCACTTGTTCCCTTCCTTTTTCCCGCATCTAGAGAATGAATGAGCAATGAATAATCAAAACCGAAAGCACTACGAATAAGAGAGAGAACCCAAGGGGCCACTGTACATGTACTGAATGGATGGAATATACTCTCGGACCACGTAGTATGATCCCGTCGAATCAGATGGTATTAGGGAGTTGGAAGTGCTGAACCCCGAAGGTCTGCAGAGAACTGTTCTGGACGAAGAGGACGAGGCCACACTTGGAGCTATTGAAGCCTTCCCATAGCTGAAACTGGACTGACCCAGAGAGGTTCTTCTTGGCAGTAACATCCTTGACAGAGATGAGCTTCTCCATGCGACGGACAACGTAGTCATTGGCAAGGACGCGACCCTTGTTCTCTCCCTGGGTGCAGTCAGTGACGAGGCCACTCTCATACAATGCCACCATTACGTCGACACCACTCCCATCGACCTTGGTCCTCAATGCCCCTGTGAAGGACACCTGAAGTGTGCCGGATGCTGGCATTTGAAATGTTGCCTGAATGGTAAAGAACACTTGTAAATATGATACTTTGACTCTTTCATGCAAGGAAAGCCAAGAGGCACATATTTAATAGATTGATCCAAGTTTTTTACATTCTAGTTGATAGTTTTTATTTTTGACGTTGAACAATTGATATGAGCATCTAACCGGATGATGTCCATCAAACTAACAAGTGACTCATAATAATCAAATCAAATGAATGACATAAAAAAGTCAATGCTCTACATCGGCTAGCTGTAGATGGGGTACTTTACCATGGCTGCTTACATGCGTGGTTTACCTAATTATCCTAATGAAGTGTAATGTCAAAAGGAGTTATGATGATATATTTAGACCTCACGATTCCTTTATATTTATAATCGACAAAAAACACATTTATCAAACTAAAAGAACTTTATTGTTTTCTTATTTTTACATGTGAGCATTAGGATCTAAGTTGATGACGGTCATCAAATTAATAAGTGATCCATAATCGTCAAATTAATTGAATGACAAAAGTAAGGGCGTTGAACAGGGTTCTCTATAGCCATTTACCTTATTCTGGAATAGTAGATCACATGCAACAATCGTCCACGCGTGAATCTAACAAACTTGAATCGAAGGCAAAGTTGCAACTATCAAGAGTGTCCTTTATTCTCAAGTCACTACCAAACCTTTTTTATCAGTTTTCTTCTCCATTTTCTAAATTTTTTTCAGGTGTCACTAGTTTTTTTTTTTCATAATGACTAGTCTAGTTACTTGTGTATGAAGATGTTCACTTAAATTCATATTCTTATAAACTCAAGATATTGGAATAACTGGAATGTGGTTCATCGGGAACTAAACTAAGCAAGCCTTTCATGAATTTCTCAAGGGTACAAGAAGGCATATTCCAAATTTTGTCCTGAGATGTAGATTTGCCTCAGTTTCATAAACAGTAATTCTATTTGTATGTCATGTAAAGCCAATATATATAGTTATTTAAATATATATATATCTTCGTCATATGATATAATTAAAGGGATCGTGATGTACCGTCCACCACCTGTCGTGAGTTGGCATTCCAAGATCCACAAGATTCAGATCTCACACCATTCGATCCCGACAACTTTAACAATACCTCGTAGATCCATGCATACAGCTTAAATGGCTTCACATTATTTCTATCGATCGCTAGATCAAAATTACACGGTGAATTTTTACCCATTTTATATGATTAAACAAAGAACAGCCAATTGACACTTTGCTTATGGCATCACCTAAATGCAAACAATGCATACAATTCAATACCTACTACAAGTCTACAACTAATGTTAGTGTTAGATCTATGAAAGAACAAAGACATATATGGAAAGCACGTACATTTGTTATACAAGTCAGTAAGAATAACAACATAAGTTACAAAACTAATGAATTGTAATAAGGACGAGGTGATCGGACCTGCATGGTTGGCGATGGAAACCTCGGCGCCGACCGGACGGTGGAGACGATGGCGTCCTGGTCGGTGCCGATGCACTGCGCGCGCCCTTGCACGACCATCTGCGGCGTGTAGAGCGTGTCGAGGCGCAGGGACTCCACGTACGCCTTCTGCCGCACCGTCCACATGCTCGACCCGAAGGGGTCCTTCCAGCCGCGGTAGTCCCAGTACTCCACGTGGAACGCCAGCACCACCACCGGCGGCACCTCCTCCTCCGCGCCCACGTCCCCGGCGAGCTCCCCGCGCCCGAGCCGCGCCACCACGGCCTCGGCCTCCAGCGACGTCCCGCACCCCTGCGACGAGAACAGCTCCACCAGCACCGGCCCCATCCGCCGCTGCTCCTCCGCCGTCAGGTCCGCCGTCGCATTGGCCTCCGGGGAGGCCCCCGACGAGGTCGAGGAGCGGCCGCCGCGGCCGAAGCAGGAGAAGAGGCGCGGCGCCATCGCTGATGCTCTCGCACCGGGGCGGTGGACGTGGAGGCCGCGACGACAGGGACCAAAAGAAGAATAAAAGACAAATGCGGGGAGGAAGGTTGAAAAAAAAGGGAAATATGGTGGAAAGGGGCGGACGGGGGGTCGAAATATAAAATGTGAGACTTCAAAGCGGATGGTGGAGAGAGGAACGTGGCGGAGGTGACGGGATACCAGCTGGAGCTGCTTTAATTAATTTTATCATATTTTTTATATAGAATTATTTCCATCTTTTTTTATGTGAGGTTTTAATTTATCATTATTATGGAGAAAAGTCTACAATATATTTTTTTCTTCAAGAACATGAACATTTACACATGAGAATGATGTGTTCTCAGTTTTGAAATGGAAGATGACCACATGACGAAGTTTCCTTTTTCTGCCATTTGGGTACAAGAGATGAGTGACTGGGTGGAACTTGGAGTTGGCAAGCATAATAAATCTTTGTTCTAAATGTCACAAATAGGTGAGAGTAAAAAAAAAACAAAACAAAAGCAGGACAAAAATACACCCAAGATATATATATATATATATATATATATATATATATATATATCATTTTCCTTTTGTTTTAGTTGAACTAAGACCGAACAAGAGATTTTATTTTTCTTCAAATATATTTTTTTAATTTCAAATTTTTAATTAAGAACTACATTTGTTTGGTTTGTCGGTTCGTCAATATATATATACGTTGTTAGTGGGTGAAGTGCCGCACTTGGGATGAGGTGGATGGACAAAGAAAGGAATATGGCAAAATTTGTTTTATGTATTCGTTAGCTGTGACAGAACAATCATCAACACATCAACTAATTATTATGCCTCTCTCCCCATTCAATAATCTTTCACTCCAGAGTTAAAATACTTTTTTTTTAGATTTTTACTATGGTTAAAAACTAAAAAACTTTTCTGAAGAAAACCATTCATTTTCCTGTTAGATTTAGGTTCTGTTTGCTTTCATAAATATCCTCTCTATATCTTTCATTAGGATAATTACAAAAGGAAATAGCATAATTACTAAAAGTATATTAAAATGTTGGAAAATGATTTCGTGCAAAAAGAAAAAAAATAAACTTCTTCCACTGATAAGTAATAATCTATTCTTTTTTACAATCTCAAGGTTATTTGTCTCATATATTTAAAAAATAATCATCTGCCAAGCACATTGCACATGATGAAGGTATATTACTTTCATTAGTTGTTTATTGTTTGAATAAATGGCAGACCAATTGGACCGAAGTATATTCATAAGGGGCCTTAAGCGAAGCCGGAAAGTGGGCTAATAATTTGAGCCTTTAAATATGATAAAAATAATTTTGAGGCCCATATTATATTTATTTTTTAATCTTGTTCTTATTAATAATCAAATAATCGTGAGTTTTTTCATTTCCAAATGAATCTTATTTTTACCTCACATTCATTATATATGTAATCATAATTAAATAATATTCACGAATACAATCAAATACATAATTTATTCCAAAAAAATACAAAGGATAAACTTGTCATTTAAAAAAATAAACTTGGAAAAATAACATATTCTTTTAAAAAGGTGGAGGACGAAAACTTAAAAGCATATTTAATCTGATAGAATATTTATCTCTATTTCATGCATTCTTAACTCCTAACTAAACGGCTTGAATGTTTTCTTTCGTTTTTTCTCCAACCATCAATTCTTTGAATCAACCTTTTTTTTAACATACAACACTACCGCAACTAATGTTGCCCATGACTAAATAATGATTTTTTTAAAAAAATAATATACCCTTACCTCGAAAAACTTTAAAATATTATAAATAGCTTAAGTATGGATACTTTAGATTCTTTTTCATAATTAGGAGAGAAATCATACAAGTAGAAAAAAAATACCCTTATTCATAGAATGAACCACAAAAAATATTTAATATTTGCCCAAATGCATATATTTCCTATAAAATAATGTTAACAGACTCATTAAAATGAATATCCCTCCGTGTTCTTTATTATTTTAATTAGTACATTAAAAATTTATTACTGATGTTTAATTTATAAATTTATTTTAAAAAATATTTAATAAAATCCATAATTGATTTATAAATCAATGAAGGATCCACACGACCCATTTTGAATTCACACATCTCTTAAATCATGTATTATTACTATATATATTATTAAGAACATCTTTAAACATTCACTAGTGATATCACCATTATTTTTTTTACTTAAGGACTATACAATTTAATTTTGAGTTGTAAGTTGTAGCACTTGAAGTGGCTCCATCGACCTATTGTAAAAGATAAATTTTACTAGAAGATCATTATGTTGTACGCTCATAGTTTTTTAATGCCAGCACGAAATCCTTTGTCCAAAACGTATTGCGGCCCATTGGGTCAAGTACTAGATAAGATAACATGAGAAGGCCTTAAAACTTGGCCCCATAAATTTATCATCCAATAACATGAGTATTGTATTAGATAAAAATCAGATTTATCTAGGATATTGTATTAGATTTATCCTTAAAACTTGTCCAAATCAGATTTATTGTATTAGATATTTGACAAATCCTTATATATTTTCAATCCTATGATATCGCACATGTACACCAAACATCAAATTTAGCTGCTGATTTTCTTGCTAAGACCGATAGATTGGACCAGCAAGGTATTGGTCGGAGGTTCTCCATCGGTCCACAACTTTTTGTACTAGGATGCCTTAAGAGCTAATGGTTAATAAAAATGCATCCATCTTTTTTTAAAGAAGGATGGTGTTAGATATTTAATTCGGAAAAAAAAAGAGAGAAAAGTGTTGTTTATTTTTGCAATTTAAGACTATGATCTTGATGAACGGAACAATACAGTTCTTCCTTGAGCTAAAGAATAAATTGTATAGAACTTTGAAAGATATTATTTTTCTCTCTCATGGTCTTAATCCCTGTTGTAAAAGGGACGATGTGCTTGTAAGGGAAAAAAAAGGGTTCATCATTAAATCTGTTGATAGGAAAAACATTACTTCATAAAAAATACTTTGATAGAAAAAAAAAGAACCAATACATTTTGCTCATCTTTCTTTGATAATAAATTTTGACAACTTTCTTTTATTCTCACTCAGGCATTCAGTATTCAAAATTATTAAATGGTCAACCGACTTCAAATCATATTGTGAGCCAACTACCTATGTGTCTTTTATCCACAGTGGATATATAAGTGGATATTGTGAAGGCGTACAGAGCGAACGCAGAGGACCAAATAAATTTTGCACCCTTTTCTCTCACGGGAAATGTGTGAGGAACAACTCACTTATCTGAAACTTTTCATGATCCATGCACACTTTCGGCTTCGGCAAAAGATGCATGCATTACGTTCTCGTAGCCACCGACACCTTGCACTGTTCCATCTCTCCGTTCAGGAGGTGAGAGAGAGAGTGTGTGTGTGTCTGTCCTGGTTGGATGAGGAAACTCGATCGGATAAAAAGTTTAGGTGCATGACTTGTCAAAATTTTTTTTCTTCTGAACTTGAAAAGAAAAAAACAGCATCAGAGAAGAGATGCCTGAACGAAGAACATCCACCGTATGCTTCAAGGTTCAGTGCATCTTCTTCTTCAAGTTAAAAGTGGTTTGTCTCATTCATGCAATTCACCGCTCCACGGCACTGACCTTCTTCTATTACATCTGCTGAAAGGGGATTGAGGAATTGTTTGAAACTACCTGTGCTGTTCAGGAAATGCTTACAGCTTCATAATTTTGGAAGCAGGCCAAGTTGATCTTGACCGGAAAAACTGGGTCGCTTTGATTTGCATTTTGGAATTCTTGTTGAACTGATTCCATTTGCAGCAGATGGATGCCATTGTTCTGGTAAAAATAAGTAATTGCAGCTGCGGCAAATGAGACCAAGTCAGGAATATAATAAAAAGAGTTGTGCATGTGCTCTCGGTTTGGGGTTGTTCATAGTTAGCTCAACTTTTACCCAAAGGAATCGTTACTAGAATGCAATGAACTTTGCCCCAAAACAGAATCTGCAAGGAACTTTTCTTATCTTGTTGCTTATCCCTGGAAAGAAAGTCGGTACCAACATCTCATCTTCTTGGAACACAAATCTGCAAGTTTTCTTTTCTTTCAGGGAGCATTTCTAGAATGCTGACACAACACATGAAATTCGAACCTCAAACACTAAAGAACGCGCGAATACTCGGACAAGTAATAGTGGCATAAAAGAATCAAAATTCACTGATGAGATGGCAATGCAGGCGGAGTAGGAAATTAACTGACCAAACTAGGTGTATAATGAAGCCATCAAAGCAAATGATTCTGATTTGTTCATCAATAATCTCAACTCGGCCACAGTTGTTCACATATTGTAGCAAGAATGAGAATATGAAATGTAGCAGAAAGAATACACATAAAAGATAACAAATAACATCATATATAAAATATAATCTACTGATTCAATGAAAAGATCTTTAGTGGTTTCATCCATCAAATACAAAGTGTAGTTTGAATGATAGGAAAAAAAGGAAGACAAGTAAACTTAGTGGCCCTTGGAAGTTGGACTAGAAGTCCTGGACACAAATTGAGATCCCTAGCAATGAACCGATAAAAGCACCTAAACAGTGAATGCAGAACATTTATGTACCAACACTCATAACATCTTTCTGAGTTCCAAAGTCCTGTGAAGAGCCTCTAAAACTATTCAGCTCATCGTTGGACTCGACGAGCTCAAAGGGAGACAGAAGGCTCTTCGTGTCAGACATGGGGCAGCTTGCAACTGCCCATCCCGAGGGCGCCCGGGCCTTCGTCGTCGGTGATGAACCTGCCCCAGAACCAGTGCGCCTTCCAGACCGTGGCCATTTCCTCGATGGGCACGTTCTTGGTCTCCGGGAGGAAGAGGGCGATGAAGGTCGTCATGATGACCACCCAGCCGCCGAAGAAGTAGAACAGGCCGAACTTCATGTGGCAGAGCATGGCGAGGAACGCCTGGGCGATGATGAACGTGAAGAACATGTTCACAGACACGTTGATGCTCTGCCCCGCCGACCGGATCTCCAGGGGGAATATCTCGCTGGGGACGAGCCACCCGAGAGGGCCCCAAGACCACGCGAATCCGGCCACGTACAGGCAGATGAAGACGACGACGAAAGTGGCAGAGGTCTTCGAGATCGTCCCTGTTCCGGTGGTTCCGAAGCTAACTGCGATCAGCGTCCCGACGACGATCTGAACCGGTCGACGAAGCAATGTTAGTGATCTGACATGCATTGATTCCAACTACAGTAACAGAGCATATACTTGAAGTAATGTTATACACACCTGACAGACGAGCATCTGAGAGCCGCCCTCCAAGAAGAGCTTCCTGCGGCCGAGCCGGTCGACAGTGAAGACGGAGACGAGGGTGGCAAAGACGTTGACGAGGCCGGTGATCACAGCAGACATGAGGGAGGCGTCGTCGCCGAAACCGATGGTCTTGAATAGCACGGGGGCGTAGAACATGATGACGTTGATGCCGGTGAGCTGCTGGAAGAAAGGGATGAGGATGGCCATGACGAGCTGGGGGCGGTAGCGGCGCTTGACGATGTTGGCCCACGGGTGCTTCACAGTCTTGGCCTCGTCGCTGGCGGCCACGAGGTCGTTGAACTCCGCGTCGATGTCGTCGGTGCCACGGACGCGGCAGAGCATGGACTTTGCCTTGTCGGAGTATCCGCGCTCGATGAGGGAGTTGGGCGTGTCCGGGAGGAATAGGGAGCCGACGGTGATGATGCCGGCGGGGACGGCGGCGAGCGCCAGAGAGACGCGCCATCCCCAGCCGCCGGAGATCTTCGAGGTGCCGTAGTTGATGAGGTTGGCGCCTAGGATGCCGATGGTGATCATGAGCTGAAATCCTATGTTGAGCATTCCCCGGAGCTTCGCCGGCGCCATCTCCGACAGGTACACCGGCACCGACTGCATTGGAATAGCACATGCACGTTTAATAATTTATTAATAAAGAACAAACGAAAAATCTGACAGTAACGTCAAAAGATTACGAACATAAAATCTTATTTGGTCGTCCAGAAAATAATATAATATAACATGAAACAATCGAAAGATTTGTAACTTTACATAAGGCAAAAAAGAAAAAGAGTAAAAATGTTCGATTGGCATCAGAAAAAGTTCAGATATTCCAAAATTTCTGGAGGCCAACATGCTTCTGTTGGAGACATGACATGTTTTATATCTTTTCTGTAGGCGTAAAAACTCCACTGAAATTATGACGTAATTTCTGGTAGCTGTCAAACACCAAAAAGAGAGATACGTCAAGGCAAAAAACAAAACTAAGTAATTTACTGAACAAACTCAACCGGAAACAGTACTAAGCATTGAATGCAAGTCATATAATGCGACGCCGACCACGGCAAAAAAAGTAGGGTTTAACTTCTACAACTATGTAATGAACATAAAACACAAATTGAATCATAATAAAAACCAAATTGGGCCTATCTTGAAGATGCATTATATAATCACAATAAAATAAGACATATATATATCTAAAAGAAAATAATTTTTGCTGTAATTGCGAATGCAAACCTGGTTGGCGAAACCAACGCCCACGCCGAGGAGGATGCGGCCGAGGATGAGCATGAGCACGTTGAGGGCTCCGCCAGTGAGCGCGGCGCCGGCGAGGAACGTGATTCCGCCTCCGAACATGGACCACTTCCGGCCGAACACCCTCGTGACCGTCGAGGCGAAGAAGGAAGCGACCAGCGCCGCCAGGTACAGCGACGACGTGAACGTCGTCAGCAGCTGGCTGTCGAACTTGCAGTATTGGCTGCTGCTCCCGGCCTCGCCCAGCTCCTTCTCAAGCACGGACGGGAAAAACTTGTGCAAGAACGAATTCATCGACGTCACTCCGCCTGAGATCGATCGACATCATGAGACAAAATGAACACGCAGACGAATCATATGTATATCTCGCGTCATGTAGTAATACGGATACTCACCGGAGATGCCGATGTCATAGCCGAAGATGAGGCCTCCGGTGGCCGCGACGACGCAGGCGAAGAAGACGAAGGGGGTGAGCTTGCCGGGGTAGTTATTCGGGCCCTTACCTGTAGGGCCTCCGACATAGCCGCCGGCCATTTCTTCTGCGTCGAGTAGAATAAGGCGAGGAACGAAGAAGAAGAATAACGAGGGGAAGGGAGTGGGAGATGAGGGAGAAGAGCGACCCCGGAGGGGTCAATTTATACAGTGAAATCGACGCGCGGGTGCGGCGATGGGTCGAGTTTTTGGTGCGTTTAACAATTGCAAAATTTTTACGTATGTTGTTTCCAACTTTCCATATCAGGCCGCACATTTATTTGCCACGGCCACGTCGAGTTCGAGATCGGATCTCGACCGTCCGTTGGATGCAAGGTTGATGATTATCGAAGCCCTTTAATTTTGGCACGATTTGGTGAAGGGAAATTAATTGTCTATAAAAAAAGTAATTAATGAAGGAAAACTATGAAATCACATGGGGATATTTTAAAGTTCACCGTAAATCCGATTCTTTCTTATTTTATTTTCCTTTTTTTGGGAGCTGAGATGTGAATCGATGATTGGGGGATTTGATTTGCTTTTTCTTCGTCAATTAGGATAATTATGGGATTTGATCTTGGAAATGAAGCTTATTAGTATCATTTGAATTATTATTAATTATGACAGCATAGATTGCATGCCCATTTAGCTGATATTCATTAATGAATATGCCAAACTTGGCTCCTTTGATTTCTTTAGGTTAACGGAAAAATTAAATCCACAATTTTATCATGTATTTATCCTATAGTCATTAAATTTTGAATCAATGATCGTACTATCAATGAAAATCATGCGTATTGAAAACTACATCATCCATGTAAAAATATATTAATATGTTATCACTGTCATATATTTAAATTTAAATGACGCCCATGCGACACTAAGTACTTATACACACATATTCTTGCTTAGTTAGACTGAGGCTAGAGAAAAAAAGGTGTATGTGAACAAAGAGAAGTCAAATTTCATAATATTGTGGATGGAAGAAGTACGTGATCAATAGTAGTTTAAAAGTTCAAATTAACTGCCTCCTTTAATGCTTTGAAATACATGAATTCATAATTTGACTTATCTTTGTTAATAATTGCAAGTTTTAAATTCTCATAATCGAAAATTATTCATTTATATTATGATCATATTATTTGCTTTTATATTACAAATAAACTGATGACCTAGTATTAGTAAACAAACTAACTTCAAATGAAAGAATAGGTAAATAAATCAATATCCAGACCAGAGAAAATTATATATATATATATATATATATATATATATATATATATATATATATATATATGAGAGAGTGAGAGAGGAAATATATTACTATGTTAAGATTACACGATGAGAAAATCAAATAATATTACATCCCTTTTTAGGAAATATATAGGGGACCCCTAATCCACTATGTCCAATATTCCCATGTATATTGGAATCAAACCTGGTCAACATGTCATATATTCGAAGTTATGTTTTTAGTCTTTCCGTAAGGAGACCACAAAAACAATATACAGAAAATATCCGAAATTGCATGCACATATATATCCTACTAATGCTAGCTTAGCTATAAGACAACATGCACTGGCATCCTTATTTTTGTTATCATGGCATTTGGATAACTTTATAAGACACCTTATATATATATATATATATATATATATATATATATATATAATGAGTGGATGATAATATATGTATGTATGTATGTACGTACGGTTTAGAGTATTATGAGTGGATTATAAGCAATTTAGGGGGGATGAGCTCGAACGACGATCTTTGAATGGCAAGCTCGAACGGCGGCAGCGCTCCTTCCTCATCCGCTCCCTCCTCTCGATCTCCAACGAAACAATCATCGTCGGAATCAGCAGACGAGTGCACCTCGCTCTGGTCGGCATGTGAAAGGCGGCCGACACCCATCTTTTCTCTGCGTGCATTAGCGTGGCAAAGGAAAAAGAATAAAATCATAACAAATCACTATCGCCGGCGAACTAGAACAAGTCACTGTGAAATCACCAAAAAAATCGTAACGAAAATAATTTAAAAACAAATGGCAGAGGGCGCATCGCATCACGATGGCAGAAGGCGACGATCTCGAATGACGATCGCGAAGACAAATGGCTATGGCGAGGCACAAATTGGCACGGCGAGGGGTTCGACGGCGAGAGCTTCGAACTTCACAGCGCTCTTTCATTCGGCGAGATCCAACTCTTCCGTTCGCCTTTGCCATGTGCGACCGCTCGAAGGAGGAAGAGCGATGTTGTCCTCCGCATTTTGCCTCGTCGCACAACCGACAAAACGACTTTTCCCTACAGCTAAACCGCTTCATTGTTGTTAATCCACTCCTAAATCGGATTAAAATTTTGTAGTAAATTGCTATTCGTTTGATGCGCGCCTGACAAAATTGAATGGCTCCAATCGCTAGTTGCATGATACGCCCGTTACATGTGGTGTCACCTTAATATTTCTCTATATATTAATAGAGGTACGACGGTGCTACTCTTTATAGATAAATAAATAGATAGATAGATAAATAGAGAGGGAGAATACTAGACGTAGCAAAATGGACATGACTCTATGGCTGCCTCAATGTTAGACCCACAAGAAAAGGTTGAGATAGACCACCCACAACATTATCGTAATCCATGGCCTTGGGGTCAAATTAAGGCCAATCGGAAATAAGAAATTTTTCTATTGGATTAATTGCGATCTTCTGACAATTGCGCCAAATAAGGAAAGAAAAACAATAAATATTGTCCAAATCCTAACAACTTCCTCAATCATCTCAGAAGATGATATTTGTTTTTTTTTAAACAATATCATTATTCATTTGATTGATGATGGCGTCCTTTTAGGATGCCGATGTTTTATCAAATTAAAGGATTGCAATATTATGATGAATTTAAAAATTGTGATTGTTCAAAACCCTAAGATTTTCTGACCATGATTCGTGACGTTGCTTTAGAAATTGTAATTTGACGAAACCGAAGTGTATTTCACTATTTTGGACTTAATTTATTTTTTTTTGTAAGTAAAATAATTGATTTATTCCGTTAAGTTATTGTGCTTGTGTAGTGATCAATGTTCAAGCGCCAATGGAACTAAACCATGCTTAATTCTAACTACGTGAAATAATTAGTACATTATAAAAATTTTAATATATAAAATAAATACATAAAATTGATTAGCTTATATATACATTATATGTTGATATCGACGATGAAAAGTTTAATTAATTTTCTAGGGAAGACGCCGATGAGGAAGAAATTAAAGTTGTGTAAACAGTAATGATAGCATACGTTAGCCGAAAAATGTTACAATCATATATGTAAAAAAAAAAACATCAAATCAACCCTGTATGATCTTAAAAATCTCGTATCACTGTGAATCCTAAAGAATAATTATTTGATTTCAACTTTCTCTATTTTAATATTATATATCTTAAGCACTTATAGAAAGACATCCTTAATTATAAATTTTATTCACACCGTATCAAACACATTTGTAATTGTTAAATTTTAAATATATATATTTTCAATTATTAAATTGCTCATGTAAAAGTTATAATAATTTTAATATGAATCCCAATCATAGATTTAAGATTGTTATTATGAAAAATATATTTTAGTGCATGATACTTTTTATAGGACTAAGGCATCTTCACGTCTTGAATAAATAATTCACTTAAATGATGAGATCTTAATGACTTATTTATTTGAATTATTGATTGAATCAACAATTCGAATGTGCTCAACATAAAATAATCTGAAGGTACATTGATCACTAATTATATATATATATATATTGTTTAGTCAACTCAAAAGTAAGGAAAATAGAGTACCTAGTCAAACTTATGCACTTTGATGAAGATAATGCATGCAGTCAAACTCTTTGTTAGAATAAGTTGTCAAACTTTAACCGAATTCATTCGAGTTGTAGTCCAAACAAAAATGAAAAAAAGTCCACCAATTGATGCAATTCAAACTTTAACCGCAGCTGGAGGTCCTCGTTTTTTTTTCCCAGCTTCTTTGACTTTTTGTTATTATGTTATCTTTGCATGCATTGCATGGTCTGACTGAGGAAATTGGCGTTGACCACGTAGCCCAAATTCAATTCCTCGCTAACTTAAATGCGACGCCACCCCACCAATCAATGCCATGTCTTGTTTATTTCTCTAATATTTCATCCAATCACAGTTTTTTACATCTAAGTTTAAATTATAAACTTATATACTTTACTCGTCAACTATATCCCACAATTTTTCGTTCAAATCCTTCATAGAGTTTTAACTAAAGATGTATTAATTAAATTTTTTAATAATGATAAAAACATCTTTTTTACGCTTTACTTTCTTTAATATAATAAAAGGCTATAGAAAACAATGGCAGGAATAGGACATTTCACAAATAATAAAAAATGACTAGTAAATATTACCTCTACTCTGTTGTTTTTTCAATTCCAAAGATATTATATTAAGAAAGTAAGAGTAAAAGTTATATAAAATAAACATTATAAAATTAAACTAACATAATTTGAGTAACATGTCAAAGGGACTAGAGTGATATGTTAGAAACTAAAATCTATAAGCTTACGTGAATTTTGCTATAATCTAGATTGTGTAAAATGAAATAACTTAGAGTTCAAAATGTTGGAATATAAATTCTATATTTTAATTATACAACCTAGAGTGTTTTATAATTATCCATTTTCTCCTTGCGGATTTTTATCATTAGGGTGTTGAATTTAAGGTTTCCAATATAAAAGTCACAAGATGACATCTAACAGCTAACGGAGCCACATGAGTACCAGTGGGTGCACATGCATCTACTGAATAAGTAGAATACGTGATGATTATGTGAATATATAATATTTTGATTTATTTTTACAAAATGTTCAATTTTATATCATCATAATCAAATATTTATATGTTATATATATAATAATTATTTTATTTCATATTCATAAATAATTTTAATGTAATTAACATGAAATAATATCTTGAAAAAGCAATTTCCATTAGGAAAATATATTTATAGAATTTTTTTAATTTAATGAGCTCATTATATAGTTTTGCATTAAAATTACTATTTAATCCTATTTTCTATACCACGGGGAGAATACATTTCTTCATCATGCAGTTGAGTTATATATTTTTTAATATCAATTTGTATTTAAAATGTTTATGAATATTTCTAATTATATATATGTGTGTGTATAAAACTAAAATTAAAACAATTTTAGTCTTCTTGTTTATTCTAAAAAATGAATGTTTTAAATAAGTATTTTGTGTGACAAACGTTAAAAATAAAAAATAAATTAATAAAATTATATATTTTTATTAATAAATATTTTAAATCTTATTATTTATGAACCCACTTAACAAATTGGCTTAACAAATTGGCTGACTTCGTCACTCCATCTAACTAATGATAAAAATCCATGGTTTGCACATATGCACCAACATAACGATCAGTTAAGGCTTTAACCATGTGAGGCTTAAAAACAATTAAGTTAGATGGTGATTCGTATGTGTTGGAGCTCACGATTGATTATCATGACAAAGAAGGCAATGTTTGAACAAAAGTTTTATTGTAATTAATTACATTTTAATGATCAAAACATCAAATGTTTAGTATAACGCTCCGAGACCCACGTGGCTATCACGTGCTCAGAGTCATCCCAAAGGCGCTATCCAATTCTATGTAAATAATTTTTTTTTGCGAAAAATGAACTCTATAGAATGCGAAATTAATAATAAGATCGTCTAACAAACTATATTGTCAAGAAGCTGGAAACGTCCATGACCCCACGATATTAAATAATCGAAAAAGTAAGTCAATCCAATAATCTAGTATGACTAAATCCTACATCATGTGCAACATTTTTATCATTGAGCCTGACCACCTACATCACCATCTTCTATCATCTCACATGCATGAATTCAGATGTAGGAGAAAATCCATGAGTATAAAAATACACAGTACGTAGGGTCTAACCATAACAATATACAATGAATCAAAAGTGCTCAATAAATCAATAACAATATGAAACGATAAATAATAGAGCACTAGAGAGATCAATAAAGATATAAATCAATTAACTATTATCAATTTACAATCATGCCTGATCACTATGGTGCTATCCGATTTAACAATTTCAACTATATATCAATATCAATGGTCATCGGTCAATAACAATCTCAATTCAATTCGATGGGCGGAGGCAAGCCGGTCAATGCCAACATCCGACTAACCATGATTCGATTCAATTCAATTCAATTTTCATGCTATTCAATTCAATTCAATCTTTGGAGTTATTCAATTCAATAGGGAGCGCTCAGTCAATTAGGAAAAACTCCATGTCTCTTTCATGTATGTCAGTGGGAGATCAAATCACGATAAGTCAACCTCCAATAGTAGCCCTAACAATAGCTTCATGATGATGTGGGACCATGGCCATCATAGGACAGTCATAACTTCTCTAAAGGATGACGTCTCAAACCTCTAGGTACTTTATCTGCCTCATACAATACGGTAATAATAATGACCCAAGGGGTTTAGAGACAATCGGAGAACATGAAGACCAGCAGTTTTCATATTTTATTTTGTTTATCCTAAAAACCTATCTTTAGCAAATTTACTTTAGGTTAAACAAAAGATCCAATAAGGGGAAAACTACTTGATCAATATCATGATGGATAACATAATCTGATATGGTAATAATGAAGATAATCTCAAATCAAATATAATAAAAAATTGATGAGGCCAGATCTGTTAACAATACAATCAAGAACAATTATAGTAACTATTTAATTAAAATATCACAATTTATATTTTCTGTCTTTAGAACCCGACCCGCGTCGGGTGGAATCCGGGCCGTGTGGTCAATATCACTTCGGCCAGGGTAAACCTGAGCTGAGTGTATAGTGAACTCGGTCCGGGTTGATCGGTTCACCTCCAAAATGATCACACCGAGTCCGAGTCGAGTTGAAGCTGAACCCGGGTCGGGCCAATAGGAATCCGGGCAGGGTTGGACAATCTGATCCGGTTTCGAATCCGATTCGGTCCAGATTCAACGAAATTCGGACCGGATACAACAGAACTCGGGTCAGGTTCTGCCACCGATGGAGAAGTGTGTTTCAAAGCGACTTTCTGACAATCATAACCATACCCTACGATATCCAAACTATGCATACGATACATAAATGGATTCTCACTACGAAAGAGAAGAGAATAGAGTTCCATGTCGCGAAAAATCGATAACATGAGGATTCTCCCTACGTATCTAAAGTTGGCTGAAATATCAACTGGAGTCCCTTCTCTGAAAATCTGCACGAACGTCGAAGTTTGGTCGACGATTGCTCTCTGTCCTCGCTCCAAAACTCACGGTCACCACCTGGAACTTCTTCTCCTATGTGCCGACTTCGAAATCAGCCGCCACACGCTCTCGGGAGTGCCTCGGTTCATGTGCAAATGAGAGAAAAAGAGAGGCCCGTGGTGCAAAAATTCTATTTGGATGAAAAGATTTTCCAGCCACCTCTTAATGCTTATTTATAGTGCAGACTTGGGATTTTCACTTCTATTGGACCTTGAACTCTCTTAAGATCAATCTTGGCCATACATCAATAATTTATTATCCCATAATTTCTTTAGATTTGATTAAATTCGAGATTAATTATTTTCCTATCGTAATAACTCAATTAAATCTAATTCCTCTCAAATTCACTTTTATCTCTTTAACCATCTTTTCCAATTTTCCTTGAATCTCAAAATTAATTAAGTCCAGAATATTAACATTAGGATTTTTAGATCCAATAAATTAAAATAAATATCATTTAATTATTTTATGAAAATCAGAGTCGTTACATCATAACCTCCTTAAAAATAAATTCGTTCTCGAATTTGCTTAAAAGAAAAGTTCTATATCAATCTATTGCGTCAACCGTAGAAAGTTTCGACGGTCGCAATCGCCAAAAGTTTTGACGGTTGCGGCCGCCTGACATTTGCGACGGTTGTGATGGTCGGAACTTTCGACGAGATTTTTTCGACCGTCGGAAAATTATTTGCGACGACCATTTTTCCGTCGGATCGCTTCCGTAAAAAAATCCGTTGAAAATCGTAATTACATACGGTTTTCAACAAATTACAGACGATTTTAACTGTTTGTAATTTGCATTTTTCTTATAGTGTTTTTAGACCTTTACTCTTTTATACATAACTTTTCATACGAGTATTCAAATGAGATGATTTGTTATTCTCTAGAAAGTTAACAGAATTATCTAACATTGATATTTATCGATCATTTAAATTCCAATGAGATCATAGTCAAATATTCAATCAAAGTTCAATGCATAAAGTTGTCAATTTCAAATTAAACTTTTTAGACCTTTATTCTTTTATACATAACTTTTCATATGAGTATCCAAATGAGATGATTTTTTATTCTATAGAAAGCTAACAGAATTATCTACAACTTTGATAAAAATCATTCATCCTAAATATAATGAGATCATAATTAAATATTAATTCAAAGTTCAGTTCACAAAGTTATCCATTTCAAATAAAACATTTTAGATCCTCTTTTCATACGATTGTCCAAATGAGGTGATTCTTAATTCTATATAAAGATAAAAAAAAATTATCTATAATTTTTATATTAATCTCTTAATGTAAATCTCATAAAACATACATAAATATTAATCGAAAGTTTAGTATAACTCATTTCTAATTAAACTTTTTTACTGTTTTGAGGTTTATATCATCAAAATATGATTATATAGGGAATAAAAACTTTTCTCAAAAAAAATCATTTATGATATTTATAAATAAATGTTTGATAAATCTAATAATATAATTAGTTGAGGAATATGAAATAATATAATCAGTAATTAGTCAATTGGATCATTATATGAATTCTATTGTAATGTAATGACTAAACTATTTATGTATCAATTTAAGTAAAATAAAATCTCATAACTAATATTATAAAGGAATTTTTTTAAAGAACCACAAAGATTTTGTTAGTATTAGAAATTCTATATATTACATACATGATAAATAATCATAACAAAAATCATGCAATTTAATTAACCTTTTTATCCATTGTACAATAAATAAATAATTTTGGAATTAAATAATAATGCATATAAAAAGTAAAATATGTAGTCTAATGATGATAAGATAATAAAATATATTGAGAAAGAAAGGAGGAATTTGCACAAGTATAAGAATAAAAAAATATATAATTAAGAATGTTAATATCATTTCATTTCGAACTTTACTTCTACTTATTTATATCATTTACTAAATGATAAATAAAATAAATGTTGAATTGGTAAATTCTCTTCTTCGCCTTATTTATTGGTGTTGCCAATCAGAATCTAAATACCTAACTAAAACGTAAATAAGATAATGTGCACTCTTGGAAATATTGATTCTTCTTAAAAAAATCATGGATATGATGATGTATTTTGTTAGAAAATATAGTAAATCAACCATCTTTTCGTGAAAGTTCGTTTAAGTAATGAATAACATTTTCATTAGCAATAATGATTTAGTCAACGAGCATTAATTAACTATTACTAAGTAATAAGTTTAATTATTAGTAAATTTTAAAAACTCTACTGGATAATGAATAATGCAACTCGTACATGATTTATGCATTTGAGATAATTAGTTATTATATCATAATAATTTAATAAGTATTTTTTAATACTTTTCAAGTTGTTGAGTAATGGTCCGTTTAGCTAATACAAATTAACTAATAATTTGATGTGTTGATAAGTAACTTAATAGTTGAAGTTGATTTCAAAATTAAATAATTACATGTTTGATAATAAAAATTTTATTAGTTATTCTTTTAATCAAATGATAGAAACATTCTTAATATTATAACAGAAGAAAGATGTATTCTAATTAAGGAGTAAATAGTATATTCATCGATCAAATTAGTCAATTTTTCTCTTACAAAATAAGTTATGGTTTTCAGTTTTTCTTCTAACTTAGAAGTAGTTTAAAGGATGCTTTTTAACTTTTTTCTCTAGTTATCAAATAGGAAAAAATAAAAAATACTTATAAATCATTTCAATTGACTTATAAGCTTAACTAAATAAGTACTAACTGAAAGTAGAAGTACTAATAAACAAATTGATAACCAAAATTGATTTTAAAAAAATAATTACGCATTTAATAGTAAAATAACTTTATAAGTTATTATTTTATTTAAATGATAATAAATCTTTAATACAGAAGAAAAATGTGGAGAAAATGATGTATATCATAAGGGTCAAATGTACGTATCAACTTTTTCTCTCACAAAAAAAAACACGAGTCTTTCATGTTTTTTTTTCTAATTTATAAGTGAATAAAAATGTTCTTAATAAATTCTTTTCTTTAATTACGAAACATACGAAAATTTTGAAATTATTTATAAATTATTTTAACTGACTTATTTATAAATATAATACAAGTCTTTCATTTTTTTCTAATTTATAAGTGAATAAAAAATTTCTTAATCAACTCTTTTCTTTAATTACGAAACATACGAAAATTTTAAAATTATTTTAACTGACTTATACAGCTAGCCAAATAAATCCTAAGTAATTTCAGGATTTGCTGTCTCCCAGCTAATCAAATTCTTGACAACGATGGCTTGAGTAAAGTGGGTACAAATATGCAATATCACCGACTACATGAATGTGCAGAAATAATGAAAGATAAAATTTGTAAAGATTTTTTAAAGATAAACACAAAAAAAGAAAAAAGTGCATACTGTTAAATACCCAAATGTTGTATAGCATAGAGCTGCACATTGGTACAATTCATAGATAATTATTGCCACTATACTTGTTATTATTTTTATTCATAAAAAATATTAAGTATACAAAATTCGCCTCAAATTTGAGTTGTGTCACGACCGGCTTTAATTTTTTTATTTTAATTCAACCTAATTATTAAATTTAACTAATATAATTCTTTTAAAGTAGAGTTGAGCCTATTTTTTTCTACTCGACCCAATTTACTGAGCCCATCTAATATACAAAAGGCTTGTCTAGTTAACGAGAATGTTCATAATTATTAACTTATACAACTCATGTTATTTTTTAGATTATGGATGCTGAGCACTGCATTTTTTGACAGTATCATTTCATAATTATTAATCTGTCAGGCATATACTCTAAGGTTCATTTATTTTTCTCTTCAAATTAAAGTATCTTACATTTCATTTGTCCATCTAAATTTTAAGATTATATAGTTACATTTTAATTCTCAACTTCAAAACTATTTTCACTTAATTTCAAATATTTAACTCTCTATATTTTTTAATTATTCATTTACTTATTACCATTATTTAACCCTTTCTATATTTTTTTAATAAGTAAAATATAAAACCAAATGTGGCCATGAAGAGAGGATGAAATGAGATAGTAGATTTATTTATTGTTTTTTTTGGAAATAATAATATTAAATTAAAAGTGTAAAAGCCCAAATGCATAAATAAAACAACGTAATAGACTTATAAATATTACATGGATTACAAAAACTTGATGCAGATAAGTGAGAAAATATAAAGGAAAATTAATCATATAAATCTAATCGGGTTTGCATTAAATGATTTATATAATTAATCATGCATGTGATGGGATACCTAATCTAAAGTAAGAATGACTCCGGATGGTTAAAACTCCAAAATTAGAGCACATTAACTGTAAAACCTGCTCTTGTCGAAATAATACCCTATCATCTTCTTCTGGCAACAAGAGAACCACTCCTAAAACGATCGGAAAACTCTACAGATATCAAGATATATACCGATGATCGATTGTATTGAACATATAATTTCCAAAAGAAATACATCAGTAAATCAATTATAAATATCATCGTGCGAAATTAGGCTGCATAAAGCACCAGATTGATGTGCCTACTACATATGATCCGGTTACTTGCTTCCTTGCTTGCAGTTGCAGCACGTAAGTAATTAACTGTTGCTTGCTTCGTTCAGAGAATTACGTACATGCTCAGATGGTGCAACCACAGAAAACGTAGAAGAAGCATAGCATGGCCAGTAAGGCTACGGACTCCAACGCCACCACGAAGCTCCAGAGGACGGTGTCGACCACCGAGAAGTCCATGTCAGGCCACCGGAGTCCTGCAACAAGCCGCCGGCTGATGCCGAGGCGCGAGACGCGGAGCCGTGGCCAGCTGGAGATGGTGCTTGATATGCTGGAGAAGTCGAACTCCGGCCACCGGAGATTACCCACAGAGGATGAAAATGACCATAGCAAGCTTCTCATCCTTCTCTCGCTCTCCTATGTACATCTCTCCTTGTGAGTGATATATTGGATTTAATGGCCTGTGGTCACCTATGTATGTATTATGTAAGAGTGTGAAAAAGATTGATGTGGTGTATTTTTGTTTGTCTCGCGAAACGTGGTCCACCGTTCCATTGATATTTCTTCTTTCTTTAAGTGTCTTCATATGCATCCATATGCACGTTTTGCATGCAAAATTGTAATTATATTCTACAATCTGCTTAATTTTTTATGTCACGTCTATGCACATATTGCATGCATGCATGTAATTACATAGTTAGAACGATTTTTTGTGCACTAACAAAGGTGACACTTTTGATAAAGTGCATTGACTGCAATGATTGCGATGCTGATTTTTATCGTTGAGGTGAAGAGATATTTGGAGATTTCTTCACTTTTTGAAAGATATTTTGTATATGCACGCTGCCAAGCATACATGTCCTTGTTCTTCTTTTTTTTTTAGAAAAATATTAAACTCATCACGAAGAAGAAAATTTGTGTCGACACTAACTATCTTATAATTAAGCTATATCTATGAAGAAAATGGTGTGTACTTGTTTTTCTGACGTTGTAATGTAAATATATAATTAATAATAATAAAATGAATTTTAAAATAAATAATATGAAAAGATAATAGCATACAACTATAACATAAAATTAGTGTTAAATATCTAGCTGATAACATTATGGCGTAGACTTAACGAAGGATAGCATCTGACACATCATCTAATCATGTTCATTTAGCCTGCCTAGCTCCCAGAATCAGTTTGTGTTGGATGACAAGCCTTGGCTAAGAGCATGATGTTGCGCCCACCCCTATGACAACCCAAGGCATGCACATCCGAAATGCATAGAGACTCGTGCTCGTGTGAGGAATGCCTAATCTTTATCAATATTTTTAGAACCGAACCCTATCACTCAGGAACATATTTGACAGTGGGTTCATTAAGTAACATGTAATATGATTAATGAGAATTTATAATCCAAATTCATCCACATATTATTTTATAAATAAATAAATTATAAAACTAAAATAAATATTTTTTTGTAAAAAAATAGTATATATTCGATAAGTCATGTTATTAGAAATTATAATGTCAAACAATCTCATATTTTTTTTGAAATATTTTTTCAATGACATGATTAACTGTAAAATATTTACATTAAATTAAAATTAGTTTAATAAATTTAATAATTAAACATAATATAAAATGTAAATATGTTAGAATTCTTTAATTAATATTTTTGTGTCCTCAAATAAATAACACATAATAAGATAATAACATAAAAAATAATTATTCGAAAATAAATAAAATAATTGCATAAAGTACATTTATTATACATGGTACAATTACATCGAAAATAATGAAATTTAAATATAGAAATGAATTAGGATATTAAAAGATAAAATAATGAATTGCAATTATTATTTGAGTCTGATGAAAATAAAATATAATTATGAATAACAAAAAACATAGATAAAAAATATTAATATAAAAAGTAAACTACAACTGGAAAAAGGTTTTGATAAAATACAAACGTTAGATGGATTCAACTTTGCGACCTCAAGGGACTCACCTACATTCTTGGCCACCACGACATTCTTTTGGATTTGTTATTAATCACTACTACATAAGTTTTATTGTTTTCAGTGCCTGCACGGCCTCCGCCCTTGCTATCACTGCATTACGATTGAACCGTTCCATCGGATTAAATTAGATTTTACTAAAATAATATTATTTATAATAATTATAAAGATATAGCATAAGTTATATGATATAGTATATGAATATTATACTAATAATTTATTAAAGATATTAAAAAATAATATAACATAATTTTTATTAAATAAAAAGTTTTATAATGATAATATAAATATATTATCAATAATTTAATATCTATTATTTAATGATAATAGATGTTTTTTTGTTAACATTTTCCTTTATTTTATGCCCTTTAATAAATTTCCATGTTAATATTATTCAATTTTAAATATTTACCTTTTTATTTCAATTCCTAATTAATTGTATACATATGATATTCCCTCCTTTTTAACTTTCTTTATATTCCTTTCCTTTTTTCTCATTTAACTTTCTACCCTCCAACTTTATAATTTGTGAAATTTTATTCTCTATTTATTCATGATATTTCATTTTTATGTATTTATTTTATATATTTTTATGTGGATTAAAAAAATAAAAATATAAAAATTAATATTATATCTAATACTACGTATTTAAGTATTGAATTTACGATACGATTTTACTCCCCTAAAATGAGCTTAGATAAAAATTCGAACTTGATAACCTTGGTGTTGAATATATATGCAAGCATTAATTTAACTAGGCATGACACATTAGAAAATCATGACTAATGACAAAACATATATTATCATGCCCAGTACATAGACCAAAGGGTAATATATGGGTGACGTACTTTGGCAACACCATAATCAAAGTTTAAAAGCAAAAAATATCACGTACTTATCAAAGATGTTAATGGATAAACATGCTTTATTATCTTCTTATGGCATTATATTTTGATGATTTTCATTGATTATATTTAGTGTCTTTAATTGAATTTTAATGCTAGACAAAATTTTTACTAACCAAATGGACATGCGTATAGACATCCTACTTTCACTTAACCAGTATACTCGATGTAAAAACAAAGTCAGACTAACACGTACCTTAGACATTTTTCTAATTGTCTCATTAATAACAATTGGATATCTAAATTTCTCTCACTCAATCGAACATTGAGGGGTCTTTAATCATGATCAAATAACCTTTGATACGAACCACACTAAATAAAAATGTAGACTTTTTAAGTATCATTTTTTTTGTTAGAATACAATGAACTCTCCTTATGATCTCATCACATTAGACTAAGGATTGTTCAAGAATTATGGTTAAAACTATAAAATATTATGAAAAATTCCAAAATGTTCTTGTTTTATTTGAGAACATAATCTCATTTTTTAGGATTGTCCGCGTAGAAAGGATATCTTCAATGATAGCCCCTCTATAATTGGGGCATCACTTCTATCTTCGTGATGAATTATTGCTAGGTAAGGAAACATATCATTGGACCGTTCCCCTCAAAGTTGTTCTTCTTTTCCATCCTTTTCTTGTCCTCCCCCATCACTCAAAGTCACTAGAGAAAAAGACACTCAAATCAGAATTAAAACGAATTCAGAAATTAAAATTTAGTAAAGGTTACCAAGATTGAAATTGAATATAATTGATCGTGACATAGCATAACAATTGTAGTAGAGGTGGTCATGATAGATCCTAATAGCTCGTTAAATATCCAAAATTATAACCAATGGTGGTTGGCTCAATTGGTCGCAAAGTTGAGTCCCAAGCGTTTGCTGGGTGCTAGTAGTCATAGATTCAAATCTTGGAGTCATCACGTGGTCAGGGAATAAATCATTACTGCTCTTACTCGAGTGCTAGTAGTCTCAAATACCGGAGGCCTCCTATAGACTTGGGCCGACACAAAAAAATATCCAAAATTGTGCTAAAACCTTGCCCAAGCAATGAACCGTAACCAAAATATTATGGACCATGAAAACATAATTTCTACTTCGACCTGAACATTGTGAGGTCCATGAAATCTATATTGCAAGCTGAGAAGCCATATTTAGGTTGTTACAAAGTTGGATTTCAATATATCTTTGACTTTTCTTGAGAATTTCAATTGTAGATAGATTTCAAACTTTATCACAAGTTTTAATTGAAGAAATTTTGATGACTTTAAAATCCAACAAAAGTTTAATCCGAATGTATCTTATTTTGATGTGAAAAGACTCACAATCGAATCAAAACTCTACAAAACTTTTGGAACACCTGGATGCTATAGATAGAATCCTAGGAGATGAAAACGGAGTGCTCGAGACTTGGGAGCCATGACACATTGCAAGGATGAATTTCAAAGTGTAAAGGCCAACCGAAGGAGAATGTTGCGCAATAACTCGTCGTTTGTGTGGTGCAACAGTCTAGAGAAAAAAAGTTCTATCTTTGTCTTTTATTTCGATGCTTATTTATCTATTTTTCATATTTTAACTTTGTAGTAATATATAATTTATTTTTTATTTAAAAGGAAAAATTATTTGGACATTTTTTATTAGTTGAGTTAATTATTTTTTTTTCAATTTCTTTTTATTATGCACGTTGAGTTCGTTGCCTTTTGATAAGTAATTTGATTGAGATTAAATTACAAACTTGCATGAGAGGTGATTAGTTTTAGAAATTATTATTGTTCTAAAAATTGATCTTTTACTTTTAAGTTGAAACATACATAACGTGTTCAGTAACTCATTGTTTGTATTGAATTTCGTGTGGTCTATTATTTTGTCGAATATTATATAGGAGATACATATTAATGCATCTTAACTTTTTCTAGAACTGATAATTGACTTGTCATTTGCGATTATTAGTTTTATTACAAGTTAAGATAGTTTAGTTTACTCGTATTGGAGAGATCGATACCATAGTTAGTCTTAATCCGTCATAAGAATTGAAACCATTGCTTACTATTATAACTTAAGCGGAATGGCGTCGTATGATCCATGTAGCCGACCCCACCTAGTGGGATAAGGCTTTGTTGTTGTTGCTTACTATTATAACTTAATTATTACAAAGGGTCATATATGTTTTATCTTTACATTACTCGTCCATAATTCCAAAGGTTAATTCAACGTCAATTTATTTTATTTGCTTATCATTTATTTTTTGCACTTTTAATTTTCTATTTTCACCACAAAAGTCTTTTCTTCTCTTAATGGATTATTAGGATAAATTATATTTAACTAGTTCTTCGTGTGTTCAACACTCTACTCTCTACTATATTACTTGATATAACTAGTGTACATGTTAGCAATTTTATTATTATAAATTCAACGCATCACCCAACTTGGATGATTGTTAGTTTAGGATATACAACTTTATGCAACTTAATATCTTGTTTAACTAAATATTAACTCAGCGTTTGTAGTACTTTTGAATTTTATGAGAGTTAAGATAATTTGATTTACTTAATGTAGAGATTATTAATTTAAGTAATCCTAATTTATCGTAGGAGTTGAACCTATTATCATTGTTATAATTCAATAATCATCATTGTGCATGTTCATTAATTCTTATCCTTAATAATCCATAATCATAAGGCTCAACACAAATTTATCTTATTTTTTGTCATTTAATTCTTTATTTTTACATCACAACACATTTTGTTTTATTAGTGGATTATTGGAATATAGTAGATTTAAAATAGTTCCTCATGACATCAATAACTTTACACTTTATTACTTGATATGACTAGTGTACTTGCAAGCAAACTTACTTATTACAAATTCAAGGCATCAACAACCTATCATCTTGAAACTAATTCTCAACGTTTTGTACATAATCATATTGGGAATGATGAGACAATAAGTATTATGGAGAATCTTGATGGTCTACATCACCTTAAACCCCATGCCTACCAACATATTTACATGTCCATGCACCTCTCCATGGTAAGATCGTTACATATTTAATATCTAACTCCTATTGGGATCATTCTTTCCTTATTATTTTGAGAATTAATGTCATTTACTTACCAATGATACTCTATGACGATAGGTGAATTTAGACACCTAATGTTCATACTATCCCATATGTCAAATCAGTTTACGATTGTTAAAGTATGTCAACTTTTCTAGATGAAAATTTAAGGTAAAAGTCCTTTAGGTAGATTCATATACTTCATAAGGTTAAACAGTTTGGCTGGAAGTAAGCTACTAGCAAAGTCTATCCTTTTCTCTTTCAAAAAATGTTTTGACCTAATTTTTAATTTCAATAAACACACAAGCACATGTCATTTCTTAGCGTGCCTTTATTCTCCAATTGTGATCACATCTCTAGCATAGGTTAACCTTATCCTTCTTGCATATGGATTCTTCATCTAATGGCTCCTTTCTACCTTAAAGAATCACTTGGAAAGTGTCTATAACAATACCATATTATCTATAGATGCATTTTACTCGTAGAGATTACAAAACAGTAGAAATAATTTGCGCTCTATTTATAAGTCTGCATCAGTTACTAACTTTGGTCCACTCTAATGAGTTATCATATACCACTGTCTTGATGGATTCCCCACCCCCACGTCCAGCCTTAGTCAAATAGGTGCTCCCTCCTCCGACTTGATTCAAATTGAATTTAGGTAAGTCTCTATCTAGATCATCGAAGAAGAGGAAAATAGGATATATTGTTCGCACTAATATGAGCTCTTTTGTATGTGCATTCACGTGATATAGGATTTTTTGGGGGTAGGCAATTACTGAATACACTGTCTACAGGTTGGAAGTTAACTCACCATCGATCCCAACTAATCCAATTAGACTCAGGTTACCCCCCCCCCCCCCCCCCCCCCTTCCAATTTTTTAACATTTTATTAACACTATATATTAATATATGATGAAATATTTAATCAATCTATTCTATAAATAAATTTGTAAGTATATGAGAACATGTTTTAGTAGTATAATGGTCGACTATTTTGTCAAGCCTTATAGAGGTTTAATGTTCAAATTTGACCGCCCTCACAAAGGTTTATCACTCCACTCTAATTTTGTTAGTAGGAATTTTGTTATAGGAGCTTTAAAAAGCCATTGGAAGATGAGGTGTGGGTGCTTCTCCAGGGGTTAAGGATCTGACAAGAAAACTTACATTGAGTTTTATTCTAAGATTTTGATTAAGGTCCTCAATCATCAGCATATTATATTTGTTAGAACTACTAGACTTTCGCATATTGTCCAAGCGAAACTGCTAAATCACTTTGTATATCTCAAAGAGATTATTTTTGTCTGGAGAGGACCTTCAGCCACCTATATATGTATTATGTGCCAAGATGAGTATAATAGATAACTATCTTCATTTTAAAAAAATGTATCAATCAGTGTTCTTTCCATTATGCATGCAGGGAGTAACTATTTAATTGATAATGCTACATGAATTAATGCCACTAGCAAAGTTTCCTATACCTGTTTTGGGTGTGGAAATTGGAAGAACCAATCCAGAACCAAAGAGTATGGACCATGTGTTTAAATATGGCCACCCTTACAATTTTATAGTTTGCTTATAACTTATTTTGGCCCTCATGATTTCTTACTATAGGTCCGCTCCATCTGATTAGGTTGCTTTGGACTGTGTATTTAATAATAACATACGAGATTTTTAATAAAAAATATTTACATTTATATATAATCAAGATCTTGCTTAAGCAAGGAGGAGTTTATCACTCCACTTCAATTCTTTTAGTAGGAATTTTGTTATAAGAATTTTGAAATGCCATTGGAAGAGAAGTGCGGGCACTTCTTCAAGGGTAAGACAATGTTAGTGGGTGACAAGCAAACCTATACATTGGGTCTTATTTTAAGATTTTAGTTAAGGTCTTCAATCGTCAATGTCAACGGCTAACACATTATATTTTTCAGAACTACTAGACTTTCTCATATTGTCCAAGCGAATGCAACCGAAGATTTTCTTGCTAAGTCACCTTGTACATTTCAAAGAGATGAAAATTGGGAGAACTAATCGAGAACCAAATTTTATGGACCATATGCGTCGGAGTCCTATTACTGTTTGCAAATAAAGGAGAAAGAGATCCCCCAAAACAAACAAGTGCCTTAGAGAATTAATTTACTGCAAAGTTATTCATTAATTAGGTGGCTATCTAAAATGCTGCAGTGTTCGACTTTTAGTTGGCTACATGAAAAAAAAAAATCTAACACATGCGGAAATCTAATCATGCAAAAATAGTTCTAAGATGATTAGAGATCAATTAATAGATTACTCCATATGCATGCTATGCTGTACCATGGCCCTCTGGCTAAAATATACATGTGGCAACAAATGCTGAGTCCCAAATATACATCTCAGGCCCTTGGATGCATTGTAGATTCCTGCTGCTAGTCGCAGCTGTGTTGTCATAAAGATCGATGACGAGGAGAGAGAATAATGAGATAAAAGACACCACACAATTATGTCCAGGCCAACCTTAGCAGACTTGCAGACGACCTTTAAGAAGAACCGTAGGAGTGATGACAACTATGGCGGTACTCATGCAAGAAGATGAAGTTCCCTCTTGTTATTAATGCATGTAATAACAATAATACACATACATGATCACATTTACATATGGCAGAATGAAGACTTAAATTTTCATGTGTCTAAAGTTTTCCTTAACAAGAGAGACATAAATTAAACAGTTGTAGAAGAAGAAGGTAACATCTGAGGACGTAGAAGGGTCTTGAGCAATGGCAAAATTGAACTCATGGCCTTAATTACGAGCTCCACATCCCAGTGAAAATGCTACGCAACTTGTTGCCGGACAGCTTCTTGACAAGCTTCTTGGCGTCGCTCACGTCTGTCTCCGCGAGCTTCTCCAAGTACTTGACGTAGCCGGAGGACGCGATCTTGCGGCGCACGCTGTTGCTGTCCGTGAGGAACATGAGAGCCGAGAGTAAGAATTTAATCTTTATCGTCGACCGCTCCTCCTCCGGGTTGAGCAGCTGCAGGAGGAGGTGCACGTTGTGCTCCTCCTGTACGAACCGCTTGCGGTTCCTCTGGATCGATATCATGCCGCAGAGCGCTTCGGCGGCCATCTCCCTCACCTGGAAGGACTTGGCCTCCAGCAGCTTCATGAGCTCCGGCATGAAGCCGGCGTCCCCAATTGCCTTCTTGGTCGCCTCCGACAGCGCGCAGAGGCGCGACACGGCCTTGAGCGACGACTCCTGTATGGAGATCTCTCCGTTTCTGAGGAAGAACAGTACCCGGTCGAGGAACCCGGAGTTCATCAGAAAGTTCATGGAGCTCTGCGAGGAGAAGCAGAAGTTTTCGATTGCCCTGAGGGCGACCTCCCGCGCCTTGGACGAGTGAGGGGTGCTCGGGTCGAGGAACTGGACAAGGGATCCGACGACACCTTCTCTGAGGACCCTCTGCTTGATGGCCTCGTCTTGGCAGGCCAACACCGTGAGGAACTCTATGGCCTGGATTTGCAAAGACTCCTCAGGCGACCTGGAGAGTTTAGCGATGACTGAGACCGCACCTTCTTCCACCATGAACTTTCTGATCTCGTCCACGCTGCTGAGGCTCTTTAGGACGCCGCAGGACGACCGCATCAATTCATCGCTGCTCCGGGGATCGTTACATATCTTGAGCAGCGTTGACACGCCTCCGTGGGCCGAGACCGACCACGCATTGTCTGAATTCTCCGTCAGCTTCTTCAAGGCTCGAACAGCTCTTTTCTTCGCCAATGGACTTCCGATCTCCAGTACGCGTATCAGCAGCGCGATGACTCCGGACATGAGGAGAGCTCCTTTGTACGAATCGAAACTTGCGATGACCGAGACAGACTCCGCTGCCTCCTCTTGAGCTCGTTCATCCTCGACCTCGAGAAAGCTCACCAGTAGGCTTACGCCGTCGATGATCTCAGTGACAACAATCTTGGCGTACCTCTCGTCCTCGTGGAGGATCTCGTTAAGCGTGGCCAGGGCGCGCGTCCGCATCTCCATGTCCCCGACCTTTAGCCTGGAAAACAGATCGTTCACGTAGAACTTCATGTCCTCCCGGCGGGCGCCAACTCCCGGGCGTGATACGATCATGGCTTGGGAGTTCGTCAGCAGCCCCGGAGCATGCACATCCCTTAGACGCTTGATGTGGTGCTCCAACGTGGAGGCCATGACGTCGAGATCGCTCTTTAGCTGCAGCTTCCCGCCGGCGTAGGAATCGTCGCTGCACCGGCGGACGAGCGCTCGTCCATCTTCCGTTGTCGATGCTATGGACCGTAAGAGCTCCGCGATCCCCGAGTGGGTGCCTGAGACAAAGACGCAGCTAGCCGCCGTGGTTAGGGCGGCGTCGAGCTGTTCGAGCTTGACCCGGATGAGCTGCCATTTGACGGGGAAGGATCTGGCGGAGTGGGAGGAGGACGCCAAGGCAATGACGAGCTCCGACGCCTGCTGCAGGCCGAGTCCTCCTTCAGGTTGCAGAGAATTCTCTGCTCCTCCTCCTCCTTCCCCCTTTTCTTTCATCTCTAGCTTCACGTGACTTGAATCATCTTCTCACCACCCACGCCGGCGCCGTCACCGGAGACATATTTCAGGCTGTTGCAGCGAGCGAGCGAGAGAGAGAGAGAGAGAGAGAGAGAGAGAGAGAGAGAGAGAGAGAGAGAGAGGAGACACTAAGACAAAGGTGAAGAAAGATATATATGTATGTCTGAGGAAGAGACACTGAGACAAAGCCACAAAGGTGAAGAAAGATACATATATCTTTCTGAAAATTTGGGAAGCGCAAAAGAACGTTAGCCTGCCTCTCTGATCACGAGGTCAGTGGGGTGTATCTTTTGAGAGGAGAGGCTCAACTTGAACTTGTTACCAATGGGATATTTTTACAACCAATTTTTTCGTCGTTTAAATAACGCGCCATCCCATTTTTGTATAATTCACTCTCACATGGGCGAACATAAGTTTGTGGATCAAAATTCTAATTTGTTATCTGCAGTGCACGCCGCCTAAATATAACTAGCTACTATTAATCAATTTTGGATATGAAATTGCTTCGAAAAGAAAAAGAACAGAAAGAAAATTTTAAGCCATGATCATGGATCTTTTTCCTCCAATAAAAAACACAAGCAATACGAGAAAATGGAAAGTGTAAACCCACAATAGTTCTTACTCAAAAGCATTCGCTAATGCTCATTGATTTTTAAAATAAAATTAAGCGTGTGAAGCAGTGAACGTAGTGAAATGAACAAAAGTGAAAGGTTTTTCCCTGTGGTCATTGTGCCAAGGTTCCCTTTTATTTCTATGTATTGATTTGCGTCTCTGTCCTCCATCTATAATTCTTATTCCTTGGATAGTTGGATGGCTCTCATTCAAATAATTATGATTAAGAAATGTAAAGCATCACCACATATTCATACACAAATATTCCTCTCTCTATTTGTGATTTAGTTTATTGTATTACTGATTTCTAACTATAGTAGTTATTATGAAGCAAGATATTATATAATACTAATCCGACAATACATCACAGCTAGGAAAAAAAATGAGTGGATGGTTTTCTGTAAGGAGATGAAACAAGTTTAAATTTTGAAAGAAAAAATAAATCAATCTCAAACACTTTCAAATTGCATGGCAATCATTTTACCATAAAGAAGAAAAAAAATTTCAAATTTTCGTGAATAGTTGAATTTACATATTAATTCGGAGTTCATTATATTGTTTGGATGGAGGAAAATTTGATGATGAAAAATAAAGAGTTGATGTGATAGAAAAAAAGTAGATGCGATGGATTAATTTTAGAGGATTATTGAATTAAAAATATGTATTATAAATATAAATTATAAAATTATTAAAAAAATTAAAATACATAATATATATTAAAATTTTATGTCAATAAATTTACTAAAAATATATATTATAAAAAATCAATTTTAATAATTTATATTTAATAAAATATTAAAATTTTATAATGAATTAATAAATAATTTTATATTAATACTTTATTGTTTATATTTTATATATAATAAATAAATAAACTTATATAATAAAGGTTATAAAAGAAAATGATAAAGAAAAAATTTGAACAAAAATAAAATGCCACTTCCAAAAAAAAGTTAAGAAAAAAAGCAACACCAATTTCGACAATTTGAAACTATCATGTGATCCTAATTCCAAATTTAAAATTGCGGGAATTATTTGACTGAATCAAGTGAAATTAGGGACGAATTCCATCTGCAAAACGTCCCCTGAAGCCAAATAATTTCTGACAACCAACAGTTGATATCAAACCTGTCCAATTATTTACTCACTAATTGGCCGTCGCTCCTTATTACAACAGCAACTACGAGAGTGACTCGAGAGTCGCACCAAAAAGGACTTTGCTTGGAAATTTTTACAGACGGAAACCCCGAAGAAAGAATGGATGTGTATAGCACTGATTAATTAACGATGAATCCAAGTCAACGATGAATGAAAAATAGAGAGAGAGAGAAGGACAGCCTTTTTAATGCACTTGGAGCATTGAGGTAGACCGCCTATGTTTTATAGTCGGTCCCAAGCCCGGATAAAAGAGGAGGGTTGTGTTAGGCCCCGACAGTCAACGTAAAACATTGTCGAATCTCATGAACATGGATCAACGAATATGAAAAATAGAGAGAGAGAGAGAGAGAGAGAGAAGGACAGCCTTTTTAATGCACTTGGAGCATTGAGGTAGACCGCCTATGTTTTATAGCCGGTCCCAAGCCCGGATAAAGGAGGAGGGTTGTGTTAGGCCCCGACAGCCAACGTAAAACCTTGTCGAATCTCATGAACATGGATCAACGAATAGAGCGGAATGGCGTCGTATGATCCATGTAGCCTACCCCATCTAGTGAGATAAGACTTTGTTGTTGTTGTTGTTGGAGCATTGAGGTAGAGAAGTTACTGTGAATGAGTTTGAGCGCACGCTGTGGACAAACATTCTTAGCTTGGGAGTTGGGAGTCTTCACTTCAAAACCCCTCATGTGAACTCCTTTGTTCGGATGTGGCCGCCCCTTGCCTTTGTGGACTGTGGAGTCACATTTGTGTGTGACAGAGAGAGATGGTATGGTCTTTCTCTTTTTACTAGGGTGTTTAATTCCGTTTGAAGAATTGGATGTCACAAATGTGATGAGTTCTTGTTTTAAAATTATTTTTTCAAAAACTAACCTTTGTGGAATCATTTTGTCATTTGGATTTTTTAATTTGATTTTCGTGTATTCTTTTTATGAATGATGCATAATCGAATATATGATAGATACAATACCTCTTTGGTTGGAGAATAAATACAATATTCTTTTTTTTTTTGCCTGACAAATGATGAATGATGAGAGGGTAAAGTTGTCATTTAGAAAACTGTTATATTGATAAATAATATTTTTAAAAAAGAAATAAACAATTTCAAAAGTTGGAATTGAAATTATTCTATTAAAATACTTACTATTGACCCTTGAATTGTTACTTTGAAACCAAACATCTCAGTGTGTCTTTCAAAATTTAAAACGCGTTGTCTCCTACTTCCTTGCCATTTATTTATTATATTATAAATTATTTTTTAGAAAGGACAAAAAGTGCATTCCGCTGGAAATAAATCGATGTTATTTTATGTTGATTGAAATGGATGGCAGGTTTTAATTTGTAAATTGATGGGATCTACTGATGTCGAACTCATGTTTAAACTTTCTTGCTTTGAACAGAAATTCTCTCTCATTCAAAACTTGAACTATTCAAGAAACGTTGAACATATCTTTAATGAGAAAAAAAAAAGAACATGAATGAAATGTAAACATGAAGTCATGTCTCTTCAGCCAAAATAGGAAGATATCCTTTTTTTTCTCAGTGGAGAAGAAAGGCTCCATTCGAAGTGCATGTGATCGTGTAGATTACACATTAAAATGTAAACACGAAGAAGAGATTGTCAACAGGCTATAATGGTGGCGAAAAGGTCTACTCAATGGCCTTTAGGACTTTTCTCATTTCAAAGTGTCCAAATGTCTTAATTCTGCTTGTCTCCATCTCATTACATAACAATTGATTAATTAAGTTAACTCACACTTAGAGCCAAAGCATTCCTTTAGCCGTGCTCAAGATGACAGGAGGAAATGATTCAAGGACTGTTTCCCACATGGTCTCTGGGAAATTTGGTTGTGAATCTACTCAGGCTCTCTTGTTTTAGTTCCCTCTGCCACTGTTTGATCACACCAACAGATATGGTACAACCAACAGAATCCTCTGCAAACAAAAACAATTCATGACCAAATCCATGGCCGTATTTGTCAATAATGAGATCATGAAGAGATTACGTTTTGGTTGGATCTCAACTCAGATGCCATGGAACTAACTGCATCTGAGAAAATTAAAGGGCTGCAACAGTGCTCCAATAGTTGCTACAAAATTGGTTGTATCAATGAAGCGAAAGATGAGCAGGATGCCCCGTCTCTCACTGCATTTTGCAGCTTTGCAGATTGAAAACGACGGTTTGCTGCCACTATTCATTGGCTCGAATCGCTCGATCAGCACCATTAAAGAAGGCATCATATGAGTGAAACTAGGAAACACAAATCCTTTCTGCATTTTGCAGTGTCTTTACAAATCATCATTCAGGGATATATGAAGAAAGGTTCTTCTTCTCAGCAACAGCAGCAGGTAGTACCAACCCACTCTGCATGTGGCAGTTTCAAGATCATTGATTGTTCATCCTCATCCGGTACGTAGTACGAAAATTAAATGTCATCACATCGGACGTGGATGAAAACAAAAGAAATGGAGGAGAGCGAGAAATAAAGACCAAATGCCACTTGTTATGCAAATAGGAAAAGAGAACAAAAAAAAAATGGCAGAGAGGGGGGGAAGGTGCAACTGCAGCTTTGAGATTGTTTGCGGCATGGTCGTTGAAGCTGCCAAAGGACATGGAATCTATTAGTTTGTGTGGAAATTGTATTCTAATATCATATCATTTTCTTTATCGAAAGCCTCTTCAATTCTTTGAGATTGTGATTGTTAGGTGACACAAATTAAGTGGAACAACAAGTTTTATTCAACACTGAATCTTCACTTGGAAAAATTTGAGCAATTATGGGTTTCTCTATGGAGAGACTTGATAACCAGGAAGAACTGCCTTTCCAAATAGTCCTCCGGCCATGCAAAGCATGCAGACAACAGAGTAAAAATTTAAAACACACATGAAGGGAAGAAATCATATTTAGACAATTTTCATGTAGAGAACCTGCGAAGCATTAAGCATTGGTGATCACATTCATCTAGTAATCCCAGATTTAATTTCTAAACGGCACTTGGTCCAACGATGACAGAAGAGACATTGGCCCCTCCTCAACTTCTTTTTTTATCTCTAAATAGTTATATATACATTAGGTAAGAAAAGTAAAATAAAATGTGATAATTAATCAAATGCAAAAATCATATTAGGATTTGTTAAACTTGTCAACTTCCAACGGTAAGGGAGTTGTAAGTTGTAACTAAAACAAAAGAACATGCACACAGGTCTACTAGATGACCAACAGGAGCATCAGCAATTGAGCATCTCACAAACCTTGAGTTGAAACACAAATTTTGCCTTGGGCGACAGAATTTTCCAAAAGATTTCATTACGTATAATTCATCACCGTGCTTCTCTAGTCATCGTTCAGAAAATAATTTATTCATTGCAAAGATACAATTTTAATCATTTACCAAGACAATTTGTAAGCATCTTTAAACCTCTCATAGGATATAATATGAAGCCAACAACACGTAACAAAACAGATGTTGCTTTTGATCCGTCAACTGAGTCCTGTTACTCAAATAGTGGAAAATTTAGCTTAAATTATGCTTTAGAAGATGGCTAAGGAAAAGGGCAATTGCAATAACTAACTAATGAACACAACATCTATAACATTAACAAAAAAAGCACATGAAGATGAACTCTCAGGAAGGTGACCATGCGCCTATTCGAAGGAGACCACACGGGTGTACACAGCTCTAACCAGCCCATGCTCCATTTGTCAAGGCCCTCTATATTTCTCATTCCAGCACATGAAGATGAACTCTCAGGAAGGTGACCATGCGCCTATTCGAAGGAGACCACACGGGTGTACACAGCTCTAACCAGCCCATGCTCCATTTGTCAAGGCCCTCTATATTTCTCATTCCAGACATGCTGCCAGTTTGGTATTTGGTACCATAGCAACCAATTCGACCTTCTATTGATGTAGTAAGTAGCAGCACATATCAAACCCATCTCTTTCTCAGATAACAGAATAATTTTAACCAACCCTGACTGCCTAACCTTCTCTTCATGTTAGCAATAGTGTTTGCATTTACTTTCTATACAACAAGCTAATAACATTGGGAATCCTATCCAGCATATGAGAGACAATTGCATTCTACAAAGAAGGCACATCCAGAGAGGGCCATTGATGAGTTTGATGTCACAGATCCTGCTGAAATGGAACGCATAGATGAGAAGGTAAGCATTATGATCCTATAGCAAAAATGTCTCCTCGAACATATAGGGTGCTCCACTGGATGCCAGATTCTTATATCATATTACCCAACTTAAAAACATCACTCTTTAGGGTCAAGAAAACTGTTGAAACTAACAAACAAAGTCAATTCGCAGCTGTGTGATCATTAAAAGACGAGCTCTTCTTTTCTTTAGGAATCTGTGTTCATGGAATGAATCTAATGTTTGGTAAAAGAACAGAATGAGATTCATGCAAGGTTTCATGCTTTGAGTAACAAATTTTACGTTCCCCCGGTGAGTTCCTCTTTAGCAAGTCTTCTAAACCTGCAAAAAAAAAAAATTTATCAGTTTGTAGGTTGGAGTAGGGGTAGCCGAAATGAGGATGTTGAGATGGATGTGTGGTCATACAAGATTAGATAAGATTAAGAATGACCATATACGTGAACGAGTCGGAGTGGCTCCTATTAGTGAGAAAATGATAGAGAATCGTTTGAGATGATTTGGTCATGTTCAGAGAAGACCATTAGATGCGCCAGAAGAGTAGATCAAATAATCTGAAGTCCGATTAAAAGAAGGAGAGGGAGGCCAAGGCGAACACTTGGCGAACTAATAGAGCAAGATCTATTGGTGAATAATATACCGAAAGGTTTGGTTACTAATAGAGCGGAATGACGTCGTATGATCCATGTAGCCGACCCCACCTAGTGGGATAAGGCTTTGTTGTTGTTGTAGTAGGTTGGCGTGCAAGATTCTAGGAATTGAGAAACATTTATAATATGGAGAAGCAAATAAAAATTTGTCATTTTTCACAAATTACTAGATGCAGGAAACAAATGGCATTGTTTAGAATCATTATTCCACAGCATAATAATATATGCAGAGATCACACAGTTCTGAACTATCACCCACTTTTCTATTTAATGGCACTGTTCTGGTCAACAGAAAAATTAATACTTCGAAACACTACTAAATTGTTTCACTGAAGCCATATTCCATGTAAAACGCATTTGCCATTTAGGATCCCCAACAAGTGTCAGTTAATCATTATTGTGAAAAATAAAGCTACTTAATATACAGCCCTTCAGAATTTAGTAGAACGTAAAAGAAGCATTACCATGTAGCTAATGATCATCAAAGGGTCATCACAAATGGAGGGGCATCCCTTCTAGGGCCTGCAACTGAACGGTAGACATAAACTTTCTCAGCATGCACCTCATCATCTTCTTCCTTAATTACCTCGACATTCAACCTTGGCATCTCCCTAGCTAAGAGCCGACATCCATGTATTGTCACATTGCAAGCTGACATCCAAAGTGATCTCATAGATTCATATCTCTCAAGACCTGACAGAAGTGCTGCATTTCCAAATGGACAATCTCTTATCTCCAACTTCCGCAGCTTTGGGCATCCTTGTAGAACACATTGCATGGCTTTGTCACTGCTACCAGCAAAAGCCACTGAGAGGGTCTCAAGGTTCTTAGCATATGTGCCAATATACTCAAATGCTCGATCTGTCAAGAGCCCTGAAACAGCAAGCCTTTGGAGTTTTGTGCATGTCTTGACAACAGCGCCAAATCCTTCATCCATAGGTTCATTGGTCAAATAGTCAGGCTCACACATTGTCATAATACAAAGACGAAAGTGTGTGAAATTTGGACAATTGCGAACGACAGTTGCAATTGCGGCATTAGTCATCTGCCGACAGAAGAAGAGGACATAATGAAGTTTGGGGCAGCCCTCAGAAACTGCAACAAATCCAGATTCAGTAACACCACTTTCACCTCCTTCAATCACAACTTCCTGATCAAAGGGGTCTGCTGGAAACACACGGAGCTCTTCTAGCTGAGGACAACAAGAAGCCACAGCTTCTAGTCCTTTATCTTCTACCGTGTCCAGAACCTACAAAAATAAATGAATGAAAAGATTTGTGAGTGAAACCAGTATTCCAAGATTTCTTACAAGTGAATGGTAGTCCTTTACTTTATCTTCTCTTATTTCTTAGTAGTGCAACCATCTTTAAAAGTTGATATTTTGACAAAACCTTTTTACTTGATCGGCACAGAAATTGTGATAGTAAAATAAAAAAACCTAGGCATTATGTAGGCTATTCTATAGGAGGTTCTCAAGACAATGCTATTTTTTCAGTGTTGTGGTGGTGTACCACTATGCCAATCAGCACCTACATATAAAAGAATAAAGATGTCATAATTAAATGCTTTTTTTTTGTTGCTTTAGAACATGATGCCAAAATACAAGATCTGATATGCAAGTCAAACACGCCTTGTTGTTTCACCTAATGGAGAACCTAACTGAACTTGGAATGAGTACCCAACAATCAAATGCACCAAATGGTTTTCCACTTTCTCAAAAGATGTTGTGCTTTATTCTTTAGAATCTAATGACAAGTATTGTCCATGTAATGACAAAAGCTTATTTTTGGCAAGGCAAAGGAATGAGAACAAATCCAAGAATGGCATGTAGAAAGCAAAAAAAATTGAGCTAAATAAAAAACGAAACAAAATTATACGAGTAGGCCGTGAAAATAAGTTATTCACCTATAAAGCAAATAATAAAAACAGAAAATGGAAATCCACTTGAGTAAGAAAGTTTACAGATGTTTTTGTCCCAAATGTCTTGACAAAAGAAAAGCAAAAGAAAATTTAAAGAAAAGCAAAAGAAAATTTAAGGTACCTTTCAAGTTTTGTAGTCACTATTCTCCCAAAATCACACAGTTATATTCTATTTATTAAATGTTAGATCATATAAAACAATGTAATTTCTTTTGAGGAAAGGAAAATTATTGAGATAGAGAGCAGTTCCATAATTACCCATAATCGGCGAACAAGTGGACAGTTCGCCAGAAGTTTTGCCAGTTCAGTGCTTTGCAGCGCCACATAACTCAAATTCAAAACAGTCAAATTTGAACATGCAGGATACAGTGTCGGGAGATACATTGAAGAAACTATCCATAAACCTGAAAGAGCATGCAAATTTTTGCAATTGCTAAATGTACTTTCCAGCTCTGCATCTGATCGAAGTTTGTGGTCTTGAGCAAATGAACCAGTTCCCAGCTCTGTAAGCTTAGGAGCTCGAATGAGCAGCCTCCTTAGCTGCTCCACTGTCACATGCTTATTCACTTTTAGAACCCTTAAAGACTTGCACCGAGCTACCAATCGTTCCAGGGCATCAAAATTCACTTCAGAATGTAAATTGGCAAAATTAAGTGCCTCCAGTGAAGTAAAACTCTCTGGAAAGCAGCTTAACCAGCTACCACCAAGATCCTCAATTCCACTTTCTTGTATATCAAGTTCAGTCAAATTTCTGAAATCAAAATTAGCAAATTTCAGTAACAGTTACGAATGTCAAACTTGCATCCTTTGAGAAAATTCAGACAAATAGTGAAAGGAAAGCATGAGAGAAAGGAGCTCCAATCGTCTTATGGCCGTTGACAATCATTCATGGACCAACATGAAAAAAGCATTGGACGAGAAAAAGAAACACAAGAAGAATGTGATCAGCAGCCACTTGTGACTTCTGTCTTTTGGACAGGCTCCACACAAAAGCTTATTCTTGTTGCATTTCCAGTTAAAAAGGATAATGTCCCCAGTTGAAATCGTGTATCATGGCATTAGCATATGGTCCAGACTGGTCCAGATTTTCTTGTAACGCACCATTTACATTTACTCCCATGATTATTTTTTAGAGTAGAAAAAAAATCAGTGAAGGTTTATCATCAGCTAATGCCTTTGATCCAAGATTGGCTCGCAGAAATGAAGAACTCCAATTAAGACTTTGTTGTGCTTTTGATTAATCACATTAGAAAAATATTGGGAGCAGAATTTTTACAAGATATCTGGACTGCTAAAATAAAAATATTGGAAATCAAAGTTGTTTATTAGTTTTCACATATACATCATAGAGATGCAATCTCAACTTTAAGCTGCACAAGTAGCTATGATATTGACATTCATAACAAAGTTGATAGAGATCTAAGAAGGCAAATGCCAAGTGATCTGCCTGCTATGCACAGGCTTCACATACTTAAATATAAGCTGCCATATGGAAGCCGTTTCAAACAGCAACGAGCGCAAATGCATGATGAAATTAGATGGTTGACAGATATGAGGAAGTCTTACCTGCAGTGGCGGGCAATGGAGGCAAGTCCGTTGGTGCTGAAGCTGTCACAGCTCACAAGAGAAAGGGCCTTGAATCCAGGGAAGGAGCGAGCAAGGAAGTCCAGGCTCTTGTCCGTGACGGTCATCCTCTTGAGCCGGAGCTCCTCCAGGAAAGGGTAAGCCGAGGCGAAGACCGCCAGCCAGTGGTGGATGTCAGCACCCCAATTAGGGGGAACAAGGTTGAAATCGTAGAACCGGGGCTTCCCCTTCAGGGTAACACTTCGGATGTTGGGAAATCTTCGAACAACCATCTCCGGCGACACCGAATAGCAGTTCCCGATGAAGACATGCGTCCGGCTCCACCGCTCTGCAGTGTACCAGTCCTTGCAGACCAGAGACACCGAGCTGCGATCCTTATGGGACTTCAGAAAGACCAAAACCTGTTCCAACACCTCATCTGGGAAGGGGGAGACGCGGCTTTCTTGAGGTTTCTCTTCATCGACCTTTCCCTTCTTCCTCTTAGCATCCATGTTGCGCGGTGCCTTAAAAATCGCAGGAAGCAAGCAAAGTAAGGAACTTTAGTGCCTATTCAAGGCCGAAGGTTTCCATTTTCGAGAAACAATAAGCTTCAAATCAGACGCTTCGCCAAACTTAACAGACATCTAACTCTCATCTTTTTGAGAAAAATTCACCCAAAAATCCTTTTTTTTAACAAATCACAAATCAGACAGCCTGAAACAGGCGATCTTGCAGTAAACATGCGCATAAGATTGTAGATTCCCTAAATCCTAAACTTCTCCATTACCAAAGCCCAAAGGGCTTGCCTTGTTCTTGGTAGATCTAATGCTAAGCTCTACAAAACTCGCTCTTTTTTTCCACTAAATTACCTTTTACTTCTGAAACCTAACAAGCTAAAGACACAAGAACTGGCGAATCCAACGGAAAAGAATAAAAAAATTATATCACCCTCCAGTTTGGTACAAATGCCACCTTTAGAAAGAGAGATCAACGGTTAAAGCTCCATTCCGACTCCAAAAGCATCACGGCAGAAAGAAAGTAGAAGTCAAAGGATCAATTTTGATGGGTTGATGGAGGAAGATCTCTGTGCGCAAATTTGAGAGCGGATATCAGACCTCTTGGAACTCGAATCTATATGTGGGATAATGTTTGATTTTGCAGAGCTCCAAACAGAAGGAATGAAAGAGAGACGGCGAGGGATTTCTCACCCTTCTTTTCTCTTTATTATTTCTGCAGAATCTCTCTCTTCTTCTCCCCCTTAACAGTGTGTGAACTGTGAAGATAGAGAAACAAAATATATATTATGTAATAAAAAGACATTGTTTATGTGCATGTGTAGTACTAATAATAACTATTAAAATTTGAAGTGTAATAAAAGAATAATAGATGGATAGGATCTTATATAGTGCTGGACATGTGTATGCTAAATAGATTACTATTACTCAAATTAGAATCTGACAAGGCTTTTGAGCAGTCTCATGTTACCATTCTTACTCCTCGGTAATAGGCTCAAAATAGGCAGGTAAAATTGCTAAAGGTGAGAGGGTGAAAATTACACAAGACATTTCAAATCCCTTAATTACGCCTAGACTTTCCTTAAGCTGTCTGCAGTACTCATGAAATAATGATATGTCCAATAATTATTTATAGCACAACAAGGGATGGGAGATATCCAAAACTGACAGATCTTGAATGATTGAGACACCAATTTAATGCCAATTCACAATGACCAATTAGGCAAAGGCTTCCTTCTGAGATCACAAGTAGCAGTTGTCCTCCTTTGTCAGTAATTAAGCTTCAATTACAGCAAGACAAAATCATTCAAATTTTAGTATTCTTGTTTTTCATATTGCAAATGCCAGAGAGTGCCAATAAGACCGAGTCTGCAAGTTTCCAATTAGACCTCCTATAAAGACTTTTTTCCCCCTTTTTTTGCCTTTGTTCATTTCTCATCATATGAAGATCATGGTGGTAAAGATGAATACAATCTTTTCCTCTTGTAAGCTGACTTGGTGGTTCATTGCTATACTTACTGTTCCTGACACTGTCCCGGAGGTCAGTTTTAATGCAGTGCAGGCCAAAGTATGGGTGGCCACAGCCAATCTTAACATTCTCTTTTTAACTCCAATATGTGTACTCCATCCACGTTCCACTACACAATTCCAACATCACCAGACCACCACCACCTCCCCTTGGCCCTCACACAAGATAGACAGTTGAGGATCTTATCCATTCCCAGTCCAATCCAATCGCTCCAAAAATTGCAAAAGGCGAGTTAGAGGAGGGGACTGAAACCAGCACCTTCCTCTCTGTGAATTTAGGTTGGAGTTAGAAGAAGGATGAGATTAAGAAGTCGAAGAAGAAAAGTAGTGGGAAGAAGACGACGAAGAAATGTCGGTTCTTTTCATGATATGGACGTGACGGCAGAGCAGTCAGCAGAGTTATCATCATCGTCATATGTAATATTGCAACGTTTTAAGTGATTCGTAAAAACTACCGTACAGCAAAAAAGAAGAGATGAAGAGAGGACAAGAATCCCTGCGTACTGTGTTATCAGCCCCCCCCCCCCCCCCCCCCCCCTTTTCCAGACTAATACAAATTACTTACTGTCAATTCATCTTCTCTTTATTAACAAGGATTAATTAATTAATAACCTCTCAATTGGTTTCTTTTTCTTCGAGTGCTGAGAGACGAAGAAAGTGACATGAAATCAATCAAACTATATGTATTATATGTGTGACATATGAACGCCATACGTTAACAAATAATTGAAAAGAGGTTTGGACAGCAAGGGAATGGAAAAGGTGGGTGCATGTGTTCGTGATGGCAGCTGCTAGGGAGGGGAGAGAGAGAAGGAGAGGGAGAGAGAGGGGCCATGTCTATCCACGGCAGGCGCGGGGGGTTGGAAATCATTAATTGGGTGACCACATTGGACTTGACCGGAGCAGTGCAGCCAAATCATTAGGAAAGATAATGGGAGATTTCTTCACTACTTTGTATTTTGTTTTGTTTGCCCTGTTTTTGTTACCATAAGCTCATGAGAAAATTAAATGTTAGGTTTCTTTTTGTCATTTTAGAAAATAATCATTTTTTTAATTTTCCTATTAGATAGAAAATATCGACAACATTCATCGAAAAAAAAAAACAATATGATTCTTCATTATGCATTTGTTTGAGCTTGCAATGTCGTTAGCAAATAATAAACTTAATAATTAGCTATTAGTGAATAATGATTTGAATATTCAGTTTAATAAGTAGAATCATTGAATAACTAAGAAAATTCACATAAATAAACTAAAATATAATATTCATATTTATGTGCGTTGGTGATAAAGTTTTTCTAACACAATCAAAAATTTATTTTTAAAATTTTCAAGATATTTCAAAACTTATAAATATACCGTGGAAAAATAAGAAATTACTAAAAAAAATTAAAACGAAGAATAATAAATAAATGGAAATGTGATATTTTGGAAACAATGAAAGAGAAATAAAATAAAAAATTCCTTGAGAGGAATAAACTATAAAACCGCTTAACATATAAAAGTTTATATGTTGACGTGATTAATCTATAATAATTTCCCGTTTTTTTTTCAAATTTTAGTATAAAATTGGTGTTTAACAACAATCTCATTGGTCATTCCATAAATAATAAATATCTCTCTTGGCCCTGCTCAGAATTAGAGAGTTAATAATGTTATGCATCCCTAGAGGGAAAAAGTTATGTAAGTGGGATGGTATTCCTTATATAATTAATTCTATTCATGAATCACAATAACATGTTGAAGATATAATAGCTAATATTATATTTCATAAAATATTAATAAATACTTGATTCACACCTAAATTTAATATTATAATATTTGTATCAATTACAAATTCTCTCTCTCTCTCTCTCTCTCTCTCTCTCTCTCTCTCTATATATATATATATATATATATATATATATATATATATAAGGATAACCTATGGTAAAAGTTTAACTACTTCGAGTATTAATTTTTTGTTTATGTGCAATAACTTACCATTGAAAAATTTACTAATGTGGATTGAAAGATAAAATTTTCAAAAATAAAAGAAATTTGAACTGTTAATACTTTCACGTTGAAAACGAGTTGTGCAACATAAGACTTTTGAATTAAAAAATGCTCCAAAAATTGCATTTGAATTCAATTTTTATCGTTATTATTCGGCGTACATTTAATCTAAAAAATAGACCTATGATCTCAATATATGAAAAGAAAATAAAAGTTATATAGAAATACTCAAGAATCAAATTCTATTATTGCGGCTGTAATCATAATTTATTCATCGTCCCATTACAATTGTATTCACTCATTTTGCCCTTTGTGAAAAAATTAGCTTAGCCCAATGTTAAACTATGATTAATTTGAGGAGTTTAAATATTAAGAGTATTTCTTTTATTTTATAATAGAACTAATGCATTTATAAGTTTGATTTTTTTAGTTTAACAGAAAGTAGAAAAAATGCAACATGCTTGAAATAAATAATATGGGGATGGATGTGAACCAAGTTGTTATATACTATATAAAATCGTAAAATCTAAATAATGATCATAAAATTATAATTATTAATAAAAATGCATGCTTTAAAAGATATTTTTTTATAAATTTCTTAGACTCTTAAATTGAAGTCGAACCACGTCAAATCATAATAAAAAAAAGGGAAAATGCATTAAACTCCATATAAATTAATTACTATTATAATAAATATATTATTTACATAATTATATTAATAATATAATATCATATGATCAAATTTAATATTTGATTAAAATCTTAAACAAAAATTCTCAAGACAAAATTGAAAAGTATGAAAATATTAAAATCATAATTAAAAAAAAAAGAATCGACATCTTCACAACTTTAGTGATCCGTGGGCAGTATCAAGTGCACTGAGCCCTTTAAATTTTGTTATTGTGTGTTTATTTATTTATATATTCACATAATAAAAAAGGCCCATGTCTGGTCAGGATTAAATAACAGCTAATTGGGAATTAAATATTAGTTAAGATGTAAACAATGCGTGTAAGGGATCGTGGAGAACAGCAGTGTAAGAGCAGGGTGGTCAATGCATCCGTCCGTTATTTTAGCGACACGTGTGACCTGCACGAATATTCTTACTTTATTATTTTTCTTCCTCATTATTTTAAGTCACAGGGTTTATTATTATTATTATTATTATTATTATTATTATTATTATTATTATTATTATTATTATTATTTGTAGCAGTAGAATAAAAGATTGTCATGTGTTATTTATCGAATGTTGTGTAAAGAAACGAAACCATGATTCTTAGGTTAGGTACCTTTTCAGGCCTATTTTTATCTTATATAAGTTATAATGTACAGCAATTTTATTAATATTTAAAGTCACAACTATCGTGATTCTTACTAAGCCAATTAGGACGCAGACACCCCACGTGTGGTGCACCTTGAGGGAATAATTAAACCATGTTTTCTTGGGGATTAACGCTGACTAATTAATTAATAACTTATTACCTACGAGGAAGGCTCTTGTTTATTTTATTTTTAATTATACATGTTTTGAATGGTGTGTAGGCTTATAGATGACAATGCTCACATTGCATCCACTGGAAGTGAAGTTTAAGGACAGGCGTTCAGAGTCAAGCCCACCAACCTCAAATGTGGCCTTAAATTTAAATTGGCCTCAAACACTTAACACCAATTTAAATTTATATATAATATTATCTGTTAAAGATTTTTAATAATCAAATATAAAAAAAATTCGTGCAGGCACATACATATATATGGTACATCAAGAAGCCAATAATTATTATTATTATTAGAATTGACATTCAAGAATTTTTAGATGATGTAAAATTTTATTAGAGCGAAGATTACAATTCATATCATTTTACATTAATTTCTTAAAATTAAAATATATATCTCGTGATAAAAAATAAATTAATTTCAAATTACATATAAAATATTCCATAATATTTTGTTGCTTGAGTTCTAGACGGTATCAATTGGATGGTACATGATTCATGACATTATGGGAGGAAGAAATTATAATAGTGAAGCAACATTTGCGGCTGGAAAAGTGAATTCATGTGATACATGTGTTGATCTGTAGAGCATCAAGTTACAACTTACAAGAAATAGCATAGCATATTTATTATTATAGCTACGACAGTACTTATCTCATTGGAAAGATTGATATACAAAAAAGAAGAATCCTACAACAAAATAGAAGTCTACTTCATTCATTCGATATTTCAATATAAAATTCTCTGGAATATCAAATCTCTTGGTTCATTTCATATATATATATATATATATATATATATATAGAGAGAGAGAGAGAGAGAGAGAGAGAGAGAGAGAGATGCAAGAATAATTACGTTAATTGATCGAGATCATCCTGGTTGGGTTTGGGCGAAGTGAGCAATGCGGTGTAAAGCCGAAGCTTCTCCTCCCCCTGCGACGAGCACCGGGAGAGCGGCCGCCGCGGCCGGATGAAGGACAGGGACGAGAGCGTCCTCCGGTGCTTATACCTCCGCCAGGCGAGCTGGATGGCCACCGCCGCCCACGTCCGCCAGCCGGGGGAGTAGTACCTCGCGCTCCTCTTCACCTTCTCCTTCACGAACGTGTACCTGAAGTGCTGCGTCACGTACTTGACGTCGCTGGCCTCCAGCCCGAACGCCTCGGTGGCCTCCAGAGTTATCAGCGTCGACGAGGACGGCGGAAGCTTCTCCACGAACGGCCTCCGGAGGCACCACGACAGGAGCTCGTCGCCGGTAAAGTTCCCGGGGCCCAGCATGCACCGGCTCTTGATGCCGTCTCGAAGGACCTGACTGCTCTGCAGATGCCCTCTAACGATGAACAACATCCTCTGTACCGGGTCGCCTTCTCTCGTTATCTGTTAAAACATACATAATTTAGATGTATATACATATACATGTCGCGCAGAAACAGAAAGCATTCACAAAGGATCTCAATTAAAGATTGTTGTTGCATGAGGCATTTACGATTTCTCCTCTGGGGAAGATTTGAGACTTGACCCTGTCACATATGTTCTCAAGGACTAACTCATCCATGTGTTGGAACAGAGGGACCTGCATGTCATGATCACATGCGTTACAAGATGAGTACTTTGGTTTGATATATGAATACGATGATCTTTATCTAGGTGATGCATTTACGTGCACGATAAGTAATTTGATCGATCAATCACCTGGCGGACGAGGCCGAGGCAGAGGTAGTACTTGATGTCCCTCCGGAGGCCCACGGGGAGGTCCCGGATCATCTGCGATTCGTCTACTCCTCGCGTCGCCGCCCATCGCTGCCGCTCGTACTGGCGCACCCTCTGCCGGAACTCCTGGGGCAGCTGCTTGCGCTTCATCCACCACTCGACGCTTCGCATTCTCAGGTGCATCGACTGCTTCTTCGACGTGGTCGCGTGCAGAAACACCTTGATGTTTCCGATGAGCATGGTGACCAGTATGAGGCCGCTGGTGATGATGATGATGTTGAACACGATCTCCAGCCACTCGGTGGTGCTCACCAGGTTGCCAAACGTGCTGGTGCATGCATGCAAATCGCAAATGTACGTTATATACATATTTTTTCATATAAGATAGATATGCAGCACGTTAGAACGAAGATCAGATTCTAACAAAAAGTTATATGCATGCATGCCTCAATGTCATGAGACCCCAAAAGATTGGGAGGAGTATCTTCTCGAGGCGGCTCGTGTTGGTGACAAGAGAGACGGTCCACTTGTAGGCACCGTACTGGAAGTGATCACCGTTGTCAAGGCACGTCCTCCGGGCGATCAAGTTCTCGGCCCACGACATCCTCGCGCCATGATCACCGATCGAAGTGGTGGCGCCGTAGTAAACGGGGTTCACGCACGCTGTCGTCGTCGGCCCGGCGCATCCGCTCCATGCTGCGCACTGCTCCCTCAGGCATTTGGCCGCCCTTTGGATTCCCAGCAGGTACCAGCAAGCACCCACGGCCTATCACATATGATGCACGTATTTCTATATGCTTCATTGTCTAATAACAAGTAACAACAGTATGTGTATATATACATATGTGTACATATATAAGTTAGACAATTATACTAGGTGTGTATAGGAAAAAATGATACGAGGCTAGAAATCAATTATTTTATTCATTGGGTACGATTTTTGGGTCCAAATTCAATTTATCAATTTCCGCAAAAAAAGAAAAGGAGGCTTATAAACTTGTTGTTTATGGGCTTTTGAGTAGGCCCAGCCTATCAACCCACCAATTGACATCAAGAATTAATCATTCTAGTTGAGCTGAGCATTAAAAAAATATATTCTTCTTACCATAAAAAAATAATCATATATAAGAAGAATGCAAAGCTAACCTAAGGATATTTAATTTAAGCTAAGCAGATGATTTAATAAACTGTTGTCTAGATAAGTGCAAGATCAAAATGGGGGGCAAAATTATATATACATATGCATGCATGAAAATGTATATGTACATATACTGACATGTGACGCGACGAAGTATGCCATCAAGTTGAGAGCGATTCCCCACCAAATCGTCCCGAATATGTAACCGGAAAAGTTCTGCATGCGCCGGAGGAAGCAGACGGCGTGGTAGATCTTGGGGAGGTACTCGAACAGAAACATTACCAGGAACACAGACATCACCACCGTCGTCTCCCCTTTGCGTATCAACGCCGGAGCTGCCACCCAGATCATAACCTGCAACTCATGCACCTCTATCTCAATTAATCTGCTACTTTTTTGCTCTTAGTTTTAATTTCTTTCTCGATCTTTGAACTCATATCTATTTCAATAACAAGATTGGTATCAGTATAAACTTTTCCTTATGCATATACGTTTTGCAAGAATTGGTGCGTAGTTTTCAGTCCCATAATAAATCTTTGCAAAAGTCAGGACGTACCATCAATCGTTCTCGTTCTTACATTACGTACTTATCTGAACTTTTGTGGTCTTTATTTTCTCTTTCGTGGTGTTCGTTTATTTATAATATCTTCCCAATCATGCATATATACACAGTATCCTAATTCTAAGTACGTAGTATTAATTGCTTTCTCAGATAACCGAGCTTAATGATCTAGAGGTGTTAAGGTTTTGGACTTGGGCAAGTCGCAATATCGATGTCTGTCACATTATCTAGTTCATAAGCTTCTTAGTCTTATGATTAATTGCTTAGCAGATCTGTTAATCAAAAACTCATGCTGCAAAAAATGTAATCAAATCAACAGAAATCTAACAAAAAGAATAGAAAAATAACAGCAAATATCTACAGCTACCGTACGTTTGGTTCTGTATTGTATTTTTCTTTCACAACAATTGCAAAACAATCCTTGTTACATAATTACCATGCACATAGTGACATGAATATGATGAATGCTAAGACTGTTTACCTGCATTACTGGCAGTGTGACAAACAAATTCAGGAAGAATGTCTTCTTGGACGTCAAATGTACGGGCAACATGGCCTTGGACCGTTCATCATCCTCCTTGCCGGCGCCACCTTCCTCCCCATCCACCGGCCGCCGAGCTCGGTGAACCATTCTGAGCTGCAGCCAGAGGTTCCAGACGTGCATGGCGTCGATCATGCACCGCAGGACCGTCACGGTGATGGCGAACCACCCGTCGACGAAAACGCACATCAGCGGCCCGCTCACCGACAAGGCGTAGAAGAAGAGTGGATCTACCATGAGCCCCGCCGCGCAGGCGAGCAGGTAGACGCGGTTCCACTCTCGAACCCACTTGGTGTAGGGGTCTACGGTGCACCATGATCTGGTGCTGCTGCTGCTGCTGCTGCTGGGGTCGCAGTAGCTGTGGCTGCTGCCTTCGTCAGTAGCTGTTGCTGGTGACTTGTTTTTCTGGCTCCCTTCCTCGGTTTGTGGGCTAATGGAGGACTCGCCAGTACTTGACATGCCGATGGTGGTGGAATTCAACTGAGTCGCTTGCTGTTGTGAACTTCAAAGCTTCAAAAGATATGGTCCTGTTGGGGCGTTCACAGGAAGGAAGAAGCAAAAGGGGGAGAGAGAGAGAAGCTATGGACGAAAGTGCATGATGCGAGGTATGGTCAGTGCCTCAGTGGTTCGTTCTCTCACATTGTTCGTGCGACGTGGATAACATGAGAAGGTTGCCCTCGGCCATAGTAATAGGAGCCTTAATAAAGGGATTAGGGTTTGGTTTTAATCAGGATTGGGGTAGTACAGTTTGAGTTGTCATTAGCTTGGTTCAGTACAGTTCAACGACCGCATGGTTGATGTAATTAATTACTTATTGTCATATGCATGAAGAAAAGCCAAATCAATTAAGTTGCGTGATCACCAAGAACCCACCCGATGTTGTTAGCTCCACGCAGGCCATCATACGTGTGCCACAAAGTTAGATCTCAGGAAAGATTTCCAACTCCTCTCTCTCAAAGGCACGTTATACGTAGAGGAGTTCAAATGCCACTGAAACAGCTGCTGAGAGATGGACAGGATAAATTGCATCAGCTGGCTTTTCCACTTAAGGAGTGAGCGAGCGGGTGAGATAGAGATCGAACGAAGGAGAGGGGAGAGAGAGAGAGAGAGAGAGAGAGAGAGAGAGAGAGAGGTGTGACAGTGTGACGCAAGGAGTCACAAGAGTGCATGGGAAGTGTACGCCCGGGGCTCATAGGAGCCAAAAGCCACCCACAGAAGACAGTTTCGCGGCAGCTTCCTCCAATTTGTCATGGCGCGGCATAAAAAATTGCACTGTCGCTCTGCTCTCGCAGTCCCAACGCAACACGCCGAAACAGAATTAAGACGCGGTCGTCTTCTCAGATCCCAAGCGCTAAGGCGGGTCCCATGCTGGGTACGCTCTGAGAACTCCTGGCCATGCGTCACCCCTGGCCCTGGCCCTCCTCTTCAATCCCTCCCAACGGCGACACATCGCGTTACCATATACATACACTGTTTTAAATATCATCCTGCGAGGTGGGAAAGAAAATAACATTTCCCATTGATACATGGAGGTTTGTTCAGGTATTAGCGCCCCCCCCCCCCCCCCCCACACCAATAGGACAACCTAATGGGCAGATCAGAGGATGTGCTTACAGATTAGCAGGGGTCGTTGCAGGCTAAATTATAAGTTGTTAAACATATAGACCTGTAATCCTCCCCCACTATTCATTGTAATTCGGTCTCATTACTTTGCTCTAATGTTTTTCAACTTCTTTTCTATCTTCTTACGTTAAAAATAACTCCACTTTTATAGGATACATCATACAAATAATATAACCTCGTAATCGTAGTAAGTTTTCACGGTTTCAGTCGTAAAAGTTTCCGACGAATTCGAAAAATATTTACGACTAGTCATTTTATTACGATTCATCTCATCGAAAAATTCATCGAAATTTTATTTTTCAATAAATTTTTCATGATTTGCGACAGTTCAAATCGGTGAAATATGAATTTTTCCTAGCAGGTTGTAACCGGATAAAATTTTGAGTTGATCTAATCATGATGTTTTTGACATGATGATGTGGCCGCACCAAATCCCAGGCCCGGGATGACATGATCAATTCTCTGACGTGTCGAATACTGGTTGGTCGGATCATGAAAGCATGGTGAAGCGAAAATCTTATCACGAGAAGTTCTTTTTAATGTAATTATTATTATAACTTGAAGCCATGCAGGATGAATTTTAATGATATGTAGAATCATCGTAATAAGCCGTCCAAAACTATGAAATAGGGGATGTTAGGAGTACGAAACAATTCATGCCAATGTTAGAAAGAGCCAGGGCTTGAGAATTGAAAATAACGCATCGAAATCTTGCCGAGTTATTATTTTACATAGAGCCCGTTTTTTTATTCTCAATCTATCCTACCATGGAGTACCAAATTACTTTTGTTATTTTAATTTGATAATCTACAAACGACATGACACTATTATTCTTCTAAAAGATGATGTTCGGTCATGACATGTAATACTTGGGCTCTATAAGTAGTTAAAAATTTGTTTCTAAGACCTAAGAAATAATTCTTTTAATTATTCCTTTACATCAAGATAATCAGCCAAGGAGTTAAATAAATCAAAGAAAAATATTGAATTCCGCATTCATATATTTTTTTTAAAATGACTGAAAAAATTAATTTAAATTAATACAGAAATTTCTAAAAAGTAATATGCGACATTGAACATTAAGAATAATATGGTGATAATACATATTTAGCGGCATGGGTACATTTTTTAATCCCAAACACAGTGAAGCGCAATCATAATTATTAAATTTAAATGTGTGATAATGATCTATTACAAAAATTATCCACATAAAAAAAATTTCATTACCTATATATAAATTATCTGTAACACTCATAACCCAATCAAGATATTATTTGCTTTGGGTCATTGATCTGCATGAATTTAAAACGCGTCTTGAGAAGTAAAGAGGATAACAACAATAAGAGATTTAAAATATGACAATAATTATAATTAGATTTCAAGATCAATGGAGATGAATTGGTTTCAATTTACAGTAAGCTTAAAATTAAGGGATTCAAACTCACCTTCCTTATTCTATAATTGTCAATATTATTCACATATGAGTAAAACTCACTTGTTGTACCTATTGCCTGAGAATGTAGCTTTGTATGAGTGAACTCTTAAATATTATATAATATCATGCCCCATCTAAACTTAGCAGACCATTTTTTTCCATCCGTAATCATTATTCTCCTCGAGCGTTATTTAGGAGTGGAGGCATAGTTTGATTACACATGGACAGGGCCGTCTCTAAAGATGAGATTATAATTTTTTATTTAAACAAAAAATAATAACATATTTAAGGTTTTTCTAACTTTTGATATGAACTATAACTTTATCTTTAAAACTGATTAGTTTATGAAGATACGTTTAAGTGTAGTTTTTCAATGTAAAAAATAAAAATAATGTTAATCATGAAAATGTAATAAAATATATTATTTGATTAATTGTGAGAAAATTTAATTGAAGTGTTACTGATAGTTGACAATGAATTCATAAATTTTAAAAAGATAAAAAAAAATATTTATTGTTATAAATTAATTATGATTTAGGTGATTAATGATTTTAAAAATGGAAGATAATATACATATTTATTGATAATTAAAATTAATAAAGATCTTATATTAGTAAAATTTAATATTATTTTAGTATTATTGATCTTAATTAATATATGATTAGGGGCCTTGTATATATAAGAGTGAGACCTCAAACAATTGGTCAAGTGATCTCCCCCTTGAGCCGGCCTTGCACATGGACACACGCTTCTGTCTCTGAAATGCTTGGTCGACGTGCATGTTTATTTCAGAATTGAGACAAGAAGAAAAAAAAATTCAATGATCAATATATTGTAGGTATGACGAAATCTTTGTCTGAATCAAATATATGATATATTTTGATTATATTCTAATGTCGACCGATCCATTGGCTTCTCATCATGAGAGGTCGTGGTTTGGCTTGGGAGAGGTCAAGAGAGCGGCGTAATGCCGGAGCCTCTCCTCCCCCGGCGACGAGCACCGCGACGCGGGCCGCCGGGGGCGCACGAAGGTCAGGGAGGCGAGCGTCAGCCTCTGCTTATACCTCCGCCACGCGAGCTGGATCGCCACGGCCGCCCAGGTCCTCCATCCCGGCGAGTAGTACCTCGCGCTCCTCTTCACCTTCTCGTTGACGAAGGTGTACCTGAAGTTCTGAGTCACGTACTTCACGTCGCCGGCCTCCAAGCTGAACGCCTCGGTCGTCTCCAGTGTTACCAAGGTGGACGAAGAAGGCGGCAGCCTCTCTACGAACGGCCGACGCAGGCACCACGAGAGGAGCTCGTCGCCGCTGAAGTTGCCGGGGCCCAGCATGCAGCAGCTCTTCACGCCGTCGCGGAGGAGTTGGCTGCTCTGCAGGTGGCCCCTGACTATGAACAGCATCCTTCGTACTGGATCGCCTTCTCTTGTTATCTGTACCATGTAATCACTCATTTTTGCAGTTTGCGAACTTTGATGCACGGAAGAACTGGAACAGCACAAGACAGACATGGAAGTAGTTTCAAGAATCAAGCTCTCTTACAGTTTCGCCTTTGGGGAAGATGAGCGACTTCACCCTGTCACAGATGTTCTCCAGCACTACCTCGTCCATGTGTTGGAACAGAGGGACCTGGCGGACGAGGTCGAGGCAGAGGTGATATTTGATGTCCTTCCGCAAGCCCTCGGGCAGGTTCCGAATCATCTCGCACTCGTCCACACCTCTCATTGCCGCCCACCGTTGCCGCTCGTACTGGCGCACCCGCTGCTTGATCCCCTTGGGCAGCTGCCTCCGCTTCATCCACCACTCCACGCTCCTCATCTTGAGGTGCAGAGTTTGCTTCTTCGACTGCGTCGAGTGCAGGAACACCTTGATGTTCCCGATCAGCATGGTGACCAGGAGGAGGCCGGCGGTCACGACGATGATGTTGAAGATGATCTCCAGGCATTGGGTTGTGCTCTCCAAGCCTCCGCCAAAAGTTCTATACATCAGAAGCCGCTCAGAATCGTAATGTTATATATACATGCACGGTGTAAGCAGATCGAACGACGTCGCCGGAACTCACGTTAGATTCATGAGGCCCCAGAAGATGGGGAGGAGGATCTTTTCCAGCCGGTTCGGGTTCGTGACCAGAAGGACTGTCCACTTGTACGCCCCGTAGTCGAAGTTGTCATTGCTATTGAGGCATCTGACCCTCGTGCTGCTGCTGTTAGCCCAAGCCAACCGGTCTCTGTTGTGGGTGCCTGCTACGACGGTGTCGTAGTATACGGGAGCTGCACATCCGAGTGTTCTGGGTCCGCACCCTTTCGTTGCGGCGCACTGCTCGTTGAGGCACTTGATGGCCCTCTGGATCCCGAGCAAGTACCAACAAGCTCCGACCGCCTGCATGCATGCATGCATGCTCACCATCAGATCGCAAGGCATAGTTCAACTGATATATTACAGATACAAGACAACAATTTCCAGCTTAGGACTGCTTAATGTATTGCTATCTATTGCTAGCAAAACACTAGTTATTAACTGTGGATCTCCGAACAATAAGAAATTAAGCGGAGAGGAGTTTTAAACTACTTTCGGAAGCCATTAATTAACTACATAAAACTGCAAGTACGTACGTGTGATGCGATGAAGTAGGCGATCAAGTTGAGGGCAACCGCCCACCAAGTAGTGGCAAAGATGTAGCCGTAGGAGTTCTGTATGCGCCTTAGAAAGCAGACGCAGTGGTATATCTTTGGGAGGTACTGGAACAGGAACATGATCAAGAATATGGTCATTACTATCGTCGTCGATCCTTTGCGTATGAGGATCGGAGCTACCACCCACAGAACAACCTGCACAAGGAGTTCATGTACATCTTCAGAAGTAGCTAGGGATTACATTCTGCTTCAAATTTCCCCACTTTTCCGTTTTATAACAGCGCAGCATTTTGACCTCAATTCAATATATATATATATATATATATATATATATATATATATTCTGTTAACATTGTTAATAATTTGATTAATGAATTCAAGACCACCTTAAGATATGACTGATGAGTTTTTTTTTATAAAACCTGAAAAGTTTGGAAGTCAAGTACAATATGTTCCATAAACGTTCACTCAAGCACTGCCGAGACTTGCATTGTAATTGCATATATTTATACCAGTATATATATATATATATATATATATATATATATATATATATATATATAGCATCTTGATAGTTGATTAGCATATCAACGATTCAGATAAATGAGTTTTTAATCATTTGTCATCTGAATCGTTGATTAGTGGATCAATGATCCAGATGCGATTAGCATGATTAGCATATTAACGATTCAGATAAATCATATATTTAAATGACGAGTTTTAATCATTTGTCAATATGGATCGTTGATTAGTGGATCAACGATTCAGATACACTTAGCATCCTTCCATAGTAGGAGAGTGCTTAGGAAGTGAATTAAACTCACATATTTGTAAAATGTATATGTGAAGCAAAGCGCAATTTCAACCGTCTGGATCAGATCTTACAACATAATATTAAAGTATGAGAGATTTTATTTATATTTTGCGAGATTTCCTTTACATCTCGCGAGATTTCTTCCTCCCTCTCTCTCTCTCCCTCTCGACTGACACACTTCAACAAATGAAGTGCTCCCCCTCTCTACCTTTCTCGCTCCGACACTCCGATGATTCAAGTGAGAGCTCCGACGGCCGATGATCCAGGGTGCCCTCTCTCTCTCTATCTCCCCCTCTCCCTCTCTCTCTCGATCTCCTATAATCTCTCTGCGCACTTTCTCCGCTTCATCATCATTGATACTCGTCGTCGTCATCCTTCACAGCGGACTCATTTATGTCCTCCAACCTCGATGCCCATCGTTACGATCGGTTACTGATCTCGAGCAAGATGTCACCGACTCGATGGCATGCCCTAGTATCCGGTACACGTCGTCCACGGCGACATCCGTCTCGTGTGCGCTGAGCGGTTGAGAGCTTTAAGTTGAACAGCACCGATGCCGCGATGCTTCATGCTTCGTGTCACCGAAAAATCCCCCGTGACATTCCCCCCACCAAATTTGGAGACGCCTCCGACATCGTTGTCCGGGCTTCTTCGGGGCATTCATCTTCAGTCTTGACTTCGCATGTCATGGGACGTTTTTCCGTGACATGGAGTGCGAAAGCTCTCGGCCACTCAGCGTCGAAACTATGGAACATATACAGCCGTCCCGCACTACGTAATATTGCGGAGTACCAAGTTATCCATCCTTAGAGCATTTATCTTGTAAGCCCATAAAGTCTTTATGAATGGTCAAGTTATGTGTCGTTACTCATAGGGTACGTCTTTTGTATCTTCAATATGTAATAAGACTCATATGTTTAAGCGCCCAAATGTCTGCATTAGCGCTGTAATGCGCTAATTGCACGGACCAATGACGAGTAGTCCAACACTCTAGTCATGTCTGTGATCGAATGTTTATAAGAGCGACTCTCGGCATAGTTGTCTCGACCGTAAAACTACTCAAAACATGCTTGGCTAGGTGCCTGTCCGACTAGTTACCGCACGTGGTCTAGTGTCCGAAAATAATCCCATGACATGCGCATGTCCATGCAAGCCCATGCGTTGATCGCAACCAGATCTGTCGAGCCCTCATCGCCCACTGCACCCATTGCCTGTCTACTGCCGCCGACCACTGCACCGTCCTCCCCGATCGTTGCCCCCATTCGCCATTGTTGCCCCTGATGGCCACCGGTAGAGAGAGAAGAGGGAGATAGAAGGAGATAATGCAGGATGTATATAAGCCATATATCTAAAATGGACGGTCGAAATTTGGGCATTACATGTTACACCCCCTTAATCTCATATATATATATATATATATATATCAATGTGAAAATTAATTAGTGAAGGTGTCACCTGCAACACAGGAAGAATGACGAAGAGATCGAAGACGAAACCACTCTTGGACTTGAGATAATCCAGCGCCACTTCTGGCTGATGCATGCGCGCAGTCTGCTTCGACGTCCCTCCCTCCACCTGCTGGTGATCTCCGGCCACGTTAAGTATCCTCATTCTGCAAGCCGTCTTCAGCCTGATCCACATGTTCCACACGTACACCGCGTCGACCATGCACCGGAGGGCCGTGACGGTGATGGCGAACCATCCGTCGACGAAGAGGCACAGGTTGGTGCCGCTGATGGACAGGCTGTAGAAGAAGAGCGGGTCGATGAGGAGTCCCGCCGTCGACACCAGAAGGAAGGCCCGGTTCCACTCCTGCACCCACCTCGACTGCGAGTCCAGGACGCTGCTCAACGACCATATCCTCTTGCCTGCCTGATGGTGGCTGTGGCGGCCGTCGTGGACCCCGCCGCCGCCCCGGAGCGCAGGCGCGTGCGAGCTGCCTTCGTCGTCGGATAAGTATTCTTCCACGACGTCATCGTCGGGATTGAAGTATGATGAAGACGCGCACGTGAATTCTCTGCCCGCCATTGCGATCGGAGGATGGGATCAGCAGGGTGGAGGAGAGAGACCATGTATGGTCGGAGAGGTCGAACGGCAACGCAGGGAGATCGATGGAGGCGCATGTAAAATATGGACTAAGTGAGCTGCGGAAGGAGTTTAATTAGGTGATAGCATCCTAAGATGCTCTTGCATGCGTACGTAGCATTTGGTACAGAGCTCTCTGTGGTACGTAGCTGAACTTGACTTGAGATTTTGCATGGCTTGTTACATTTGGGGAGCAAAGAATGTTGACATGGCTTAACAGGATGATGTTTTTAGGGGAGAGAGAGAGAGAGAGAGGAGGAGAAGGGGGGGGGGGGGGGGGGGGGGGGATCTCACGGTATAAAAAATGTTACACTACATGAAGGCTTATAAATTATCAATTTAGTTTTAACATATTTGAATTAGCTTATTAGTGTAGCTCATTCAGTGTCCTTTCGAGAGAAATCGTAGCATGAACACGACAAGGTAAACACGAATTAATGAGCATTTGGAAATCAGTATGTCATATATGAGTTGAAAATATTATAGCATTACACCTGGATCTATGTAGCTCTGCTTTTTTTTTTAATTTGAAATTGTTCTTTCTCATGTATAATAGTTGTTTGTCCCCTTTCCCCACTCGTACCACGTTGGCACAATTAATTGTCCCGTACTTAATTCTTGTTTGTTTGTTAATTGTTATGCTAATTTTTGTAAGTTTCCTGGAAAGTTCTCAAGCCATATATTCCTGGCGTAGTTCGTGCATGATGCTAATACTGCGTACAAGAAGGAACAGCATGATATATTTATAGTCATATAACGTACCGTCACGGGAAAGAGGCATCACATATAATATAGTTTATTTTTAATTTCGATTGATTACATAAATCAACTAGAAAGTAGTTAACAATGGAAACAATATTAAACTAGTAATATAAATAGATAGATAGATAGATAGATAGATAGATAGATAGATAGATAGATGTGTGTGTGTGTGTATGTACCGAATGGAAGCATTATTACGATCGTCCATGAATCATATTAGAGCTGCTCTGATCACTGAACAGAGCTTATTTCCAAACAATGAAAAAGTGTGATCCATAGAACATGGAACATGCTTATGAATATTTCGGATAATATTACCACCAATGAGCATAAGCTACAAATAATGTTAGGAACGCAGACGAGCAGTTGAAAAAGTTGGCCATACAAAGTTGGTCATACACATTAGTAATTAATACTATCAGATGCATCCATTCAGCATGTAAGAAAATTTATAAAATCAACAACCTTTTAGTTCAGTAGGCTAACTGTTATTACCACATTTTGGCCTTAACAAGTTGCAATTGTGTACAGAATACAACTTATTGTTGATAACTATGATATCAGGGGAAAAAAGAATCGACCTCTTTCTTTTAAAGTGGGCATTGTGGGAAAAAATGGTTACGTGTAGCCAATTTGTTGATTTGAGTCTCTATCATAGATTTTCATTCTGCAAATTAAATGCAGCTGGAGTCTCGTCCAAAGACGAATCTCCTCATCCAATCAGATACTACGAGAGATCTTGTGCGCCAGCTTACTTGCTTGCTGAAATTGATAAGCCACAATACACCTTTAGAAACTCAATTAAGGAAATATGGAGTATGCAGTGGAAAATGAAAAACCTACCTTGCATATACAGAGTACCAAAGCCACTGTGTACTATGGCCTATAGAAATCCAATCACCAGGGAGCTGTGCAGCTGCTTGTTCCCCACCCAATGGAGCAAATTGGCCAAGGTGCCTATACCTATCATCATGATGAATAAAATTATTGATAAACAAAAGATTATCACAAGAAAAGGCATAATCATGAATAAATCATAAGTCTATATTTGGTGAAAATGTTTAGATTGCGTAGGCACCCTTCATGGGAGTTCTATGACTCTGAAAGTAATCAAGTGCGCATAGAATCCAGGTGCAGAAAATTATGGACCCACATCCTGTTTTCATTTCAGGAAACTAGGATCAAGGTATTTCTACCGTTATTATATTATCTCAACATCTGAAATGTCCATCATATTAACAGAAATAATGTATCCTTAAATACATTGTCTTGTTGGGAGAGGCATTCTTCCTTTCGAACCTAGTAGGCATGACAATTAATCAAATGTATCCTCAAAAGCCTGTTTTGGGGAAAAGCATCTTTATAGCAATCTTGTATTATGGCGTGACAATGATCCTGACACTTATTTTCTTCCTTTTCTGCAAATTGATGATAAAAAACATACATTCTGAAAATGAGTCACCAGGTATCTACAGTAGTCTTGCAGGACTGCACAACACTGGTCCTGATCATGTCATTAAACTTATGGTGGATTACCATATATTCACGTTACAATCCAAAATCGGTCTAAAGCTAATAACTTAGTATCCAATATATCGCCACAAAAGTAAAAAAAATTCATGCAATGTATTTGTTTTGGGTATGACTGCAGACTGGATATCGATTGATACACAAAAAAAGAACACCCCATACTTTTTGCTTACTACAACACTGATGCATTAATAATTATTCAAGTTACATTGTTTTAGAAAGAGATCAAGATATACATGATCATGCTAATAAGCTTTCATTTTTTAAGCTGTTAGCAACTACAAAGAAATAATAATCATTGATGTTTGGAATAAAAGAACTCCGCCTATGTTTTATAGCCGGTCTCAAGCCCGAATAAAGGAGGAGGGTTGTGTTAGGCCCCGACAGCCAGCGTAAAACCCTGTCGAATCTCATGAACATGGATCAACGAAGCGTCGTATGATCCATGTAGCCGACCCCACCTAGTGGGATAAGGCTTTGTTGTTGTTGTTGTTGTTGTTGATGTTTGGAATAAAAGAATAAAAGAGGAGGAATAGATACCGGAAAGGATGAAATCGATGACGACCAGATTCTCTCATACGACGAGGGCCTTCAGGGTGTTCCTCACATGTCTTCATCCTGTTGAAGCATTGTGCTAGATAATCACCTTGTTGTGCAGCAACCTGAAGCATAATACAACCTGATTGAGTTCATCTCCCATCAAATCCCTATCTGCATTATTTATGTTAAATTCACATAATCATATGATTCATATCAGGGAAATCACCTGAGCTGTTGCAGGAATCATTTTGACTTGTGAATCTACTTCCTTGAGCGCTGTTTTGAATTCCTCTATGTCCAATTCTCTCACATCACCACCTTTTGGATCCTTCAGTAGATCCATAAGATTTTTCATTTTTTTGCTCTTGAGATAAAGTTCTACCTGAGGGTACCTCTCACAGATATCATCAAGCACATCTTTAATTTCATTAACGGTTAAAGTACCAGAATTATCTTTATCTGCCACTTTAAATATTGCAGAGATATCATCCTGAAAATATTCAAAATAAGGATATTGTGGATAAGTCTGAAGAAATTCAAGAAAAAGGTCTTTAACTGAAGGAACAAAGCAAACATAGATGTACATTAAAGGTGTGTAGTTCTAGGGACACAATCAAGTAACAAAAGAGATGAGAGAATTAACTATGTAAAAGTCAGCAATGTTAACCAGATGGAATACTTCCCAATCAGGAAATAATTGGCTCCAGATATGTCACAATTTTAAAGTCGTTTATAAGTGAAGGATAACCATGTTTCTCTCGCACATCTTACAGTACTGTGCATTGGTCATGGTTAAGTTTCGCTCTGAGGATGGTTACAAAAGAATAAGAAACATAGAATGCAATAAGATTTCTTTGATCACATTTTTTTGATATAGTGGTGGAAAGGTGTCCCTTGAGGAACAAACAGAAATTGACTAAATGCCAAATTAGTTCACACAATATGATATGAAAAAAATATATTAAACTGACATTTAACAGTGAAAAACTAGAAAGTAAATATGAACTTCTTTGACCAACATAATAAATAATTGATTTGTTTACAAGATTGAAATTTCACTTACCATAACCTTTCTTTGACTTATTGTTGCACAGTCACCAAGCGCATAGACATCATCACAACCTAGGACCCTCAGCCATTCATCAGTTGCTAATACACGCCGAGCACCCTACATAAAAGACACGAAGTTCTTGTGATAGAAGGAAGGGAACAAAACTCAGAAAATTGCCAAGTTCTAGCAAACTCTGATACGTATAGTGAGAAAAAACACAATTTTATATAGTTTATGTAGGATATGTTAACTAACCTGACCGATTTCTTTCATAAAATTCAATATGATCGGGCGAGATCCAATACCAGTAGACCAAACAACCATTCCATAGGGTTCAGAAGTTTCCCCTTCTTTGCTAGACATCATGATTTCCTTGTCAGTCACTTTAACAACTTTCAAATTTGTTTTCACATCAATATTATCTCGCTTGAACTTGTCTTCAGCAAATTCTGTAATTCTTTTGTCGAACCTAAAACAAATCAGTTCATAATCAAAATAAAGGATACAAGTCGTGCAGGAATTTTCAGACTAAAATTAAGAGAAGAGAATAAACAGATGCAATATTAGAGAACTGTTTGATATTTTCTTCCTGAAATTGGATGTCCAAGCAGAAGCCCAAGAACGACATATCTTGTGGGATGTTTCATGGAGTATACCAGAGCTATTAACTTACATGGACAAAAGGTGACCCCCAGCTTCAATTAGTGAAATCTTCACCAAGTCTTTGACAGAAGGGTACAACTTTAACAAATCTTCAATTATATAGTCATGTAGTTCAGCTGCAAACTCAACACCAGTTGGGCCTCCACCGACAATAACAAAATGGACATTCTTCTTTCTCTCCGCTTCACTGAGGTTTGGAAGTGCGGCATTCTCAAAACAGTTCATCACACCCTTTCTTAGTTTCTGTGCATCCTCAACTTCCTGCAGAAATGCATAAATTGATGTGGATAATCAGAGAGAGAGAGAGGAGGAGGAGGGGGGGGGGGGGGGGGGGGGGGGGGGGGGGGGACAAGAAAAACTGATCATTTGGAAGAAATTATGCAAGCAGATGATCCTAAGATATCAAGTAGAGCAGAAAAGTTATGCGACTATATTGATAACTTGAATGAGCCCAAACCTTAAGAAAATAGCAGTTTTCCTCCACGCCAGGGGTGTTAAATGTGTTCACTTTAGCTCCAACAGCAATGACCAAGTAGTCATAGTCTACAGAGAATTCCCCATTACCATTTGAGGACACTCGTCGGCATAGAACTTTCTTGCTTTTTGGATCGATCTTGAAGCATTCAGCTTCCCAAAATTTGAACCCTTCAGGTTTCTGAAGAGAAAAATGGGAGAATTAGGAGCAATCACGAAGAACATGCTAAATCATATTCTCAAAAAAAAAAATCTCCTCCGGCAGAAGACATAAGCAAACATAAAATACCTTCTCCATGATCTTGCGGATCGGTTCGACGATGCTACGAGGTTCCACGGTGCCACAGGCGACGCTGGGCAGCAAGGGGGTGAACTGGAAGTAGTTGCGAGGGGACACCACGTGGACATCATACTGAGAGGTGTCGACTTTCTTCAGAAAGCTGGTGCTCGCCCAACCAGTGCCGAGAACTACTACCTTCTTCCTCTCACCACACGGCGAGGAACAACAGCCTGAGCCCGTGTAGGCATACGCCACAATGCCGCCTCCACTGCAACAAAGAAGAACAAGCGAAAGGATTAGGGATAACATTCAGATTGAGGAAATGCTACAAATGCAGAAAATATATCTAACGAAATCATAACTATGACGAAATAGAAGGAAATGTAGAACAATTCTTTGGGTTCAAACAGAAAATAAACAAACAATTTCAGATCTTCCACCTCCTTTTTTATAAAAAATATCTTAATAAACCAAAGGAAAAATGCCAATGTACAGATCAGATGCGAAAAAATTATGCGTGATGCAATTTGCTAAGGAACATAAACCCATGATCGGAACGAAAGAGATGCTAATAATCAAATTCCGGGGAACAGCGATACCTGAACAAAATTATGAAACATGAAACGAAAAGAAAAAGTGATAATTTTGGGCAATGATCTCGGAAAGGAATGACGACAGTGGCATTGGTTCTTAAACTCTCTAATTTCTCGCAAGTAAAATGTACCAGTAGTTTTACAACAATCTATTGCATGTAACAAAGTCTTTTTTTTTTCTTTACGGAAACAATAAAAAAATTCTTGTGAGAAGATCCACTTGTCTTGTATGACTTCACATGTGGACACGCGCAAAAAAACAAAAAAAAAATCTCCCTTTTGCACATACACCCTAGAAGGCTTGAAATTTCTCAATGCACCCTTATAAAAAGTTTATATATATTTTATATACTTCATTCTTCACCGTGTCTGCGAGATTTCTTTCGTCCAAGGCAGCGTATTAAACAATGAAGAAATCGAAACATTTGAGAAACATCACATCACAGGTAAAAGCGTGCATATTTCAGCTTGAATGCATCCAACGAAAGAACAAGTTGGGTTTCGCAGGGATCCAAATTTCTTGTTTGGATTACGATTAGGCATCAATGAAGAATTCATCCCCGAGCATCGACGCGCTGCCCAAATCAACAAACCCCGATCGATCTCAAACAGTAGATGTAGTTATGCGATCACGCGTGCACGTTCCAAGCACAGAAGCAAGAAGAAAGAGATGGAGTGAAAATGGCGAAACGACAAGTATGATTCAAATTCAATACGCACAAAACTTTCCGCTACTAGAAGAAAATGAAGAAGAAAGCGAAAAGATGGAAAGGCAGAGGACCCGAGGAGGGAGACGACGAGGATCTTCCTCAACGTAGGCCTCTGGCGGATGGCCTCCGACGTGCGTTGGAAGAAGGACGACGTCATCGAAGAAGCGTTTATCTGTTCTTACGTCTCGCTGCGAGGTCGTGCCTTCGTTCTTCTACTATGTTGCATGTGAGAGAGTGAGAGAGAGAAGAAGAAGAAGAAGAATTAAGTGTAGAGAGAGAGAGAGAGAGAAAGGAGTAGAGCAAAAAGAGGAGGAGGGGAATGGCGCAGAAGAAGCGGCGGGATACGATGACAGTTTTTGCTGCACTTGCGCGTCGTGATGGGCCGTTACTGTAGGAAGAAGTGTTCGGCTCCTGTAGCTTTGTGGCAAGGCAACGACCCCCACGTCCCAGTTCGAACCATGCGTATGATCTGCATCGGAATATTTGTTGTGGCAATGCGGCTGTTTTCTTTATTATTTTCTTTCTCTCTATTTGGAAGAAAAATGCCATATAGAAATAAATTTCGATAAAAAATAATAATAAAACGTTTACAATAATTGACTTATGTTGAGAATATAAACAAACGATTTTGCTATTCGATTTATGTTTTTAACAAAATTAATCAGCACATCAATTTTTAACATCAATCAAATTTAGGCTCTTACATAATTATAAAAAAAATATTTTCCTCTTTTTACTATTTTAGGATCAGATCAAATTTGTTAATTAAGAATATAAAATAAATAATGTTACCCTTATTAATGATTTAAACTTTTAAAAAAAGTTGATTAGTACATTAATTCCAACAAGTTCTTATATTGTTTTCGTTGAAAATGTTGTTTAAACACGTACTTAACGTCATTATAATAAGACACGCACAAAGAAATATAGTAAATTATTTATTGCGCGCGCTGTATCTCTCTCTTTCTCATCAACTATTATTATGCGTTAATGAAATTCTAATATTTATTTATTAGAATGTGCAAATAAAAAGAAGAAAATATTGATTACGAAGTGGTAATCGAACACGAAGGAGAGAGAGACCTCCTATTTGGGAGAAGATTTTGGGCTGCCCTCTTTCTTTCTTAATTTCCAGCTTTCTAACAAAACTAGTTTAATTCAATCGCACTTCACGCAATTTAAATACATTTATAATGCTACAGTAATAATATAGCATGTAAAAAATCTTTCACGTTAATCATCATATTACGTTGTATAAAAGAACAATGAAAAACCATATCTTGTATACAATAGGCAAAGAAGAATAAACATACAGGAAATGGAAGAGATTCGTGAAATAAAGAGCAAAAAGGTGCAAACTACTTTCTTAATTATTTTAACTATCTATTTGAGTTAATAAATAACCCAAAAGCAATCAAAATTTCAACACCAACCAAAATTATGTCTATCCACATTCAACCAACAACCAAAGAGGAGGAAAGCCTAAAAGTTTGGAATGCAGCCCAATCTCGGGTTTCGCATACCCCTTCTGCCGTTGAACACGATGACGTGCCAATAATACTCTTGCACCGCGGCAGAAAGTTTAGAGAGTGGGGAGGGGAGGAGAAAGGAATAATAATAAGAAATATTTGTACAATACATGGAAAGAAAAATTATATATCTAAATCTTGAATTCCAAGGTGCAATCACAAACATGACAGTCAACACGATGAAAATGTGTCCATGAATTTTCTATTTTAAAAAAAGCAAATATGTGCAAGGCATATATTACTATTATCTTCAGGTACCTCTGAAAAAAACTATTATCTTCAAATATTAGGTGACTTGCTGCTGCAGTTAGAGACGGTCAAAAGGAAAAAAAGATAGAAGGGCACTTCCTCCCCGCAGTTTGGGCGAGAACCCTTTAAAGACACTAAGTCCTTCAAAAAACCTTGCAATGCTTGGCCTAAAAAATCAGAATGAATTAATTCAGAATAGTGAATACTAACAGAAAATTAATGAGAGATAGCCACCATGAAAATACAGGAACAAAAATTTTTTGAAAGATGAAATGACATCTACATGAAAAAATAGCCTTTTCCTTTTTGGTATATCAAAGGATTATTATCTTCTAGATTGTTATTAATATTTTGGTTTATTGGAGCAAAAATGAGTTTAGTATACTAAGTAACACGAGCTAGATCTAACTAGCAGCGCAAGCAACTAGAAAACCAATCAAGTATTCTAGTCCCATGAAGAGTATTTCCATTTGCAGTTGTGAGAAATTCGTATGGCAATATTCTTCCATATAACAAATTGCTAGGGTTGACATGCTAAAAGGCCAAACTGATGCTATACAGTGCAGAAGAGGCTCCAAGTGCAAGGAACAACATCCACACACTGTCTAATGCAAGGACTTGCGAAGGATCTTCCTGTCCTAAACCCAAATCACATCAACACTTCAGAAAGTAAAAATAATAACAGGAACCTCCCATTCATATTATTCAAAGTGAACTCTCAATGGGAGTTACCTCTGCATAAGTGTATAGGCACCTAAGACTGCAGCCAGGATACTTTAAAACAGATTTCGATCCATATAACCGTAGTTGCAGCAGTCAAAGTTAAACACTTGAGATCAATACCAAAAGGCTCATAAATTATCCCAAATAAGAGATCATTTTAATTTTACCTCAACTTTGTCAAACATGTAATCTTTAGGCTTCCCGTTGTAATAAGAAGCCTCTCAAAACCAAATAACTACAATTAAGGATACAATCTTAGGCACAAATAAAAATCAGCATAACATCTCAAACATAATTAATGAATCCCATGAGCAATACATTCATTCGAGATCTTTAGTCTGTCAATTTTGAGTACGGAAACAATCTTCCTTTGAGGAGAACAAAACTATCAACTTTATTTTTCAAAACACATCAAATCATCAGAATAATGCATGTATCAGAAGCATAAAATTTAATAATAAAGGATTAGAAAAACATGTTGCATTTTAATCTTCTATAACAACAAAATTTTGCTACGTACTCCAGGAATAAGCTTGCTACTGATAACTCACAACTAAAAAAAATCCTTACAATTTAGTGCTTTGGCATACAAAAAAGTTTCTTAGAAATCTTGGCAATTTGCTAGTTTCGTAAGTGGAAATTTGCGGTTTACCTACTGGTAGAAGGCTTCAAGACATATTACGAGATAATTGACAAATTTGATGATGAAATATGATATAGAAATCATAAAGAATAAGATTGAAGTACTTACTATTTTTTCTTGGTTTCACTTGGTATGCCTTGAAATATTTTACCAATAAATATTGGAGTTCCATATTTCGTAAGACAACATATTTGTACTGCAAGAAGTAAGATCAAATATAATATTTTTAAATAATAAGTTGTGTATGAAAGAACAAAATGGCAAAAGATATAAATCTTTATTTTACCTTATTATGCATGAGTTGATGGAAAATATTTTGAAATATCTCTTTATAAACAATGTTCTTGACTAATCTTGAGTCTTCAACTTCATCATCTATATTCAATATACTTTAATAATTGACCATGGGTGAAGACTTGTTTTGGAAGAAATAGTACAACACGCTTAAAAGATTGTCCTTGGCTTTTATTAATTGTCATGGAAAAACATGTTGCTAGAGGAAGTTGTCGTCTTTTGAGTTTAAATGGCCACTTTGACTCATTCAGTGACATGATAATTCTTGGAATAATAACTTTTGCTCCAATGTGTGTACCTGAGATTATATTTACACTCACTGACCACTTCCCTAAATTGTTGATTATCAACATTGTACCATTGCATAGTCCTTCTATTTGATTGATATTTCTAAGAAGCATAACTGGCACACCTACTTTTAAACATATGTCGTGATTGGGGACACCAACAAATTTCAAACTATTAAGAAATTTTGTTGGATACAGAATATCTTCATCATTCGTGTTAATACTTGCTTTGCACACACTATCCGAACTAAAATATGTTCTACTATCTCCAGGTATTAAATTCATTATCATTTCATTGAGCTCATGAACTGTTTCATTTTTTGGTGTAAGAATAGCCATTTCCTTCAAATATGCAGGGTCCTTATAATTTTTCAAAAGTGATGGATAAACTGATTCAACAATAGCTTGTATAGGATTTGTAGTTGGTTTAACACAAATATCAGAGGGAATATGAATGAATTCTTTAATTGGATCATCATATAAAGAACCTTCTCCTAGCTGAAGCATCCATTTGTCAAAAGCAGCTATTTCAATAGTCTCAAATTTTGTAAGTTGACCTTGTTGGAGCCTCATATTTTCTTTCAGCTCGTAAACAATAAAGTGCGGCCAAAGATATGAATAATTAAGTGAAGCATTGATAATATTAGCACGCCCACCTTTAGGCATAACCGGAAGTATTTGTCGAAAATGTCCACCACAAACAATTGTAAGACCTCCAAATGGCATGTGTTTACTATTTTCATATCTAGATCTTAATATATCTCTCAAAGACTTGTCCAAAGCTTCGAAACAAAATTTATTCGCCATTGGAGCTTCATCCCAAATTATTAATGAAGTTTTGCAAAGAAGCTCCGCTAATTGTGTTCCATGTCGAATTTCACAAGTGGATTCTGATGTAATATTCAAGGGAATATGAAATCTAGAATGAACTGTTCTACCATTAGGTAGTAACAAAGCTGCTATACCAGAGGTAGCAACAGGCAAGACTATCTTTGATTCTAATTTCAATTTTAATATTATTGTATTCCACAAAAAAGTTTTGCCAGTCCCTCCATGACCACTGATAAAAAATAATTTTCCTTCATTGTTTTCAACAGATTGAAGTATTGCATCATAAGCTTTCTTTGATGAACATTAAGAGTTTTGAATGACTCTTCATGTATCACTTTTAGTTCGTCACGATCATAGTCAAGTTCTTCATTGATCAATCGATTTCTTATCATTTTTATTAAAGCAGCATTTGGAAGAGGCATACCATCTATTTCCCTTAAACTTTTACTCACTTTTAAAAGAGCATTCTCTAATTCAAATAATGTGTATGCTTCAATTTGATCTTTAGATAATTGCAGATGATTGTAGTTGAACCTTTTTCTCAGTAAGGAATCAATGTCTTCTGATAAAATATTGTAGTTAGATTTCCAAAGTGAATATGGATCACTAACTTCACAATGTAAGAGCATAGTAACAAATAAGTGTCTAAGTTTATTTCCAGTTGCCCATAAAGCAGCTTCAGCCATACAATCATTCCATTCCTTATCATCATCTAATAACCCCAATGCATAACATGTAGCTTTAAATGTAGGGTATGTGACTTGGTTTATTGTTCTAATGTTTTCATATGAAGTACTTCCTTTCACGATATTAAGCAACATTCTGAGATAAAATCATTCTCCACTTGATGGTGTGCAAAATATATTCTTCCTATACATTGGCCTCTTTTTCTTATGGTCCAAATTTTATCTTTTCCATTCCATACCCAATGCATAGGAAGATCAGAGTATGTCAACTTTTGTGCATCATCATATAACTTATTTATCTCAAACCATTCAGTAAATTATGTTTGAACGATGTCTGGTCGGTTTAACACATTTTCTATTGATCGATTTTCTACAAAAACAATTGTGTGTTCACCGGGTAAATGAAAAGGCAATCTCTCGACAGAAGGTTTTCTATAATTGATATCAAATTGAAAGATCCTCTAGCAAGCTCCTGTAGCTGATATATATCTACAATCCAAATATGTCTTGATTTCATCAATTTCTGATGCAATGTCACTGGATTCTATCATTGTTGTTATTCTATCAGAACCTTTATGCACATACTTGAACAAATATTTCACTGATCTTGAATAGTTACAAAGCTCCACATTTATATGTGCATCAAATTTCACAAGTAAATTTCTATTGTAAGGAACTACATATCGATTATCTAACAATACCCCTTTTTTTGTCAACTTGGATGCATGTGTTCCTTCTCTTATATATTGGAAAGCCATCTCCATCAACTACTGTTTGTTCATTGAACCTTTTTGGAAAATGCTTTGTGCATTTTTTTTGTATCATGCATGGTGATTTTTGATTAAGTTGTCCACATGGTTCATGAATCATGAATTTCTTAACTGCATTATAACCATCTGAATCAATATCTGGATTAGGTATTTCTGCGCTTATAATTTTGTCAATGTGATTGGAGGATGGATTTTTCATTGATGGATGTAAGAATAATAATATATGTGCATGGGGCAAGCCTCTTTTCTGAAATTCGATTGTGTATAAACCTGAAATAGAAAAGAATAATGTTATTATATTGGTAAGGTTGGAGAAGGTACATTTTCTTGAAATAAAAGTACTTTAAATTTTAAAAACTTAAAAGATTAAATAGATAAATTGAAAATTACTTACATGCAATTATCTTTCCAAATGGCTTTTCTTCCTTTAACTCATGCATCAATTGTTGTAACTTTATCTCAAATACTCTACAGATAATATCGACTCTTCTGTCATCTTGCTTTTGATCAATGAGATTCGACATGTAAGTTATTTCTGGCCATTTTGGATTGCATGTAACAGTAATGAATATGTCAGGATACCCAGCCCATTTACAAATAGCCATAGCATCTTGATAATTTTACACTTTGTATCGAGGTCCACCGGTATGAGATGAATGTAATATTATTGACTTTCCGACTTTCGAACAATTTGAATCTCCACGATGAATAGCATCCATCAGACCACTAAAAAGATCTTATATCAGTTTTGGCTGATTTTTTCGAACCCATCTAAATCTCTCTTCCTCAATTGCCATGTAAGAATCAAGTATATATTGCTCAAAAAGTCTACCGGGTTGAAGAAGAGTTATTCCTTCATTTAATCTTTATTGAATTCTGAAGCAATAATATAGTCTCATTGTTAATTTTTCCCTTTTGTAGGAATTACCAAGTTTATTACTTAAAGGTATGCCCAATCTATATCCGTCTTCACCATAAGGATGTATTAATGTGTATGTCATAGACATAAAACTTGGGTGTAAATCTGAAATCTTTTGAAGGCCTTGTGTTTTATGTTCAACTATAATATCTCTTTCAAAATTTGCATCATTCAAGTCTCCAACAATTAAAGCAGCAATTTCATATATTGTTGGCAAATTATATTGTCGACCATCTTGACTTCTATTATTGATTAGACGAAGTCGAAAAGTAGATTGGGGATCATCTCTATATCGGTCCCTTGCCATTCTAAATGATTGGACTAAAATATTATTCTCATCCAACATTTTAGATAAATCTTTAATAGTTTACGGATCAATATCATTGTGCAAAAACTTCTTTCCCACTGATGCAATTTTGTTTTCCATTTCATGGTCGGTATCATATATATAAAGTTGGGAAAAATTTGAACTTTTCCACATCACTGGTAATAGCGATCCAATATGGCGATAATTTTTCCCTGTCATCCTAAATATAGAAGGACATTTTCCTTGATTTGAAACATCTATTTTGCCTCCAATTGAAGTCATAGCAAACATACAATTATATATCCATATATTTTTTCAAAATTTGGCACCTTTGCTTCCTGAGTCTCGACTAAGCAGATATCGTAATATTGGGGGTGGATTTCTTAGTAAAGGAAGTTCCACACGACCTTCCATACAACAGAATGAGAATTTTGGATTCACTACTCTTATTGTCTTTTGTGTTCTTTCTTCATATCATAAAATAGCACTGCAATATTGGCATGTGTAGATCGGGGGCCAAAATCCCAAGGAATTGTGTGATTGTCTGTGAAATATACTAAATCAACCACAATGAAACTTATAAAAAAAATATGCATAAATTTTAAAAGGATGTTCCTAAGAAAGGTTGTGTTCTTTCTTAGCGTAAGAAGATCTTTTTAAGTTTTTTTATGAATAACTTTTATCAATTGTTTTGCAAAGCTTAAATTGGACATGTCATCAATAATGGGCACTACAACTGATGACTTGCAGTGCTATTATGAACATATTTAAAAGAATAATGTTGTGGTAAATGCATGTGTCATCATTATGAATATTAGCAAGAATATCATCTATGAATTTAATACAAAAATTCTAAATGACATTGAATTAAATGTTTGTCCAAAAAATGAAGATTAACTTTTTAATGAGTTAACATATTTGGCATAAATACCTTAGACAATGGTCCTTTTGCTTGTATGACATTGTTTTATCTCTTGCTCAATATTAATTGAATTTTCAATTTACATTGTGTACCATGATGAAATAAATAATTCCAAATGCAATGGGTAAAAAGAACTAAAATGAAATGGACGGTAGATTTATTTTCCATGAAATGTCTAAAATAAATTAATATCAATATGAAATGGAACAAAATGTTGTTTGAATAGAAAAGATACATTTTTTTTAAAACAAAAATTTACACATAATATTGCAAGAGATAGAGTACATGAAATTTGATTTGTAATTTTTCGTTTGAAGATTTCAAGAACATTGACATCTAATTTAATAACGAAAATCTTATTAAATGGAAAAATTAAGAAACTTTTAGCATACTTAGTAGAAATACCTGAATAGATTGTTACATCGTTCATTTCTCTTTTATGGATTGCCACTAATTCTATCTCCATATTAGTTGAAATCTCGACTTCACCTTGTATTAAAATGATCACAAACAATTTTGTAATGTAATGAGTAAAATAAAGTAAAATCAACTTAAAATAGAAGAAAAATTCTTAATGAATTTATTAGAATAAACCAAAATCAACATGAAATTAAAGAAACAATGTTTAAATGCAAAAGTAGTTTATTGATTATAAAAGTTTCATGCATATAATTGTAAATGATATAATACTTGAGCTTTTATTCATCATGGATTTGAATATGAGCTTTTTTGTAGTAGATACATGTATGAATTATTGAGAATATTAAATTTTTAAAGAAATAATGATAACCTTTAAATAACATACTTAACATAAATACCTGCATAAAATGACATGTTAGCCCTTTCTCTCGTATGTCCAGTCGTTATTTCATCTCGATATCATTTGAATTCATGAGACCACCTTGTAAAGTAAAATAAAATCAATTTAACGTAAGAAAATTTCGCTACAATGATAGTGAAATAACTAAAATCAACATGATATGAAATAAAATAATGTGTGACTGGCACATCATATTATATATTTACACATGCATGTGCAAGAGAAATCAATTATTAATTATAATCTTATATTATAAATATCAAACATATTTCAAAGTGAACTATCCGTTCGAACATTTTGAAGTAATTTACTCTTATTTTTATAAACATTCTAAAAGGAAACATATATAATGAAAATAATAGTTAAGAATGCCTTTAGTTATCTACTATGATAAATGCAAATAAATGATAATGAATTATTATTGACAAATAAATAACAAACTGATACCTTGTATAAGTGGATCAAACATTCATGATTAAAAACATAATTAATCATCATTTATAATGAAGAGTGAAATTTAGAAGGCTAAAGACTTGGAATAAGTAAGGAAATTAAGCTAAGAATAGGTTTATGTTTCCATATAATATTTTGCTAAAAAATATATGCAGTCAAAATTTCATCAAAAAATGTAACATACACATGAAATATGATATCTTTAGCAAATAGAAAGTAGTATTCACCTTACCTTTATGAATTTTTCGGCGAAGTTCATATTGCTTGAATCGTCGTAGAGAATCTAGTATTAATAAACATATTTTATTTGCATCATTCTTATATTTCTTTTGTATCCTTGCAATCTTTCGTTTGAGCCTTGCAAAAGTGGACATTTCTGCCTTCAATGAAGAAGTGTCACTATTATTTGTTCGGTGCTGAGAGGTAGCATGTCTTTTGAGTTTCATTTGTATCATTCTTTATCGTCGACGTAAAGTAGTGATTTCGTGATCAAATGTTGCTTTTCCAACTTGAACATTTGCATAAGTAGCATATTTTCGAATGGAATCGCATAGAGGATCCATGATATAAATACCATTGGAGATTGAGAAATTCACAATTTTTTATCACTTTGCATAGCTTTCCTGGCATGAATGAATATTACATCAATAATAGAAAGAGGCAAACATTATGAAAAAAATGATAACTTTGTCCGGATATATAAGAATAATTGATTTAGATTAATTACACCACAACCTACTTTTTAAGGAGAAAATATTTAAATGATGACCATTTCGAGTGTAGATGACCTCCTTCCCTGAGAGCTTATTGAAAATTATTTTATAGAAATTGGTACCAACATAAAAAGAATAAATATGCTCATTTCTCTACTTCCAAGTTTGATATGCATAGTTATTTTCAACATTAATTAGTTTCAATTTTATAAATTTTATTTTCTTCTTTTCATCATAATTTTTTAGAACACGTTATTTCTAGTATCTTTTTGTCTCTAAAGTCCATTGCAATGTATAAGAATACTTAAAAAATACTTTGTAGTTATTCTTTTATTTCCTTCTAAGACTTTTGACTTTCCCTCTATTTCGTTTTTTCTTTTAGTAACTTTCTTATTTTCTTTTGTATTCCCCTCACCTTCCCAACCTATGTTTAAAATGCTTTTGTCAACATCAGTGCCATCTTTCACCATTTTCTTTCTCCTTCCCAAATTTATTGGGCTTTAAACTATTTCACCCTATTTTTTTTATTTGACCTGTTACCAAATTATCACGAAATGATGCAATACTGAATGCATAGAATCTATAATTTTGATTTTTTTAATACTGAATATAATGTATTGTTGAAAGAAATTTTAATATCTTGTAGGAATTAATTAATTTTAACTAAAAAATCAAAATCCATGACGAGAAACGAAGACTTACTTTATTATTGGGGATTATGTTGAGACAAGAAAAATATTTTAAGACTTCATATCAGCGTGGATATGATGCAGGTCATGCATAACTATTATAATACAACATAACCATGACGGATTAAGCAATATTCATATTTAATGTAAACACATAAAGAATGTAGATATTTTAAATGTTTCAAAACATATAGATAAAGTTTTAAATATCTTAGAGTTGAAGAATGGACTTTTAATTTTATTAGACAAATCAGTAAAAATAACTAATCACAATATTAATTATGTAACTCAAATTTTATCAATTATCAAAGAGCTTACGCACATACCAACTCAAGAAGTCTAGCAAGCTCCTGATCAAAATCGAAAGACGGACATCAAAGTTTAGGTTAACACTTGGAAACAAATGATACTCTTTCCGGTCCACGGATTGGCAGAATTTTTTTTTTATGCACCTGTGCACGATAGGCGACGAAGGCATTGTGCTGGATTCCGCCGATGCTCTCCGCCAGCGACTTCTCCTCGTCTACCAAAATCTTCTGTCGACGTCAACTGGTAGGCTGAACGCCTAGGAGGTGCTCGGCGATCTGCCCGCCAGCAACTGACATGGTGATGGCCACGCCCGCTTCAGGCATAACATTCCGGTCGCTAGCACAGTAGGGCGATGGTTTTCGGCAGAATGGCATCAGAGGTTTGAAAAATTTTGACGATCGGGTCGGGGATGTGAAATCGGAATAATTTTGGGGCATTTGGCCCAAACGACAAAATGGCTTTCCTTTTGAGCCTCTTCGCTTTCTGCCTCATTTTTAATGTTCTCTAACGGTTTCAATCACAGGATTACTCCCAGTTGTCGGTCAGATCGAAGCAGTCTTTGCTATCGTAGGACACCTTGTTGTCTTTGTACGAGTAGTTCTTGCGGTCCCCATCGTCGGGAAGAGCTCGTCGGTTCTGAGGTTAGCCGTGTGGCCTAGGGGGAGCTTGTGTGGCCCTCCGCGACCTTAACCTCATCGTCCAGGTCCTGAAACCATCCCGCGAGGTTGTCCTTGCACCGCCCCATCAATCCGCCCTCCTGCTTTCTGATCTCTTCGAGGGAGGATGTGAAAGCTGCTGTAGGGAAGCCAACTCCAAATGTTAGATGTCTCTCGTAGCCCAGTCCACGACATGGCAGCCCAACCGTGCCGAGCCCATTAGCACAAGTGCCGAGGAGAAAAGCGTTGTGAAATATGCAAACTATAAATGCGAAAAAAGCAGTGACACCTGTTTAGCTCTAGGGTAAAAGGATGCTGGACCACCGTGGATCTAAAGATCCACAGCTATGATGATGGGGCTCGTCATAATAGGCTTATTTGCCCGGTTCTCAACTTATTTGCCCGGTTCAGTGGATGAAGAACGGTTGTTGGCCGCTGCCTTCCGATGCCCTAATTTGCAATGGACGACGAAAGATGACATGTCCGCCGGTGGACTCTGTCTCCGACAGCGTCCAGACTGGTTTCGACCAGATCCACCGCGTACATTGTCGGCCAGTAGTGTCCGGGGCCACAACGGCTGTCGACAACAATGTTCAGGGGCGTAGCGTTCCGGGATGAGCAGTTGCTGGGAAGAAAGAAGGACGGCCGCTGTGGTGGCGGAGTTGCACGGCCAGATCCACGGGCTCCGTCGCCTGTGAGGGGAAGCAAAGTCTATTGGCGACGAAGCTTAGAGGCGAGTTCGGGGATGACGTTGCTCAGGAGGGAAGAATGTCCACATCGATTGGGCTCGGGGTGCTGGACCGGACACCGTCCGTCGCCGGCGTTGTCCTCCGCGACTGCGTCTAGGACAACAAGGCAGGACTCCACACTCCATGCCTTTGGATAGGATGAATGACCACAACAATCAATCCGCAGGATCCTACATTGAACCAACATGTCCAACCTTTCCTTGAACTGGCCGCGGGTCATTGTTTGGAGCGCCATCATCGTAGCCGTGGATCTTCATATCCATGGCGGTCCACAGCGTCCTTTTATCCTTAGCTGCAGTTTGCAGATTCATTGTCGAACATGAGAATATCTTCTCAGTTAGGGTTAGGTTTTCCTTTGATTTTCATTTTTTCTAGTGTTTGTAGATTCGTTGATAAAGGCATATGATTGCTGTAGCTTGAAGTTTGTGAATCAACCGCCTGAGGACTTATTATTTGTTGTAACTTTTTTCTCAGGTCACGTCAAGACACCTCTTGCAACTAAGATATTGATTTAACTTTAACTTTAAAATCTTTTCTCCAAAAAATCCTCAACCTCGCTGCAAGTTTTATTTCTTCTTCTCTAATCTTCATGCCAAGATGAGTCTTCACTTGTCACCGATTAGGTTTGGAGCAGAGGTTCTGCCAACAGTGTAGCAGGTTACCTTTGGGTTCCTTCAAATGCAATGCTGTCTTTTCTTCTAAAATACTTTTCGATCCTAAAATTTTGTAGCCTTTTTTCGTTGCCTTCTTGTCAAGCTTTTATATTTGGATTCCTGACTCGGATGACATGAACAACTTTAGTTTTAGGATTTGTTTGATGTGGATGCATTGCAATAATAAAGCTCCTCTGTTCTCTACTCCATTAGGAAAGGAAAAAGGCTTCTTTATCTTTTTGGTTCTTTAAGGCATGTCATTCATTTTTGGGGACCCTAAGTGGATGTTCTTGTGTTGTATTAAATGGGACCCTAAGTGGATGTTCTTGTGTTATATTGAATAGACCAACTTGAAGATGTTGCTCATTCTATGAAGTTTGAAGAATAAATTGTTCTTACATTTTTTCAATCGATTGAACTTGACCTTCTTTGCAATTTTTTCCTTTTTTACTTTTAACGTTCATGAATTGAATGTCACTAAATTGTTGTAGAAAACCTTTTGAACTTTCTTATAATTTCCTTGAGTATTTCTTATTTGAATTTATTGACAAACAATGTTATTCCTTTCCAGTTAGTACATTCTCCTATAATATTGTCAATTAATGTTATTTAAGTAATAAATGACATATGCTGCAACTTGTTCCTACCTGAATATAAATGGCAAAACAAATAAATTGCTTGGTTCACAGTTTGACTATTGCACCTGTTGAATTTGAGGAGGCTGGAAAACATGTCTGCAAACTGAGCATTAGATGAATTTGGTATGCTTTAATAAATTTTGTTGTTGGCAACTTCTTTTTATAACATTACGCCAGCTCCCATTGGTTTAAATATTGTATCTTTAATGACAGCTTTGGACCCATATCAAGATATTACATTGGTAAGATAGGTGTAGGATGCGGATAATTTTCTGGAGGAAGCTTGGTCGTTGGGTGGTACCATTAAGGATAGACAAAATACTGATCACCTGCTTTCTTATGTACCATAGCATTATCTTTTTGCCGGATCTCAAATATCTAGTTTAAAGAAAATGCTTACATTTCTAATTATTTTTGTGATGTGTTAAATAAAAAATATATTATATATTATATACTTTAAAAAAAGTAGGAACAGTAATGTGAGACAGCAATATGATATTTTTTATATAATTGTACATAAACATTTTTCAAACATTAAATATCAAAATATCCTGACAATAAAAAAAATGTAAATCTTGAAAGATATAATAAGCATCATTAAACTTTAGCTTAGGAACAACCACAACATAATATACCATTGTCTTTGATGAAGCAAACATAACAAAACTGAAAATGAACTATGTAAAGAAACTTAGTGTTATTCATTTCAACTCGTCCTTATTGTTGTTGCATTATAATCTAAACGCGATTCTTCTTGTCGTCTGCATCACCTTCGCCATTGTCTATATCATCTGTATGAATAACTTTTCCTTTCTTACTTTTCTTGAAAGTTATACCAAGTGATTCTTCACTAATATCATCGACTAATTCAGCATTATTTCGTAGTGTTGTCCTGAATTCTTCAACATCATCAACCTTCTCCTTCCCTTGGAATGAAAAATCAGTAATATTTGTCCAATTATAAATAAGTAGAATTTTAAATTAATTTATCAAATTACATTAGTACATAATGATTGTAAGTTATTAAAGAAAGAATCAAATAAAAGATTCATTCCAATCCAATACAGTTACATATTAATGTACAATAAATGATTAAAATAAAGTTATATACCTTTTCTTGTACACAATTTGTGCTGGGCCTCCAATGTTGCATTGCTACGAATACTTTCAAGATAATAAAATTTTCAAGACCTTCTTTCAAATTGTAATCATTTAACTTCAACTTAAAAATGAATTCTCTCCCACAAAGGTTTTTAATTAGTCCAGAAATTGTATTGGCATCATCAAAATGACGATTATACAACTTATGTGGTGATGAATCAAGAAGTTTTTCTGCTTCAGCATTGAACAATATAAAAGTTGTTTTTGTTGTTTCATCACTCACTTTGAGATGTATCTTGTATCGATATAAAAGATAAATAAAATATATTAGTTAATAAATTGCCAAATAATGACATTGTGGTAATAAGTGACAACCAATTCTCACCGCACAAGAGAAAATTTGCATTCCTTCTTACAGAAATCACAAATATGCACGCCTTCAATTCGATGTACTTTCTTGTTGCAAGAATTGCATGAAATATAGTGCCACCCAAAATAATCGTCAATGTCAATTATCTTAGCTCTAACCGTGATGATGTATTCCTATGAAAACATTTTTTACAACAATGTTAATATTATTTTTGAAAATTTATCACAAAAAATAAATAGGAAGAAGTAAGCATACCTTAATATCATTTGGCCAGGTAGCTTCCAATAATTCATTGATCTCCATTCTATTAACAAACATTTCATCTTGAATAGGTAGGCTATTAGCATGAGAAGTTTCAATAATTTCTATAACAGTAGATGCATTTGAAAATTTCTTAATCAAAGATGTTACATAATCAATATTCTCATTGACATAAATTTTTTAAGCACTTGCAGAGGAAAATGTAACATCACCTGATTTAAAGACAACAAAATTATCAGTAGTACATGAAAGAATATATTGATTATTGAAAGAGGAATTCTAATTATACCTCGAAATTTTTTAACCAACATGGAAGTGAATATGACTATGAAGGATCCATATTCCTTATTGAACATGTTTGTGTCAAAGTTGTTGCATAAAGTTCCCCACACCGTGACTTTTGTTGGAATAGAGCTACATCACGAATATCTTTATATAATGTACAAATTCAAATAATAAAATCTAAATATGTTAAGAAAATTGGATAAAGAAGCCTGAGTGTAAAAAACATGTATGTACTCTAATTGGATAAAAAAAAGCCTGAGTGTAAAAAAACATGTATGTGCTCTGACTATGAGAATAAATCATTTTTATTAGAGTTCGTATAACAAAAAAATATGGCTGCATTATACTAAAAAAACATGCTGTCACATTAAAAATTAAAAGAAAACTACAGGTATAAATAAATAAAATAAATTTAGAAGAATATAATATGCACATGGATAAACTAAATGATCAATTTCTTTTATCCATACGTCTAAAATAAATAATCTGCAAAACAAAACAAAAAATGAAAAAAATGTTTACTTACTAATCTATGATGATTTCAAGGTCCTTTTTCTTGCGACCTACACCAATAGTCTCTACTTCAGAAATATCAATTAAGCATCCAATAACATCTACATCATGGACAAAGTTAATTAATAGAATATGCAAAAATATCTTCTATCACAAAACATATTGATATTAGCAAATAAAATTTAGGAAAAAGAAAGTTGGAAAATTATATATATATATATATATATATATATAAAGCTCATGGCTCATCGACAATTTCAAAGTCATGAAAAATCAAGATTCTTACTTATCTTTTTTGTCTTTTTTAACAAAAAATGAAAGCCTTCTCTCATAATTCTTCTCTCTCCTCCCTCTCTCACATGACAGTACGTTACGTCTATATTTTGTATGACAACAACATTATTACAGAATGTAGACGTAACGTACTGTCATGTGAGAGAGGGAGGAGAGAGAAGAATTATGAGAGAATGCTTTCATTTTTTGTCAAAAGCGTATTGTCATGTGAGAGAGGGAGGAGAGAAGAATTATGAGAGAAGGCTTTCATTTTTTATCAAAAAAGGACAAAAAAGATAAGTAAGAATCTTGATTTTTCATGACTTTGAAATCGTCGATCAGCCATGAGCTTTATATATATATAAGATTAAAAAGATAAAATTTGCCCTAATAATAAAATAAAAAATAAGAATAGGAAATTTGTCATATTTGTTTCGAGAAAATAAGAATATTCAGAGTTTAGGGGCAGATATTAACCGTCATTGTCACATAGTTAATAAAGATCCATTTCTTAAATGAAGATGTGAAAAGATAGTCTAATGCAAGTCACAATCTTACATGAATTCTATTTATCGCATTTTTTGGATGAATTTAAATATAAAATTGAGAATTAAATTATTTTATTTGATCGAAAAGTAGACTATGACATGTGATGTAAGTAATTAATTGATATTAATGGAGGTGTAACACCTTCCCCTCTCCCATCGTCAGCCCACTAGCGTCGAGACTGATCTTGGCAACATGTTGTGAGGGACGAGGCGGTGATTAGAGGATGGGGACGAGAGAAGGGATGACGGGGGGAGAGAGGTGAGGATGGGGGCGGCGATCGGAGAGTGATCATAGATGGTCGGTGCTCGCTGGGGGCTTGGGTGCTCGCAGAGATTGGCCAATGCTCGGTTGCTCGCAGGAGGCAATGATTAGAGTTGGGTGCTCACAGACAAAGGGGATGAAAAGAGGTGATTGCAGAGGTCGGGGCAGGGTGTCGATGATTGTTCGATTGATCGAAAGGGATGAAGGGAGGAGGTTGCAAAAGTCGTCATCGATGACAACCTTCGACATCTCCGATCGTTCGCTCGTAGAGGAGTACTCGACACGGCCAACGAACGGGAGCGAAACTCACAGGCGGCGAGCTCGGAGGAGGTTGAAGAGGTCGAGGTTGGGGTGCCGATGGTGATGACTTCACTAAGAGTGGAGGAGGAGGTTGCCAACGACGGCGATGCTTGAAGGGGAGGTGGGGAAGATGAGATGGAGGAAGGGAGGGGGGGAAGATGCGATCAGGGAAGAGAGAGAAGAGAGTAGTTTGATCGAACCATATATGTAAAACGGATGATCCAAATTAAGGCTCTCCATTAATTCAATATATGTTGTGTGTTTTTAGTTATAAATTGAATTCAAAGATAACACCCTTTAATCATTTTATTTTGAATTTGATAAATTTTAATGTCATGTCGTTTATTCACATTTATTCATTCATTGTTATTAGTGTGACGGCCCGCGATGCGCGGATAATGCAAAATTAAATGAATCAAATATTTATAAAATAAATAAATATTAGTTTGATATATTTTGATGTTACATAAAGAATATGATAATTATAATTTGTAGAAATAATTTATTAGTCTATCTAATTCTCTCTGTGTCCCATTTACTTACTTCTCTTTTTATAAAATAATATTCTCATTTAATTTTGAGGTATTAATGTATTAATCTATTTCATATTTATATAAAATTCATGATACATATAATCATATATTATATTTATTTTGATCACTACTCTAATTACCTAAAAGCATGTTAAATTTTTCAAGCCATGCATGAAATTTATGTTTTTTTGTAAGAAGACATGTATAGAAAAGAATTATTCAATAAAATCTTTAGACCATTGTAATATGCAAAAGAAATTTATCATATGAATTCTTAATTTCTTTATCACTAAGATGAAAATATTTCACTCTTAGTTAAAGTTAGAATAAAAGTCATCACATAAACACATCTAAACACTTATTGTTAATAAATAATTTTATTGTGAAATATAGTATCATTAATGTAAAATATTGACAATCATTTTTTTTAAAATAAAATTGTGTTATATTTTGATATTATATAATTTATGTATTTATAATTATATTATGAAAAAAAGTATTCATGAACTTCTTGAAGTAAACGAATTAAATATGGTAAATAAAAAATAATCAATAATGGAAATATTCTAAAATTAAAATAAAATAGGCTCTTACATAAATTAAAAGGAACTATTTTATAGAACAAAAATCATGGTCGCAATCATGATTATATTATTTTTAAAATTAACTATGATCATGAAAATTAGTGTTATACAAAGTTAAACATGGTTCATATTAAAGAAATTAAAATTTTCAAAAAGTGAAAAAATACCTGGAAATATATATATACTATATTAAAAGGAGAGTACTTTTCATGAGAATATGACATTTGACATAAGAATATGTTGCCATGTGTCTTTAAAAAATCTTTTTTTAAAAAAATATGTTTGAAAGCATAGAGCATGACACTGATTAATATATATTGTAATTAGAACGTGTCATGGTGTAACTAACAACCAATAATTACCTTTAATTAACATGCATAGTAATTAGAATCAGTAACTGTGTAACAAATAATCAATAAATATTAACTTGGTATGTGAACAATTTCATATAGCGAACTCTTATAAATTGAATGTATAAAATGATCTTTTAATTATATAATCATATATACTCAAATGTTAGTTATTAAAATTATATAATTCTATTTATTTATGTTTTAAATTCTACTTTTGTAACCATGAATAAAGAGATTTTTGGTTTCCATTTGCATATTTTAAGTTAATTGTTAAGTATAAAAAAATTTATTCATGTTTTTAAATTTCATATTTATAACTATAAATAGAGGGGTTTTCACTTTCTCAAAGTTAGTTGTCAAGTACATATTTGTTTATTTATATTCTTAAATTTCATATTTGTAACTATAAATTAAGGGATATAGTTTTCATTTGAATACTCTACGCCCTCATTGAAGACAAAGGGTATGTGCAAACATGTAAATATAGGTTTGTGCGCGATAAAAAATTATTTATATAATTTTCTGCCTAATAAAAATATTAAATGGTATAACAAAAAATACTTATCTTTATCTAATAAAAAATATTAAATATTATTAAGGGACTTTCATTTTTTATTTGCATACTCGATGCCCTCTTTGAAGACAATGAGTGCATGCAGACCTATTAATATTAGTTTGTGTATGATAAAAAAATACTTATATATAATTTCTCTTTTTATAAAAAAATATCAAATATTATAATTTATATACGTAAGGAAAGACTAAAAATATTATGTTATGATTTGTACCTTTGAGTTAAAGACATGCATTTCATACTCTAATAATAATAATAATAATAATAATAATAATAATATATATATATATATATACGAAAGTAAGAGGTTAAACAAATTATTCAACTAATATAAATGAAATATTTTTTCTGTAACAAATAATATACGAAATAAATGATATACCTTTTGTGCTAATATATTATGTATACTAATAATTTTTAATTGTATATAGTTATTTTTTGTTGCTATCATGTTGTTATTCTAAGAATAGTTACGTATATCAATCATTTTACAATATCAAAACAACTAGAATTTGTAATTATTTTATTGTTATTTAATAGTGCATTATACTCAATATAGATAACCTAATAGTTAACAAAATAATCAACAAAATTTAATTTTTTTATTATTAATATTTTATTAATTTATTAATATATTTTATTATTATAATAATTTAATAATAATCAACCTAATTTATTATTAATAATATTTTATTAATTTATTAATAGTGCATTAATAAAATTTATTATTTTATATATATGTCATAATTCATTATAAATCGATATAAGATTAATCGGCTAACAATAAAATAATCTACCAAATTTAATCATTTTGTTACTATTGTTAGCTTTATGTTAATTTATTATTCTATATATATCTCTCTCTACGTGTATATATATATATATATATATAATATATATATATATATATACACATATATATATACACATATATATACATATATATAAGTAGAAGTTAAATAAATTATTCGATTACTATAAATAAAATTTTTTTATGTAACCAATAATATATGAAGTACATGATATAATTTTGTGCTAATAATATTTATAATAATATATTATTTATGCTAACAATTTTTAATTGTCTATAATTATATTTTATTGTTGTCATTCTATTTAGGTGATAAAAGACTTAAATATATGAATCATTTTAAAACATTAAACAACTTGGATTCGTAATCACTTTATTATTATTGGATATGTCGTTATAAACCAATATAGAATATGCAATCAACTAATAATAAAATATTCAACCAAACTTACTCGTTATGTTATTATTAATAATAGTTTGTTTATTGATTAGGATATTCTAATGAACCGATAACAAAATTTTCAACTACTATAAATGAAAGATTTTTTAATAAACAATAATTTGAGGATCAATAATATATGAAATAAATTATATATTTTGTACTAATATTATTTATAATCACACATTATTTATGGTAATAATTTTTAGTTATGTATAGTTATTTTTTGTTGTTATCAAGTTGTTATTCTACAAAAATTAAGAAGTATATCAACAATTTCATAATATTAAACAATTAGATTCATAATTTATTATTATATAATAAGCTAATAACAAAATTTTTAACTACTATAAATGAAAGATTTCAATAGCCAACAATATGATAATCAATAATATATGAAAAAAATGATATATTTAATTCTAATAATATTTATAATCATATATATTATTTATGATAATAGTTTTTTGTTGTATACGATTATTTTTTGTTCTTCTATCAAGGAAATAGAAGACAATATATCAATCGTTTTTGTGATATAATATTAAATACATATAATGTTAATAAATTAATAGAACATTTTTTTATATAAGTATACATGCAAATTTTTTAATGTTAAATTGAGAAAAGAGATGACGGGTTGTCACATTGATTTCACTATCTGATATATGTTTTTTATTAATAGTACATTAGTTATATGTGATTTAAAATTATTTGATTAATTAAATATCTTTTTCAATGTTTTTTAATGTAGCATGACTAAAAATATTGACTTAATCTCTTATATAAATATAACTAAAATGCAATAAAATATCAAAGTTCGTATGATTATATTGTATTTTCGATTATCATAATCCCAACAAATACGCAATCCAACAAAATGATATTAGAAAATGAGAAGGTATCAATAGAAATATATTATTATATTAGAAATATAAAAGTACATTTTAAAATCAATAGATTTTGAACTATTTTTTCATTTTGCAAGAGGCTGCGTTCATTATCTCATATGAGATTATTTCTAAAAAACAAGTATTTACACATGAAAAATAAGTTATTTCATAGGCGACAAATAAAAAAATGTCTTAAATTTTTGTCCTGTGATGATAAACAAATAAGGTCACAACTATTTATACAAAAAAAATCAAAATTTATATTGAGATATTATAATTTTTTTTCTTCATTAATTTATGTTTTTTTTGTCTTGCATGACTTTTTTGTACCATTAATATTAATTTTGAACTTTATATACGATCAATTTATTATGCTTCGGTGCATCGCACGGGCCTTACACTAGTATATATAAAAGCAAAGGTAGATGTTGCGACAAGTGGCGCAATATTGCGACGAAACATGTCAAATAATAATACTCAACTAAATTAAAAAGTTTAAATTTAAAAGATAAAAGTAATTCTAAAAAGTTTCTTAAATAAGGTAACAATATATATGATTCAAAATTAATAATATATGGTATATGGAAAACTAATCTTAATTACGATTAATATAAAAAATATAAAATATAATATAATATATTTTGTTATTATTACATTATATATATACTAAGATGTATAGTAATGAGATTTAATTGCAGATAATATGTTATATTTCGAATTGAAAAAAATCAAGTAAATAATTCATTTTCAGTCAAAGTAAGATTATGTTTTTTCTTTTCATCAGTTCGAGTATTATTACAATAAATAGTATTTTCTTTAAAATATAATTTATTATATTTTTAATTAAAGAATAATTTAAAAATAATTCAATTTGAGTCAAATTAAAATTAATCTTTCTTTTTTATAAAAAACAATATGATTATAAGTACAAATAATTCTATTTTAAAAAGATAATTTATTACTTTTTAAATTTAAATTAAAGCATTCACATTGAGTTACATTAAGATTAGTCTTTTCATTTTATCAATTTGAGAATGACTAAAAAATAAATAATATTTTATTTCTAAAAGAAAATGTACAATTAAATAAATAAGTCAACTTGAGTTAAATTAAAATTAGTATTTTCCCTTTGTAGATTTGAGTATGATTAAAGTAAATAATATTTTATTTCCTAAAAGATAATATGCAAGAAAATAAGAAATCCTATTTAAAATGTAATTTATTAATTTTAGACTTATAAAATAAATAATTCAAATTTAGTCAAATTAATATTAGTATTACCTTTTTATCAAATTGATTATGATTACATGGAAAAATAATTCGTTTCATAAAAGATAATTTGTTTATTTTTAGAATTTAAAGATAATTTAGAATAAGTAATTCAATTTGTCTCAAATTAATTTACTTTTCCTTTTATCAATTTGGGCATGGTTAAAATAAATAATAGCTTCTTTCTAAAAAATAATGTACAAGTAGAAATATTTTTTTAGAAGATAATTTATTTTTTTGGAATTAAAAAGTTATTTAAATTATGAGTCTAATTAAGATTAATATTTACCTTTTATTAATTTAAGTATGATTAATATAAAAAATATTTTTCTTTCTAAAACCTAATGTACAAGTAAAAAATAATTGTTTTTAAAAAGATAATTTATTATTTTCGGAATTAAAAAGTTATTTAAAATATGAGTCTAATTAAGATTAATCTTTACCTTTTATTAATTTAGGTATAATTAATATATAAAAAATATTTTTCTTTCTAAAACCTAATGTACAAGTAAGTAATAATTTCTTTTTAAAAGATAATTTGTCATTTTATGAATTAAGAAATAAATTTAAATAAATAATTCAATTTGAGCCAAATAAAGATTAATCTTTCTTTTTTTTATCAATTTGAGTATGATTAAAAGACAAATTAATCCCATTTAGAAGACAAATTATTATTTATGGAATTTTAAAATAATTTAAATAAATAATTAACTTTGAGTCAATTTAAGATCGATATTTTATTTTTATCAATTTGATTATGATTAAAATAAATTAAAGTTTCTTTTTAAAAGCTAAGATACAAATAAAAATAAAAAATTAATTCCTTTTTAAATAATAATTTGTATTTTGGAATGATTTATAATAAATATTTCAATTTGAGTCAAATTAAGATTAACCTTTCTTAAAAATAATATTTCAAGATAATGTATTATTCAGAAATAATAATAAATATTCAATTTGAGTATAATTAAAATAAATAATATTTTATTTTTATTATACTACTTCTCTTTTTATAAGTTAATATACAAGTATAAATAAAGTTTTGATAATTCTTATAAATCAGAATATCTCAATTATATATTATATATTGTTTGTAGTATTCGTGAGTCGTGCACGAATTTAGGACTAGTATACAACAACAACAACAACAACAAAACATTATCCACTAGGTGGGGTCGGCTACATGGATCATACGACGTCATTCCGCTCTATTAGTAACCAAACATTTCGGTATATTATTCACCAATAGATCTTGCTCTATTAGTTCGCCAAGTGTCCGCCTTGGCCTCCCTCTCCCTCTTTTAATCGGACTCCAGATTATTTGATATACTTTTCTCCCTGCGCATGTAATGGTCTTCTCTGAACATGACCAAACCATCTCAAACGATTTTCTATCATTTTCTCACTAATAGGAGTCACTCTGACTCGTTCACGTATATGATCATTCATAATCTTATCTAATCTTGTATGATCACACATTCATCTCAACATCCTCATTTCGGCTACTCCCATTTTACAATCATGTTGTCCCTTCATAGCCCAACATTCACTATCATATAACACTGTCGGTCTTATAGCAGTACGATAGAATTTTTCTTTAACTTTATTGGGTACTTTTCTATCACAAAGAATTTCAGTGACTTTCCTCCACTTATACCAACCAGCTTGAATTCTATGATTAACATCGTCATCAATCTCACCATCTTATCTTACAATTGATCCTAAATATTTAAACTTTGTCACTTGAGGAATTATATCCTCCCCTAGCCTAACTTCCAAATCGTCTCTAAGTTGTTTATTTGTGAAATTGCTATGCATATATTCTGTTTTATTTCTACTTAAACGAAAACCCTTTGACTCCAACGTATTTCTCCATATTTCCAATTTTGTATAAATCTCTTCTCTTGAATCCGCTAAAAGTACTATATCATCCACAAATAGCATGCACTTAAGTACCTCCTTTGTGATACTCTCGGTTATAGCATCGATAACTAAGTTAAATAGATACAAGCTTAAAGTTGATCCTTGATGTAGGTCAATTCTTATAGGAAATTTATTTGTCTCACCTCCGGGTGTCCTAACTCTAGTCAATGTCACATCGTACATATCTTGTATTACCTTAATGTAAGCAACACTCGTCCTCTTTTTTTGCAAGACTTTCCAAAGTACATCCCTTGGTACCCGATCATACGTCTTCTTTAAGTCAATGAAAGTCATATGCAAGTCTCTTCTCCTACTTTGATACTTCTCAATCATCCCCCTTAGTAAATAAATCGCATCTGTAGTAGATCTTCTTGGTATGAACCCAAATTATCTCTCAGAAATATTAGTTTCCATTCTCAATTTATGCTTAATCACTTTTTCCCATAATTTCATTGTGTGACTCATAAGTTTAATCCCTCTATAATTTACACAATTCTGAATATCCCCTTTATTTTTGTAAATAGGAACTAATGTACTTAATCTCCAATCATCAGGCATCTTTTTCGATCGTAAAATCTTATTAAATAGTTTACATAATCACAACACATATTTTTCTCCTAAATATTTCCAAACTTCAATCCGTATACCATCCGGTCCAACGGCTTTACCATTCTCCATTTTCTTAAGAGCTTCGTTAACCTCCGAGACTCTAATTCTACGATAAAATGACATATTAAGCTCACATTCGCTAACTGTCAAGTCCTCCAAATCACAACGGGAACCTTCACATCCATCATTAAATAGCTTATAGAAATACTCTTCACATATGTTCTTAATATCTCCTTCAGTAACTAAAATCTTGCCAACTTCATTTTTTATGCATCTTACTTGATCCAAATCTCTCGACTCCTTCTCTTTATTCCTTGCAATCTTGTAAATCCTTTGTTCACTTGTATATATAATCTTAAATGATTATCCTATAGACATTAAAATTTATTTAAGACAATTATTATTTACTTTAATCTAAATCAATCTTATATTGATTTTATTAACAATTTTGTTTATAATGTTGTTTGGCTTTTACTTTTTTTTGTATTTTTCTAAAAATATATTTTTTAAAACTCTCTCATTCCACTCCATCTTTCAAGTATTTTTCTACTTCTTTTAATTATTAAATGTTTTATTTCATTTCATTTAATTTTTTATGTAACTCTCCATTTAATTTACGTAATAACATAATGAACACATTAAAGTTAAACATCACAATGTGATTATTAATTCATCTAATTTTTGTTATGCGTATATATAGATGTATGTATGTATGTATGTATGTATGTATGTATGTATGTATGTATATATATATATACTAATTTAATATATAATATAAAATCATTGGTTCAAATTTTAAAAATTGACTTCCCTTTGTAATGGAAAAAGTAATAATATAAAGTCATGAATTATGATGTTTTTATGATTAAATTTGAACCTCTAGCATTCATAGTTTACTTTATTTTTTACTAGTTTTAAAATTATTAAATCATTTTTAAAATTCCAATAATACTTTATCACAATTTGAGCATTAATTCATATAGTTCATGTTCTTATTATATATAATATAAAGTCATTATTAAAATTTCAAAAATTAATATTCCATTTGCAAGAAAAAAAAGTAGCAATATAAAGTCATGAATTATAACATTTTTATAAGAAGTTCTCAAATCTTAATTTTAATTTAATATTTTTTATTGTTGTTTTTTAATAATATAATGAAGACCTTAAAATGGCAATTTGATCATCAATTCATCTAACTTATGGTTTTATTAAACATGCGCATAGGGATGACAATATCCCCGCCCCCTGAGGGGCCCAGGGGAATTCTGGATCGGGCCCAAAACTCGGGGAATTTTTTTTCCGCGGGGTTGGGAATGGGAGAAAGTTACCCTGAATCCTCTTTTGGGGATCGGGGTGGGGGAATTTATCCCTGTCTCGCGGGGCCCCGAATCCCCACATCCTAATTATATATATATATATATATATATATATATATATATATATATATATATATATGTTTTATTATAATCTTTAGATCAAATATCAACCATCCACTTTATCTCATATATAACAAAAATCCTAACTCTCTACTCTATTCTCTTTCTTCCTCCATGGGATCATATATCGGCTTTCTTCTACCTATGGTGATTGATCCCATATCTTCTCTTTTTTCTCCACATGACGACGGATCCCTCCATTTGACGGCCGAACCCTCCACCTGAAGGAGGGCGACGGCAGCAACGGAGGAGGGCAATGGTTGTACCGCTCGTTTGAGGAGGGTAGCGGCTAGAAGTGGGTGGCGGGAGTTCAGAGAATCGGGGTCCCTGTGGGGGTTCGTGAGGATTGGTGTGCGGATAAAATTTCTATGGACTAGGGATTCGGGGCGGGGGCCGGTCGACAAGGTCGGGGCGGAGGAAGCGTTCTCCGCCCTGAACAAGGTCGAGTGCCACTCCTACGCGCGCATATTTCTTAATACAGTATATCAATATAAACTCATTACTTCAAATGTTAAAATTATATTTTCAGTTTATAATAAAGAAAAAGTAATAGTATAAAAGCTATGCACTATCAAATTTTGAAATTAAATCTGAATATATATCCCATTCCACTATTTTATTTATTTTTTGTAATTTTTAATCCTTACATTTTTATTTCAAATTAAATTAAATATTTTGATAAAACTCTCTATTTAATTTATTTTAATAACATAATGAAGACATTAAACATGGCAATATGACCATTAGTTCATTTAATTTATCTATTTATTATACATATATTATGTTAGTTTAATATATAATATAAACTCATTAGTTCAAATTTTTAAAAAAGTTTTTCCTTTTATAAGAAAATAATTAACTTGTTTTGAGTTATTAAATGTTTTATTATGTTTTTAGTTTTACATTTTGGTGTCTAATAATTTCATAAATTTATCTAATAATTTCATAAATTAATAAGGATGAAAATCTCATAATACTCATGAAATTATATCTTATATTACGGTGGACACGGTGTAAAAAGTTGGATTTGAATAGTAAGCTTTTAATGATTTAAAAAACTTTTTTAATTAATGCTAATATTTCAAATACTTTAGTCTAACTAAATAGTTAATTTATTCATAATTTAAATTAGAAAATTATGGAATAATTCAATACCATTTTAATAGTTAATTCTTAACAAAAAAACTACTAAGTAATTTTTTCAAGTTTCACAAAATTTTATAAGATATTGGAAAGACTTACATAAGAACCAGTTATTGAAAATAGTAACCTCTTTCAAAATTATTTTGGAATCAAAAGATTTCTTTTCCAATTACTTACATAAGAAAATTTCATCATAATAAAATATTTATCCTTCTTAATACTCTCCACTTGAGAATCATGGAGATTATTGAATAACCAGTTATTGAAAACAAACATTATCGTGTTATTTTTATTATTTTAATATTTCTATTTTAAATATTGGTTTGATATATGACATACTATGCTATTGCCTTTCATGAGTTCAATGATTAGATATCATTAGTTGTCTATAACTTATCAGTGAGAAGTTGAATTCTTATTTATATTATTGATTTTATTTGATTTTGTGTAAAATTATTTTTTATTTATTTGCACCATTGTGCTTTGCACAATTATTTATTATTCAGAGAAAAGATGAATAAATAATACAAAATCATTAAAGATAATATGAATGAAAATTGTCTTAACACCTAATTATGAAAAAGAAGAAATAGATGAAAACTAAAAAAACATTATTTTTGTACCTATAAATGAATAAATGAGAATATACAAATAGAAAAAGTTAAATATGAAAATATCAAGTAAATATTGTAACTCAAAATTTGTTGGGATCCTTTTAATATAAACATTGAAAAAAATTAAATTAATTCATGTGCAACGAAGATAATATATAAACAAAACAAAAAAGTAATAGATGGACAAAGAAAGAAAAAGTGAAAATAAGTAAGTATCGAATATAAAAAAATGAAAATATATGGACACAAAATAAAACTACATAAATCACTATTGAATTATTCTTATAACAAAAAATAAGTTTTATCTTAAAATCTACTTTTATATACGTAGAAGGAATATGAAATCTTAATTATTAATAAGTTTCTATAACATAAAAAAATAAAAATTGAGTGCTAATATAATATAAAAAGCATAATAATGATCACGTATGGAAGTAAGTACTACTTTCAGAATAAAAAGTTATATAGAATGCATTAAAAAACATAAAAATAGAGGAGAAATTAAAATAAAAAACAATTTTTGGATAATTTGAAAATAAAATTATTTAAAAATGATTTAGTACATGAGTTTTTAATATAAAACATTAAAAAAGGCTATATCTTTCAAATAATTATTAGAAAAAAATTGTAGAAGAATGCAATAATGTCAAAATAATTTATATCATGATAAAATTATGACAATATTTTGAAATAGCATTTTATGAAAATCACATTAATATAACGATAATACATTACAATAAATAAAAATCATAAAAATATAATCACATAATTATTAAATAAAATATGAAAACTTTGTCACGACTAATTAACTTCGTAAGTTATCATTTTATTTTCATTATATTTGAAAAAAATGTTAGTAATTATCCAAATCGTAACTAATAAGTTATAGTATAATGGCTCTTGTGATGCACGAATAATGTGAAAAAAGATAAATCGTATATTTATGAATAAATAAATATTATTTTTATATTTTTAATATTAATTAATGAATATAATTATTATAAATTAGGAAAAATTTATTTATTAGTATATCTAATTCCCTTGTGTCCATTTTTTCTATATATATAGAAAATAATATTATCATTTAAGTTTGAGATGTTAATTTATTAATCTATTTTTCATATATATATGACTGTCATGATTAGACCCTTTTCGGGGCGAGGCACACCACAACCGCCCCGAATCCCCGGTCCGGAAAAAATTTTATCCCCTTCCCCTATCCCCGCGGGGCCCCGAATCCCTGCAGGGGCCCGATTCTCTGAATTTTTTATTAAATAATGTGAAAAATTAAAATGTGAGTAATTAAAAAAATTACAAAAAAAATATCACAATTAAAAAAAACTGCGCATCACCTCTGTACTGTGCACAGAGGTGACTCGCCTCTGCGCACAGTGCAGAGGTGAGTCATGATACATATAATCATATACTATATTTGTATTGATCAATACTTTAATTATTTGGAAGCATGCATAGAACATTCATAAAACAATCAAATAAAACAACTCATAGTGTCAGCTATCAATATAGAACTAAATTATATACTATAAAAATGTTTACTTCTGTACACTAATAATTTTTAAGAAGAAATGCAATCATACGAATATGATAATGCTTAAAGCTAAATAAAAAATTCTTTATAATGAGATATTAAATAGTCATGGAAATTTCATAAAATAAGTAAAAAGAAATATAATTCTGGGAGGATTTAAAATAAATTATTTCATATAACAGAAAGTTGGTCATAAAATAATGGTGATAAAATATGATAAAAGTTACACTTATTGATAATATGATAATTAAATAAAAATATGACTATAATCAATTATTTTATTTTAATTTTCACAAAACGTTAGTGTAATATCCTGTGCGATGCGTGGTGGCCTAAAATAATATGACTCATATAATTTATAAAATAAATATTATTTAAATATAAAGTGAGTATTTATTTTTTTATATGCTATAACTATAATTCTTTTAGTATTGTATACTTGTAGATATTATACTGGTTGAATCATACTTCAAAAATATTTTTCATCTCAACATTTTATACCATAATTAATTCCTAATGAAAATTACCAAGTTATTTACATTTTATTCATATCATTTTTTATGTTTATTAAACACATTTTATCATCTATATAGCTTTTTAATCATGATATAATATTTTTTCTGAAAAATAGGAGCTTTAAGTCATTTTTATAAGTCTGCATAATTGTGAAATTTTAGCAAATCAAATTTGTTCATCACCAAATAACATTATAATATAACCATAACTTGAATGACAAAAAATATAATTTCAAATAACCATTATATAGATGAATATATAAAAATCATAATTTATTGAACAAATAACATGAATATTATTATTTTTATTGATAATTTATTTAAAAATTAACTAACCACATTAAATAATATGTACCCTATATATGGACGATACTACATATTATTAAATATATATAAGTTATAATTTAATATTATAATTCAAACTTTAAGAAATTATAATTATTTAGAAAAAATATAATACTCTTATTTATCCTTTAACTATAATTTTCCTTAATCAAACCTATGAACGATTGATTAAAAAATAACACATAATATTTTCATACCATAAATTAGTTAAACTGGTTAGATGTCCTTCAGAAAGCTAAATTACACATCTTAGATATAATTTATTATTCGTACTTAAACGGATAATGATTTTATAACTAACTTTTTCATTTATGTAAAAAAATCACAAAAATTAAAAAAAAATACAAAACAAGAATGAGCCTATATATATACAATAACAAATCTTACAGAAAATAACCATTATTTGTTGGATAATAATTCTTCAGGCAAACGGCTTCCAAGATTATTATTATTATTATTATTATTATTATTATTATTATTATTATTATTATTATTATTATTGCTACTATTTATGTATATTATTGTTGGACAAGATTATTATTATTATTATTATTTCCAATATATCATGGAAAAATTGACCTTTCTTATTAAAACTTATGCGAAAAAATTAATAAAAAATGAATTTTATTATGAATATCATTTAAAACACCATGATATATTGTAAAATCGTATATCGGCACTGTAATATTGCTAATATCTTGTACAGTCATATGTGTATATCTTGTAACTATCTCTCATAATGAATCATAAAGGAGTATTTTATCTACATGATAACTAATGTTCGATTAGATATATGCTAATCTGATAGAACTTTTAATTTTAGTCAGCTTTAATATTTGATTTTTAGTTTTTATTTCCTGTCAATATTAAGATTTTTAGTGGAATACCTTATTAGTACTATGCATTATATTCTCAGATTAATTTTCTATTAATATTTTATTTCTAAATATTACCTAAAAATTGTATTTCAAATTTATGTAAAGTGTTTCTTATAAATATATTATCATAAAATATTTCAAATTATTTTTTTCAAAATATTATTTTGCATTCGTGTACCATGTAAGATAATCACGAAACCAACAAGATAATTCAATCATGAAAAGAACTAATCGTTTCTTTTGCATTTGTTGCATTTTTTTTGCTAAACAAAGAACTAGTATATGTTATATCTTTAGTATTATTTCTTTAACAAATATGTTCTCATGAACATAATACAACTACAATGACAACTCTTGAATATTGTCCGTGTTTGAATAAAAACTTTTCTCATAAGCCCATAACGCACAATCTTGTACAACGATCCATCAAAGATGCATTTGAAAAGCGATGTAAAACTATTTACGATAATTTATAATCAAATTTTATTATAAGAATCAAATAGGAAAGCAAAATGATGTGATAAATTAAAAGGAATGAATAAAAGAAAATAAGTTAAATGATGTTATTAGAAATATATTAAAAGGAATGAATAAAAGAAAATTTGCTTAAACATTGTTGTTAATAAATTAACAAAACAAAAATATAAATAATATAAATTTCTAAACATGGCTAATATATATTTGCTTAAACATTATTGTCAATATATATTTATGACAAGTGTCAACTTCTCCTTCCACAATATCCTCATTTTAATATAATATAGATATAAGGTATCAATAACCAGGCATATATATATTAATGATATTAATCCACATAAGTTGATAGGTATAAAAGTAGTGCATAATAATATATAAGTTCCTAGTTACATATATATAATAATATAATGAAGTGAAGCACTGAATCGAATGCATTAGTCACAATGAATATTTAAATTAGTCACGCTTGTACTCATAGTCTCAACAAATTTATATTTTTATAATGGTTTATTTATGTTTTTTTTCATATGATAAATGTTTTATTTTTATATATCTTTTTGTTTTAAATTAAAGTTTTTATTTTCATACCTATATTTGAATTTTTCATTTGCTACTATTTTTTTAAGCTTGTGCATAAAGCAAAGATGAATTTATTTATTAGGGACATCAATTGTAATATTATTAATCCAATCAATAATGAAAATATATTTGTATATATTTGATTTGTTATTTTAGTTTAGATAATTTATTATTTTGATTTTCATTTGCATAATTATCATATTTCTCGTTAAAATAGTATAGAGTAACACCCTAATAAATGTCATTATATGTAACATATTTATTTTCTTATTATTTTGTTAATTATATTTTACTATATATAATAAAATAAATTAGTCAGATATTATAAAGTACTAGAATTATGTTTTTCTTGATGAAACCCTAATCTATAACTTGTTATTCATTAACAATAATAAATAAATTGTTTAATCATATAATAATTTATATGAATCCTCATATGAATTTATTCTATCATATTTGATTATATAACTAACTAAATTCAATGAGATGCATTTAAAATGTTGATTATATAACCAATCAGATTCCATGTGATTACTTTAAAGATAAAATTTATAATCAAACATATTCAACCAGATTCAATGAGAAGACTTTAAAATAAAACTTCTTTTATATGTGTAGAAAGAATATGAAAGTTTATTCATTAATAACTTTTATAGCATAAAAAGAATTAAAGTTGAGTAGTGCTATAATATAAAAAGCATAAGAACAATAATCATATAGGAAAATAACAACTAATTTCAAAACAAAAGTGATCTAGAATATATAAAAAAACACAAAAGACATAAGATAAATTAAAAGAAAAAAACAATGATTGATGATTTGAAGAGAAATTTATTTTAAAATGATTTAGTACATGATTTCTTAATATAAAACATTAAAAAGGCTACTATATTTCACTATTATTAGAAACAACTTTCATAGAATAATGCAATAATGTTAAAATAATTTATATTATGATAAAGATTATGAAAAAAATTGAAATATCATTTTATAAACATGACATTAGTATAAGCATAATACATAACGATACACAAAAAGAATAAAAATATAATTACATGATATGTAAATAAAATATGAAAGCTTTGTCACAATTATTAACCTTGTAATTTGACATTTTATTTTCATTAAATAATAACTAATAAGTCATATAAGTTATTAATTTATATAATATATAATGAAGTTAAGTACTAAAATTAGTAATTACTCATGATAAATATTAATCAGTTATGCTTTTACTTATATTCTCATCAATTTTATAGTAGAAAAAAGTTTATATTTTTAAAATTGTTTACTTATGTTTTATTTTCATATGATAAATGTTTTACTTTTAGATGTCTTTCTATTTCAAATAGCAGTTTTGAAAACATACTTTTGATTATGTTTAATTTGTCTATATTTGAATTGTTCGTTTGCTATTAATTTTTTTGTTTTTTTAAGTTTGTGCATAAAGCAAATATGAATTTATTTATTGGCAAATTCAATTGCAGTCCAATCAATAAAAAATACATTTGTGTCCCTCTGATTTGTTATTTTTTGTTTAGATATTTTATTTATATTGACTTTCATTAGCAATATTGTCATATTACCATTAAAATATTATAGAGCAATATTCCAATAAATGTTATCATATGTTCACTATTTTGATATTTTGTTAATTATTTTTCAATATGTGTAATAGTTAAAACTTAGTGAGATATTATAAACCACTAGAATTATGTTTTTTCTAAACTTTATGAAATCATAATCTATAACTTGTTGTTCACTAACAACAATAAAATAAATTGATTAATCATATAATAATTTATATGAACCCTCGTATGAATTTATTATATCATATTTAGGGATATGCATCGGGTTGGTCGACTAGATGAACCTGAAAATTCGACCCGACCATGATCCAACCTAGGGTCGGGTCGAGTCGAGTTGGAGTTGAAATTTTTCAACTTGACTTGATCCAACCCGATTTTTCAACCGAACCCGACCCGACTTGATGATTTGAATTTTACTTTTTGAAAAAAATAAATGATTTTTAGTGAATTTAAGAGCTTATATCATTGAAAATTTAAATTATATATAAAATAAAATATTTTAAATATAGAAAATATATAGGTATTTAAAACAATATTTTTTATATTTAAAAATAATTTATTTTGTATTAAAACAAGATAATAAATGTTTTTTATATTAACAAATAATATTTTAAAAATTTCTCACTTCTCAAAGCTTGAAAATCGAGTTAGTTCTATTTTCTTCGACCCGGCTTGGTCGAGTCATAGGATAAAAAGAAAGCAAACTTGACCCGTCAGTTAAATATTTTCTAAATAAAAAATCTTGTGAGTAATTATAAAAAATAAATATATCAATGAAATTTTATATATGTGATAGAGAAGAATCTTGAAACATAAATTTCAAGTATATATTTATATTCTAAAAAAATTAATATTTTTGTACATTTTTATTTTATTTACACTTTACAACTTGATCCGACTGGGTTAGCCAAATCCGTCGGGTCAGGCCGGTTGAACTCGAATTTTGATTGGTTTGATCGGATCAACACGGGTCAACTCTATGGACCGGTTTTGGAACCCACATGCCGTTTTAGTGCTTGGACACCGGTCTGACCGTTCGGGCCGGGCTAGGTCTTACAACACTCGAATAAACATGTGACTCTCATATATAAATAATGTGTAAACTATTTTTTTATGGAATAAAAAGAGGAAAAGTATATGTGAAATATGATCATAAAAGCTTATATGAATATAAGTTATTTAATAATGTTGTAGGCCATGTAAAAAAAATTATATACAAAAAATTATCTTACAAATTATATTAATGTACACATTTAAATTATAAGTATGGATTTAGAATTAGGGACCACATTACATTTTATTTCTAATTTTTTATACTTTTCATATTTCTCGATTTGTTATCTTAAAAAATAAGAGATTTTTGGAAACTAGGCTTTATGCTTATGCATAGATAATTATATTTGAATGATAGAAATTCGAGTATTTATGATTATCAATTTCGGAATAACAAAAAAAGCTAAATTTGGAACAAATAATTTTATGCACTTATTTTTCATTAATATTTGTCTATATTACCATGAAATTTGGATTATAAGGTGAATATAAAAGTCTAAATAAGTTTTTTTCCTTTTTTGTAGAGTCAATAGTAAGTTTATTTGGATAACTATGAAAGAAAATTGATCCAAAATAGTGAAATTTGAAAATTTCAATTTAAAATTATTATTTTTATGCGCTGAACTTATAATTTATATTTGATCATGTTCCTATTATATTTTTGTGGCGAGATTATGTAAATTGTAGATAATTTCTCTTAGTTTTTAGAGAATAAATTATTATATCATTTGAATAATCATGTAAAAATTATATTAGACTATCAACAAAAGTTCAAAAGATCCGAGACAATTTGAATGTTAAAAAATGTTATATTCCAAAAAATGAGATTTGAACATTCGGTCATAAATTTGAGTATAAAAAAATCTTTTTTTTTAAACAAACATGCTTCCATTAATTAAGGATGATACAAAATATTGAGAATACCCTGAGGTGGATCATCCTCCCAAAAAAGATCGCTATTCAATCGTCTACCAAAATACGCTAAAAGATCTATTTTCACATTACATGATCTGTCGACATGATTACATGTAAAATAAGTAAAATTTGAGCTCAGAATCCAAATATCAGAAACAATGTTTTTTACTCTCCAAGGACAAACCACGTTTGATAATTGAAATTGCAACTTTCGAGTCCGTATCCAAAATGATCCGTTGTACACCAATCTTGATACAATGCATTAATCCGCATTTAATAGCCCATGTTTCAGCTTCCAGCGCCGAGTGAAATTTGCCAGGACCAACCCCTGCACATAAGAATACAAAATTAGAGTTTCGCACTACGTAGCTTACTCCCCCCTCCCCATGATTCACAAAGGAACCATCTGTGTTCAATTTGAACACAGAATGGGGAGGAGGCTCCCAGCTTCCCAAGGTAGGGGTTGCTGGGGAAGTCCCCTCAGGAATGGGTATTTGTAACTCATAAAATGAAGTCAAAACTCGTGATCAAACCTCGACATGGGTTGCATGGATGGAATTGAAATGAGCATCGTTATGCATTCTCCAAATACCCCAGAAGGTCAAGGCAAGGAGGGTCTGAAGTTTTGAAATAGAAGAAGTATCAGGGAGGTCACTGCCTTCTAGAACCCGGTTACCCTCCTCCCAAGTGTGAAAGAACTTGAAAACATAATTAGTTTTACACTGAAATAGATCCCACACCCGAGAGGCTATCCGGCATTTGAAAAAAAAGATGTACATTTGTTTCCACATCATAGGCACATAAGGTACACACATGGTTAATAGAGGAATTGAATTTAGTAAGCATATGTTTGATAGGCAAACGAGTGTGAGCTAACTTCCAAAGAAAAATCTGAATTTTTGGGGGGACCTTGATGCTCCATATTCTATTCCATCCCAGCCATCCAGCATGTCGAGGCGGCACCAGAGGCTTACAAATAAAGTTATATACCGATTTGGCAGTAGGAATTTTAGAATTATCTGGAACCCACACCCATGTATCATCCTTGGGGAAAGTAGGCAATTTAATGTCAAGAATTTTATCAACCAAACATGGGGCAAAATAGTTGGACAAAATATCAACATTCCAGGCATTATCAAGGATAAGATCAGCAATCATGTAAGTACACAAAGCTGAATGCACATTGACATAAGTAGGCATGTAATTAATAGGGATATTGAAAAGCCAAGGATCACAATATACATTAGTGGTGGCACCATTACCAATGTACTTCCGGAACCCAAGTTTAATTATATCCAAAGTTTGCATAAGTTGCCTCCAGCACCAGGCCTGACTTTTGTTTTGATTACAAGGATTATGATTCCATGGATGAAGGTTCCCATACTTATGGATAACAACAGAAGTAAGCAAGTCCTGAGAATTATTTAGGATGGGTAGGATTTTCTTAGCTAAGATAGCAGTTTTCATGAGATGTAAGGATTTAATTTCAAGGCCACCATCGTGTTTTTGTAGGAGAGCAGTATCCCAGTTGATTAAGTGTAAACCCTGCTTCTCCCCAGAAGAAGACCACAAAAAAGATTTGGATATACGTTCCAAGGAGTCAATTAGACCTGAAGACACATGAAGCGAGCTGAGAGTATAGTTTGGTATTGATGATAGGGTAGATTTGATCAGTGTGACTTTCCTAGCTTGGGTAAGTGTTTTCTTTTTCCATCCCGCTAATCTGTCATGAGTTTTGGCTTCCAGGTAATGCATTGATCTCCTATTGATATACTTATAGGAGATAGGAACCCCAAGATAATTGAAAGGGAAGGAATCAATATTGATGTTTAGGATGTTTTTAATCAACTGCTTCCTCTTAGTGTGAAACTTTGGGGGCAAATAAATAGTTGATTTGTTGAGATTAACATTTTGATTGGTTAATGTTTTATATTGATTGAAAATCTCTTTTAGTTTTAAGCAATTTGGAACAGAAGCATCTATACATACTAGCAGATCATCTGCATAAAGTAAATGACTGATGGCCAAAGTGCCAATTTTAAAAGGCTTAATCAGCCCCCTGTTGACATGGTCATTTAATAATGATGAGAAAATTTGGGATACCAGTATGAATAAATAAGGTGATAGAGGGTCACTCTGTCTCAACCCTCTATGACTTTTGAATTTTTGAGAGAAGGAACCATTTATATTGCAAGTGTAAACAGAGGACTGAATACAAGTCATGATCCAAGCAGTGAACTTCGGAGGAAAATTCATGAGACTAAGAACATTGTAAACATCATTCCAAGATGCACTATCAAATGCTTTCTCCATATCTACCTTAAGCAATAAATATTTGGTTCTACCCCTAGTCATATAGTGAGCAATTTCCTGGGCTACCATAAGGTTGTCCTGAATAGATCTCCCCTTCACGAAGGTAGACTGATTTTTATCAATTAAATAATCTAAAGTTGGTCTTAGTCTATTAGCAAGAATCTTAGTAATCACCATGTATCTAACATTACATAAAGAAATAAGCCTGTAGTCAGTAACAGAAAGAGGATTATTTTTCTTAGGTATAAAGGTGATTGAGGTAAATTCTGAGCCATTGGATAGTTTATTAGATATGAAGAAAGATTGGATCTCATGGCAAATATCACCACCAATTATATCCCAATAATTTCTAAAGAATTCAGCAATAAAGCCATCCGGACCAGGAGCTTTTCCTGGTGCAAGGTGCCAAAAGGAATCTTTAATTTCTTTTGTAGTGATTGGAGAAGTAAGCTTAGATATCCAAGAATTATCCAATGAAGGAAGCACATGCCAAAGACTATGGTCCGGCAAGGAATCTAACTCAGGAGCCCACAGATGTGAATAATGATTGACAAAACAAGTTTGAATATCATTAATATCAGTGATCATGATGCCATTATCATCTTTAATTGTATTTATTTTGTTTCTTCTGTGTCGAATAATAGTACTTAGATGAAAGAATTTAGTGTTTTTATCATCATCTTTGATCCAATTTACTCGAGATTTCGTCCACCATTTGATACTCAGCGTGTTGATTATATTTGGATCTTAAATTTTTTAGCTCATGATCAGTCAGACCTTGCTTCTCATCCTTCTGTTCCATATTTCTAATTTCCTGTTTTACAATAGTAGCCCTTATTTCTAACCTACCCAAATTAGATCTATTCCATTTGATTGTGTCTTTTTTTATTTGATATAAGGATTTGGAAATGGGGGTGTGAGCATTCCTCCTAAGCCAGGTATCTTGTACAATTTGTCTAGCTTGCAGATAATCAAACCAGAAATGTTCATATTTGAAGGATTTAGATTTATGAGATTTATTATCAGTGTTCAAAAAGATAGGAGAGTGGTCCGAGGTGCCTCTGTTGAGGGAAGTAAGATCAATGTTTGGGAATGGTGTAAGCCATAAATGATTAATTAGTGCACGATCTAATCTACATAAAATTCTAGCATTGGTTGCATGATTATTACACCAAGTATATTGTGATCCAGTTAAAGGAATGTCAATTAAGCCTTGTTGTTTTAGTAAGTTCCTAAATGTTCTTATTGATTTTTTAAGAGTAAATGGAGCACCTCCCCTTTTGTCCTCAGGAAGATTGATAGAATTCATATCACCAATTATTAGCCAGGGAATGTCATCAAGATTTAATTCACCTAAGGAACGCCATAATTTATTTCTAATTGTCGGAAGGGTACTAGCATAAATCGCAATTAGAAGAAAAGAAAATTTCTCTAAGGTAATTACTACATTCATATGTTGAGAAGATGTATTAAGCAAAGAAACTTTTGCAATACCCATTTGACAGGCAATGATTATGCCCCCTGATGCACTCGATCCCTCCTGATGGTACCCGATCCAGTTTGAACCGAGACGTTTAATAATAAGATCCGAAGACTTACTTAATGCATGAGTTTCCAAAAGGATAATGATGTCCGGAGCATTCTCCTTCACCATGTTCCTAAGCCGATCACGAACTTTGCTCCGCAGAGCTCCGCGACAATTCCAAGATATTATCTTCATTGATTAATTGGAGAAGGGGGGAGGAGGGACGTCCTCCGATTCCTGCAACAGGTTAGGAAATGAGTTAGATCGATTATGTAAGGAAGAGGCTTTACCTTTCTTTTTCTTCCCAGCCTTCTTTTTTGAGAAAGTAGGAGAAGGCGGCGTGAAACGAGAAGTAGCCTTCCGATTTCTTCTTGGCGCTGGGCAAGTTTCGGCCAAAATGTCCTCATCGCATTCCTCCGAGTCCTCCTCCGTATTATCCTCCATGCTGCCTCTATGGGGAGATTTGAATTGCTCAAGGACCTGAGTCACAAGGTCATTGTGAGAATGATCAGATATAGATATAGAAGAGGAAGTTGTATCTTTTAAGATCTGTGGCGGAGGCCCTTCGCGGACCTGAGCAGGATGCAGGGGAGAAGAAAGAGACGAGGAGTTGATTTGTTGATCTCTGTGAGTGATTTCCACCGCATGATGCAGGGGCGATCCACGTGGCGACATCTGATTAAAAGTTTCCACTACCTGACAGGCCACGTGGTTAGTATCCGAGTTAAGCCTGGGTAAAGAATTTTTACCGTTGTGATGATCAGATGGAGGTACACGTGTATGGTCAGGATGGGAAGGCACTAGGGCGACCGTGTTATCGCCAGGGACCGGCTTGTGCTGGTGAACCGACTGACGGCCCGCGAACTGAACCGTCTCCCCTGGATTTCCAGCACGGCCATTCCCATCAGAGAGGACCGGCGGACGCCTCCGACGGGGAGCTACATTAGATCGCATCTAAGTGCCGTACAACAAGACACCATCTTTGCCGGCCGGCAACAAATCGGAATTGCCTTGCCTCGCTGGACATAGATTTAAAGCATGCCCTATATGTCCACAGTTGAAATAAAATAAAGGAAGATGTTCATATGTAACTAATTGGAAGTAGCGAGTACCGTCTGGAAGTTTAATCCACATTCCCTGTTTCACTGGGAGAGACAGATCGAGTTCAATACAAACCCTAGCATACCTAAATCGTTCACCTTTAACAGTTTGTTGATATATTTTCAGTGGTTTCCCAAAGATCCCCGCAATGCGCAGGATGGTATTGGCGTCACCCAGTTCGTATGCCAATCCAGGTAGTTGAATCCATACCAGAGATGTGGTGAGAGATTCTTCGTCCGGCCGGAAGAAAGCTCTAGCCTGTGAAACATGAAGAAGATTTCCATTAAACGACCAAGGACTTTGTGTAAAGACTTTTAACCTTTCTTCCTCAGTCAGGAATTTGAAGATGAAGAAATGATTCCCAAGATCCGTGATCTGGATCGGCGCCGTAGTTGACCAAAGGGTGGAGAGGTTGTCCCTGAGGGATTCAAGTGATTCTGATGTGAGGATTCTTCCCATGAGCGCGAGCTTGAGATCTGCCGCCCGATGGGCAACCTCCTCTGCTTGGATGACGATCTCATCCTTCGATGCGCATTGTATCGCCTGCAGTCGTTGCTTGGAGATCTTAGAAGGGCCGGACGGAGCACGCGGTCTTGCTACATCCAACCAGCTGCGATTAAGAGAAGGAGTAGGAAGAAGAGGGGGAAGTGATGCGTTAGGGTTCGGGGGAGAGGAAAGGGGCGGAGGGTCTGGAGGCGGAGGGTTGGACATTTTTCCCGTATAAAAAAAGTCTTGACAAACGACTATAAATATCTAATGGAAAATGTTCAAATATTTGATAAAAGATTAAGACATTCCAAACTTTTCTAAAGATACAAAATAATAATTTTGAAATATAAAAGTTTTTAGGCATCTCCACAATGGCCATATACATCAAAGCCTATAAAAAATGTCAAAGTCATAAAAGAATATAAGACTTAAAGATAAATCGTTATTGATCACTTGAAGTCTTATTTACATTTTTTTCTCGCTTATTATCTTAAGTGTTCAAAGTTACAAAAAAAAAAATAGAATTTGAGTGTGTGAACTTTAGTTGTAATCAGAATTATAAGTTTTATGAAAGATTGTCATCTTACCTTTTGAGCTACAGAAAATGTTGCAATGTAATTGAGTTTATTTTGACAAGAGGTATATCTATTTCTTGAGAGAGAAAATATTGATGAAAACATTATAAGAAGATATATGTTTCTTATGTCTTAAAATGAAGAAAAAATAATGTAATGTAAAAGATTTTTTTCATTAATTCATTTGGAACATAGGAAGGATTTAATTGATTTTGGATGATCTCAATGTTGAAAAGTTGGATTGAAAACTTTGGCCGCAATGTAAACGGACCTCAGCAACAAATTTTTTATTCTCTTATTTTTATTCTATCTTGTCATTTGTCTTACTATTGTGTTTGTCATTTTGACTTCTATTCTAAAAACTGGTATTATGAAGAAAATGCTTGGTAAGCATTATTGTTAGATGAATAAAGGTGGCATGCATTCTTACTCCGGAGTCCGGACAAGATATCCCCTCCTCGTCCCTCATTCCCATTTTCTAGGACGGGCTAGTTTTATCATATCATCCTCTCGTTTTTCACAAAGATTTTAATTTTTCATCATTTTAAGAAAAATTAATATTTATAAAACAATAATAAGATATATTAAATTAATAAAATGTGTAATTAATTAAATATAATGTGATACAATATTAATAATCACATAAAATATTTCTTTATGAATATCAAATTAATATTAAAATTAGAATAATTTGATATTATTTCTAAGATCAAATTTCACAATATGAAGAAAAGCATCCTTGAGCCGACCCGGAAATAACTCCGGATCGCTTCTTGTTTCCCCCTCCACAATGGAAAGAGAAAATTTCTTCGAAATGAGACTCTAGCATATTTCACTAGTTGATAAAATACAAGTTAAAGCTTGAACTTTGTGTTTTGGACAACAACGATAGCAGTAATAATAAGAATACAGATAAATAATTAAGAACGTTATAATTAACAGAAACTTAAGTTATCATTCATGATTATTTTAATTATATTTTAATTCATCATATAATTAAAAGTATCGACTACAACTTAATTTATATCAATATTCTGAATATAGTTGTAAAAATGGTAAATTAGCTTCTCAATGTCTTATTTATCAACTTAAGATAAAAAAATAAGCAAGGTTTTTGCTTATATCTTTATCCTGCAAGCAACATCTTTATTTGACATTGTTTTTCAATATTTCATAATATTATGAATCTTCTTGTTTTGTTTTTAATTATTTTTTATATTTTGTTAGGATTATTCCCTCTTGTATAATACCAAAAAGTATTAAAATTTATTATTTATTACCCGACGGAGGCAAGGCAACCCTAAACTCCACATAACATGTGGGCCGGCCCAAAATGATCTCTTGCTGGTCTTGTTGCCGCGAAGAAAACCTGTAAACCCTAATCCTAATTTACTGGGGCTGCAGCCATGGCCAAGAACCGGAACAAGAAGAAGAACAAGGAGAAGAAGGATGGTGCAGTCTCCATGGATGTCTCCTTCGAGACCCTCAGAGATGCTCCTCAGCGTAAATACTCGCCGGCTCCCTTTTTTTCCTTTTTCTTCTTGTTATGTTGATGGTTTCTGATTTTGTATTTCTAACTGCGTCATCTCTTAAATGATCTCATGCTTTATGCTCCTCTGATGGCAGCAATGGATACATCAGATGGAAAATCGTTGAAAAACTCAACTCTCGGTGTTATAAGTAGGTAAGATTTTTGTTCATTTGTCCTTTGTGCCTTATTTTGTGTTTGCTGTTTTAAATTGCGTATTGGAACAAGTCTGTAGTTTTTTTACCGTTGCAAAAATCAGGGATTTGTCCTGGAACTAATGACCTTGTTGTCAATTGCATCATGTTATAACAACTTGCTCCCGAGGAGTACTTACCGGATTTATCAACAAATGGAACGATAATTCATAAATTTGGAACCTGCAGTATTCAATTGAGTTATTTGGTCTTGGTTAAAACATGCACAATAAAATAGTAAAGGCTTCTTGAGTTGCCTCATGTCTGGTGTTGCTGCCAGTTCAGTACTTTGAGAGGCCAATGGTATTATCGGAAAATTGGCCAAAGGGGTTTTTGGCTATCCGGTATGAAGAATATATGGCCAATTTTAAGCAGATGACTTATAAATCACGGCGTCGTATGATCCATGTAGCCGACCCCACCTAGTGGGATAAGGCTTTGTTGTTGTTGTTGTTGTTGACTTATAAATCACGAGTCATATCTTGCAGATTTATGTGTATATTTCCTTTATCAAACTGCTGAAGAAGCTGCATTATGTTTATTCTTGTTCATTTCACCATATCTTTCACTTCACTGCGTACTCACTTAGAAAGCCATTTTGTTGGTGGATATGGCAAATCACATCCTACTTTTAAGTGCAGGGTTTCTTCTTAAATTTTAATTTCTTATTTCCAAGGGTAAAAATAAAATCTTGATGCATCTCCTTCCCCGTGCACTTTTATCCGGATGGCTACCTTTTGAATTGCCTGCAAGACAAACAGGAATATTTGCTTGGTTTATTTTTCCTTTTCATTTCATTGTTTGTCTCAGTTTAGATGTTTAGCAGAGCGTAAAATTGCACTTTTTCCGTAAAGCCTTTTGAGTGAATTCCTAACTTATGATTTGGGATCATAGGATATAATTGAGATTATTGTATCTATAATTATGATTTCCAATCCATACAAACATAAAATTTGCTTATCTTGCCCTTGTTCACAGAAAGAATTTTGTGGAACATTGACGCGATGATAAAACAACTGAATCAACAATGTTAGGACAATTGAAGATAGTACGAGATGGATTGTCCACTTTAAGATATTTAGATGTTTCTCAAAAAGAGGAAAAAAAAAAAGAGAGCGCTATGAGATGAGTCGCCCAGATAATGGATCTTTATTGTGTTTCACATCTATTTACCAAAACTAAAATAAAGGGGAAAATGTCTAGGTCTACTTGTCTAACATTTGTTTAATTTAAAGAAGATTTTTGCATTAAGAGTAAACATCCTGTAGTTGTAAGATCCCACCACAGGCTGTAGGTCTGCAGGCTTATCAGAATCATGTCTGACCACCATCTGGGGAAAATTGGCACCAAATGGCTTTATAACTATCTCAGCAATTGGATCATGATCAATGTTTGATGAGCGCAAATTACAACCTTTAGTGGGAACCTCCCATTCAGATTCTTTTTTCCCTTTCCTATTATAGTACATTTATGAATTTGTATTTTCTTTTCCTCTGTTATGTTTCTTTAGATGTCCTGAGAAGATGAAATTCGGTGGTTATGAGCAAAGTCATATATTACATGCATCTAGCCGTGAATGAATATTTTCATATTTGATTTTTTTGATAAAAAAATCATATCCGTTTGTTTATGCACAAGTATTATTATGTGTCTCCTTGAGGGAAAAGCGACTCCCATTCATTGGTCTTTTAATTTTGACTCCTTGCCATTGATCAGAAAAATGAAGAAGCCCGTGACAAAAGCGAAGAACCTTAGGAAGCTAAAGGGCGTAGCCAGAGCTATCGCCAAGACTGAGAAGACCGAGGAAAAGATGGTGAAGAACAAGAGCAGGATGCTTAGAATCCAAACAGCAAAATCATTATATGACTAGCCCTGTCAATGATATTTCAGTCGTGTTAGTTTAGAAGCAAAAGGTTATACAAAGTCGATTGCAGCCTGGTGCGTGTATGTTTATGGAAGTTTTGTTACTTCTTTTTCTCTTTTCTTCAGCGGGACATTGTCGTTCTAAGATATTAAGAGCCTCAGACCATGGACTTTGGTGTCACGTAATCTCGTGGACGACCTTTTGGCTTTTAGACGTGAGGGATAGTTAACATATTTATATACATTTCATCCGTACTAGTATTGTCCATTACATGTATGTGTGGCTATGTTTATTTGGATTGGTTAATCACTTTCTTCATTTGCCTGCATTTGTAGTTTGGGAGACAAAGTTTGATTATTGAAACATGTTAGAAATTTGTTTACAACTCTGAATACAATATATTTCTCTCTTTTATGGGAAATATATTGTTTCTCGTATTATCTATTAGGAAAATAATTAACTCATTTTTTTAATATACCCAAGCCAAGAGCAGGAATACTATATATTAGTTTTGTATGAACATTTTTTGTTTTATTTTTAGTTGGCATCTTAGTGTTCCGGTAAATATTAGGATTCTAAAGCGGACAAACTAAGTTAAAATTTTACTGCAGCAACCAGGGGAAATGGGATCACACGTGGAACGTATTTTTGTTAGCAGTTTTAAAAAATAAATTGCGCGAACCAACTTATTTTATGTAAAAAAATTGATCAATTAGTTAAGAAATGTGTTATTTAATTCTTAAAATATACATAACTTTTCTTCTCTTATAATATTATGAACTTTTTATCTTTTGATTAAAATTTCTTTTCTCATATTTCATTTATTATAATATTAAAGATTTTTTTACCATTTGACTAAAATAATGATTTATCATTTTTTTTACTAAACTCGTAAATGTTTTTGTTATAATTAATTTCAACTACTAAATTATTTATCAGTATTCTAATTTATCAGCTATTTTGTACTCAAACGAATCCTTAGTCTTTATCTAGGTCCACGAATATTTTTTGTAACCGAAGAAAAAAGAAACTTGTATCAATAACCAATCATCGGATGCATGGCTTCTAAGCATCAAACCATGTCGTTGTTTAGATGCCCCAAAAGTTTCACGTCATCTCCACAAAAGCAAATGTATTCTTGTACGCCAACTCCAACCAAATTTATTTTTCGATTTGGATATTCTAAAGGTATTATTCCAAAAGCCAACTAATTCTATATTGTCTTATTATTATATATCAAATTGGCAACAAGGTTAATGTCTTTGTTATCATATATATATATATATATATATATATATATTACTTGTATTAAAATTAATTATTATAGTGTGAACACAAATTTTGGTCCTCTAAGCGTTTAGCAATTGAAACATTATTTTATCTGATTGGTTGCACACATAATTAGTAAAGTTTACTGTTTTGAATGAAAAAATTGAAAAATTACTTCTACTAGCGTTTAGCTTATAGCGTTTAGAAGTTCATATTTTTTTTCTGATTTTATCCTTATTCAAATGTATTATTTCTTTTTTAATTTATCTTTTTATTTTATAATTTTTATTTTATCACCATTCAATATTATTCCTTTTATATTCATATTTAATTAATTACAAAATATTTATTTATTAATAATTGATATAAAAATTAATTTAATAATTAATATTTTTAGATCATGTATGAACTATATAAAACGTATTATAAATATATTTTAATAAAAAATTTACTTGTGAAATTTTATTTTATTTCATTGATATATTAATTATTTATTTATTAAATTTTAATAAATTTGTATAGCGATTGAATTGAATAATTTATTGTACGTCCAATATGTCATTTTATATTCATCCGCTAATTCCACCGCTAAGTTTATCAAACGCTTATTTATTAATATCTTAAATGAACCGCTAACCACTAATCATCAGCCGATCTGCTATTTAAATTGCTATCCGCTCGTCAAATCGCTAATTATACCAAACAGAGCCTAATCCTATGATTATGGATATTATTCATTAAAAAAAACTTATTGAGTTGATCGTTAAGATTTAGGTTCGCACGATGTGAATAAATTATGATTCACAATAAATCGTTAATCATCTACATTGATATGTGATGAAAAATCTTAATATAGTATTTATTTGACTTTTGGAATAAACCGAGTAAAGGATTTACTCCAAAACCCAACTAATCCTATATTCATTTTCTTATTACTTATCAATATAGAATAATATATATTGGACTAAATGTTAATTATGAACTATAATTTATTCACACAGTTGTGAACTTAACCCTCAACGATTAAGTCAATAAGTGCTATGCGAATGGATGATGTTCATAACAATAAAGAGAAGACCGGACTACTGAAGTTTAATTTGAATTCATATGATGTGATGTGAATAGTATGATTTTACACAAATATTTGATCCATATACACTTTGTATTTTATATGTCGCAAGAAACAAGTCAACCATATTTCACATACATAGAATATAAAATTCTAAAGTATTGTTTCGATTAAAGTCAAAATTTCCATTTTTCAAGAATTAATGGAACCTATTAAGTTTTTTTATTTTTCTTGTGGTTTTATAATCAGTTAATTATTTTTATAAAATTATGTATATATTAATTACATGTGTATATATATCAATTTGGCTTTTTAAAATGTATTGTAAACTTATGCCATTTGATTTTATTCTACAAAGATAGCATATCTATCTATCTATCTATCTATCTATCTATACATACATACACACACATATATATATATATATATATATATATATATATATATATGTATGTATGTATGTATGTATGTATGTATGTATGTATGTATGTATGAATATATATATGTATGTATGTATATACATAAGTATGCATACATGCTGTTCTTAATAATGGTACCATGACTTCAAATTTCTTACTAAAATTTTACATCAACTAAAATTTGGCAAATTATATAATTGAACACTCAACCACACTTATACATTTTTTATAAAAAATATAAGAAAAAGTAAAAACTAATAAAATAATTCTAAATTTAAACGAGAATAACATCATAATATGTGTAATAGGAATAAAAAAAAGCAATAAAAAATATTAAATTACGATATGCTTAATTAGATTGGAAAAAAAAATATGACCCCGGTATACATATTATATGAATATGTATTAGCATGATGTCATTGTCGTATAAAATAATGCGTTGAGATTATTAGGAGGTAATATTATTTTATACTCTAAAAAGAGGATTTTTTATTTGTTTCACTTTAATCTTATACAATTGAGAGGAGCTATACGTCAAAATCACGAGAATGATCCTATGATCTAAATTCTTATACGATCTCGATATTCTATTTTTTTTCATTTGTATAATAGTACATAAACTACATATTAATCATCAATATTTTTTATTAATTCATAATAAATTACTATTACATAGCTAATATATATGGCCTTCTCCAAGAAACTCTTAGTAAAATACTAGTTTAATTAACATTATCTATGATTTATATTATTAATTAATTATATATATATTGTATATAACATTTTATTCTAAATTAGTTAAAATATAGAGATGAGATCTCACTTTTTCAGTTCGATCTTATAATTTTTTAATCTTACAAACATCTTTGGATCATGTGATCCTAATATTGACCACATCATGAGGTTGTGTATATATTATTTTATTTCAGTCTTTTTGTAGTTTTAATAAATTGAGAGAGGCGAAGATGGCATGAGACTATTCTCTCTCTATATAGTGATTGATACACTTATTAATTATCTCCAAGATAATGAGCACTACCACTCATATATTCAAAGTCAACTAATAATTAAAAGCTGAATGACGTCATATTGACATTTCGTTTACGAACATTAATTTGAAGTTTGTTAAATGATATTACAAGTTAATTTATGCATTTATCATATAATAACATGCGGATTTTTTTAACTTTAAAAATTTTAGAGTCTTTTTTTTTTGTAAATATAGTTTTGATCCTTATTTTATCATTTGAAAAACATAGTCTAAAATTAGTGTTTAATGTTTTGTGCTCTAAAATTTATGAACGACAGTGAATAGAGTATAAGGTTAAGCGTTTATCGATTAATTGTTAATTTCGAATACATCATTTTTCCTTCTATTAAAAATTATATTTAACATTTAATTACCTTAGACAATATTTTATATTCTGATATTTTACTTCTCATATCTTAATCAATGTAACTTGACTTTTATGTTCAATCTTAAATCGATTAATTCTAATATTTGTGTACGTGACAAAATAATAATTTTAATAAAAAATATCTTAAAGGGTAAAGCCGTCACTAAATAGATATTAATTTAAAAACTATATATAGAGAACTGTATTTATTAAACACTTTTATTTAATAGTAAGATCACTATATACTATCAACTATAGTTGAGGTAGTGTCAAGCGACTCCTCATCGCTTTAGTAAAATTTCGAGTTCGAGTACGATCTAATCAAATTAGTTGAGTTTGATAATGAGTCGATTTTCAATATTTGAATAATACGCTTTTTAGCGTCGTACGGACTAAAACGTTGACAATATCGAAAACTAGCTACTAAAAATTCACCATATATTAATATTTAATCTCGATTCTGCTGAAGACCAACATTTCGTCATCTTCCTCATGTTCGTTCTTTGGCGTATTGCAGATGATCTCGCATTTTAGTTACTGTAACTACTTCTCTCTTTTCCTATGTAGCAGTTGGCGTGTCTCTGTAACAGTGTCATGATATTGGTTAGTTAACTTCACATCGCTTTTACTTTAGTACAAATAAGTGTTAAGTAATGTTGTGAGTCGTGTTAGATCTTGAAGTTGCTGCCGTCCAAGATCCTTCCCGTCATCAGCTTCAGGGGGACTATTGGAATCTGCCTCGTCTTTGTGTCTGCTCCTGTGTATGATGTCACTGAATAGTAGCAACAGACTTTAGTAGCAATAGAGTCAACAAGCTGTATCTTTATCCTTTACAACAGTATTATTAGCTTGCTTTACCGTTTTAATTCTCTTTGTATCACTTTAGTTTTAGTATAAATATGTGTCCTGTAATCCACTTTTGCCATCTCAAATAAAATCAATCTTTCTTTCCCAATTTTTTTTCTCTCTAATTGCCTCTCCTCTCCCTTGCTTTTGCATCCTTCTTCCTCTTCTCACATAAACCATTAGGGAGCTCGAGTTTTTGACATGTATTAGAACGGGTTGATCAGCGACTCGGGAGAGCTCCTCTTCGACACCAACTGTTGCAGCTCTGGAAGGAGATCACTGTCGATCTCCATTGTCGACGAGTAGATCTACCTGCTTGGATGGCACCCCAAAGCCCAAGCGATTTCAAGATCGGCGATAGATCGGACCATGAGGCAAAGTTCTATATTATGCATATTGATCCAATCTTCTTCTTCCGTTTTCTGGTTGTCTTGTTTTTCCCAGAGTTTGTTCTTGGGTACTCTGTTCTTCAGCCTCCTTGTTATGTGGAGTTCATCAACTGGTGTACTCGTCTTCAGCTTCGTCAGATTTGTTTGGAATTGTTTCGGAGTTTTGACTCCATCTCATGGTGGTTTTTCATCATGCTTGTCAGTGTTATCGTCGAGTGTTGTTTCCTCACTAGTGATCGTCCATTTTTTGGAGTTTCATCTCCATCGTCATCGGCGACCATCTTGTGTTGCCAGATTTGGAAGCTTCATTCCCATTTCGCCAACATTCGTTGGATGTTGTTCCTTGTCGGGAATCATTTGGAGTTTTTTTTCTCCATTTTAAGGTGGTGATCATCGAGTTCGTCAGTGTTGTTTTTTACTTCGTCAAATTTGAGAGTTTAGTCTCCAATTTTTGCCGATCAAACTATTCATCGGTCTGTTTCTCAGTGGTGTTCATCACCATTCTTCGAAGCTTAACATCTGATTTTCTATCACCATCATTGTTAATGTTCGGTTTTCTTCTAATGTTGTCATCAGTTTAATTTGGAGTTTCGTCTCCTTTGTTACCGGCGTCCGTAAGCAACGTTTGGATCTCTTTCCGACCATTGTCGATGTTCTTGAGGTTAGAAGGTCGTTCAATGACCATTTATGTCTACCTCTTCGTTGTTTCCTTTTTTATTCTCTTTCTTCCCTTGGCACATCCTTCTACTTCCACCTCATATCAGTAACATCCAACGAGAGCTCGAGCATGTGTTTGCTTCTTCTCGTTTCTTCCTTTCGTCCGATCTACTTCCCGTCTTCTTCGTCTTGTCACTTTTTTCATTCCTTCCTCTCGTTTTTTAGTATCATTTACTTCCAATCTACTGTTGGTTGCAACCTCTCTTCAAGTTGAGACTCAAATGCCTTCTCGACTTCAACTTGACACATGGCAGTAAAGTTTCATCTCTGATTCTCCTCAGATGGTCGGCATCCGAAGGCGTTTGTTTCTTGACCTCATATGTTTCTTCTTTGTTCTTCATCACTTCATCATCTCTGACGGCGGCTCCAAAGGTGTTCGATGAAAGTACAGTGTTCTCTTTTTTGCTGCCTTGATGGATTGATGTTCTGCTGCCATGGCACATCTTCTTCTTTGGGCTGTGTTTGATTGGGAACTTTTCGCGATCACAACGCGAAAAGTTCCCAAACGTCTTCCGTGAACGTGACTTTGGCTGGCCAAAAGTTCTTGCCATTGGCAAGAACTTTCCGAAGGCAAGAGCATTCTTTTTTTCTTCTTCTTTACGTCTTTTTCAGTCGCAACTTTGGATAAGTTTTAGTAGGTGTTTGAATAATTATTATATTATTATTTATTTGATTAAATATTTTAGATATTATTAATATTATAATTTTAAATATTATAGTAAATCTAAATATCCAAATATAATATATTTTTTTATTAAAATAATTGGACATTTTTTTAATTATAAAATATTTTTGAATTATTAGAACGTAAACTTTTAATTAATTACATTTAAAAATTTATTTAATAAGATGACTAATTGTATTAATAAATAACTAAATTATATATACTTATATTACATAATAATTAAAAAATGAATGAAAGAAAAAAAGGTCAAATAAATAATAATATAATAATAAATTATATTCTTAATTTTTATTTTTTATCCAAACACCTACTAAAACTTCTCTATCAAATCAACTTTTTAAATCTCCATCATTACACGTTTTCATCCAAACACCAATCCAAACTTTTTTATCACATCAATTAGTTCTCGAAAACTAATATTCTCTCAATATTCTCATACCAAACGTATTCTTGGGATTGGTCGTTAATTGTATTCAAGGATATTCGTCTTTGACTTATGCAATTATCCACATCTTCCTCCTTATATCTGCTGGTCAGAATCAAGAATTAATGAAAGCAGTCATGAGGGATCCAAATCCTATTATTTTTTTAAGTTCAAGCTGCCAAATTCAAGCTAGTATGTTCGGTTTCCTTCGTCTGTCAACTAAAGGGGGCGCATGTGCCATGCATGTTATGTTTTTTCATGTCCAGCTATCATGCATTCTCTTGGTGGTCTTTGTTATTGAGTGTTCGCCTCTGACTTCTTGTGCTCTAGTCTCTCATCAGCAATCATGTACAAAGTTTAAGAATTCTTCCTATCTTCGTGTGCTCTGGCCTCTTCTTTTTAGTGATCGACGAAGATCTATGTCATTTCAAGTTGGTGCTGTTCGTCGTTGCCTCTTGACCTTCAACTTGAGGGGACGTGTTGAAGACCAGCATCTCATCATCTTCCTCATGTTCATTTTTCATGGCATATTGCATAATTGTTGCAGATGATATCACATTTCAGTTACTGTAACTACTTCTTCTCCTTTCCTATGTAGCGGTATTGACGTGTCCCTGCAACAGTGTCATGATATTATTTAGTTAGCTTCATATCACTTTTACTTTAGTACAAATGAGTGTTAAGTCATGTAGTGAGTCGTGTTAGATCTTCAAGTTGCTGCCGTCCAAAATCCTTCCCGGCATCAACTTGAGGAGAATCATTGAAATCTGCCTCGTCTTCGTGTTTGCTCCTGAACAGTAGCAGCGGACTTTAGTAGCAGAGTCATCACTAAATTCCAACATGTTATCTCTTTCTCCTTTATAACAATGTTATCAGCTTGCTTTATCGTTTTAATTCTCTTTATATCACTTTAGTTTTAATATAAATGTGTGTCATGTAATTCACTTTTTCCACCTTGAATAAAACCAGTTTCCTTCCTTCTACAACTTCTTTATCTGCAATTGCCTCTTCTCTCCCCCTGTTTCTGCTTCTGCATCCTTCTTCCTCTTCTCACAAAAATCACTAGGGAACTCGAGTTTTTGACAGATTCACTATTTATTAATTAAATCATTATTCGCTTGAACCTGATCAAAATGGGTTATTTTCTTTCGTTTTTTAAAGTTATAAGGGGTATGTTCATATGTTGCTCAATTTATGGATAATAAGTTATGGGGGCATAAACATTAAATGACCTAACCACAATATCTTATCCGTGCTAACATTTATGGCATTGTGTGACAAATTCATGGGGGAGACTAAAATTAATTCCTGAACTCGGAAGTAGTTGAATTCAGCACTAACCGAACAAATCATACCAAGCTTTCCACGTCACGTGCTTTGACTACTTATCTCATTGCACCGTTTTCAATGCAGTCCACATCTCACTAGAAGCTTTTTTTTTCTTTCTAAAATGCGAAAAAGAAGATTAAATTTTTAGAATTGTGATGATTTCCGCCTTTGATGATTAAATTTTCACATTAAATTATCTTCTCCTACTATATCTTATTTTTAATAGTCAATCTTAATTTTTTAAAAGTGCGAAAATTGTCTAACTCGTATGAAATTATCAAGTACATTAATTATAAGTTAGAAAATCGACTCATCACTGAGTTCAATTAATTCAATCATTTTGAATTAAGTACGTGATTAACAAAAAAATTCTATGTTGAATCAAACTCCAAACCCCTTTTAAAGAATAGAGCCGATCAGCACACATTCCAACACAATCTTATTTGCGTTATTTCATGTAAAATATGCCGAAGAATTACTTTGCTGAATACATCATCTATTGTCTAAAAACGAACAAATATAAACTAAGATAAATTTGACTTGCTTTATTTTGACTAATTCCATAAATACTTAATAAAATAGATAATTTCTTGAGGTTAATGCTTACATTACATATGATATTTTTCTGATCTTAATATAAAAAATTCTATTTATAAATACACTTTAAAATTAAGATGAATTTCAATATCATAAAAAAAATACTTCACTCATTTTCTATTATCTAATATTTATGATGCTTATGTCATAACTATCGTTAATTATCCGTATCTAAGTATTGATGAAAGTGACAACAAAAATATTTTTATCTAAGAAAATTATATCATCATTCTTTGAAACTTAATTATCTTAAGATTATATAAAGAAAGATTAAAAAAAACATCATCTATGTGCTCGGTTTTTCTAGTGATATTTCCACGTTCCTAATTTAGTATAATATTTTTTTAATATCTCAATTTCAATTATGGAGTTCTATTATCATGCAATTAACAAAGCATAGAATCGTGCAAAGTTATTATCTCAATAATAAAAATAGAGGAGAATTAAAACTCTATAAACAATATAGTTTTTCAGATCTATAACTTTTTTTTCGGATGAAATCTTAATATGAATTAGTCCATTTTATTTAACTAAAAAGTATCGCAAAAATAATCAAATTTTTAATCTTAGATTTAAGCTTTTTGGGTCTATAGAATTAGTACATTTTATTTGGAAATACTATTTTCCTAAACAAAAGTTAAAGGACTTCATCCCTCGAAAAGAAATTGTCAAGGGGTTTTTCTGAAAGATATCAAATCTGTTAAGGGCCTTCGCGCAAAAGTGTCACTATCACACGAACTTTTCATTTTATCGAAGCCTTCAGAGCTCCAAGATTCCGTTTTCTTCTCCTCCGCGTTTCCGGCAACGAGGGGCGAAGAGGAGTAATGGAGGTGGACGCCGTGACCCTGAGGAAGAGTATTCGGATCAACGGGGATCCCGCGGAAGCAAGTCTGGAAGCGGACGGCACACTCCGGTGGAGCTCCGCTTACGGGGGCGGCGGAGCGGAGAGGCGCCTGAGCTTGGCGGAGGATGTGCTGGGCGTGGTGGCGGAGGGTACAAGGATCGTCGTCAAGGCCTTCGTGTTTGCTTCCAAAGGGGCTTCCTGCTTCGGGGCGGTCAGCGTCGTCGGCGAGCGGGTGAGGAAGGATTACGTGCTGGAGATGCTCAATGATGAGGCGGCGAGGCTGTGGAGCGAGAGGTTTCGAGTTTGCATCGATTCGCTTGGTAGGTGATCGCTGCTTTGCCCATCAGAGATTTGCGTCTATACGGAGAAAAATAAAACAACTTTTTACTCATCTCCGATTTAGTTTCACGAAAAGTTGGAACTTTTTGGTAACTATTGGCTAACAGAATGGTTGACTGTCTTTTCTTTATTCTCGGATTGATTTTCCGTTGTTGTTGATGTTGCTTTTTACTTTTTACTTTTATCCGCCGAAGGAATCGTAATTTTCTCATGATGGACTCTGATAATTGAGAAAAGGTGGATCATTATTGAAGCCATTGCAATTATTTTGCTTTAGTTACTTTTTTTCGAGGCCTCGTCCAATAGGATTTTATCTTTTGCGATTTTTACTTCTAGCTGATTTTGGTTAAATTTCTCCATGAGTTTCTTCAGTTCATCCAAAGATGTCATTTTTTTTCTCTTTGGAGACAGCTACTGTGTATTGTTAGTCTTCTGGACGTGGCCTTTCATGAATTTGTTTCCGTGCGTTGGTTTTGATTTACCATAGCACTCCTTTCTGAAATCTTGGTTGATTCATTGTAGACCAAGTCCTTTTTCTGAATTCAAATTTAATTGCTTTCTTTTGGTTGTATTGTTCTCGTATTATTGATCTGATATTTCAGGATGAATGGACTTTTCTTCTGAAATTATGAACTGAGCTTACCTTACTAATAAAACTACATAAGGCAATGTGATCAGATCTTACTTGGTGATGCCATGACGATTTAAAGACAGTTTGATGGGAGGATCTCTGTACATGTTGTGATTTCGTCAAAGGTGATCCAGCCTTGTGGTTTCCCTAAACCCTGCAATTGGATTCCTATACTAATCTCGTCCCTACCCTTTCCCTAATGAGGCCAAGGATATCTCACTGTGACAAATTCCTGTGTGATAAGGCCACCAATGCTCAAATTTCTGAGAGGATTCTATTTTCAGAGGGAATGTCTATTTTATCTTATGTACTGGGCCCTTGGGCTCATTAATAGGTAATAATGAAAGAAAGGGAAAAACTGATATAGGATTAGTCTCATCTAATCAAATTAGGAGTTTAAGACTATTAGTTATTTTGTTTTTTCTCTTTTTTTTAATCTTTGATTGATTTGTTTGTTATTTTAATTTTACTTGGAGTTAGCCTCTCCTTTATAAAATTCTATATAACAGTTTCATTGATGTAAATAAACTAGAGATTCAATGTTTTTTTTCTCAATTGAACTATATGTTCTTTTATTTATCGTGTGGATTCACAATGACTTTGCCGCATTGCAAATTGTTTTCGTGAATTATAAAGTGATTGGTGGACGTCAAAACAATTATTTTCTCTTATCAACTAAAGTAGATGACTTGCGAATCAACATTATTGTTAAATTTGAATGTTCTTTATGGATTTCTGGGTTGTTTTGTTGGGCAAAGTGACAATGCCGATGAGATGGCACAACAATGAATAAACAATTTCAACGATGTCGATTTGCAAATAATCTAATTAATTAGAAGAAAAATGATTCCTTTGAAATCTACGGTTCTTCTTTAACTAACATATAATGAATCCACTTGATAAATAAAAGACCACAATATTCACTTGAGGTTTTTTTTTAGGGAAACTTGAGGAAAATATCAATCTCTAATTTTATTGATGTCAATGAAACTCTTATATGAAGTTTTACAAACTAGAGTGAACTCCACTAAAAGGCTAAAATAACAAACAAAGCAATCTAAATAAAAAAATAGTCAAAACAAAATAACGAATGTTTTCTAACTACAAAGAACTTAAAACTAACATGAGTCTTTGCCACTTCAAAATCTTTTAATAACCATATAATTCTAAGTATCCACTGTGCTAACCAAATGACTAGGATATGAACAGGATCTCGAAATAGGAGCAGGTTTGAAAAAGGATGTGTATGCTGCATCTTTCCGTCATCTTTGTATTCTTGTTGTGTTTTGGTCCCTAAAATTTGCTTGGGTTAAAATCTGCTGATAAAATGTGCCTGAAACTCTCTCAAGAGAAAAAAAAAAGATATGACTTCTAAGTGATTTAATTCCTTTTACACTTTGCATAACTATTAAGTTTCAGTCATGATAGGAATACCACAGTGCTACAACAAAAAGATGTACATGACATCTATTGATTGATCTTTTGTGAGATGATAATTTGCATTGACATCTCTAGCCAGAGGTTTTATCTTCTTATTTAAACCTTGGATGGCTTTCCATGGATGATATACAAATTTCTCTCTTTGATAGGGCGGCCTAGGAGGTTGTTTATTATTGTAAACCCATATGGCGGGAAGAAATGTGCATTGAAGATTTTCCACAGTGAGATTGAACCTCTGCTTGCAGCTGCTGGCATATTATACACAATGAAAGGTCTGTGGATAGATGATCCTATGGTAATTTTGACATGATTCTGCACTCTGGTTTTCGTAATTAGCGGTACTTATGAAGTTGGCATCTCACTTTTTTCAGAAACTGAGTACCAGCTCCATGCTCAAGAAATTGCCAATTCATTGGATCTTCTTAAATATGATGGAATTGTGTGTGTCAGTGGTGACGGTGTACTTGTGGAGGTTAGTAAGTCTTCTCATTAGTACTGGGGTAGATTGAAAAGTAGTTTATGTTATATATATATATATATATATATATATATATATATATATATATAGAGAGAGAGAGAGAGAGAGAGAGAGAGAGAGAAGCCTTGGTGATATTAGTTTCATTATATTTCAAGGAACTTCTAAGTAGATATAAGAGAAAATGTTACCAACTGAAAACTTGTTGACTTTGTGGATACTTATTCATCCTCTTTTAAGAGGTTTATGTTGCAGATCCATGCCATTCCAACCTTTTGAAACTTAAATGCACACTTTCTATTCAATCATCGTCGTCTTTAACAGTCGTTCTTTATACATATACTTTTCCTCGTCTACATTATCAGGTCGTCAATGGTTTACTGCAAAGGGAGGACTGGGATGCTGCAATTAGTGTCCCTCTTGGAATAATTCCTGCTGGTATGTCTTCTGAGGATAATTGATATAAGGAATCTTTAGTAATTATAATGTACGATATTAATGAAGTATCATTTGCCTAGCTCCTCATCGTCACATATGGTTATCCGTGGCTTGTTTCCCAAAATTTAACCTTATAACCAGAAAAGCTAATCGCCGAGGATTCGAGGTTTCTTCCTTGTTTTCCTTTTGACTCAACAAGATAAGTCATAAGTATTACAATATTTCAATCTGGAATGTCTACATTTACTTCCCAATAAGATATCAAGATGACAACCCCTTCTCACGATTGATTTCATTTACAATATGATTCTTGAACTGAAGCTTGGGTAGTTGATCCAAAATTTCATGAATGACCATGAAGAGAAACGAACTTCACTAGGAAGAATTTTGTATTACTGGGGTTAGCAATCCACTCTGAAGCTTGGGATGATATTTGTTGCATGGAGGATGGTTATTTAAGTCTTCCTACTTGGAACGAGGGTTCTTATATCTTTTTTCTTCTCAAGCATCAAGGGAGCAGAGTATTGGACTGAAACAGTCATGAATGTATTGTCCATATGCTTAAGGTTATGAAACATACGAATACATAGGTAAAGGGTCACTTCTTGTTTATAGGCTTTGGTTCCATTTGGAAACAAAACAAAAATTGAAGAATGGGATCCTGATCATACATCAAAAGGATGAACTCTCTCTTTCTATTGATTCTGAATTGTAACTAAATTAGTAGCAGATTGTCGTTTCTTGGATATCCTCCTGGATCGAATTCAACTAGGAAAATGGATGGCAAAGCTTGCCTGTGTCCAACTTCTTGAAGTGGTTGACATTATGTGGCTTTTCTCCTCAAGACAACCAAACATTCTCCATTTTGTCCAAGTAGTGGATAATTATCCTTTTCCATTTTCTAAATATAAACAATATGATTGCATTTGTTACGAATAAATATAAGATTAAGACTATCTCTTATACAAGACTAAGTTTTTACTTTTTAGGTTGTCCATTTAGTGTGTAAAATTTGAGGTCTTATAACAAAATGGGCTATAAATATTTTAGAGGGGGCGTCAAAAGTAATTGAGGGAGGGAGAACTCTAACCAATGTTGTGGAAGGGGAAGGGGGCCTTAACATATATAGGTCGAAAAAATACTGTCTTATGTACAAGTTAAACTTTTAGATAACTGGTTAATAAAAATTAAATTTAGATATGACAACTTGTGAATAAAATGGAATTGCTGAAATTGACCTAGACTCACCTATTTTTGTCTTCATCTTGCGGGTTCTGTTCTAATATGGAAAAACGTAATTGCTTAATGTTGTAAGCATAGTACATATTCTAACATCATCTTTAAAAAACATAGAATATCAATTTTCTTGTGGATGCAGGTACAGGGAATGGCATGGCAAAATCACTTTTACATGCAGCTGGTGATTTCTATTCCATTTCAAATGCAACCTTTGCAATTATAAAAGGTCATCTTTTGGTTACACTGTTATTCTTTTTCAATTATCTCATGGGGAATAGATCACTTTGGTCTCTTATTTTCTTTCTTTTGATATAGGTCATAAACGATCTTTAGACGTTGCCACTGTCTTGCAAGGGAAGACCAAGTTTTTTAGTGTCCTGATGCTTACTTGGGGTATGTCCAAGAATCAATATCTGATTTGAGAAGAAATGGATATGGAATTCTAGTTACATCTTATAGATTTTGTAATTGATCTCTTTATAGTCAGCAAATATGGGTATTTTGACTTGGTTCCATTTGGCACCTGCAGGGTTGATTGCTGATATTGATATCGAGTCGGAGAAGTATAGGTGGATGGGAAGTGCTCGACTGGATTTTTATGTATGTATTTTCAATTACATAAGCCTTCTTGTTCTGATAACTCATTTTTCTGTGATGTCAAGACATATTGAGTTGGGCAGCCAGACAATGTTTTGTGATGTCTTGAATTAATGTGAATCAATGAACAACTTTTAATGTATAATCTCAGATGCAATCATTATGTATTAATTTGGTTGATAAATGTGTTCAATATATATGAGATGACTTACAACTGATTATTGTATTTTTATATAGTCCCTTCTTCGCATAATGAACCTGCGAAAATACCATGGGCATGTTCACTTTGTCGCTGCCCCTGGATATGAAACATATGGGCAACTAGTGAGACAAAATGATGGTAGTGCTAACAACTCTGCACTTGATGAACAAGGGCAAGAAGATTCTATAGTTCAGACATGTGGTTACCCCGGTGCCTTAGCTTCTTTTGATGAATTAGAATGGAGGTCTATTGATGGACCTTTTATTTCAGTTTGGATCAACAATGTACCATGGTCCGGTGAAGATATTATGCCAGCACCTGAAGCAAAGGTATCAACTTTCATGTGACATGAATATTTCTGTTATACATTTGTAACTACTATAGCATAAATGAGTATCCATGTCATGAAGAATGATCTCGTTAACATCTAATAAACTATTTCTGCATGTCTCAAGGTAAGCAGATCCAGGACCCTGAATTGATGATGCAAAATTTAGGCATCAAATATATTTGGTTTATATTAAAGTATTTATTTATTTTGTACTTATTTTACAACCTCTTGCAATGTTTTTTTTTTTGAAAAAAAAAATTATGTAGGGGGTCAGGTAATCTCACCATTCCACCATGTGCATTGTTGATAGTTGATACTAAGACATTGGCTAGGATGACCTTTTTTTCTATTTCAATTGCATTAGAAGGTTAACCAATGTTATTAATCAAATTTTAAAGGAATTTAGTAATCATTATGTTAAGGCATTGAAGAAATAATGTTGTTCCTAGAATATTTAACATCACTACTAAACTTTCTAGTGTTATTTTCATCTCCATCCTTCAAATTCACTGTACTCGGGTTTACAGTCTTCTATTTATCTATTATGCAGTTCTCTGATGGCTTCTTGGATGCAGTCATAGTAAGGGAGTGCTCAAAATCAGCCCTGCTGTCGTCAATGTTGAAAATGGGCGATGGAAGCTATGTCAATTCACCTCATGTCATGTATCTCAAGGTCCCTTTTCTTTTTCTGTTCCTATTCTTTTTGCAGTGATAATAACCTATTCATGCGAACATCAAAACTGAAGCAATCTTGATATATATACCTGGATGACTAGCATAACCTAGTCAATAGTCATCCTTTTTTTTACTGAAGCATTCTTCAATGCATGAAAGCATATGATTCTTCCCAAGGAAAATTATGCGGGAAAACTCATGCTTGGACACTTATCCTAGATCAGCTACTTATAACATCAGCATTTCCCTTGATTTCAGGTCAAAGCATTCCGCCTTGAACCAGGCAAGCAGGTAGGTCATCCTACAAAAGGCGGCATCGTAGATTCCGACGGGGAGGTTATTGCCAGAGGTGATGTCTCCCACGACGGCGGCCGACGGGATTATTTGATGTCCTACGGACCTCCCATTCAGATGACTGTCGACCAAGGCTTAGCTACCATATTCTCACCCCAATAATTTAACTTTCTTTCCACTCACCCTATAATCTTCTGTTTCCTACATTGTACATAAATTTATGTACATTAATTGCAAAAGAAGCAGAAAAGAAAAAAGGAAAAAGCTTACTTTCCTGTTATCAGTACAAAGACAACATGGTACAACAATCTCATTCATATCTACAACATTTTCAGACACTTCAGATAATGTGTGTAACTACTCATTGTACGTTCTGAGGTAAGATGTTTATCTTCAACCATATGGTGCAACAAGAGCAACTTCATACTTCGTTTGCATTCTTATCCCTGGGTCTCTCTTCTCCAGTTTGCAGGAAGAAAAAAAATTAACTGCACCATCAGCTTATGCATGTCATTGATGGCAGCAAGGCAGGTCGCCTGACAACAGTTGCAGGGTAGAGAACGAGTTTGCTTGTGACCGGTCATAGATTCTGTATAAGATCCTCCCATGGATCGTTCATGCAATTCGCGTGAGAAGCTTCTTGGTGCAGTGGACACAAGGAACCGCGAATCTATTAATTTACATCCTAAATTATAAGATCAAAATAATATATAGATTATTTATTTTTTAGGCTATTTAATCAAAATAATATCGATCCAAAATTTTAAAGTATGCGACTTTAACTCACATATATATAAGGTTAAATTGTGGATAAAAAAATGATTCGTACGGTGCGGATATATATATAATTGTGGCATTGGATTTTCTTTATATTTTAACTAAGGTTTGTGACGGAAGAATTCATCGGAAATACGTCGGAAAAGTGGGAACTCTCGTCGGAACGTCCGCGTTATTAGTTTTGGAGGAAAAAGCTTCTTTCGAAATTTTTGACGGTTCATCCAGTAGAAACTATTGGAAATACTAATGAGTAATTTTTTGTGGGTCACAAAATCATCGGAAACTTGATTTATAACGAGTTTTCCGATGAATTTATAATTTGTAAAAATCTTTTAGCGATAGACACAAGAAAATTTAAATTTGAGGGCAGTGGGCAGTGGATCATATGTCAGTGATGTAATCTCTACCAAAATAATTTTGTACGTTCATACGGCGAGAACCAAACTTCATATAATATTCTTTAAGTTAATTGAGATTCGACCGGAGTTAGGTTGGTTAAATTGGTAGGATATCAAAAAGAGAAAAAAAATATTAAAAGACGAATTAATTTTAGAAGCATTTTGATGTTATCGCCTTAAATTAAATTGGTCCTTTGTTAACACCCCAAAAATTGTTACCAGTCACTCGATGCTTGCAAAAGCATGATCTATTTTGAATTTTAATGTAAAAACTGTTCAACCTTGTTTGGATCATGTGTAGTTTAGATTTGATTATATTATTCTTTTTTTTATTTCATCCTGGCTTACGCCATCCGTCAATTAAATCACTTATTAAAGTCAAGTGGCGTAATATATGCCATCCCCTCTAAAAATAATGTTATTTTCTATTTTTCTTTTAAGAAATTACATTCGTGATAAGGATGATGAGCGAATCTTAAATGTCAATGAATAGTTGAATTGCTAATAGGATTCAAAAATTAAATTAATGGATTAATTTTCGTTAGTGTGTGAATAGAATACGACAACTAGAAATATAATATATTATATATATTAGATAAAGACTAAGTTTGAATAATAAAAGTATGACAATTAATTTTCTTAAAAAATCTATCTAAACATAATATTTTTTAAAAATCATTAAATAATAAATAATATTAAATCATAATTATAATAGTTACTACATATTTATAATGATCAAGAATATTATAATAAATATATTATGTAATCATTTTAACTTATGGGAACATATTCTTGTTAGATAAGCATTTTTCATTAACTCATCGGATGAGTTAATGTTTTAAATAAAAATTAACGAGTCAACTAAATTTATAATTGCATATTTGAGTCAACTAAAAATAGAAATTAGCATACAAAGTAATTAAGAAAAAAATATGTGCGAGAGAGAGGAGAAGCTTGATCATTTCAACTTACAATTATTAATAAATGAGTTATAAATGATACTATTAAATTCAGTTATAAAACTAAATTTAATATATTATCATCAACAACATTATTACTTAAAATTTTTATTATTATTAATATAAAATAGAATGGTTTTATGCGCGGTGGGGCCCGGCAGTGTCATGTGAGCACGTAAAAGGCCTGTAACATAAAACACCATGCACGTACGCCATCTAATCAGTTAGCGAAACGTGTTCTCTGCATGGCTCCCTTTGTCCACGTTACTTGCTTCATCACGGGTCGTCCGATTAGCATCGGAAGGCCGAGACGCGGGCAAATGATTGTGGACAATGCACGTACATTGATTAATTAATTAATTTAATACATGCAATCGTGGCACTTGTCCTTTCAATCACGTTGGAGTAATAATATCTTACTATATATTATACTAGTAATTAATTATGCCTATTTCATATACTCGAAAGGCTTCACGTTTAGATTAATTTAGTAAACTAACCGTAAAAAACAATTGGACAGGGTTGGTTTTAATTTAACTTAATTAATTTTATATCATTCTTTTTTTATCACTTTGTCCTTTTTGTCTTATTTTAACGTAAAAACAGTCCGAATAGAATTCACTAGTCTAAGCCTTATTTCAATTTATATACATTTTCTAATCTAACCTATTAGGGTTTTCCATTTTCCCAACAGTCAACTTTTCTCTTAACTGTGTTATTTTCTTTATCCAACTATACTTCCTGTCCATTATCAATTTCTGGATATTATATACATTAAAAATAAAATGATATGTTCTCTATTATTATTATTATTATTATTATTATTATTATTATTATTATTATTATTATTATTATTATTATTATTATTATTATTATTATTATTATTATTATTATTATTATTATTATTATTATTATTGTTATTATTATTATTATTATTATTATTACTATTATTATTATTATAGGTAAATATATTTGAATAAATTAAAAATTCAAAGGTTGTTATTATTATTTTTCTATGTTTATAACTTATTTCTATTTATCTATTATCTAAATGTTTAATTGACAATTCAAAATATTAGTGTCGTCACTCTTTTTTATTTTGTGGATAATTGTATCTCATCGATCATCCTTCCATTTTGTCCACGTTCTTTCCTTTTCCTTTTTCCTTTCAAGTTTCAACAACTTTTGGCGTCTGCAAATGAGTATCTCCATTTTATTTAATTTATTTCACGTCTATCCTTCTTTATATTTTTTTCTCTCCATAATTTGAAATTTGTTAACTTTCACTCTGTATATAAAATATTCGTTGAATTGCGGTTAAAGTTATATTTCCAAAAATATTTACTTACAAAAAAATAATGTCTTATCATTAAATTATTCTTATGACAAATTATAAGTATTAAAGAAATAAGATTAATGGAATATCTAATTGTTTGATAAAATTTAAGTTTACTACACATACGTTTTTTTTTATGATTTTGATAAAAAATTAAGCCTCATCTAACTATAAATCTCTTAAATGTAATGTATTTAATTGAATATTTCGTTTTTAACATTAGAAATATTTATAAATGCAAATAAAATGAAAAAACATTCTTCATATGTGTAATATAGTTTATTATATTATAATAAGTAAAAAATGGTAAGCTCAACATAGTATATCATAGATAATAAATACGTTAAATGCAAAACTTTTAAGGTGCCTTTTATTTGAAGTTGATTTGAAAGGGGAAAGGAGTTAATAACTAGCATGGCACTAAAGTAATTAACAAGTTGGAACTAATACTATTTTTTATAAATGGAAATATCCAATACATAAATATTAAATATTTGGTGATTGATTTATTTATGAAATTTAATGATATAGCATTTCTTATGGAAATCTGGAACCCTTATATAGGCATGCACACATAAAACGTACGACAATGCATGTTACGTGGATGGAGGAAGAAAGAAAACAAGTCGCTAGATAAAGGTTATATTAATCTTTTTGGTTTTTTAATTACATCATTTTTTTCTATTAGCAATCGAGATTTGCTATAGTTGATTCAGATGAATGTGACAATTTTTTTATAAGCTTCCTAATTCAACTCATGCAATACTACAATAGTGTAATGTTTCATTTTTTTTATAGGAGAAAACACCTCATGCACTCATGTTTTTTATTACTTGAATTTATTAGTCTTTATATGTATCTGTTTTTTTCTACGAAAAAAGAAAAAAAATGATGCATCAAAGTCCAATGATAAAATTGACATGACTTGTTATCTTTTCTGATATTTTCTTCAGTCCATGCATAAAAATATCCTAATATATGCTATAGTTTTTCCTTTCTGTTTAAGTTGTCTTGAAAATCTTATGAAGAAAAAATACATTTCACGATGAAAAGTTGAATCAATATAAAAAGCGAGTTATCACTATAAATAAACTTAATATTTTTTATTTTAATAATTAAAATAACATTGCATATCTAATTATTTTTAAATATTCAACAATATTCCGTATTATGTAATTTTAATAATGTTAAAAATTAAGTGCATGATGATAACAATATCTAATTTTGCATAAGCTGTCTCGTAAAAGCATCAATTAATTAGCAACAATTAAATTAGGACTATTCATATGTCATTTTGACCTTTCAAGTTTCAACATAACTTATATAATTTGTCATATATACATATAATAAATGCAGAACAATTACCTTCTCATTACTTGATGGTCTCTTTCCCATTTACTTTAAAGCAGCAGTGACGGTGTATATTTATGTTTCTCAACAAATATAGAGTTAACCTCAAACTATGGAAGAGTATTAACCATTTAAATTAGCTAATGAAGATTGCAGGATAGAGTCAAAATAAGAGAAGAAAGAGAAAATTAAGTTATCTGAACAAAAGAATAAATAAATAAGAAAGTAAAAAAATGAAACATAATTAAGAATTAAGAGAAAGAAAATGAAAATATTGAGCTTATGCACAATTAAAGGTGGTGATGCAGTCTCACTTATGAAATTAATGTGTCTATTAATGAGATGTAAATGTTTCACATGACATTTATGTGCTTGATTTGATATGAACATGTCATATCAAAGTTTTTCTCATAATTTTACATCAAGTTTTAATAAATATATCAAATTTAACCATTAAATTAGCATTCAATTTTGTTTTATTATTCATCAAAACTAGCTAATCCATGTGGCAGATAATATAATAACTTGAGAACTTTATCCCGCAAAGCGTGATGGAGTAATTTGTTATTAATTTTTTTATATAATAAAATGTTTCTCTAAAATAAAAAAGAGATAATTTTCAAAGAAAATTTGGCTATTTTGAGAAATTAAACCATCCACGAACTCTAAATTCACACAATTATAACTAATTGAAATATTAATTATTCGATTATCTTTGAAACATATATAAAATATGTTACAAGAGTATTTTTTTAATAATAGATCACATCTCCATAAAAAATACTTAGGTCATATTCTTCGTTGAAACACACACCTTGAGTAACTTTGAAATTAATTATAATAAAAAAACTTGGATTTGATTGAGGTGCAAACTCTTCTAAGATATTATACTACCAAATGTTAAAACTACTTTTCTATCTTTGTTCATATTGAATTACAATTTGACTCAATTGCAACTCTTCTTAGTTCTTCTATTTCCAAATGTTAAAACTAATTTCTACCTTTCTTCATATTAAAATTACCAATATTTAATGTGCATGGTTAATCATTATTTTATCCTTTTATTATGATAATAAAGCATCCTTTTACCTCGAATTATAATGTTTTTCTAATTTGATTCATCATGTTGAAATATGCTCCCCTTAAAATTTTCAATTATTATATTCAATTCTGAAAGACATATTGTTAAATAAAATATAATTAGTACAATATTTAATAATTGATTAATCTTTTACATATTCATTTGCTTCTTATTCTCGTGTTAATTTCTTACCTGAGCAACACAATCATATATCAACCAATGATTTGAATAAGTTAATTTTCTAATAAATATAGCTTTCTATTTAACTCATAAACACAATATTATATTTTTTAATTGTAATAATACATTTAAAAAAACTTGATCATAACATTTTTTTACCCATTCTCTTAGGATCTCAATTGGTTACTTAAATCAATCAATTATAATTGATAATATGAGAAAGTAATTTATACTATTAGAAAAAAAACTATCGACACTTACTAATCTAATACTAGTTAATGCTATTTACAAAAAAACTATCTCATAGTAAATAATCACAAATAAATTGGACTTCTTATTTCAACACCTCATGGACAAAATACATTTTCTATTAATTAATATAATATGACCCCAATTTTTTCACTTAATTAAGTATGGATGTAAGATGAATCTCAATTTAGTCAATCAAACATTAAGGAATTATAATATGGTGACTAAAATTATAATACTTAATAAATAATATTATTCACATAAAATTATTTTATGATAAATCATTATTAATATATCGAGAATTCAAACAATTAATTATAATTAATAATATGGTATACTTATCTTATAGTATGGTAAATAACATTATTGACACTTAATAATTTAATACTACTTAATGTTATTTATATAATATTATCTTATGGTAAATAAGCATACAATGGACTTCTTAATTAAATATCTCATGGCTAGAGTGCATTTTAATATTTTGACTAATTCAAATTGATGTAGTAAATCAATATACAAAAAATGGATAACTACTACGAAGGAACCAGAACTAAGTAAAATTCACAAATAAACTTGGGGTTGTGGCAAAACTTCAGTGAATCAAATTTCTATGGATCTACTATTAAGAACAACCTTGTTTGATTATTTTCTGAAGAAATAATAAATTGAAGATATACATGTTTTATTCTTACATGTTCATTTATCAAATTGATTCGCTAATTAATAATCACGATCTTATCAAAATTCTATGACGATCAATTTTTGTGCATACTAGTCAAAATCTCAAACTCTATCGAATTTCTTTGATCTCGACCTTAAGGAAAGAAGAGTAAAAAATGATCACAAATTGATTCAAGTTTAATCCATTCAAGAAAAGCGAGAATCTTGTCACTCTATTCGATAGTCAATAATGAGGATTGATAAGAGTCAAATTGATGCAATGAATTTATTGGTTGAGGTATTCATCATTGTTTATGATCAACGATGTTCGAGCACCAACAATGGCGACCATGGAGAAATATAGCACACATTATTGCCCATGAATGACAAATCAATAAAACAAGAGAGATGCACAACAATAACAAATGAAAAAAATAGTGTTCAATGTTAGTTTATAAGTTTGATAATGCAAAAAAAAAAGATAATGGAATTTTAATGGTAATTTATAGATTTAGTAACCGTAAAAAAATAATGAAAATTTAATGGTAGTCTATAAATGGAAGAGGTGGTGAAAATTATAAAAATTAGGAAAAAAAGATAAATAGGAATGGTGAAAGGAAAACCGATACGAACGTACCATGTATCTTTGGTAAGAATTTGCTTATTTAGTAAGAACTTTTCCTAATAGGAAATAACGGATTACAAAGATTTTATCGTTTAAAGAAAATAACAATCACTCTAAACTTGTCCTATCATAAATGTTAAATTAATTGGAATATACCAAATCTAGATTAATTTAACAATATCTTAAATAAAATAATGAATTTAAACAAGGAATATGTTATTGTTTAAAAATAAGTCAATACATTTTTATCTTTTAAAAAAATATGTCAAAGCATGAGTAGTTTTGAAAGTGGTTCAATTAGAGTATTTTTTTAGTAAAATAAGCCATCCAAAATCTTATTGGAATTAGAAAAATCATAACCTATTATTTTGAGCCCCTAGAAATTTCATTTGGGACTTAGACTGAACTTGTTAAGAAATCCTTTATTAGTTTTGTTTTTGTTTTTCTTAGATTGAACTTGTTAAGAAATCTTTTATAGCCTGGTTACATGCTATAATAATGAAAAAGTACGTAAAGACCATACATATTATGACTATAACCTCTATCATGATTCAGCTCAATAGAGTTGCAATTCAAAATCGACGGACGCTAATAATGGTCTCGAGTTTAATATTTCGAAATTTGTTAATATAATAAAACATTATTATATATTTTATTTATCTTTAATTATTGAATTAGTCGGATACTCATCTTTTTTTTTTTTTTTTAAAAAAAGAATTTATCCGGCTCAACGTGCAGCATGCGCCCACCCACAAGGCCACAACTACTACCGCGTCTGATGAGTGACCAAGAAGGAAGCCGTGCATGCCTTTTGGCTCTCGTATGCAACATATGCATGCACGCCCCGCACGCACGCCGTTTCTTTTCTTTTCTTTTTTTTTTTTTTGACAAAATATCACAATCACACCACTCGACCCCACTATGAAATATTTCCATAAATCATGCCAAATTACATTTTTGATTAGTGAGAATGAAATAATTATATTTTTGGAAAAATATATAAAAGTACATAATTAAACTTTCTTGGAAAGGGGAAAATAATCTTTTTCGAAATCTTTCTATCTACAAAAAAATATTTTAAAAAATAAATCTAAAGAGAGGAAAGAGGAAAAAAAAATCAAGATGGGCACGTAAAGAACCAACATTAAGCCGCCGAATTCTCGATTCCCCATTTTGCCCCTGTGAAATATCAGATTTCTCCCCGTCCCTCACGTCGGCCGTAAAAATTAAATATCTTACGATTATCTCCTTTCCGGACGTACTTTTCCTTTTCCATTTTCAATTCTTTCTTTATTTTAAAAAAATTAAAATTACGTTACGTAACGTATTGCGAGGCGTGCTCGCTATTTTATTTCCTTTCGTCCCTCATCGAAGCATCCTGCTCGTTCGTGAGTGGGATAACAACGAACACGAGAAGGAAGGATTTAATTCGCCGAACATATGTAGGCCCCACCGGCCGACTGCGGTATAACGCATCTGCACGCTATTCCACGGTGCGCGCTGCGGTATTTCATGTTGCCGATCGCGACTCGTCCGCAGATTTAGGTTTTCGACGTATTCTCCCACCGCAAAACAAAAAAGAAGAAAAATTTAAGCAGCGACGTTGTGGTGATGAGCTGCGCCAACGCGAACACGGCCCTCGTCGGTCGAGGTGTCTGTGACGGTGGGATCCGCTGCTCGGCTCCACGAGGATGTGAGAGGGACGTTTCGCGTACCCTGTTCTTATGCGAGAGCCGATCCAGAGAACACGCAGTGGAGCGGCCTGTTGGGAGAAGAGTTACTACAAAAATAACACAAGTTTCAGAAAGGAAACGTATTTTCCGATTTGTTTTAAGCAATAATAATTATTTATGGGTGAAAAGAAAATCTTATTCCAATTTTATATTTATGAATTATTTTTTTGCTTCGAAAATTTAATATTCCTGATTTATTTTTTTTCGTTTTAGCAGGTGCAGAAAAGGAAATATATATATTTTTCAGTAAAGGGGCTGGGGACTTGTGGGAGACTTGGAGAGGACGACGCCAAAGACACCCCGAAGCCGAAAACTTCGTCTATAAAATCTTGTTGGCTCCCCCCCCCTCCTCCGACGACTCCTTCGAAGCCTTCTCCTTCGACCTCCTCCTGTGACCCTTCTCTCTGCGCCGCGCCCTTCTCCGACGGCTGGTATGGGCTTCGGATTGTACCCTCGATTCCATCTCCATGGATCCTTCGCTTAGGGTTCCTTCCCTTCGATCTCTTCCCCCCGTGCCTTGTACTTTGCAGTCCTAGCACGGCTGCTAAGTCTGGTAACAGTCTTCAACATGTCGACGACGACGTCTTCGCCCGCCGCCGCCGCGGCGGCGGCGGCGTCGGGTGGCGCGCCCAGGATCTGCTTCAACACTCTCTGCAAGGAGCCCATCTCCGATCCCCCGGCCCCCCGACGCCGGGGATGGCGCCTCCGGTCTGGCGACTACGCTGACCTTTGCGACCGTTGTTTGTACGAGTCCATCTCTCCATCTCTATCTCTATCTCTACGTGGGTTGAAAAAAAAATCTCGTCTTTCTTGGCTATTCCACTTCTTATTTCGGAAAACAGGGATTTTGGTCACGTTGGGAGGCACGTCTGTTTGGTGAAGGTTGGAGTTTGGTGGTTTTAGAATTAGATCGTTCCTTTTGTTGGATTCGATTAGACATTCTTGTTTATCTGCGATTCGCTCCGTTACTCTTATCGAGTTTTTTAGTTCAAATGAGTGTATTGTACTGATTCCGTGGGTTTACTCTTCGTTTCTTCTATACATTTGAGAATTCTTAGTTTTCAAGTTGTTATTTTTCTGCGTGATATTGTAACTATTCGATGGAATTTGAGTTCTTGGAGAGAGAGAGAGAGAGAGAGCTGTGTTTTATAGCGAGGTGTAGATGTATGCCACTGGCTGGAAATACTTTGTTCGTGTTTCTTTCTCTAGATCTTCTCGACGTCAATGCGATCTTTGTTTCACGGAAAGAAAAGAATCGTTTTTAGATGCCATTATCTCTAGTTCTTCCACGCGTCTCCTAGTATTCAAATTTTACGTTTATTTATTCTTCTTGTAGTTATACCTACGAGCAGGGCAGTTTTTGCGATACTTTTCACGCAGATGCTACTGGTTGGAGGAACTGCGAGACTTGTGGCAAGGTTCGATGATATAAATGGTTCTCCACTGTTATTTTGGTTTCCTAACAGAAGTTTAGCTTGTTTATGCACGTTCCCCTAGTTATGCTGACATGCTACAATCAGTTGTTTCTGCTGCATGCGTTCCTAGCGTGATTTTTTCTCTGCATGCAGCGGTTGCATTGTGGGTGCATTGTATCTGCCAGTATTTATTATCTTCTTGATGCTGGAGGAGTTGATTGTGTTCCATGCGCGAGGAAGGCTCTTGGAACGGTGAGTAGCAGTAGTTGGACCTCTTGTAATACCCTCTACTGCCCTTTGATATTTCTGCATGTATGAACATATGCCCTATTAGTTCTTACTTAAAGGTCAAAATCTTGATTTTTTTTCCATTTTGGTCGGGCCCATCAGCAAATAAATCACTTTGAAGCTATTTAATTGGCCCCTGAGGTGTTCTAGTTCTTGTTTTTGCTTCTATTATTGTGAGTGGATATTTCTTGTTTTAATTTACTATGTTCTAGTGTACCGACATACCAAGTTCTCAACCAAGTTCAGTACAGTCTACTATTTTTTTTGGAAAGGCAGTGGATGATTACCAGTTGTAATCATCCTGAATTTTGTGATTGGAAGCCAAGAAAAGCAAGTTAACACTCTACCTTCATGTCTTCTTCTGTTGCATGCTAACATGGAAATGTCATTCTTGTGAAGAACTGTGGTTCTTTATCCTGAAGCATAAATTCTGGATTTATGCTGGTTATGTATAATTTTAGCTCTTACTTTTAGGTACTTGTTAAATGGCCAAAGTTTATTCTGGATACCTTGCTATAATGTTTGCATTTCCTCAGGCACCAAACCAGATGTTGTCTTCACCCATGCCTCTGCACCAACAAGGGTACGAGAGGAGAGATTTCACCCCGAAGAGTTGGAGACCAACATCTGGTCCTTTTTCTGGACAGTGGCGGCAAGGTTCTCATATTTGGAATTTGACTAGTACCCAGACTGACTTGCAACAAAGATTGTCATATGAATTTGACAGACCTACTACAGTTGAGAGGCTCATTCCTGGAGGACGCCTTTCTATTGTGGGACATGAAAAGAAATTTGAAGAACTACCTGAGAGAATAATATCCACCAGCCTTAACAATGTTTCGCGAGACAAATATACTAATGGAAGCACAGGTTCAGAGTCCATTTCAACATTCAGTACTTACCGTAGAGAGGAAGCCAATACTGATATGCAAGAATCGTGCCATCTTGTAACAGAAAATGATCCTAACCCTACAAGAAAAGCTGGCACCCTAGACCCTTCTACAAGTTCCTCAAGTGTTAAACTAGAAATGAACCCAAACCCGATTGTTAATTCACAATCACCAACCACCTTAAAAGAGGAATCTCCATCTGTCCTGGTTGGTTTAGCTGCCTCCTTATCATCGGCAAATGGATCCAAGGATACAGCCAGGTTTTTGTCTAGTCAAACACCTCGTCAAATAACTCCTCAATTGTCAAAGCAATTTTACAGTCAAGGTGTGATAGATGCGGAATCACAATCTCAAATGCGGAATGGAAGGCCCCGGTTGGACACGCGAACACGAACTCAACTACTTCCTCGATATTGGCCTAGGATAACAGATCAAGAACTACAACAGATATCTGGAGAGTATCCTTGCACTTATTGTGATCCCTGCCAAGCAATGTTTTGATAACTCCTCCTTAGATATCTTTTGAAGGGTAATTATTTCATATATGTGACTATAGGAAATTTACATTGATTTTATTCTTATTTTTTGGAGGACAGTGATTTTATTCTTCTCTTTAGTTTTCTTTAACTTTGCCAAGTTCAAACTCTGTTATCACTCCATTGTTTGAGAAGATGTTAAGTGCTAGTGATGCTGGGAGAATCGGACGTCTTGTTCTGCCTAAAAAATGTGCGGAGGTGAGTCCCTGAGCTTCGGTTTCAAGTTGGAAGATACTTTATGGGAAAATGTTGAACTTCAAGAGGGATATTAGAGCCTTAAAACATAAAATTTTCTCATTTTCAGTGTATCTAATAAATCTGTGAAATAAGTGATCCCATAAACTTGTTAGAATTACAGTATTTGAGATGGTTATTTAAATCCTTCTTAGGGGAAAATTGTTGGACAATCTAGAGGAATATTTTCTTTACAACGTTAGTACTTCACGAAAATGATGTTTATCTCTGCGGTCGAGATATTTCTTAGTTTTATACCTTTCAAGGTTAATGTTTTCCACCAAAACCTTTAGGGGGCCGTTTGGCGCATTATCGATTTAATTAATCGGTAATTTAGATCACCACTTAGATAGATTATCACTATTTAAATTATTGGTAATAACATATTATAGTGTTTGGCAACTATTGGCAATATAAGTTATGATTAAAATAATTAGAGATTAAAAAATATTTTAAATTTTCATCACATGGTATTAAAAATAAATAAAGCAAAAAAATAGAAAAATGAACATAGTAAAATAAGATGAGGCAAAGCTTTATTTGTAAAAAAAATTAAATAACAAAGAAGATGAGATTGAATGATATTTATTCATTATCAAAATATTTAAAATTTTGATTGAATGGTCATTTTTGTCAAAATGCATGTCAAGCAACTGGTAATATGGAAAGTCACCTCCCCTGCCTGCCAGTAAGGTGGTAATTAAGATTACCAGTGCAATTAAAATTATCTGTAATCAGTCGCAGCCAAACGAGGTATTGTGGTGGTCCCTAGGAATTTTAAATAAAATAACCGGTAATCTATCTAGATTACCTCGTACCAAACGGCCCCTTAGGGTATGTTTGGATGAAGGGTTTAGGAGGGATGGGCTAGGTTTAATTAGGATGGGGTGTGTTTAAAATTTTTACACCATGTTTGGATACAACTTTTATTAATTTAACTAAGGATAGGTTGGGCTTCATAAGCCAATCATTTGACTTAAAATTAAACACACCAAATTGGTGGTTTTGGAGGGGTTAAAAATAATTATTCCCACACTACCCTTATTTCTTCTCAATGAAATAAAAAAAAAACCAAAATTTTCATAACTATATTTTGTATCCAAACAAAGAGTGGATTAAACTAACACAACCGATCCCATTAATTTATATCCAAATATGATTTTTGTAAACCGTCACCACACTCAATTTCACCAACCTATACTCCACCATCCTAAATCACCCTTCCATCATTAGAAAACCAAACACACCCTTAATGAATATGAATATTCAGATTCTAAAGTTAATAAGTTTTATCCCAGAGTTTCTGGCATAGGTTATCTTATCCTCTTTTGTTTGAAAATTCAAGCTTTATTGAATAATGTGTATGGCTGACGAAAACAGGCATACTTCCCCACAATATCTCAGCCAGAAGGACTTCCTCTAAAGGTTCAAGATGCAACTGGCAAGGAGTGGGTATTTCAATTTCGCTTCTGGCCAAATAATAATAGCAGAATGTATGTTTTGGAGGGAGTCACGCCTTGTATCCAGTCAATGCAACTTCAAGCAGGTGACACAGGTATATTCCAAGCTAAAGGCCATGACCCAGTTTTTTTATAGTTGTTCAGCTTGCTGTTTTCTGATAAACAAAAAGACTCATACATATCCTTGGACTGATAGTCTCCTTTCCTTTTTTAAGAAAAAATTCTATTTTTCCTATGTACATAAATTGATGTTTTCTTTTCTCAAAACATAATAATGAATTAATGATTTCTCCCCTGTAGATTGTTTTGCTGTCACTTTTTTTGTTTTTTTTTTTGTTTTAGGCCATCCTTGGACTAATAGTCTTCTTTCCTTCTCTAAAAAATAATCTGCTTTTCCTATGTACATTAAATTGATGATTTATCCCATGTAGATTGTTTTGTTGTTACTTTTTTTTTTGGTTTAGGCCATAGCTTGACAATTATACCTTAGTTGTTTGGTTTTTTTAAGGGGTTTACACTTTAGCTGTTTTAGTTTTAGTCATCTATGGTCAGGGATGTCAATCAGTCATAGTAATTAGTACATGCACCCTAGGTCTCTTCTCCCAGCTGATTAACTAATGTTTAGCTTTGTGAGAACTTCCTTTTGTCTGTATTTTGTTTGTGTGTTGTGATTATTAACATCCTTTAAACTTAACTTATTTTACTATCTAGTATGTTGTCAAATTCTAAAGGACAGGACCAGATTTTGTATGCTAGATTCATCCTTCTTTTGTTTTTCTCTTCTTATTCTGTTCATCTTACTTACTGTTTGGTCTTTATTCTCCTTTATGCTTCTTTCTAACTGCAAGTATTAATTCCTTCAATTGTAAAACTGTTTTTTCTTAATGCAGTAACATTCAGTCGACTAGATCCAGAAGGGAAGTTAATTATGGGGTTTAGAAAGGCCTCTAGTGCCTCTTCTGAACAGGTTTGTTGGCTTCTAATGTCTCTTGATATTTGACAAGTAAATTGCAAATCTGTGGTCATCTAATAAGTGGTTGATACGTTGACCAACTATCCCCAAACTTTCAAATTTTGACTAACAAGTCCTTTACTTTTTTTTCCTATCACAATCCCTCATGCAACCTATATGCAACCTATATGCTTACGTGATAGTGATGTTATCAGCATCATTGCCATGTACCACATTTTGACATCTAATAAGAAATGATTTAAATTACTCTGTGTCCTTATCTTCAAAGTTTCTTAACACTGCCCACTTTTTCTTCATCAATCATTAGCTTCTGACTGCTTGGCCATTCGCTTCTTGATAATGTCACCGCTGCTAACTTCAAGGGTCTGCAGTGCTGTTGCTACCAACCCTGAAGGAAGACAATAATCATGTGAACAATTTTGATTTTTGAGGGCTGTGGGCTGCTAATGCACCGACTGCAACATCATTGTTCTCAGGGTTAGCAAGCATCTTCTCTACCCTTTAAGTTAGCATCACATCTGATAGCTCGGACATGCAGTAGAGGCCTTGCTGCTCCTTCAAATTGGTGGTAATGGTGTTGCCATCCCTTGAAAGTTGATAGGCATAGCTCTAGGGGCAGGTGACATGCGGCAGATGGGTGGTGCAAGGAACGGATGTGAATTAATGAGCATATTGGAAACGGAAATAAGTGGGCAGAATTGATTAATGAAAACTTGTCAGTATCTTAAGTCAAGATACAAATAGTACCTATCTGTTTAGAGATGGTCGAGTCCCACAAATTTAGTCACAATGCAATTTATTTATTCATGTCATGCTAATAAAACAGGTATGTGGGATCCCATTTTTCCCTCAAAAAAATGAAATGAAATAAAATAAAATAAAACAGGTATGTGGGAATAAACATATGGAAAACAGAACTAATTGGCTTGAGTGATTCCTTCATCAAATGATAGCTACATGTAGCCTCATCTCTAGTTGGTCAACCTTCTTTCCCATGATTTTTCATTTGTGGCACTGATATCTGTACAAAAAGAGTTGTACTGATGAGCATCATGTGGTTCTGTATTGGTGCTTTTTCCTTTGAAAGTGGCCTTGTTCTCAAGTGGAAAAATGGACATTAATCAGCAAAAAGGTCATAATTCTCACAACTTCTTTCTTCATCAAGCAATCCTCCCATCAGATTAAAAGCTCCATCACTACTCAGCTTTCTACCTCAAAATGAAGGTAGAATTCAGAATTTTGTTTTTGTTGTTTTCCTTCTTCCTTGTTAGAATCTGAAACACAGATACAATTAATAACAATTTTGCTCATACAGGTTTAATAGTCTTGGGTCCAACACCGAACAAACATGGTTCAATGGCTTGAGTTGCGATTTGATTCATTTGGTTAACTCAGTTTATCACAATAGTGCAATATCACAAGAGTCTTGGGTCCGAAATCGAGTGAAGTTCGGTTCAATCTCGAAAACTGAGTCTTATTCGGCTTGAGTTCTGAGTTTACTCCTATGGTTAACTCAGTTGAGTTGTCCTTGTCAAATTGTATTATCATCAAGTCTAGGTTCTTATAGAGAAATTGCTTGAAGGATGAGAGGCATTTTGGGTTGGGTTCTTCTCTTCCTCTATCTTGCAAAAACTTTAACGAAAAAATGGCGAGGATTCTTTGCCTTCACCTTACAGTCATTTCTGTGGAGATGTGGCAGTCGGTTATTGCATGTGTAAAATCATTTACCTCTTTTTCTCTCTTTGATGATCACACAATTGTTGATCGATATTATCATGCAAGCTGTGGGGTGCTTCTTTCATGAAATTTATATCGGCATGGTCTCAGCAATACCACTCTGTAGTTCGTCAATATTCTCATAGCTTTCCCATGATTTTGCACAAAGATGATTCTGCTGGTGATTCATCATATGGTTCTGTATCCTTGTGTTAGTTTCATGTTTTCGAAAGTGTGTTGGCTACAGTTGTGTCATTACTGCATCTCCTTATAATATCCTGTTCTTTTTTCACATTTGATGGCAGGAGCCTCAGACACCAAAAGCTGCTAATGGTAGCACAACACCGCCAGAAGGCAATGGCAGAGGAACTACAATTGATTTGACTACGAATATCCCTCTTCGTGCTCCAAAAGGCAGTCTGGAAACAATGAATCCAATTAGTCCAACAGAAGAACCAACTTCTTCTAAGGATTCAAAAGTTGGGTTCATACAAAAAGATGGACCTGCTGCTAAATCATCACTTGTACCTAGCAAAAGAAAAGCCAGTACTCTTGGTTCAAAGAATAAGCGCATGCGCATAGAAAGTGAAGATACCATGGAATTGAAACTTTCATGGGAAGAGGCTCAAGAACTCCTCCGTCCACCTCCTAATAGTGTTCCTAATGTTGTTGTAATTGAAGGCGTTGAAGTCGAGGAATATGAGGTAGAGTATGTCATTTTTACACTTCGTGCAACTATAACTTCTATTCTTTATGCATTGTCGAGGTTTCATTTTAATGTCGTTTTCCTTTCAAAGTCTGATGCAGATGTGAATACTTATTACTGTTGCATCTCTTTGTCATTTCTGTTCTAGTTCATCAAATTTTGTTTTGCTCCTTCTATCTATTGATATTTACTTTTAAATGAAGGTTGACCCCTTACATGTGGCACATTAAATATGGTATTAATTTATTAACAAAAGTTACTATATTGTCATTTTTTTGTGTGCATCAGTTCACATGACAGAAGATCAATATTTTCCTGATTTTGCAAATATCTTTGTCAATATAGATGAAATATTGTCATATGCTATATTGCATTATGTAGCTTAAATAAGTGTACTTTCTCAAAAAAGAAAAAAATTTAAATAACCTAGTTTGCTCTCTGTATATTTTTACAATTATCTATCGATAGTAAAACCGTATCATGTTTTTTAATGAGTGATATGATTAACTCTCTAATGAATTGTCACGCAATATGTAAATTCCACCATATGACTTGCTATTTTTTTACATTCATTTGTTTTGATTTATTTAACAGGAAGCACCGGTGCTTGGAAGGCGGACATACTTTACCAAAAATCAAGCTGGGTAATCTTTTTGATTGATTATTTTGCTCCAAGTCATCTTATCTGAACTGATATATATGATTCACATTTGTTTGAGGGTAATGTATATTGTTCTGCTTGGCATTTTCTCATTGTAATTGTGAGATTATAGGTCTTTGTTACCTCGGGTTCATCTATTTGCTAGATGGACTTATTAACATTGTTTGGCTCTTGAGGTGCAATTGCTATTATATCTGAGTACGGTCTGTTAAAAGCAACAAATTGCTCAGTCATTTTTTCTTGTTTCCTGGCTTTTAACCAATTGTTTAGCATATACAAAGAACTGTGAAGTATCATCCTTGTTACACCAAGTAATAATTTCTGGGGTCCAATGTTAGTAGGCTGCTGAGTAAAATCTAATCCTTATGCTTTCTAAAAAAACAGAAAAAACTAATCCTTGTGACGTCTGAGCTATTCTTTTCATATTTTGTATTTTTTAGACTTTTCTGTTAAACAAAATTTATACTACTAATAATTTAAAGAAAGTATTTCACCCAGGGCTTGAAGGGAGAGAAACTAGAGACATTTCCTTTTCTATTGAGTTAACCTAACAGTCCAGTTTGCATTAGAGGTTGGTCAAAATTTGGTTGTTCGATGTGTTGTCTTTTGGGTTGTTTTCTATTGAACATAGGTAGATGATTAGTGGTTTACTCTGGTGTGTTTATTTATGTTTGGTGTCTCTAACGATGATTTGAACTTGACAAAGTAAGGACATTGCTTGTATCAAATGCAGATAAAGATTAATGTGTAGCAGTCATCTTTTCTATAAATTTTTCATGTTCTGTAGGGTCTCATATAATATTATGTATTCCTGGTTGAAATTCTTCTCAAAAAAAGAAAAAATCTAGTAGAAAGTCCTGGACACTAACATCATCTTGTGGACAGAGAAAATTCTCAGTGGGCTCAGTGTGATGTTTGTTTAAAGTGGCGCAAGCTGCCAGTGGATTTTCTTCTGCCATTCAAATGGACATGTTCCGATAATAAGTAAGATCCTGACTATAAGAGGTTAAACCTATGACAATTTATTCTAAAACTATTTAGTGTTGTCTTATATGCAACTTGCAGACACTGCAAGGTATAATTTCTTATGCTGACCTGATCTTTTGCTTCCCTTCATTTTTTAGGTCTTCATGTTCATCCGCTCAGGAATTAAGCTTGGAGGAGATACTTGATTTGGTTCCTACTAAAATAGGTTTGGATGATGTTGTGAACAAGAATATTTTCTGCTAGTAATGCCTTCAATTTCTGAATCTTACCTCTAGTGAAAATTGTCTTATGCCTAGTATTTCCTACAGGTTGAATTAATAAATGCATTGTTTCATTATTATGTTAAAATTAGAAAAAAATTATACTTTTATGTTTTCTACAACGATAAATCCTAATATGTTGTCATACTTGAGAATATTATTCAAAATTGTTGTTTCTATGTAGCATGTTATAACAATGAACTGGCGAATATTTGAAGCACTACTTATCCCCAATGTTAGGAAACCTACAAATTAATGTATGGGAAACAAAGCACTCTTCACCCCAAGCGAGTTTGTTGAGTAAACCTTACTGTGAAGTAAACTTATTAAGATAGGCAGCAAGATGTGCCATAATTCCTTGGATTGGATTCCTGCTTTTTTGTGTCACGTTTATGTCTAATAACTGGAAATGACATTTGTAAATTTTTGTGGATATTTTTTCATTCTTTATCAATATAGTTCCACGCAAATTAAAGGGTTTTAATAAGTTTGACTGATGGAAATGGCAGGTGCTTCCAAGAGGACCAAGGTTAAAGCAGAAACCACCAATATTGAAGCCTCCTCAGGTGGCCTTGATACACTAGCCAATATTGCCCTTGGTGAGGGGGACAATCAGCCCAGTGCATCCCAACAAACAACCAAGCATCCAAGGCACAGGCCTGGGTGCTCATGCATCGTCTGTATACAGCCTCCAAGTGGCAAGGGCCCAAAGCACAAGCAGACATGCACGTGCAACGTTTGCCTCACTGTGAAACGTAGGTTCAGGACTCTGATGCTAAGGCGCGAGAAGCGCCAGTCTGAAAAAGAAGCCGAGAATGCACGGAAACAGCAACAAGTCAAGCAGTCAACCACGTCGTTGCCTCATGCGGAAGGTAGCCCCTCATCACCCGGTGTCGGCATCAACGGCTCTCCTCAGAAAGCAGCCATAAACAATGATGGGTTTCCTGATGAGGGATCTGAACATCGAAGAACATCACCCTCGCCACTCAAAGCACCACAAATAGATTTGAATATCCAACCAGAAAGGGAGGAGGAGTCATCCCCCAGGTTCGATGTGGGCAATGTGATGCGTCTTCTCCGCGATGCTACAGCCTAGGCAAATTCACGAGGACTGGGTAATCACGTAATTCACCCAAACTACGGCTAACAAGTTCATGATCTTTACTTGTGGGTCATTTCGTCTGTACTGATTTGGGATTTTCTTCTGGCAGATCTCGATAACTAGAGAGAGGTGGTCACTTGTTGGATGCATTCAACAAGTGTCCATGTGGCTGACTGCTACTCATCTTGGTGGGTTGGTTGCTTCGCAACCATGCTCTGGCTCAGGCACCACCCTCGACTGCTGTATATTGTGTCGTCAAAAGGAGTGGTTCCAAGGCCTGCTGGTCCATCGTTTGAATTATTTATTTATTTATTTTGAATGTTCTTCCTGGTTCCTGGTTCCGGAGAGCGTCAATCAGTAGGATAAACTAGTTTAAAGAGTGTCCTTTCAACTTTGTGGCAAATCCAGCAAGGAGCTGAGCCAAGAAAGACTAACCACCTTTCATAATGGTGGGATAATGTTTATGCACCTTACAAAAGCTCATAAAATCTTATAGAACAAAGTTTTGTAGCAAACTGCTGCGTTCTGAGTTACCAAAGGATTCGGCATTTGCCCTCGCAAGATGATATTGCGATTGTCTGTTTTACTTCGGTTGTTGGTAAAAACAAAAAAGAAGGAAGCACCGCATGCATGCATGCATGCCACACAAAATCATAACTATAATAACAAGTTAATTAATCCATTCTACTAATACGTATATGGTATATGACAAAATTAAATGAATCAATCTTCTCTTCATGGCATGCAACGTCGCCCTCTGCTTCTAGAGTCGTGTTCTAAATTGATCCGGTTACGTGCCGCGGTTGATCATGTCCATGTACTGCTTGAATGACTCCTGCCGCTGCAGCCGCATCTCCTCGTTGAACTTTTTGATGAACGCCTCCACCCGCCGGTTCAGCTCGTCCAGCCCCGGCGACGGCTCCCTCCGGATCATACCGATCCTTCTTCCAGACGGCCCCGCGCCCCACGGCCTCCCAGCCGGAGACCTCCCGCCGCTGGTCGGCCGGTCGTTGAACGTCTCGCACTTTCGCGGGGCCAAAGCGGTGCCGGTGGCGGAGAGGCCGTCCTCGTCGTCATCGTTGCCGTTCCCGCGAAGGCCGCGTGCGGCGTCGACGACCAAGGCACTGTCGGACTTCTTGAAGTGGCGGGCGAGGGGCACGGCGCGGCCCTCCGTGATCGCCCGCCACGTGCTCTCCAGCGTCTCGTTCCGACGGGGCTGCGCCACCCGCCGGAGCGCCTCCTTTCCTGTATCCCGATTCATACCATTTTTGGCCATCAAGTTAACGACCAGTACGCCAACAGTAAACTTCTAGCTTATAAAGGAAACTGTTTAAATTTTAGAGGGCAAAAAGGGAATACCGTCGATACTCGACCTCCGGGCCTTCCGCTGGCCGCTGAAACGGGCGGAAACCAGCGGCTTCTCCGCCGCCGCGGGCGTACTATCCGGCGGTACCTCGACGGGGTCGCTCGGCTTCGGCGTCCAGGATTCTGAAATCGAGATGGTCCGCTCTTCCTCGACCACTTGGTTCTCCGTCTCCACCTTCGCCGTCGCATCACCGTAGTCTACCCGGTCAGCCGGCATGTCTCCTGGCGCAGGCTTCTCTTTCTCGTACAACTCCGCCGACCTCACCACGTTCTGCACGACGTACTCGGGCAGAGGAACCGCCATCACGTCGGCCGCCAGCATCTCCGAAGGCTGGGGAAGGTCGGAAGCGCCGACGTCCGCGTCGGACGAGTGGGGCAGCTTCTGGAAGCGGGAGGAGGCGGCGATGGAGAGGATTATGGCGTTGATGAGGAGGTAGAGGTAGGGAGGGGCGAGCCAGGCTGCCAGGGCGGTGTACACACGCGGGATGCCCCCCTCTGAGAACGGCGGCCACAGGACGCGGAGCGCCACCGAGGAAGCCGCCACCGCTCCGACGGTGGCCGCCATCGTTCTCACGGATGCCATCTTCTTCGTCTTTGCTAGCTGCCGGGAGATGATCTGGGCGGCCCGTCCGTTCTCTTACTCTGTTATGTGAATGCGCGAGCGTTTGCTTTGTTTGGTAGAAGAGGAAGCAAAGCGTAACATATATATAGAGAGAGAAAGCGAAGAGCTGAGTGGCTGACGACGATGACGCCATTTGTGCCGTCGGATCAAAGATGGACGGCTTCCACAAACAAGAGTGTATCATTAATACACGGAGTCTCTCTCTCTCTCATGACACCAAGGCTTTATAATAATAATAATATGGAACGTCATTATCCAGCTTTCTGTTAAGCTACCAAACAATGGAGTTATTAGTTCCCACATTAATGAGCTGCTTTCTGGATTATTTTGTTCTTTTCTACTTAATCAAAATTAGTAATTTGGAAAATGCCATATCATTTGTCTTTCATCATGTAAACTAATGATAGATGCCTTTTTCCCAAATATTTTAAACGTAGAATGTGCTTAATTAATTATCTTGAAATTAATTTGAAGCCTTAGCCAGTTCACTCATCCGCCATATTAATTTGGAACTAAACTTGTAAATTACTCCATATGTTTTCACTATATATCCTTAAAGTTTTATCACATATTATATATTGACATACCCAAACAAATGCCATAATATAGGATATCAACATTCATGGTTTGCCATCTCCTGATATACGGATGAATTATGACCAACATTCCTGTTCCGTACTATATATATAATATCAACCTTCTAAATCTGTTAAGAATTAGGTCAGCCTTGCGGTGGCAATAACACCAAACTTGCATAAATGCATGCACGTAGAATCCTAATATCAAAAGATGCTACCAAGTGTGGGGGAATAGAAGCTTTTCAAAATCTCAGAGTTTGAAGATTTGTGAGTGTAAAAAAATTCTCCGAAGAACTTTATTCGTCATGCGTATTGTTCAGGACGACATCAAATTAGTCGACTTTTATGATTAATTGAAATTCTAACATATATATATAGTCAGTGCGCGCGTCGCATGAGTTGATCGATGAACGTCATTTTCCGGACGGCCAATAGAAATCGAAAAAAATGTGTCTGAGGAATTTATTACGATGCGCTATATACATTATAGAATATCAATATAGGAGGAAGAGAAGGAAGGATATGCGGTCGTCTACTTTCTAAATCGAAAGTTGTGTCAAGCGATCGACACAATTAATGTTGATGACGGCTGTCTCTCTTTACTGCCGAAGGTTTTTTCAGGTTTGTGATGCAGAAACATCGATCCGCACACGCATCCATATTCTGATTCTCCCCACATGTTCCCGACCAGGGAAACCCAAACATAACGTGCATATTCGAATGGTGCAACGTATATATATGTGGAGGAGCCACATTGTGCACACTACATATGATCAATTGACATGCATGGATGCAATATGGTATATTCTTAAAGTTGATCGTAATATCTTATAATTGATTGATAAATGATTCATTGATAATTGATTGTAATATTCATGATTGATGAATAATTAAAGATTAATAATTACATCTAGTTAATAATAATTATGTCCGATAATTGATATATGCATAATTAAGATAAATATCATGTAGTTAATCAAAATTATTTGATATTGAATTTAATTGATAATTAACATTTAATCAAATTGATATTGACATCAAAATAATAATTGACTGTAGAAATTGCTATTGTTCCTTGATCAAGTCATTAAGTAAATTGTTAATTGGTATTGATTTAAAAATAGATTGTTGTTGCTAATGAAAATTACTAAATCGATTATCATATGTATATGCTCAATTGGTTATTATTATTCCTTTTTAATTTATTATTATGAAAATATTTTCTTGTATCTAGATCCATGCAATTGGAGCATATTGTGAGACGGCTGGTATTGGCTTGCACTTGCACATAGATATTTATAATAAAGATCAAATGGTTGATAAGGGTAAGAAGCTAATGTAGATTCATAATTCATAGGTCCTTTGGTATTATATAGCCTATTTCGTTATAATTAATATTTATCATTTTAAATCTTTCGGTTATGTCAATCAATATATTGATCGATTAAAGTTAAAAAAAGCTATAGAATGAAGCAACAGTTCGTGAATGGCCTTATGAATGGATGTTGAGGATGTTCGTAGGACGATATTTTTGGAGCTCAATTTCTTTATCAAGAATAAGAATTGCTCTTAATTACATGTATATAAATTTGTTTCTTTACTAATGCGTTCCATGCACGCACACAGTACAACTACAAACCACATCCAGTGACATCTTAAACACCAAAGAAACGAGATGGTACCCATATACATAATTAATATAATAATAAACTTGAGTTAAATTAGCGTGTAGTTTTATGCTTTGAACTCTATCGACTACGGCTCAAAACACAAAACATCCACATCTTTGACTTGAAATACTATGGATCAAATAGTCCATGATTGTATGTCTCATAAAATTTTTTTGTGTGTTTAAGATCTAGTTCAAAGTTATTAACATTTAACTAATTTGACGTTTGAATAAAAAAAATAAAAATAATTTTTTTTATTAATATGATTATTTTAAAAATTGAACTTAAAATTTAAAACACAATCTCGTTATCCCATTGCATCAATTCACACAGATCGAAGTAGGAACATAGCCTATAATATATATATATATATATATATATATATATATATATATATATATATATATATAGAAAAGAAGAAAAGGTTAAGAATCAATTTGCATGTTGCGAATGCTTTTCGATTAAATTATACTCGTTAGATCGATGGACGCACCGGCCAACCAATGGTCCCTTGCCACGTGTGCAGAGAGAAAAATGGCAATTTAGAAAAGTTTGGACTCTTTTTTTTTTTTGGGACTTTTTTTTCGTCGGTCAAACGGTCACATAAAACACGCCGACATCAGGCCATGCGAAGAAAGAGACGCCACATATTCACACGAGGATGCCCACTAATATGATCAACGCCCAACTTTGGAAACAAAAGTGTAATTTACAGCCACGAAAACAATATTCTTTTTAAAATTTAATAGTTAGAACAGTTGATACGTAATTTTATAGTTTAATTAGGGAGGAAAAAAGAAAATTATTGGGGAAGGGAGAGAGATGATAATTACTATTTTGTGGATAATCTTAATTAGATTAGCAATGCTCATACACATAATATGTGCTATGCTTAGTTTGCGACCCTGTGTTATGTGACTTCGCTTCTTTTGCCTTTTTCTTTCATCTTGTTTCTCTGTATTAGAATTTTAATCTCCCTAATTGAAACACAAAGAAGTTAATTAAACAACTATTAAAAATCAACTCAAACTTATTAATTCACGAAGTTAATACATCTCGATCGTGACACTTTCATAAAGAAATTATATTATAACAAAATGGTTAATAGCAGAAATATATTGTAAGTTGTCCTTAATGTCACTCCAAACTCATCATTTTATTCTTCATTTTATTTTACTTTATTTATTATTCTCCCTCTCTCAGTCTCCTCAACTTCCACCCAACCTTTCTTCTTTACTCATCACACACTTTATCTATTCTCTCTCCTAATATTATTGGTTATTTAATTAATTATATAAAATTATTGGGCAAATATATTAATTTAATTAATATGAAAATCATAATAAGATTAGACAAAAAATAGAAATATATTTATTTTTTGATATTATTAAGTTTGAGAAGAGTGTCCTTTGCTTTTTTTTGTTAATAAACTAATAATGTATTTTTTAAAGAAATTTGTTCAATCAATTATTTGTAGTTAAATAAATATTTTTAAGACATGGCGACAAATTAGATTGGATCTAACATACTAATTAAATATGTTTGAATCAACTTGATAATTAGTATTTTCTCTTCATATTTCCACTTTATTTTATATACTTATATGTTTAATATTTTTGTAATTTATATATTAATTAAATTAATATGTTTGTACAATAAACTATATTATACTATTAATAAAAATATTAATTAATTGCATGAACCAATAGCATGAAGAAAGATATGGTAGAGAGTTAATGAGTGTGAGATTATTTAATAAGCATGATTGAGTGAAAATCTAGGAGACTCAAAGGGAGAATAATAAATAAAGTAAAATAAAATGAAGGGTAGAATGGTGAGTTTGGAGTGGCATGAAGAATTTGAGGAGTAGTATTAAGGGCACCCTTGTAAGACATTCTGACTGAAGTGCGGGAATAAGGTGAGTTACTGTCGATGTTGTGAAGATCGCTTTTCGAGGTAAGATCAGAAGAGGTCCGAAGGATCGTAAGATCCTACTTAGGATATTAAGATCTTACCTTTCTGAATAAAAAAATAGTTTTTTTTAAAATATAATAATAGTGATAATAATAATAGTAGTAATAATAATCATTATTTAATATTTTACTCTCAATATCTATATTATACTTAATTTGTAATTTTCATGGTCTACATAACAATATAGAAAGTTCGAAATTAAGATAAATTAATCATGATAATTAACAATGATAAATCAATTTTCTCATTTGAATTATAAAAAAATAAATAATTTTTTGTTTTATAAATATCATTTTTATGTAACTTTATTAATTAGTAATAGATCACTCATAAAAAATGAATGGAGAAATGAAGAGGGAGAGAATGGAGAGGAATTAAATCTAATGCCTTGCTAATTTTTATTATTAATATTCTATGTTTTTCAAAATAAAATTTAAATAAATAAAATCATAATATGATAGTATGAGAAAGTTACCTCTGTTGCCATTTTTTTAATTTTAATATTCTATCTTTTAGTTTTCTCAATAAAAAAAAACTAATTAAAATAAAAAAAATTTAAATTCGCAGGATAAGTAAGATCTTCCGATCGCTAGATCGATCCTCATACGAACTTATCAGGATCGCTTGCCCATTATTAGATCATAGGATCTTACGATCCTGCAAGCGATCACCTTGGTTACCGTTAACACAGAATATTAACGAGGAACAGTTGCACGTTGTCCCCAGTGAGAAGGGTTGTCTACTGTGTTGATGCCATCAAATTTATTGATAGGCAGATCCGGAAAGAAGAATTAGAGCAAACTGCAAACTGCAAACTTGAGAGATAAAGAATATAATTTCATGCACTACAATCAGCAAGACAACTCAAATGAGAGGGTCTTCATTCCTTAAAAGACACTATAATAGATCATGGTACCAGCAATGGGCCAGTGTTCTATTCTTTGTGACGCGTACACATACAAATGAAGCTAGCAGTGTAGCACTAAAAAAGTTCTTTACAAGATCTCAGCCGCATTCTGAAACAGAACCACAACCATATGCTTAGTTTCATTTGTTTCATATGCTCCCAAGATGGGACGAAGCTGGCAACTCATACTGCAGATGTTGTAGTGAGAGGAAGCCGGCAACTCGTACAGCAGATGTAGTAGCGACGAAGAAGTCGTAGTCACAACATGATGTAGCGGTAGTTCTAGTCACTGCCAATAAAAGTTTCAATGCTTCGACAACATCCCTTGAGTCAAGGACGAGAAGTCATAGTCACTGCCTGATCTAGTGGCGCTAGCAACAGATGCAGAGGCAGAGGGTGTGCCGACACCCTTATTTACATTCACAGTTGCGACACCGTTGACGATTGTAGTTGAGCTCAAAGCATACATCCTGATTAAGGAAGCAACCATGCATCAACAACAACAAACAACAACAACAAATCCCCAAGAAATAACTTTGAAGTTGGAAGTAAGGCTTTTTACTGAAGTTTCAATGTTCCAATGAAAGAAATCACATACCCTGTGGTTGCATAAGAGTTATAATTTGCTGGAGGATATGTAGGATTCATGCTGCCGATCTGCTAGTAGGTGGAAAAAAAAGATAATGAGCTAAAGCTTAACTAGGAGATACAACCAATTGAGAAGATAATACTGGAGATTTTTTTTGAGAGGAAAAAGGATGACCACCAAGTTATGTGGTTGTTAATGAGCGTGTGAAGTGCGTGTGAAACGACTTTAGACATATTTTGTTTATTTTTTTCGACATCTTTCTTCATTGAAAGTTTAGAGGATCATTGAGGATAACAAATATATGATCCAAATCATTAACAATAATTTTTTTCATCATTTTTGAATTTTGACGAACTTCTGCACATTATTATCCGTCATAATGGATATAATCATTTTATATAACTTCTAATCTTATAAAACTATTTTTTGTTATCATGAATGATCCTTTAAGCTATTAGTAAAGAAAGATATCGAAAAAAATGAAGAAAAATATGTCTAAAGTCGCTTCACACGCACTTCACACGCTCATTTTTCTCATATATATATATATATATAACTATGAAACGGTATCATGCAAGTGTGGGCTCTCAAAGAGAGTAAAATGAGAGAACTTGTATACCTGAGTGGAATTGTTGAGACCCCTCTGACCTGCCGGGAACGACATCCCTAGGTTCTGATACCCAATATTTGGCCAACTTTGAGATGCCATAGCTCCGGTTGGTGCAGGGGCGCCATTAATAACAGGGTGATTAGCGACTGCATTAAGTGCTGGACTGGAAGGTCTTGCTCTAGACATCAAAAGAGCCTGTTGTTGCGCAAGGAATGCAAGCTGCTGCTGATGAGCGGCATAGGGGGACACCATATTTGACTATAAGGAACAAAATATAAATTAGCCATTCACTTAGTTGTATTCATAACAAAATACAAAAAGATGTAAAGATAATTGCATACTTCAAAATATGAACTAAACAAAGAAGTGGCAATCTAAAGATAATCTTAGTAGAGAGCTAAACTTAAGATAAAATCATATATCGCTTAGAAGCCCCAAAAAAATTAGCTTGAATCCATAATGTAGTGGTGTCAATACTTTTTTATGACCCATGGCCATGAGTAAGGCTGAATTTGGGATTGCTTCCTACAAATCCCATTGTGATGCGCTCCTAGACAGCAAGCTGCCTTTAATTTTTCTTTTCCCAATAGCGAGAAAAGGCAATGTTCATTTTGTTTTTGACACACATATGTACTTCTTACATTTTCCCAATAGCGAGTTTTGTACTTATCCTTTTTGCTCTTAATGAAAAAAAGAAAAAAACACTGTTTATTAGGCTTAAAGACAACAACCTAAATAACAACCCATCAAAACCACAAGGAACACTCTAACTTTGTGTTATATCAACTAGATAGTCGTAAAGCTTGAAAAGCCACCATATTGTTGTGAACACACTAAATATCTGACATATTTAACCTTTTCGAAAAGATTCATAATATCATTCTTCAAGTTCGCTTGGGTTTTCACTGGAGCTGAAGGTAGTGTGACAGGTGGTGAGTCTTTAAACATGTCCTCCGTAACCAATGCAGGCTTACTTTGAGTTTCAACAGATTTTGCATTACTTTTCTGCTCTTCATTAGTTGCCCCCTCTGCAGCTGGTATAATAATGATTTTGTTAGCAGAATTTCTGAGCAAGTTAAAAGCGAGACATTTTCTTTATGAACAAAGAGTTTGTATATCTACATAGATGCTGAAATGTATATATATTTGAATCAGAGGACAATATATGACTATTAAATTGGTAAAAATGAATGTACTTTGTCATCCAATGGCCCACATGCTTTCCACACATGTAGTTTACTACATACACACTTGTCTTATTGAATTAATGCTGAAATATGATATGAGACCATAGCTTACACTGGAATCCAGCCCATGAATTGTCATCCTTTGATGATGATTCTGAGGTGTCTCCACTGGAACTATCCATTGAAAGCATGTTGAAAAGATCAGTTGCATAATCAACTTTGGGAGGCGGTGGTGAATCAATCTTAGGTTGTGGCATATCAACCTTAGCAGGAGCCTTTTCCATAAGATATGATGAATCAGCCTTCAATGCAGCAGGTTCTGCTTTTGATTCAGATACCTGTTTAGAAGTCCATCCTGGTCAGATACATGCAGAAACAATGTCTAGATAGTTGATGAGAAAACAAAAGGAAAAATTAATGTCTCGAAAAAAATATAGGTATGAAGAGACAAGGACAACCTAAAGATGAAGTTCTGTTCACTAGTTGATGGAAGCTGCGGAACATATCAGCAAAGGGAAATTTGACAGGATTAAGTCATGTTTGTTTTTTATTGTTTGCTTATTTACCAGTTTTTCACTTTGAGTTACTTTCCCAATAGTAATTGTCACCATACAGGTTGCGTTAGTATTATACACTTAACAAATAAGACTGTAAGAGAACACTAAACCAAGTTCCCAGTATCATATTTGGAATACAAAAATAAAGATGATCTCTAATAAGACTTCGAACATATAACTTTGAAGCAGATTAATTACCTGAACTGGTGGCTTAGAAACTGAACCGTTTTTGTTTACAGACTGTCGCGTAGGACTTTGTTTCTCAGGCAATTTCACATTCTTTGTAACCCCATGTTCACCTCTAATACTACGCATCTGTTCAGGTTCAGAAATCTTCTCTTCGTGTTGCTTTGAAAATGATTTTGCTGTTCCGTTCCTTGATATCCACCTTTTGTCTTCATACCTGACAATAGAACTTTTTAATGTAAGTACCAGGTGCAAATCCAAGTAGCATTCACAAATTTAGTACAGTGGACAATGGGAATGAACCTTAAAACATCCAACAAAAAAGACATAGGATAGAGGATATCCATACTTTGCACGAATAAAATTTTCAATTCCAACTCTATCATAGTTCGGAGGTAGTTCTGCTTCCCAATAGTTATTTGACTTCTCATTTCCCATTGCTGAAAAAAAGTCACAAAGTAATTAATACAATACAACTCAGGCTATTCTCTTAAAAGGAATGTCACACAGAAAATGTGGGGAATTTACATTGAATAAATGCGACCTGCTCTGGTAGCCATGTATCAAGTGTGGCAGACCTTACCTGCAGCAGATGGCAAGAAAGTATTCAGGTAGAATATATTACACAGAACTTATTTTCAACAAACAAACACATCCTGAATAGCAAAGTCAATATAGTTAAAAGTAGAACTGTTACCTTTCCTAAGAACATGTATCATGCAATAATCCTGTTGAATTAGGAGTAAAAGTGATTTGGGTCATGTGGACCTTGCCTAAAAAACCACCCACCATTTTTCTGATTTTTTCAAGCTTAAAAAAATGCCCTAAAACCATTTTCAGAAAAGGGCAAATCACCCTCTAACAGGCCGGTTTTTTGAACCCCCAGTACAGTATATTAAAAATATTTTAAATGATGAAATAAAATTTAGCATAAGAAATAAGTTCAATATATATGTTTATCACTAAACTATAGAGTTCAACACCCCAATTGGAACTAACATAAGTATATATCATAGCTCAGAATCATACGAAGTTATAAATTATAATATCATAAATAAATAAAACTATGGTCTCTCAAAAGATCAAATCAAACTGTGTAATATGATATTGGGCATGGTTAAATCGCAATTCACAATATAAGTGAAACAAGGTTTCCAGGGGGTATGGTGCCCGTAAAACATTGGTGATTCACATGTGATAAAAAATCATTCTTGAATGCTTATATTTGTTTCAAAATAAAATGCACAAGTTAGAAACACTTGCATACACACACAATTGCATGTTATAAGTTAGCTCATATATGATGCAACGAAAAGCAAAAGTTAAATTCATGAACTCAGAGTCGAAAGTAGATAATCCCTTAGCAATGATTTTGTTCTTTTTTTCAAACAAAAGCTCCATCAGGGTATGCCTTGATATCATGTCAATAAGATGGGAGGGGCATCTATCCCAAAAGCTTAATCTTTTAGCCTAAAAAAAAGCTTAATCTTTTAGCCTAAAAAAAGCTTAATCCTTTAGCCTAAAAAAATCTTAATCTTTTAGACTAAATTTTTTTTTAGAAAGTTTGTTGGCTCATCTATGTTGACATAGCATTAAATCAGGATCAAGAGGTTCCGGATCCCTCTTATTGAACAAATATTTCCTCCCTTCATGTTCCACATGAGTCGCGATGAACTAAGCTTGACCAAAATTATCAACAGTCCATGTATGATGGGAGCATTAAAATTATAATATGAAATCAATATCTTCCCAACAACTAAGGCATTTAAGAAAGTTAGTTAACCCATCAAATTTTATCCTATGTCATTTGATGTATGACTCAGTTTATAAAACATTGTTATTTTATTCTTTTTTTTTTCAATCCTTTGCCCCAATAGTAATTAAAAATTTTACACTAACTACCAACTTATGTTGGAAGTGAAATGGTTCTGTCTCTCCATTCTATAAAATGAAAGAACACGGTATTCTTTAGCCCAACAATTTAGTTGACTATAACTATAACTATATTTTAAACTAATTTATTAAGCAAGAATAATAATTTAATGCCAAACTCTGCCCTCAAGAAAAAGGCCAATTCCAGAGTTTCTTTCTTGAAATTAATGACAATACTTCATCCAAAAAAGATATTGTCAATATCTTTATTTACTCTCATTACTTTTTTTTTTTAAACTCCGCCTATGTTTTATAGCCGGTCCCAAGCCCGGATAAAGGAGGAGGGTTGTGTTAGGCCCCGACAGCCAGCGTAAAACTCTGTCGAATCTTATGAACATGGATCAACGAATATAGCGGAATGGTGTCGTATGATCCATGTAGCCGACCCCACCTAGTGGGATAAGGCTTTGTTGTTGTTGTATTAGTTTTTTTTTTTTTTTTTTGAAAAAATTGAATGAGTATCCCCTATCCTAGGTAGGGCATTGAATGACTCGTGTTTGTGTTCAGATAAAATATATAAATGTTAAAAAAATGTAAAGTTTTCATTTTGCACACATGTCTAAGCATATTTCTCCCAACAAAAAGAAGAAAATATTGATTATTCCATATCCACATATCAGAAACTTTTATGTTCCTCAAAGATACACATACACATCCAAGGTATTGTTCCACTAAATGTCTGAAGGCAACATACAACAACAACAACAACAACAACAACAAAGCCTTATCCCACTAGGTGGGGTCGGCTATATGGATCATACGACGCCGACGCCATTCCGCTCATTCGTTGATCCATGTTCATGAGATTCGACAGGTTTTACGCTGGCTGTCTGAAGGCAACATAACTTTCACAAAAATCACAGTGAGATGCCAACAAAGAACTGACATCAACACTCTTCCTTCTTTTACTTTCAAGGGAGTAAAGGAAGAATAATATAAATGACTTATATGAAAGGAAAAACATGATAGCATTAGTAATGAAAAGAAGAGAGAAAAGCTAGCATTGTGTACATTGATAACGTTACAAGTCATAACTAATAATTTACACGGTGTTTGATGTCAATGAAAATAGGTTGTTTTGCATTCTGGAGTCATTAAGCAAAGGTAAATATATTAAACAAAGGTGTTTAAGGTAAAAATTAATACATCTTGGTATACACCCAAGAAGGAACAAATTTCCACAATTTCCAAGGAATAATAACTGTCAAACAATTTGATAAACATCAAAACACATGTAAATACAAGTATGACTTGCAACTGACCTTTGATATGTGTACCCCTAAACTCCGATGTATTCCAGAACATTGCATGCATATAAAGATTCCTAGATTTACACTTGCCCATCGTGGCCCTCTGCAAATAATGAACCAAAGATAATTATTATGGATTATTATGGCAAGGAATAGACAACACTTCAAAAAAAAAAAAGACAAGCAAAGTAAAAACATTTATCAATTCAGGCCAATCATAGACATAAATATGGTAACTTAGGACATAGGTTGCATATACTGGAAACAAAAAAAACTGGCTTGGTAGACAAATGCAGAATCCACAGGAAACAGAAAAATAATTTAGGATTCAAGATTATCCTCAAAAAGAGAAAAAAAAGATTAATCTTTCAAGAATATTCCTTCAAAAAATAACTTTGAAGTTTGACAAGAACAATATACTTCAATAATTGTTTTAGATGGAAAAGGATGACTGTCTACTGATATACATAAAAAGGTTGGAAATGTAAGGAAAAAGGTTTCGACAGTATTCACACTTAGAAGAAAAAAGTTTTGCAAAGATATACCTACAACCAAACTTTCAACAGTCAAATGCAGAGCCAATGGTGCGAGGAGGAAGAATTTGGGATTCAGGACTTGACTGTTTGTGCACGAACTTTCAGGTATTTTTTCGAGAATGACAAACTTTCAAGTAAAGAAGAAGCCTGTTCTAGGTAAGTTATACTTTACCCAAAGTAACAACTTGTTAAAGGTGATTTCTTTGCAAGGAGATTCTTACGGTTTAACAGAAATATACAAATTCACATATTTGTTTCAAAGAATACAAATTCACATAGGCCAAGAAAATTCTTCAAGACCATATTAGGAACTCTATCCATTTCCTGTGTTTGCCCTATTCACATCCATCATGTTAAGGAACGAAGATATTAATGCAATCACCTAAAAATCACAGCATATTATAGAATGGGAAAGGAAAAAAATGGTCAACATCTCAAGCGATGAATCACAATTCACCCATCTATCAATTGGTGTTATGTAGTAAATTGCAGAATTTTAATTTCCCAAGAGACTTTGATAATATGATATTCATAATCTCAAACTGCATAAAAAAACTCATAACAGGGCCAAATACAACGACTACTAAATTTTCTTACTTCGATTTGCAGTCCGCACACTCTCTATTCTCTGGCAGCTTTAAGAGGCCTTCTAAAATCTGGATTAAGAAATAAAGAAGAAAATAGAGTAAGTATGATAAGGCACTATACTGGATACTTTCTGCATAATGTTGCCAGACCACTAAACAATTGAACCAAAAGAAGTAATATGGAATGTTTAAAATCAAGTTTCCTGAGGAGGTGCTGCTACCGAGAAAAAAAACTGTTATGATGAGATACAAGCAAACTTGATCCGCTACCAAATGATGGAATGCCTCTAATCCTATTTCCTGACGATGTGCTGCTACCAGAAAAAGACCTTTTATCATGAGAAGCAACACAAGCAAACTTGACACACTGTTTGGTTCCAAAGAGTTCCGGAACAAACGTCTCAAGGAAAAAATGCTAACGAAGTAGGTGTATTTTAGGTCGCATGATTTCAAGAAATTCTAAGTGCTAGCAGATTTACATTTCTGTTGTCTAAAGCAACGCCAGTTAACAACTTCTAGAAGAACGAGAACGTGAAAAAAAAGCATCACTGTCTTCATCTTTTTGATGGGATGACGAGATAATACGATCCAGAGAAGTCATATAAAAGAAAGAAATCAAAAGTTGTCTTTTCGAAGAGTGTCCTTATATTGTGTCAGCATCTCAATTACGAAGATCCAACTCCTTTCGCAAGCATCACCGGAGGAAGCCCTATTACGAGGATGTAAACCTCCAGGAAAAATCAACTAAAGACGGTGGATCCTGAACTCTTGATCACCTAAATCTAAAAGATCAGTATCTCGCTCATGCCATCGATCACAGCCCCCTATACATTTCGCTCCAGAAACATGGAACATCACCCGTAAACATCACAAAGAAGAGATTCAGAGGGCAAAGGCGAGACCTTTTTGTGCTTGGCGTTTAGCTCCTTGGAAACAGAAGCCTTCCCGTTCATCTCCGCTGTCCCGCCTCAAGAACACTGCACCGCCGGAAATTGGATCGCGTATCCAGGAAGGAATGAAGACGCAAATATTTTCCAAATAGCGGAAGATAATTGTGATCCACAAATATTAGAGGAAACGTAAAAGAGTTTACCCTCCTCTCTATAATTCTGTGTGATGATAACTTTCTCTCTGCCTTGCCTCTCTCCACATCCCGAGAGAGAGAGAGAAAAGGGAGAGAGAAACCAAAGGGAAGAGGAGGAGAAAGAGAAAGAAAGCTAATAAAAATGACATCTTGACCTTGCTTTTTATTTCTTTTTTTGAACTATTTTCCGATTACATTTCGCGGAGTTGCTTCTGTCTAATTTCGTTGTTAATTACCGTATGAGATGTTGTTAATTAACTAAATGAAAAGAAAATTACTTCCTTATTTGTTCATCTACAGCAAAATGATATTGTGGATAAACAACTGATGAATATAATAATAATGAAAAAATGGAGAATTAAGTAATAAATGGATTAAAAAAAGGAGAAGAAAAGTTAATGTTGGCACCATTTTAAAGACTCCAATCAATCCTCTAAATATGCCAGATTTGTTGATCATGTCTTCAATGTATTTTAATTTTTAGTTGCATGGTATTTATAGAGAGATCTTTTTTTCTCAAAACAACACAATCTTTTGATGATGGAGTTCAGAATAAGTTCTAACCTCTTATTAAATTTTTCCTCCCATTTGACCAATTGAACTAAACAATTCTTTGATTTCTTTCTATGTACCAAAGAGTTCACAAGCAAAATTAGGCCAATTAAGAAAAAACACAAACATCATCAAACATCCGGATGAGATGAGTTAGTCAAATTCTTGGCAAAAGACAAAGTTAACAAGCAAAAGAAGAGAAAAATATTTCATAAGTAGTGAAAGTTAAGCTGTTGGAATGGGGACAAGATATTTGTCAATGCATCACATCTTATTATACGAGAAAGTTGTTTCAACACAATCTTTTGTTGCAGCGGAATAAAGTCCAGCACATGAGCTCATGCACATATGGCTGCGTGGTGCACAGGACAGAATTCCTTGTCAAGTTTTTCACTGTTTGGTTGGAACAACAGAGAGAAGAAACAAAGAAACAAAAGTAACTATAGGAACAACAGAGTTCCTTCCTTTTCAGTTCTTCCAAGTAATTATAGGAATATGAATTATTCGATCGAATTGGGGACGAATTATTAGAACCTGCCATAAATTGACCAATTGATGACGAGGCAAATCAAATATGTAACGTAACCAACCCAAATTTAGAACCCCACTGACCTAACTGGCCCTCACCTCACACTGGTGGGTGAGCCATCATAAGTATGTTCTCCAAAAGCATTTGTCAAGCAAAAGTACATTGCAAACAAAATGACATCTAATTCATTTTGCAAAAGAAGACCAACTAGCTGATGAACAGCACTAACCACTAATAGCATCATTGTTTTTGCTATCGTTTTTATTTTCGACTACCTTTTGAACAGTCCGATGGATAAGTGCTGCAAATCTCAAAGTTCATAGTGTCCATTATCTGTCTATGGTCCGCTTCCTAAGGATGCTTTTCTAGACAGATCACTCACTTTTATTTAATCTGTTGTTTGATGAAGTTTTTTTTACTTGTTTTTTTCTGCAAATTTTGTTGAACACAACAATTTTTTTTGCTTCGTGGGATAGCTGGATAATAGGTCTTGCCAAAAAAACAAAAGCAATTGATCTTTTGAGCAAAGATGTGTGACCAAGCCACCCTAATCGAAGTCTATGTGTGCGTGAGAGAGAGGGAGAGATCTTATTGTTGCCATTGTAGCTAAATGGGATCAGTGTTTTAGAGTTGATTGTTTTAGGGTTGGTTGAGTTGGATAATTAGATTGGTCACAGACTAGCGTCAGAAAGTATTCTATTATTTAACTTTTCACCTGAGTTTAATGGATGGATAGTGGCATGTGTCACATCCTCAAGTTTAAGTGTTGTAGCAATAGAGAGCTCTCTCTCCTTTCAACACTTATAAAGACATTTATTAAACAAGATCATCCACTCTCTTCGTATCTATTCATTTTTATCTCTCAGACGTCCTCCTCTATTATGAACCAACAGATCACGAATCGCTTAGTCATTTATTATATGCAGATTATTTGATCATTTGTCTGACAGCCACAAAAATTGCATTAATCTAAATAAGATTTTCAGATCATACCAAATCCTCACGAATCAAAAGTTGAATCCATTAAAGTTCGAACTTTATCTGCTTCCAAAATTAAATCAGAATAAAAGTAGAGTTCTCAGACAAATTCTTGGGATGAAAATTGGTAAATTTTCCTCATTTTCTTGGTGCCCCAATTTCCTACAAGCTTGTCTCGACCAAAGGTCCCTGTCAAAGAAGTTCTTGGCTAAGAATTCACGATGGAAAGGTTGTAACCAATGCATAAAACTTGAACCGGGCATCGACCTGAATTGATCGACGGGTCAGGTCGGACCGAGTCGGACCGAGTCGGACCGAATGGTTGAACTGAAATATAATATATGAATAAAATTAGCATACGTATATTTTTATATTACTAATGATAATATACTTTTAATCACATGACTCATAATGCAAATCAATGAATTATGATGTATGGCCGACCGGCTTCCGACTTAGGAGGCAAGCTCAACTCGATCATCATCGGAATGTTATCTTTTTGTCAAATCCTCCATCCACGTCAAAATACGTTGAAGCCGTCGGGTTATGGTTGATTTGTCAAAGTCGAAATGACACGAACAGGGACGATTAGAGGTTCTGGCTCATCTATTTTAAGTTTTGACCATTTTAAAAAAATAAAAAAAAAACATTGGACCGGCCGGGTTTTTTTAACCTGGCAAGATCCAACTCGAGTTTTAATTGAGTTTGTCCGGGTCAACATGGGTCAAAAGGTCGGCCGGGTTTTGGTCGACCCAAGACCCGTTTTCTCTCCCGAACACCGGTCCGGCCCATTTTACAACACTGGTTGTAACCTTAATTAAACAGGGAGGACAATTTTAATTAACTTAGTACTCAATTCAATGCTAATTTACACCATGGAAGCTATTCATGTCTCAGCTGGTGTTATGGAGACCTTAGAAAATTGTATGGGGATTCTTATGAGGCTCAAATGCGGGAAAAAAGAGGTATACACTTGATAAATTGACACACTGTCCAAATGCCACAAATAGGGGGAGAGTTAGAAATTTAGCATATATCCACACCTCACTATTAGCTAAAAAACACCTAAATTTGCTAAGGGATGAGCAAGACCTGTGGACTAATTTGGTACAGGAAAAATATGGGGGCATATACCATAAGGGTTCTAACAACGCTAAGGAGTTATTTGGCTAAGCTTATAAGTCACTTATAAGTTAGTTTAAAAAAATCTCAATGTTTGGTAACTTGAGATTACATAAGGAGTTATGAAATTTACTGCTTATTTTTTTTCTAAAAAATAAGTTAGTTGTAATACAACTAACTAGTTGTTATTTATATAAGTAGTTTTATCCAAACGTATAACTACTTATTTTTAAAAATAAGTTTCAATCATTAAAATACTTATCAACACTTCAACTTATCAGTTATTTTGTATCAACTAAACCAAACTGGCCCTAAGTCTCAGGCTTGATCTTGGAAAATCATTCAACATGTGATGGGGCAACTTAGACGAGTTTCCTTAAGGACATTAGTAATGAGCAATCCACAAGTGTTATGAGTGAACTTTGGATCCTTTGCACCACTATAATATTAACACCTACCTTTATAAATGTAAACGAAAATCTCTTGGACTTATCTTGACGAATCTCATGATTAATAATACTTGGAACTTTCCTTTGTTATGCAAATATTTTTGGATGCCTATAAGGATAAGTGGGTATGGGCATGTGCCAAGGTCAAGATGGTTTATAGATTTATTAGTAGTGATGGCCGCCCCTCATGAGCATCCAGACAATCGACCTTGAACTTATTATGGAAGATGAAGGTCCCACAAAAAAATTTAATTTTCTTATAAAAGTTAATGCACAATCGTTTGCCTACAAAAGATTATCTTTTGCACTTGGATAATGAAATAAATACTTCTTATTCTCTCTGTGGTTTACATCTTGAAACAAACATTCATTCATTTTTTCAATGTCCTATATCGAGGCTCTCTGAAATGTTTTTCAAACAAAGCTTGACTTTCATTTTGAGTTTTTAAATACATGACATCAAGGGGATTGGATCATGGAAGGTGAGGCTACTACTAGATATTCAAAAAGAAGTTTTTGTCATTCTTTAGTTTCTTTGGGGACTATGGATAATGCAAAACGATCTTCATTTTAATTTTAGGTCGACAACCATCTTGTGTGTGTGGGAAAAAGTCGTCACTGTCTATCATGAACATGTTAATCTCCACGTTTATGAGACAACTATCTCCCAAGACCCACTTTGAGACCAATGGGTGCCCCAGATGAGTCTTGGATCAAGCTCAATATGGCTGGGTCCTTCGTGGATCCATTCATACGGGGAGCAAGATATATTATTTGCTACTCAAATTCTATTTTCCTTGCTGCAGGAGCCATGTATAAAGAAGTTGAATCTATACTCGCATTGGAGACTTAGGGATGACTTGTTGACAAAAGGGGTACACCAATGTACACGCGGAGGTTGATTCAGAGGTGCTCATAAAAATCATAAATTGAAGAACGATATGTCATGGAGAATCAGAAACAAATCAGAAACAATTTTACACATCAGGCATTTATGAATATTATTGTTTCTTTTAAGCTCTGCTATAGGGAATGTAATCGTGCAGTAGACTTTTTGGCCAATTTGGCAAGAACTATTTCTTCCGATCTTTTTTGGGATGGAGATCCTCTTCCCGGTCTCATTTATTATAAGTAATAGATAAATCACTTTTGAAAAAAAAAGAGTGGACATCATGCTGACAGGTCAACTACATATTTGACCTTTTCGAGTTCACTTAAAAAATCGATTAAGTTAGCACACCAACTTCCAAGCAAGACTTGGATTCAACCTCTATCAAATAGCTACTAGAAAATCTAGATTTGAAGAAAAAAATTAACATCATTCCTCGAACGAAGATAACTAAGAGATGGTTGGCTGCTCCACAACAATATCACAAATAAAAATTAATCCCACATGAATAATCACCGTATATCATAGTACTTTAAATGTAGAGAGTTATTGGAGTGATTCGGTCTAAACAAAAATTTTATCTCATTTTCTTTAATCCATCTTCTTTAACCATACAAATGAACAAGTGAAAAATCACCACACGCAATAATTTACTATTTTTAATTTTATATTATACTAACATATTTTATATATTTGGGGGTTTCCCAAATAATAATTTATCAAGTAACACGATACACAAACTATGTTGTTCAGGCTGGATTCGATTTCAAATAGTTCAAAAAAATAAAAATAAAATAAATAAACAAACAAGGGTTGGGTTGTCCAAAGCTTGGGCTAAGTCATATTTCCGGCCAACTAAACAAAATGAATCAACACATTCTTTTCAAATCGACCCAGGTTGAGTCAACTAGTGATTTGAGATACTCGCGTTGAGGTGGCTAAGGTGGCTTTACGAAAAACAAGGTTAGGTTCCATGGGGCTCATATATGGTTGCAAACAAATCATCTTTCATGAATTAAAGTAATACGAAATTCATATCCGACAGAGAATCACCATCTTACTTACTCCATAGATTTCACATATAGTTAATCAAAAGATTATAACTTCATTTATAAACATCATATTTCATTTCTCCCATTTTTTAAAAAAAAAAACTAGACATTCAAGGGGTTTATATAGAAATTTCTCATATATTTTTTAACTCATTATTATTTTTTCTAATAACATTCTTATTCTACAATAATTTTAATTCTATTCTATTTTAATATCTTGACAGATGAAGCTTGTCTATGGAGTTGCTTTTCAGGTTGTTCCAATTGGTTTGAACATCTAACACCTTCTATCAAATAAAAAAAAAATATATATTTATATCATGCCAATACTATTTTTAGCAAATTTTAGGATTCAACTATGTCTGGTATATTCATCAATAACTTTTGATTTATAAGTCTTATTTAGATGGTTCTTGATTTTATTAGACTCAAGGGATATCTTCCTAAAATTTTTCATAATTTTTAGACTATGAAAATCTATTCAACTTCTTTCACACATGAGCTCTCCTATTTATTTGAGGTTTCTAATAAACTATCCAGGGTTTAGGTTAATTGGATCTTGTAATCATCTTTATTTCCTTTCATCAAAGAAAAATATTGTCCTCACCTTAATACATAGAACAACTAATTAAGAGTGAACTTCATAAAATTTGTGTCCTTCTATGCGTAAATTTCTTATATTTCACTTGACATTCGTAACATATTAATTATATATTAGAAAATTGACGTGGGCACGCTTTTTTTTATTATTCATTGTGTGGCCTAAATTAGATATCTAATATTTTCTTGTTATAAGGCTTCTGTCCTTATCAAATTCAGTAGAATACAGATTATTATAATTATTTACATAGTTAAATAAATAAACCTGTTTAGCATGAATTTTTTTTCACTTGTATAAATAATATATATCGCATCTAAATATGTGCGAATGATGACTTTTGCTCAAGGAAACATCTTATATTATTTTATTTTACTACTAGTTCATTTGATCTATCATATACACATGCAGTTTTATCTCCTTGTCAGATCACCACGGACCACCGAAGATAAACCCTATGGGAAGACCCGCTAATGAGTAATGAGGCCCATCAAAGTGGAAGGAAAAGCATGCACGTTTAGAGATTTTGTGCCCCAAATTAACTTGTATAATTTAATATTTAGATAGATTTGATGATTACGTTGTTTTAAATGTCTCCTAAATAAAATTTTCTTTGGATTTTGTAGTTATTGGTATATTGTTATTTTTTTCTGATATCATTCTCTAGTATTTCATGATTCATGTCGGATTAAAAAAATATTCATAATGCATGTGATGGTTGAACAGCGTCTCATAATAATAATAATAATAATAATAATAATAATAATATCGATAATGCAAAGTTCAATAAGGTATTCTAAAATAATATCTTTGGTTCATATTGTGCGCGAGTAAATTTGAGTTATGATTATCTAATTTAGAGGGTGTTATCATAATTCAACTTAAGATATTATTAGTCATTCAACTTAAAAGATAGTCACCCAACTTCACTTCATTTTGTAAGTTATAACATTACGTTCATCCAACTTTAAAAATACTTCAGTCGTGATCCTCACGACCGATTATTACTAGTCAATCGGTCGATTACTGACGTGAATGCTTATATGACACCACGACTACATTTCCCCTTTCCTCCAAGATAAATTTTAAAATATAAAAAAATGTTATATCAAAATTTTTTCTCTCATATGCTCAAATTTAATTTTGTATCTACATGATTATTCACTTGTCAAAATTTTTAGACATGACAATTCAACTTTTAAAAAGTGTAGTCACGATCATCATTAAAAAATTAAAATAATAAAAATGGAAGGGTTGAGCTAGTCAGATATTGTCGTCCAACTTTTTATGTATATTAAATATATAATATTATAATAATAAATATTTATTAAATTAGAAAAATAAAAAAAATAGAAAAACAAAATATTGATTATATTTTGTGCCCTAAAATTTGGATTAATACAAAATATTATAATTCGAAAAATAAAAATATTTTTACGTGCAAGATTTTGTCACGACTAAGCCATATCGTTACTAGGCTATCCAGTCGGGTGTTGGGCATGACATCCGGTGGGATATTGAGCCAAATTGTTACCACGTTGTTTTTTTATTTTTATATATTTAAATATTTAATCATACATTATAATTATTTTTATAAAAAAATATTATTATTATATATATTAATCATAATATCACATATTTTAATACATTTTATTAGTCCAAATTTTAAGGCAAAATTACAGTTTGTATTTTATTTTTCTAATTTTTTTATTTCCATAATTGAATATTATTAAATATTATAATATTAAATATTTAATACACAAAAAAATTAACAGCTCGACCTAGAGTGTAAGAAAAATCCGATCAATCCGAAAAACCTACCCATCCCGCAAAAACGAACCAAAAGCTGAAAATTAAGAACCCGAATATGATTTAGGATGCTTTTTAATAAACTAAAACCCATCCATTAAAATTAGATCCCCATCCGAAAAAAAATTGTACGAGTCCGTGGAGCCTTTTTTTATTTATATAATTAATTCATAAGTTATCTATTTTTATTATAGATATAATAATTTTTATACTCTTCTATCACATTATAGTACTTTAATTTGGTAACTATAAGATTTTAGTAGTATATTTTATATTTAATATAAAATTAGATATTTTTATGTTATTTTTAATTTATTATATATATTTTAAGAATATATTTATCTAAAAGTAGAGTCCCGAAAAAATCACTCAAAAAAAAATCGGTGATTTTTTATTTTTTTCAAATGATTTTAGAGTGATTTTTTAATTTAAAAAATGATCCAAAAAGTAGTGGGTGTACGAAAATCATACCCGACCAAAATTACTTTCACCTCTAGTTGGACCCGATTGGATCGTGCCCAACCTATGTTGAGTTTATCTAAGAGCCTTAAATTGTTTATTTTATTATTATTTTAAAATTTTAATGATGAAAATGAAAGTTTGAAAAGTTGAATGATTTTATTTAAAAAATTTGAAAACATGAATCATAGAGAAAAATATTGACCCGCTATTTTTTTAAAAAAAAATTGATGTGAAGGTGAGAAAAAATATTCACCCAGTGTCACATAAGTATTCACGTCAACGATCCATCGATCTGACTGGCGATAATTGTGATAATCACGGTTAAAATATTTCTAAAGTTGAATGAACGTGATTGTTACAAAGTGAAATTGGACGAAGATATTGTAAGTACTCCTAAATTAAATGAGCTCGGCTAAAATTTACTGGATTCTGTGTTAAATTCTGCTGAGGAGATGAGCCCATCAAGTTGATTTACATATATTTGCACTTTGAAAATGTCTCAGTCGACCGACTACTTCTTTCTTTACAAATATTTTTTTTTCTCCCTGAAGATCTTACAATTACGGAATTAATTAATAGCTTGATAGTTGGTTGAGCTCTTGCATTAATTAGGAACCGTGCAAGGAGACCTTTTTTTATTACATCCCTTGTCGCATTAATTGTTTCTGCATGTAATTTATTGTTCTTCTAATAGCTCAACGCTGTTATTTAACTTGCACCTGCAGATTGTGGATCCCTGTGCTCAATCGACTTAATCAATTACGTACTCATTGTTTATCTTTTTCTTGTTAAAGTATTATTTTCAAGGAGAGAAGATTAATAATCTCCATAGATGCAAAAGAATATTATAGTCAAGGATTTAATAGGCGTCCACCGGATTTTAAAGGAGTGGACGCTCCTCCCTACATAAAAAATTATTGTAGACGCGGTTCAATGAGTGATTCAATAGTTTATTTGGTAGTGGGTGGCTATGTGATGAGGTTGAAATTGAGGATGGGCGAAGTTAAGAGCGATGAATGAGCAGAAAATGAGGGGTAAGCTCCTATGAAGACAATGGCGAAAGGGGCGATGATGGCGGTGAGTGATCAAGGGTGTGACGACGAGTGAGCGATCGAAGGTGGCAATGGCGAAGGGGGTGATGAGATCGAGGGCAAGATTGTTAATATCATAAGTCAGACTCCTAAACTCGTAAGAGTTTATAGTGCAAAATCGAGTTAACTCTTATTAGAATTGAAAACAAAAGTAAACTCAAGTTGACTCGCGAATCAACTCGTTAAACTCAATTGACTCTTACGAGTCTACTTATAGAATCTTAGAGTCCATGTCCCAAGTGAAACAAATGATGAAATAAGCTTGGATTTAAAAGGTATTAATTGATAAATATGAATATGGTTTCATCAATATTAAATATCTTCATTCCTCTAATCACAAAAAAATATTGTTACTCTTAAGAAATTAATTTTGTTGCAACTAGTTCAACCTTATAATAACTTCATTCTTTGTCTCACTACATCTAATTCAATGTTATAATTGCTTATTCTATTAGTTCACCCTCATATTATTATCTCTAGCTCACTGTCATCAGCTTACCCTCGTCAATGGTAATTTCATGATCGGATTTTCTCTTTTTTATATCTTACTTTACTTTTATGAATCTCACTTTAGATATTCTAAGCCATAATTTTTAGATTTTTTTTCTTTTGCATTTACCAAGTATTGCCTTCAGAATTTTCCTATAATCCAACTTATTATTTTTTATAAGATAGGTAGAACAACAACTTACTATTCATTCTTTTATTTTTTCAAAAGACAATTGTTATCATATATTTTACAAATATAACATAGTTTTTAATAGAACATATAGTTGAAATTATTAAAATTTATTGATTCTCAGTTGTTTTGTTATATTATACGATCATCTACTTGGGCAACTCCATATGCCATAAGTTTTCTAACAAATAAAGTATAGATGTAAATGTTTCATTGACAATATTGCACTTATTTTTTTAATTAAATATATTTAGAACATAGGCTCTACGATTTTATGATACGATTTTACGAGACACAAAATGAGTTTACTTAGACTCTCGATATTGACAACTTTGATCGAGGGTGGTGGGCGAGGACAACGAAGGTGAAGATGGCGATGACGACAATGGGCGAGGATGGTGGGGTGATGACAACAATGATGACGGTGATAATGGTTAGGTGGAGGATGGTGGGGCAATGATGATGGCGATGAGGACGATGGGGATTACGACAACGGCGACACGACGAAGGGGTCCATGAGGTTGAGGGCACTAGGTGAGGGAGAGGATGGCAGGATGATGATGATGACGATGAGAGCAAGGACAATGGAGGCCACGACGGCAATAAGATCAAGGGAAAGCCGCAAGCGAGTTGCTAAGGCAAAAAACGCAGAAGATGATGGTTGATTTTTTTCCATTGAACCATCCATTGCAATTGAACCGAACATTGAACCAAAAACTTTATGTTAGCCATCGATTCATCATTTAATGGATGCCAGTGTAGGAAGGAGCATCCACCCCTTTAAAATGAAATGGACGTCCGTTAAATCCTATCATCAATAATTCATCCTCTGTACTATTAGTTACCTTTAAAGATAATTTACTCAACACTGAGTTTCTCTTTTATTGATATGCTTCAAATTTTGAACACGCGTCCTCTTCACAACTCATCAGAGTTCATTAATTGCCCAAACTAAAAGAAGAGATTATCACACGTAGCACTGTGACGGTCAAAACACTTACAAGAAATTAAAGGAGAGCGAAAGCTGGAATATATTATTCATTCATGTATAAGTGCAATTGATAATGAAATCAAGAAGATGGACGTACCATAATTAACGCAAGTACGTAGGAAACTTGATTACATGCACGGTCGCATAACAACAAAATTAAGGAGAGCGGTGGCATGCACCTTATAGTAGATCATCTTTTATTCAGATCATAAATAACATTAATATATATATAATTATATATAATGAATTCGATTGAATAACCATAGGAGGTATTGGGCAACCGGTCGGCCGGAAATAGTGAATAGTTAACGGAAGCTGCCGCCTTGGCTGAGGCAGGCGGCATTGCAGGACTGCAGGCATTCCCTGTCCGACGGCTGGCCGCACCGGCTGAGGCAGTCCTCGAAGCATCCCATGCCGTTGACGACGACCGGAGCGAGGACGAGCACGGCAATGAGCAGCAGTGCGGCGATCACCAAGACTTTGTTTGCAGCCATTTTCTGATTCCGATGGATCGATCAACGCCAGTGGTGAAACATGCAATAGATGGATCAAATGCTCACCACTTACGTGTATATATAATAATGGCGACTGGGCGGATCGATGAAGAAGTAACAGAAAGAGACTGTGATGCATGCATGCGTGCGGTGCAAGCGTTGAAGACGGAGGAACGAGTGCTGTGATCCACCTATTCATTTTGTTGTTTGTGCTGCAACCACGGCGTTCGTTGACAAATTCTTTTGGCTATATAAAGCAAACAATTACATAATTAATCTGTTGAAAATAGGGAAACCACATTTTAAATTTTCTGGAAAATAACCATCTTTTTCTTTTTACATTGTTTTCTTTTTTCACAAATAGGGCGGTTCATTTTTCTGTGGAAAATTTCTCAGGTTTTTAATTCACTGTCATTCAGAAGCTAGTCATATAAATAACTAATTTAATTAATCCGAAGATGAGAACGAAAATTAACTATATAAAAATTGAGTAAATCATTTGCCATTGGGAAAAAAATAACTAAGATTTATGTTGAAGGATGTGCATGGTTTAATTAAATTTTATTTCCTGGAGAAAGCGTTTCTGTTCTTTAAAATGAAACCGATTCAATAAAATTAAAAATCAAGAGTTCAGTAATTATATTTTAATGTGATTTTTAAGATATATATATATATTTAAGATATATATATATATATGTATGTATGTATGTATGTATGTTAACGCATTTAAGCTAAGATTCTATCGGGAAGAAAAATCGTAGTGACTCGTTTTCATTTATATTATTAATTTATTGTTACTGTGATAATTTTGTATTAAGTGATTTTATGCTATTGTATTATGAAACTTTTGTTTGATATATTTAATACTTTGGTGTTTTATTTTATATTTTCACTATAGTATTATTGTATTCATATTGTCATTATTTAAACTTTAAAACATTATCGTACTAAAAAAACTAAATAACATCCGGAAAAATTGAACAAGCTCTTTTTTAATCAAATCGGTCCTAAATATTAAATAATTGCTTTAGAAATAAAAATAGATCCCATATGAACCACTTTCATTTTTAAAAAGGAACCAAGATTGTTCTGACTCCAACTTTCATGAGAGCATTTTTAATTGGAAGTATAGTCACTACAGGAAAATGACATCTTCGATGGATAATTTTCGACAGCTGAAAAATCTTTGTAATTTATGACGGTTTTTATGACGGATTATTTGCCGTCGGTATTTCTAACGACTCTGACTGTAAAAAATATTTTTCATGACTTAAGCCGTAGAAAATGTTTCCCACGACTTAAAGCATGTGAAGTTCTAATAGTTCTAGTCTTAGAAAAAAATTTCTACGGCTCCAATCGTAAAAAACTTTTTCCACGGTTCGAACTGTGAGAATTTTCCACGGCTTGAGCCTTGAGAAAATTTTCTCACGATTCGAACCGTGAGAAGTTCCGACAGTTCGAACCGTTAAAATTTTTCACGGCCGGAATTTTGGAAAATTTTCCCATATATTTTTCAACTATATTTTTAATATGAATATGGGGAGTTGGTTTAGGTGATTTTTGCTTAGGGAAGATTTTGAATTCGACTTGGTAACACCTGGCAAAAGAAACTAAAAATTTTCAGAGTTCTGCCATTCGATTTCGGGTAGAAACAAATTTGAATATTACTGGTGATAAAAAAAATCAACAGATCTAATCTATTCGTTACAACTTAAAATTATAAATTAAAAGTGTAGCTAACACACAGTTCTACAGGAGTAAAATGTGAAAGGTAGTTATGAATTTATATATTGATGAGTCAAAGTGAATAATATTTAATAAAACGTTAATTTATATTTTTGTGTATTCATTTTTGTTATTTCCTCAACAGACCCATTGCTTGTCCTCGACTCATCCTCATGCTGTCCTCTTCTACACCACAGCACAAGATCCCAGGAGCACAAGGACACACTGCTACTCGGGTGAGGTCTGGGCCTAGGTGACGCGGAATGTCTGTTTGCAGGATAAAATTAAAGAAAATAAAATAATCTAATATCGTGTTTTTTAAAACTTAAATATTTTCTTATTCATTTGATTTGGGCAAAATAAATTTTTAAAGCTAAAATATTTTATTATAGGGAGTTGATGTTTAGAACTATAATAATAGTAAACCATTAATATAATTGAAGGTTTTAATAATAAAAATTAATTTCGTCGCAGCGAAAATAATTAGGTTCTCTCATGTCGTATTGTTCTCGAAATCGGATCGTAGAGGAACTTCGATTCAATGTCACAATCCAAAATATCTACAGAAGTATAGCAAAAATAAGACAAAAACAAGGAGAGTTCGACGCACACATCATATGCAGCAATGGAATTCTATTTATAAAGTTTTGCATGACAATTTCGTTAACTGCACAGGCATGTAGTTTTTGCAACTACTAAAGTTTTGCATGACAATTCCGTTAACTGCACAGGCATGTAGTTTTTGCAACTACTAAAGTTTTGCATCACAATTCCGTTAACTGCACAGGCATGTAGTTTTTGCAACTACAATGGCTGAAGTTTATGGATAAGCACGTCATGTGTGTATGACTGTATGTCCAACAATAATACTATGCTATTAAAATTTTGTAAAATAAACATGAATGAAAGAGTTGGAAAAACTGGAAATACTCTTCGTATTTGGGGTTAAAAATAACATTTTCACATTTTTAGGTAGTTTCATATTTTCTCAAAGTTTGACCACAATATAGAATTGTTTGATTATATTCATAGAGTCGTTTGGTTCGAGGTTAAATACTGAAATATCTCATTATTTGATAATATACACAAACATCAACGGATTTAAGATTATTTTAATCACATCGAAAAATATAAAAATCACCTAAAAATGGTGAAACCATTGTTTTTACTCCCATCAAAAGGATATGAATATTCTTCAAATAAGAAGAATGCTTGTATTTTTTTTTCAACTTTTCTAGCCATATATTTTAAAATTTTAACTATATACTGACATCATGATTCTCGGTGATTACTTATCAATTGATTTATTACTCATTTATTAGACTCTGAAGCTAATGGATAAATTGCTCATCTACATTGATCTTATAGTAAATAGATTATTAATGGATAAACGGGAATGAGTCACGACTATGATTACTCATGATATATGTTGATGTGTATATAGGATGACCCTGGATTGCTTCTTGTTATATATTGTCATTTGGATTCATAAACCTCTTGAGATGTGATAATTTATGAACACTTCTATTCAAATTTAATTTCTTTGATGCTGAGACATGAGTTTGTTACAAGAATTATGTTGAATTCCTATATATTTTTATTAATCTTTCAGCTTTATTTCTAAACTATGTCACATTTAATTTGGGGAAGAAATTTGTGGGCGTTGTAGTTTTTTATATTCAGAATATTTTCTGTTTGAAGTTTCACTTCATAATTAGATATGCAACTCACAATGAACCAGGCAAGAAAAAGAAGAAGAAGGATATTTTCTATACATATACCACTATAGCGTACTTAGTTAGAGGCACGCACTAGTGCTCCAGCAATCATCCAAGGACTTGGTTTTCTTCAAATTATATATATCCACAGCTCATTCCTAGTGGCAGCTAGCCTCCTGATTTTCTTCTAAGCGATCAAAGCCTTGACCTATAATACTTTCATATAATAAAAATGTTTGCTTTTTGCTGGATTTGAAAACCTTAGAGAGTTTCCATGTTCGAAGCATATGGCAAGTGATCTCTGGATCGGAGCCTTGAATATACAAATCAACCAGCAAATGGTCGGCGTTACAACAGAGAAGAAAATTGGATATGAAGAAAGCACTGTGTTAATTCAAACTAAGCCAATTTGACCAAGTTTTTTTTAAAAAAAAAAATCTTATTTTTTCTTCTTAAGCAATATCCGAAAATTTTAGATCTCAAATGATCAAGAACATGGCGGTTCTGCAATTTTCCAACGCCAAAACGCGTCGCTTTACTTGTCGCAACTTGTTGTCTTGTTACTCTTGTACCATTATATATATGAGGGCCATATAACGTTATTTTATTTTACAAGGTCATATGACGTGTGATTTGAAAACCTTTTTTCTTTCTGTCACAAGGTATTAATTAACTAGTATTTAAAAGAAAAGGGAGATAATTAAAAAGAAGAAATAAAAGAATAGGTGGCTCCGACTCCGAGTTTCAGCTTTGGCCAGATTTATCTGTTTCGGCCAGAAAATTAATCAGTTTTATAATTTAAGAATTAAGATCCATGGACCACCGCTTTGGACATTGCTCTAATGCACAAGAATCTATACGTTAGTTTATCATAGATCCGGAATGCATGCAGTCATGCACGTATAGATGTCAACGCATATGCATCGATCATGCATGTGTACAAAGTTCAAGTACGCATATGGCAACCAAAGTCTTCAATGCCAACCCTGACAGATTAAGACAAGGCCACTTGCTTGCTCAGCAGCTTCGTTCTAAATTATTCACGACATATCTTAGTGGTTGTCTGCCTAATTTTGATCAGAATCCAGAGCCGGTGGCCGAACTCAAAGGTCAACAAGTACCGCAAGTCCACGTCTTGATCGATCGATCCACTTTAAAAGCATTCATGAAGTATGCCGAGGTTCTCAACCAAGTACAGACGAAAGGAGAACAGAAGAAACATGGCGACTAAGATGAAGCGTGGCAGCAGTAGCAGCAGCATCAACGCAGTTTTACTGCTCACCTTCATGGCCGTCGTCGGTTGCAAAATGGCGGAAGCCTTGACGCCGAACGTGCTGACCTGCAGGAACCAAGGGCCGTGCCGTCTGAAGAAGATTACATGCCCAAGCGAGTGCCCTTACGTGAAGCCATCTGATCCCAACGCCAAAGCCTGCTACTTGGACTGCAACTCTCCCAAGTGCGAAGCTGTCTGTCGAGGTAGGAGCATGCGCGCGCGCGCGGCACTGCTCTTCCTGCATTCAGAATGATCAACGAACATGGTGGTCTAATTAAAGGATATTTTTACGTCGTGCAGGTCGTAAAGCCAAGTGCAATGGCGTGGGATCAGGGTGCTACGATCCCCGCTTCATCGGCGGCGACGGCGCGGTGTTTTATTTCCACGGACGCAGAGACGAGCACTTCAGCCTGATATCCGACCGCGGCCTCCAGATCAATGCTCGTTTCATCGGCCTCCGGCCATCGGGGAGGACCCGCGACTTCACTTGGATACAGGCCCTCGGAGTCATGTTTGACTCCCACGCTTTCACAGTGGTGGCGGCCAGATCGGGTCGATGGGACGACGCCATCGACCACCTTCGCTTCACGTACGACGGAGAGCCCTTCGAAGTCCCGGAAGGCCACCTCTCCGCATGGAGGTCTCCGGCAGGTGACGACAAGCTCATGGTGGAGAGAAACGGGCAAAGGAACAGCGTCTCGATCACGGTGGAGGGACTGATGGAGGCGTCCGTGAACGTCGTTCCTGTCACGGAGGAGGACGACAAGGTCCACGGCTACCGGATACCATCTGATGACTGCTTTGCGCACTTGGAAGTGCAGTTCAGATTCTTGGACCTGTCTCCGAAGGTGGAAGGAGTTCTTGGTCGGACGTACCGGCCAGACTTCGTGAACACTGCAAAGGCAGGCGTGGCGATGCCCGTAGTTGGCGGAGAAGCCGAGTACATGACCTCGTCGTTGACATCGTCCGACTGTAAACGCTGCGTGTTTTCCCCTGTCGCACAAGAGTGAGAGATGGCACTGCACCTGGCACTATCTGACAGGGTGCGGAAACATGTAACTCCATTAAGATATGTGAATCTGTCAAGTTAAATTTGTGACATTATTTTATTTTTGCTGAAATAAAAATGAAAAGATGAGACTTTCTATTTTTTTTTTGTTCCTTTTCTTCGTCTGCATCAGTTGAAATGAGCTCTAGAATTAGAATGAAAGTGTAGGATCCTGCAAGTGTCGGCGGGTTCTCGGACACACTGTGCGGCGATGAGACCTAGTCTAAGTCTAATTTTGAATATACAATTATGTCAAATCACTTTTATAGACTTTTAATACGGACAAGACAAGAGCGTTGAATGAGTCGTACTAATGTCGCGCTCCCTAGTAATGTAAGCACCGAGAGGACTAATGTAACTACTAAGTGGACTAATGTAACTACTAAGTGCTTAACGTTCGAAGAGCTATTTAAGAAATTGAAGTCTTTATAATTATTCTATTTGCTCAATAAATATTTTAAAATTTTTCAAAATTTAGTGAGTGGTGTGACAAGAAAGAGCATAAAAAAATGAATATTTCACCTAGGCGCTTATTTGTTCATAAATGTCTCTATCAACACGGAATCGAGCATCCAAGAATCATAATATTAAGCAAGTTGTAAACTAAAACTTTCGCAGTATAAAGGATCAATCCCAAGAAAAACGATCATGTGGCACAAGGAGCGTGAGAGGACATAAATAAATTTCATTAAAACTACTAATGTTTCATCTATTTTCCTTTTCTTTATTTTGTGGAGGTATGCCACCGGGAGGATGATAAAAAGCATGCTATGAGAGATCACCGCCGATCAGATCCTTCTGACGATCAAGCATTCATCAAGTGAAATCGAGAGGAGCATAAATTGGGAGGGAAAACCATATTTTGTATCATAATTCATACATCAAATACAACTCCTCTCTTTTGTTTTTATACTTGATTACAAAATTGTGACAAACTCAAAAAAATGATATGAAGCCTTTATATCGTCTAACTAACGACACCCGGACAGTCATTATAAATTCTTAACTAATGACACGCGGATAAATGTGCGAGTGAGAAATACAGAGAAGAACATAAAAATAGGATTGCAACTATAAAAAAATATGTTGAATAACACTCCCCCTCAAGTTGGAGTGTGAAATAAATCAAACAACTCCAACTTGCGCACTAGATAATCATGTTAATGTCGCCCAAACGCCTTGGTAAGAAAATATGCTAATTGATCTTTGGAGATAATATGGTGAATTTTAATCAAACGCTGCAAAGATTTATCTCGAACGAAATGTCAATCTATCTCGATATGCTTTGTACGCTCGTGAAACATGGAGTTATCAATCATTTGAATCGTTGTTTGACTGTCAGTAAAGGGCAGGAAAGGATGCTTCAAAATTAATCAAAGTTCAGCAAACAAATGATCCAACCAAATAAGTTTGGCAACGGTTAAAGCCAGACTTTAATACTCAGATTCAACAAAGGAACGAGAAACAATCGATTGTTTCTTAAATTTCCAAGAGACTAGATATCCCCCAACTTTAATGTAGTATGTACCCAATCTGCATCACTGAAGGCAGTAACAGTGGAGTCTTTCACAACCGAGAACAAGAGTCCTCGATCAGGTGAAGATTTGAGATATTTAACTAGTTTCAATGCTGCTTGATAATGTGAAGTTTTTGGGCATGCATAAATTGACTCAAATGTCCAACTGCAAAAGGTATATCCGGCCTTGTATGTGTGAAATAAATCAGCCTGCCAATAAGTCTTTGGAAAATTTCAAGAGACTCTAAAAGAGTATCTGATGTAGATTTATCAAACCAGTTATCAAACTCAACAGTTGTTAGTTTGAGATTTTGTTCAAAAGGAGTGATATGAGGTTGTAAATCTTTCTTGACTGAATCAATAAGCCTCATGCTATTGCCAGCAACTAATATATCATCCACATATATCAATAATGCCACAAATTCATTACCTTGAGCTTTAATAGAAAGAGTGTAATCATTCTGGCTTTGCACAAAACCAAAAGCAATGAGGATCTATGTGAGTTTAATATTCCACTGTCGTGAAGCCTATTTGAAGCCATATAATGATCGAAGAAGTCAACATGCTTTACCCCTGGTCTCCCCATGGATATGTAAACCCTCATATAGAGTAATGTAGACCTCTTCAAATAGGTCTCCATTTAAAAAAGCATTATTCACATCCCAATGAAACAGTAACCAACTGAATTGTGCAGCTGCCATAAGAACAACCCTAATAGTAACAAATTTTGCCACTGAGAGATAGTCTCCTTGAAATTCACCCCTTCCTTTTTATTATATCCTTTGGCAACAAGTCTTTCTTTAAATCTCTTATTTCACTTGTGCAAGTAACATTGACTTTGTATACCCATTTACATCCAACCGGCTTCTTTCCATGAGGTAATTCAACTATATCCCAAGTCTCATTATTCTGTAAAGCATTCAATTCATCTTCCGTAGCTATGACCCATCTTGGATCTTGGACTGCCTGCTTATAGAAAACTGGTTCTTCAAACTTAGAAATGGTTGTAAGGAATGCTTGATAATGAGAAGTGCAAGCATTATAAGACGCCACAGACTATAAGGGATACTCCACATAAGTTAACTTAGCAGAAGTGACAACATAGTCTTGTTGCCAACCTGATCGTTTGACAACCTTGGTCTTTGAGGAGGAAGAGGATTTGAAGGAATGTTTAAGTTCTCTGTTATGTCATCAACATTAGGCTCAATGACTGGTGAAGAAATCTCAAGATATTCTGATTCTATTTGCATTTGATCTTCTAGAATAACAGTGTTGTCATGTAGAGAATCAACTACTTGATTATAGTCCAAAAATTCAGGAGCTGAAAAATCTAGCATAACTTGTTGATTCACATATGTAGGAGCTGATGGAAATCTGAATTCCTTTAATAAACTCTCATATTTATAAGGAAATATATGCTCAACAAATTTTGCATCTCGAGGAACAAAAACCTTTTCTGAGCAAAGATCTAAGACTCTATAACCTTTATGAATCATAAAATACCCCAACAAAGCACATGGTTTAGCTCTTTTATCAAATTTATGTGTGATAACTTTGTTAGTCACATAACAAAGACAAAAAAAAAAGACTCATAAGGAGATAGATTATTCAAGACCTTTAAAGGCCTTGATCAATTCCCCCCAGAATTTTATAGGGAGATTAGATTGAAAAAGCATTGCTCTTGCTATTTCCAAAATATGTCAATGTTTTCTCTCTACAATACCATTTTATTGTGGGGTATGTGTGCAAGAGCTTTGGTGCCAAATACCTCTGTCTGAAAACAAAGATTTGCATATGTTATTATGATATTATGATCCATTGTATGTTCTTATCACTTTAACTTTTTTGTTATACTGATTCTGTACCAAATTAAGGAAACTGCACAAAGTAGAAAAACATTCTAACTTTTGTTTTAACAAATACACCCATGTCAGTTTTGTATTATCATCAACAAGAGTCATGAAATAGTTGTAGCCATCATGTGTAGGAGGTTTAAAAGGGCCCCAAGTATCTATATGAACCAAATCTAGAATTGCATTATATTTATTCATAACTGAATGAAAAGGAAGTTGAGTTTATCTAGCTAATGGACAAAGACATGTCTTTGTCAATTTTACAACTCTTGAATTCATGAATAACATTCTATCATATGGCAAATGTCCAAGTCGATGATGCCAGATTCCTAAATCAAACTTCTAAGTGGCCACTGCTCCACCTGTTGTATCCTTGAAACTACAAGGTTCTTCAACAGGTAATAAAATCCCTCTCGCATTTAACCAATCTGGCTCCCCTTGACATTCAAATAATCCTAAATGAAAATAGAATTTGTAGTAAATGAGACAACACAATCCAATTCTTTTGTTAATTGTGCAACATAGATCAAATTGAATTTGAAGTCTGGCACAACAAAAACATTATCAAGCCTTATATCAGAAGTTAAGCAGAGGGAGTCTGTATGAGTGGTTGTAGAAGTTGATCCATTTGGTAAAAAAATAATATTCTTAGAATGCAAAGGTTTAACACCTATAAGACAGTCTTTATGAGATGTCATGTGACTTGATGCACCAGAGTCAATCCATGGCTGAGAAGATATACATAAAGATATACCTGCCATATTAGCTGAGTGTTCCATAGAAGATTTGACTTGATTTTCATGCATCAAACTTAAGATATATTTTTGTTGTTCCTTAGTGAATGGAGAACTCATCTTTCCGTCAAGATTATCATTCTTAATTGTTTCCACTTCAAAAGGTCGTAATGTAGCTGAATTTGCAGCATTTTGTCCCTTATTCTTGAACTTTTGTGGATAACCAAAGTTGCCCTTGTCAAAGCTCATACAAACTATTTTCTACTGAATATACTTGCATAGAATTAACCTTCTGAAATCTTTCTCTTAGATCCGACCAAACCACGTGAGCACTTTGTGAATATGAAATCCTATTAATCAAATCCTTTGCACAAAACATACGAATCCAGGAAATATCTAAGGCATTATAACTTTTTCAGTGGAATTTGAAATTTGCATCTACTTTATCAATTGTAAATGAGCCATCTACAAACACATGTTTGTTCTTGGCTAAAATGACATTAAACATAGCATCACTCAATTCTGCATAGTTTTCTGCACCTAACAATTGATCTAGTATCAAAATAATTCCAAGGGTATCTGATGGCTTAAGAAAAACGGATTCATGACATCAAACACCAAAGAATTCATTCCAGAAGAACTTGAATCAAATATTATGATCTCAGAAAACTAGAAACAGAAAATCCACTCAAGCCTCGGATATGATCCTATCAATTACTTAAGATCTTGAATACGGCAGCTTAACCTAAACGTATCTGAAGAAGAACTCAGATCTAGGAAGACTTATCTTGTATCTGAATCAAGAAGAAGAACCATATCTGAAGAAACTTGAGATGGCTCTGATACCATGATAAGAAGTCTGCTATGATAGATCACCGTTGATCCGATCCTTCGGCGATCAAGCATTCATCAAGTGAAATCGAGAGGAGCATAAGGGAAACCATATTTTGAATCATAAATCATACATGAAATACAGCTCCTCTCTTCTATTTTTATACTTGATTACAAAAGTGTGACAAACTCAGAAAACAATATGAAGCTTTTATGTCGTCTAACTAACAACACCCGGACAATCGTTATAAACTCCTAACTAACGACATGTGGACAAATGTGCGGGCGCGACAAATACAAAGAAGAACATAAAAACAGGATTGCAACTATAAAGAAATATGTTGGATAACAGAGGATCCAAATCATATGGTAATAGAAAAAGAATCGTGTGGATGTGTGCAGCCGTAACAGATTAAAAATAAGAGATGAACACAAAGCAGTTGAAAGAAAAGGTCATTTGATATTAGATAATTCAAATAAATTATTCATTTTTCTATTTAAAAGTTTTTTAAACTCATCCTATTATTTTGTTTGGTTACAATTAATTATTATTAATTATTCAAATAATCTCGACTACCATCTCACAAAAATATTCATTCAATTATTTTTTAAATTTTTTTGAATATTTTATTAATAAATAAATATCATTCAACTTCATAACTTAATTTTTTTTACAAATAATTATTAATTTTACCTCTTCTTTATCTATATTCACTTTCCTAATTTTTATTTCGTTTATTTATAATAACATGTGATCAAAATCTAAACTAATTACTATAATGTGATATTTATCAATAAATCTAAATAGTAATAATATATTTTAATAGTGATTAATTAATTAAATTAGTAATGCACTAAACAGAACAAAGGGAGAGGATAAAAAAAGTTTTAGAATTGCTATAGATGGCCGCTATGTTTATTTATATGAATAATAATTATTATTATTATGAATAATTATACGGCAGCTTAACCTACACGTATTCGAAGAAGAACTCAGATCTAGGAAGACTTATCTTGTATCTGAATCAAGAAGAAGAACCATATCTGAAGAAACTTGAGATGGCTCTGATACCATGATATGAAGCTTGCTCTGATAGATCACTGTTGATCCGATCCTTCGGCGATCAAGCATTCATCAAGTGAAATCGAGAGGAGCATAAGGGAAATCATATTTTGTGTCATAAATCATACATGAAATACAGCTCCTCTCTTCTGTTTTTATACTTGATTACAAAAGTTTGACAAACTTAGAAAACAATATGAAACATATCGTCTAACTAACAACACCTAGACAGTCGTTATAAACTCCTAACTAACGACATGCGGTCAAATGTGCGGGCGTGACAAATACAAAGAAGAACATAAAAACAGGATTGCAACTATAAAGAAATATGTTGGATAACAGAGGATCCAAATCATATGGTAATAGAAAAAGAATCGTGTGAATGTGTGCAGCCGTAACAGATTAAAAATAAGAGATGAACACACAGCAGTTGAAAGAAAAGGTCAATTGATATTAGATAATTCAAATAAATTATTCATTTTTTTATTTAAAAGTTTTTTAAACTCATTCTACTATTTCGTTTGGTTATAATTAATTATTAATAATAATTATTCAAATAATCTCGACTACCATCTCACAAAATATTCATTCAATTATTTTTTAAAATTTTTTGAATATTTTATTAATAAATAAATATCATTCAACTTCATTACTTATTTTTTTTTTACAAATAATTATTAATTTTACCTCTTCTTTATCTATATTCAATTTCCTAATTTTTATTTCGTTTATTTATAATAATATGTGATCAAAATCTAAACTAATTACTATAATGTGATATTTATCAATAATTTTAAATAGTAATAATATATTTTAATAACGATTCAGTAATGCACTAAACAGAACAAAGGGAGAGGATAAAAAAAGTTTTAGAATTGCTATAGATGGCCGCTATGTTTATTTATATGAATTATTATTATTATTATTATTATTATTATTATTATTATTATTATTATTACAAAGATAACGAATAGCACGATCTTTATGTAGTTTATATATTAACTTCAATACAACATAGAAAATAAATAAATATATATATATATATATTAATTTTGTTTGAGTTTTGGAAGCTTAGCACCCAACCTCCGCAAGAGTATCTCGAATTTCCCTACAATCAAGCTCACCATCTGAGCACAAATTTAATATACAAATGATTTATAACTGAGTTAAAATTTAAAGTATCATCAATAAGTTAAAAAAAAATCACCTGGCCACTTGGCTGATGTTGACGAGGAGTTTCACCGTAATGAAGGCATCAATGCTGCAATATTACGAGATGAACTTAGTAGACGTGCCTTTACTAATGTTTTTAAAATCGGACCGGAACGGCCGGTCCAATCGGTTCAATCGCGACTCGGCTGTCGGTCCGGTCCGGCTGCATATACAAAACCAATTTTGATAAAAAAACCGATATGGACCGAAAAAAACCGGATTGAACCGACAATTCTGATTCAACCTGATTTTTTAGTGTTTTTATTAAAAAAGGAAATAAATAATATAAAATGGAAACTATTCAAATAAAATTCGAAAATTAAAAGGAAACAAAAGACAATTAATAAAATGAAGTCCAAGTCATAGAAGATTTAAAAATTAATAAGAAAAAATGGAAAGCAATGCTGAAATATAAGGAAGTTAGCTCTAATAATAAAATAATGACAATATATTAGTCCCCTCAATTATGGGTAGCATTAATATTGAAGCACAAGAGAAAATTTAAAAAAATAAAATCAGTCATCTCTAAATTTAAAATAAAACTAAGAAATTAAGATTAAAACATTATACAAAATGAAAAAATATTATTTATAGCAAAATATAACTCTAAAAAATAACTAATGAGAGGAGAATTAAAAAGTATATTAAGAGAAAATTTCAAGAGTTAATTAAAATAAATTAAATTACTATGCATCACTATATCATATAATTAATTGAATTAATTATTATTTGTATATTATATTATATTACTTATGATATTTTTATTTAAGATTATCAGAAAATAATATTATTTTAATAAAATCCGATTGAACCCGATCGAACCGTGAACTAGTTAGCCTTCCGATCCGATCTCCGATCCGGTTATGAAAACATTGGCCTTTACATGTCGCACAAATCAAGCATCAAAGAAACCAACAGAAGATACATGTGCCAAGAATTAATCAGTTGCTGCAAGGAAAAACTCTGATGTAATCTTGTTTGTTTCACACTTATTTCATTTCATCAACAGAAGATACATGTTCTATAAAAACTAGTACAATCCTTTTATCATTTGAGTTCACTCTGTCTAAAATCAGAACTCCTCTAGTTTACAGCTGAAAAGATTTAATCAGACCAGGCTGCAAACAAGATTTCATCGAACTGAGATATATTACAGCTTGAAAGAAGAGACAATTTTAGCACAATTAATGACAGTTTCTGGTATTTCATGAGAAGAAAATGTTGTGCACTGATTATCCACTAGCACTAGCCTTTAGAGCTAGTGGCGATCTGATTGATTATTCTCATCAGAACTAATGGTGATTGATTGATTGATTGTTCTTATCTCCCTCGAGGGTTTACGAGCTGAGAAAATACAGCACTAGTTGCAACATCTTCAGCATCATCATCAGTACCAGAGTTTACTGCCTCAACCATGCTCACACTATTATCAAATGGTTGCATCCTTGGAAGTAAGATACCAGGAATACTCTTTATGCTGTTATCGTCAGGGTCGGCAAGCGAGGAAGTCTCCTCAAGCTGGAGAGCATACTCAAGATTCCAAAGCACATCTCCCATCGATGGCCTATCTACTCCTTGCTCTGCTAGGCATTTTTCAGCAGTCTCACCATACTTCTTTAGGGAAGCTGGATTGATTTTTCCTGCCAATGCTGAGTCGACAATCTGATCCAGCATGCCCTTTTTCTGCCAGCTCATTGCCCATTCTGCTATGTTGACTTGTTCTCTCGGAAGAACGGGGTTGAGAGCTGGCCTTGCACTAAGCACTTCCATCAACACAACACCAAAGGAATAGACATCAGATTTCTCAGTCAGCTGCTGCCTCCGAAAGTACTCAGGATCAAGATATCCAAAGCTACCTTTGACAGCAGTGCTGACATGGGTCTGGTCCAAAGCAGGGCCAGTTTTTGAAAGACCAAAATCTGCCACCTTAGCGACAAAGTTTTCATCTAAGAGAATGTTTGTGGTCTTCACATCGCGGTGAATAATGCTTTGTGCCGCACCAGTGTGAAGGTAGTGCAAGCCTCTAGCAGCCCCGATGCAAATCTCTAGTCTTTGTCTCCACGAGAGAGATGGAAGGTTGGTACCATATAGATGGCTCCTCAGTGGCCCATTTGCCATGTACTCATAAACCAAAATCATCTCGGACCTTTCATCACAGTAGCCAATCAGTGAAACCAGATGACGGTGACGGAGTTTGGATAACATCTCTATCTCAGTCTGGAATTCAGCCAACCCTTGTTCGGACCTGGGGTTCCCCCTCTTGACAGCAATCTTGGTACCATCTTCCAAAGTCCCCTTGTAGACCTTCCCAAACCCACCCACTCCAAGAAGCAAACTTTCATCGAATTTGTTAGTCGCATCTATGATCTCTTGAAACATGAAGACACGTCCAAGGTTCGTTGAAGCCAAAGAGATGCAACTTGCTGTGCCACTCTTATGAGAGGTGGTTGAAATTTTGCTTATGGTGTGTGAGTTTCCATATAGAGGCAGTGGTAACCAAGGGTGGCTATAAGCACTAGTTTTTCTCCTGCGCACCACATAGCAACAATAGCAGAGAGCTAAAATACCAATGGCAACCAAAGAACCCAAGACTGCCCCAATAATGATCCCCAACTTTTTCTTCCCTGCAGGTGAATCCGGGAGAAGATATTCAACAGAATACACCCCGTCCAAGCTCTTTACATCATTGCTGATCTTCATGATCTCCAAACCATTCAAAATAGCATTGCTGAAGTCAGCCAAATTGTCAGGACCAACACTCACAGTTAATGTGCTCGAGTCATTCGAAGAGTTCGAAACAAAATCTTTGTAGTACGGAACTGACAAATCACCCTTCAAGGATGACAAATCCAAACTGGCAATAGCTGTATCAGAATTCACATAGACATTGAAGACAAGTGTGTTCAAAGCCGTGCTCACTATATCACAGAAGTGAAGACGAATTAAGTAAGGAAAACTTGGATCTACTGAGAACACCCAGGTGATGTTAAAATTTAGATCAGTGACATTTGGATCTCCCATTGCTTCAGCAGTGGAATAAACCCACTTTGGTGCTATCTCAGGAGTAAGACCATCCGGATACTTTATTGTTACAGGATCCACTGACACATTCCGGGCAGAGCTGTTAACATGGAGGTAGTTGAAATCGTTTTCCCAAGTTCTTCCAAGTGTGTCATTTTGAGGGCTGAGTAGAGGACCGCCAACATTCAAACGGTACATGGTCTCAAGACCAAGCACTGAGAGACCACTGAAAGGAGCATTTGGTATGGAAAGAGCCTGGTCGTAAATCAATGCATCAGGAACTGAGACGACTTCCATACCATTCACAAAGGCGACAGAACCATTTGCTGGGATGAAGGTGAGGCCCAACAAGTCAGATGTCACATTCACCATATACTCCTTGAAAAGATAAGTACGATTGGAGTTCTTAAAAGTGAAGTTATTCATGAGGACGAACTCATCCGTCACAACAGTCAACGGCGCGGAGGTCAGGTCATGGCCCGAATTAGGCACAGGATAGAAATACAACCGGATCCAATGCCGGCCCTGTTGCTGGATATGAAACCGATAGTGGGCTGGTTCCGAGAAGATTCGTAAGGACTGGTATATGGGGGAGGGCAGAGCAGAATTGGAGGCAGAAAAAGTGTTGTCCCCAGAAGTTCTTAAGGAAAAAGAGGATTGCTGTGAATCAGGAAGGTACACCTGCCCTTGAACTGTGATACTCTGGGAAGACCCACAGGCAAGTAAGTAGTTGTCCACTGGAGTGAATGCAGCAAATGCCATATCAAGAAGCAAGGCAGAAAATGCCAGTGATACCATTAAAGGAATCCACCTCGACTTCAAATGTTTGATCTCCCCCATCTTCATTCAATGCCTGATCAGATTTACAATTGTCGTGTGACGTCAGATCAAAATCTCAAAATCATACTATGATTTCCATCTGAAAACAAAAAAGAACTTAGAAATTCACCAATAAACCAATCTTGAAACTAGCAGATTCGCACCCCAGTTCAAGAAGCACATTTTCTTCTTGCTCAAGTTCTAGAATTCACGACTAAGTTGAAGTAAGGACTATCCAAACACCAAATACAGCTCCGTTTTAATCTTAAAACTAAAATTCGTTGAAAGAAGGAACTCCAAACACTACAACACTCCACTATACATAACTCTTCGAGATAACGTAAGAAAAAATAAACTCAATCTACACACCAAATAAGTTAGCAATCTTCACAGTCCGAATAGGAGGAGTCCTAATCTACAGCATGCAAAACAAACTCTTAAATCTTCAAATATGACTGGAGAACAAAGGGAAAATCCCAAATGCTAAGCCCTAAACACTACAAGGCACCAACGAGATCTCGGCTTTAAAGTTTAAGAACTCACGTATAAGGGAAGATGGGAATCGAGATTCAGAGTGTTCCACCACCTTGCACTTCTCCGTTCTCGCCAAGATCCCACCTTTCGAGTGCGGGGAGCACTCCACTGCTCAGACCAGTGGCCAAGGTGGAATTTTGAGGGGGGGAGAGGGGCGGATGCGGCTGCCAGAGCGATTGCCCAAGGCCCTTCCTTTCCAGCCTGTGCGGCAATGTGATCAACCTGTCATCCTAGGCACACTCAGAGAGAGAGAGAGAGAGAGAGAGAGAGAGAGAGAGAGAGAGAGAGAGAGAAGTCAGGAGACTCAGGACCCCACACACATTACAATTCTGTTCCATCTCTTATTAACCTCCCGAAGCCTTAAGCAGTATTCGACGCTTGAGGGCAGAAGCATACAGAAAAAGAATTTTTTTTTTTTGTTATTCAAGATTGTCGTCTCTAAAATTATTGGCATCAGTGTTAAACATATCATGTTTTTTGGAACTAGGACTCGGGATTAAGTTCTTTCGATTCCTGATTTGTTGGTGTTCATGAGATGGTTTAGATATTTAGCAGCTGCCATGGTGAGCTCTGCAGTTGTCCAACGCTTAGCATGTAAAATTGAGTAATGCAGATAGATGGAATCATGTATGGTATCTTATCAGAACGATTGTGGACAGACACACAGATGGCTACAAGATTAACTAAGTTTTTTTCTGTTCAACTCGAATTGGTTAAATTTAATAGACTTAGATATAAGTAAGTTTAGAATACAAAATGTACAAGGCAGTCGCATTGGGAGGGGAGAGAGAGATAATGGGACCAGGCAAAGCCAACCGTCCGTCCTTGTTGGAGAGAGAGAGAGAGAGTGCCATGTGCTATCTGTCTCACGCGCCTTGGCTTAGTTGGTGTTTAGTAGACAATTGCTGAAGAGCTTCAGCTAAGTAAATATTTAATCAAAAGTCGCCCCTCTTCGCCGTAAAGGAATTGGGTGCGATATCTTCTCGTCAGGCTCTGCGTTCGTAGCTCAGTCACATGGAGGGGGATACATCATGATGCTGAGTTGAGTTCCTCTAATAGACAACTTAGTTTTGATTTGCATCAATTATGACCTATGATTTCATGGTTATAATCAATGATGTTAGGTTCGGACCGGACAACGATTCGAATAGGTGTCCGTTTCAGGTCGAACCGGTCGAATTGATTGGTCGGATCGGATAATAATAAAATATTATATTTAATATGATATATTAAATTAAGCTATTATATTTTGAATATATATCTATGTCAATATATAATTATACAAAAAATAACAATCATAAATTTTAAATTTAAGATCTGATGTTAAAATTATTACACCCTTAAATAAATGAAAATCCTATTGAATCTCATTATTATATATAAATTTTCTATTTTTTAAATTTTTTTATAACTATTTTTCCATACATTTTATAAATAAATACAACAACAACAACAACAACAAAGCCTTATCCCACTAGATGGGTCGGCTACATGAATCATATGACGTCATTCACATTCTATAAATAAATATATAGTATAATTAGTGATTTATTAAATTTGAACTTATTAAATTTTAAATTAAAGAAAATTTGAATTTATGTATATATATTTATATATATATATATATATATATATATAATACATAGTATGTTATAGTTTTATTGTATATTATGCATATATCAAAGAAGTTTGCACCATTAATCTCTAACAAATTTATCTAATATAACAAATAATATATATAATATAATAAATACATAATTAATTTATATTATAATATACATTTATGATATTAAAATTTTGAATGAAATAATAATCCATAAGTTAAAGTTCAAAGCTTAGTAAATTCTAGACTAAATAAAGGAAAAAAGAACAAATAATGTGTACAAGCATAGTCCCACATTGCTAATACTAGCAACACTGTAAGTGGACAACTATAAATATAGGAGGACACCATGGGACCATTGTGATTCTTTATGGAGAAAGTTCATTTTTGGATCTTTTCCAAATTTATAATAATAAACTTTATAAAATTATTTCTTAGGTTTTGGCTGATTTTGACTGGTTCTTGACTGGTGACTGGTTCAATCCGGCTCAACTAGGGGTCTGATTTTAAGCCTTGTACTAGACCGTCTTGTTGGTCGGTCGATGGTCGGACTGGCCGATCCAGTCCGGTTCTAATAACATTAGTCATAATAACTAATTTTAATCGAACTAAAATACTTTCATGGATCATTGAGTGAAGGTTTAAGAGGTCACATTAATTAATGGAATGGATTAAGTTGGCTTGAGTTCCTATTATAAACACAACAAAAATTAGCTTAAGTGACATTTATTAAATGTCACGGAAACTTACTTAAATGTCATAAAAAATAATTTGTGACGTGTAATAAATATCACCCCACAAATGACATAAAAATTGTCATAAAAGAGTCTGACATTCATTTAGTAGTCGTCACCAAAGGATCAACGTCACTAAAGTTAGACCCTTTGGTAACATTTAAGCATCGCAAAATCTTTAACTTTAGTAACACTTAAATGTCACTAAATAACAATTGTATCACAATAAAAATCATTGAAATGTCAGAAAAGATTACTTATTAGTGACATTTAAACGTCATAAAAAATAATATTTAAGAACACTTAAACATCATGAAAAATAATATTTAGGAATATTTTTAAACGTCACAAAAAAATTTATGAAAAAAGAGTTTTAAAAAACATTTGATACAATCTTTTAGTGATAATTAGGCATCCTAAAAAATACTTTTCAATCACTTAAGGTCACTATAGATTATATTAAATATCATCATAATTTATTATTAATAACAATCTTTTATTGAAAAATGGAATTTAATATCTAATTATAAGGCAAAAATGAAGAAGAAATAAAAGAAAATATTGTAATTGAACATTTCCAATATCATTTCATTCCATGTTAAAAAAAATATCTTTTTAAACATGTCTGTCGAAGTTCATCAATAAATCTTCTTAAAAGCACATTAAGAGATACAAAAAGATATAAAATCTTCTAATCCATACAACCTAAGTTTTATTTGCCCATAGAATTAAGAATAGTTTAATCCAATATATTACAAACATTTAACAAAGTATACTTCACCGCGAATTAAGCATGGACAAAATCAAAACATTGTGTATAGAACAAATGTACACTAAAAGGACTTTCTGACGTGTAAGCATCATCCCGCCGTTGACAAATTCCAGCCACCAATTGCAAAGTAACACCCAACTGTAAAGTAGCACCAATTAATTATTAGCCACCTAATTATATTTAGAAGCAAATGAATAGCCTATATATAAAAGAAACATAATATATAAATACTCAAGTAATCAAAATATAAGCTTGCCGTAGATTAGCCTTTCATCCATTGGAGTAGCCAAAATGTTATGACTCATAAACCAAAATGAAGCACTAGATACATGGTTGGACCAAATGGTTCTTACATTGATCTTGTGCCAACATAAAAATTCATATTTTTTCATCCAAGTACTCGAGAACTCCTCTCACGAAAAAACCCATAAAATACATGTTAATATGTGTCATTTGAAAGGTGAAAATAAATTGTTGGAACTTAGTTCACACTATTTAACAAATCCTTGGCGTACAAAAATGCACAATTTGAAAAAATCCTTTAACTTTCTGATACAAGAAAAGTAAGTTCAGATTCTTCCTTCCAATTAATCTAGTAGCAATAGTGTACTAAAAACTATCATTGATAGATTTAATACCAAGCAAACACTGTAGTATGTCTAAATAAATAATCGCTTATTTTGAAGAACAAATAGAAACAAACACATGCATAGACTAGACACATCAGTAGCATCAGAAACTTAAAGTTGCAATTTAGGAATTAGCTAAGTAGTAACATATTATTATCTTCTTGTTGAAATTGATCCCTATGTAGTTCAAGTTCAAGGTTTGCAAACCAAGCTCTTGTGGGGTATTTCCTCGAACAAGCTGCATACATCCAAAATATCAATACTAAGGCTTGAATTCTTTTTATATCACAATAGAGCTTATCCTTTCATTAAAATAATTATATCATCAATAATGTAAATTCTGATCAAAGAAATAATAATCTTAGCAGAAAACTCATCAATGTAAATTAAAATAAATGAATAAAAGGGCAACGCTACATGCCAAACAATCCATCGACATTGAAAAGGTAAAGGTGTTCTCAAAGAGAACCTAAATTAACAATTCTCAATGATGAACCAACAACTGGGGAGGTCGATGCTTGAGTGGTGTACCGATGACATTCGAGCATTGGCATTCGCGACTAGTGAATGGGAAGGCTTCAATGGGTGATCAAAATGAAAAGATCCAATGGTGATTAGCACTACCATCGCCTGCGAAGCTTGATCGTCGTTGTAGGGAGGTTGGCCGGTGGTCACATTGCATCGTCGAAGGAGATGGAGAGTGACCGGGGCTGACATGGTTAGGGATGAACTAGAGAGAGAGAGGAGAGAGAGACTTAAATGAGGTGCCTGTACGTTGTTGATGTAAGAATTTATCTCAACCACGATCTAAAAAATCTATTATCATGAGCCCTTGAAATTTAATTCAACGTTCACTGATCAAACATCATTTTTTCCATTGACATTCATTTATAAAGCATTTTAAACGTCACCGATGGAAAATTTTTGGTGACATATTTTAGACATCATAAATACTTTTGATATTTAGTGGCACTTGCCAAATGTGCAATAGTCACTAAAACAAAAAATTGTTGTAGTGAAAAGTACTTCTACAAGTTGTATCCTTGAAAGGGAATAATTAGAGTTTTTTCAAAATACCAGTATTCATATTGGAAACAAATAGAAATTTTCACATGCATCACTTCCTCATATTGAATTCTGGTCGGATAGATGGAGGATTAGAATTAGGTAGAGAGCACATTCTCTTCATACAAGTAAGATAATTTAGATACATTAGTATCGTTTGGATAAAGAATATCTTATAAATAATATTATTTTATTCTAAAGAATTGTAGTATTCTAATGACAAAATTTATTATTTTGGTTGATGATAAAATTTGTTATGATCGTAAATAACAAATTGACAGGATAAACATTCATTGATAATTGTGTTATCAGATTTTTTATTACCTTATTCTACAAATTATTTGGCTATTTAATCAATGATGATTAAGAAATATTCTACTTGCTATACTACAACCAAACAGTCCTATGTGTTTAGTAGGTGACTAGCACAAGCAATGTTACTTTCTATTTAAGAGCTATTTTTTCCTGAAACCAAATATATATAACTATAATATTCCTCAATATTTGAAACGGTGGGAGTTATTCAAACTTGGATAATTTCGGGGAGTGATATATGAACAGTCATTGTCCCGATCGATTTAGTTTGAAGTTTAATCATACATTTAATGAATAAACTTTTCAACACACATTCATTTATCATAGTGTGTTGTTAATGTCACTCATATATTATATCATTATACCCCTCATTATCTTATAGCATACAATAGGTAAATAAAGAATATGAAAGATATCTACTATGGTAAGTTGGATCGTGCATAGATGTTTTATCATTAAAATCAATTTTATAAAATTAAGCGTGAAAACATGAAATTGATTTGTAAAATTAGTTCAAGACAATAATAATAAAATCACAAACACAATAGAACAAGAAGAGGAGAAAGAGAAAAAACACGAAGTTGAAGAATTGATTGATAATATTCGGTCACACTTTGATTTACATTTTTCTTATACTTGTCGATCTAAAAATCATCTAAGATTTCATTAGCAATCTTCCCTAGTTCCAAAGTAAGGTGAGAAAAAACACTTTACATCACATTCTTCTTCGCTTCGAGAGATAAAGCAGCATCTCCTATTCAAGAACTTTCACCTAAGCCCTTTTTTCATAGAAGAGATAAGGTTCAACTTCTTATCTATCAAGGATTTAACAACTATTATTAAAATACTATAACACCATTTCAATCTCTTTATTTACAATTGAAAGCTCACATAAGGGAGTAAGAAAGAAAGAATAAATTAGTTACAAGTTAGAGCTCAAATGAATTTAACAAATATCTTCTCTATTTTTTCCTCATAAGTCTTGTTATTTTCTAAGGGTCTTGGACATCTTTTATATCCAACATTCTTCTCTGGATACGATTGTCGTTGCATATTCAGTAGATTATACTGATCATTCCTGCGATCATTCTCTTTCAACGTAGACGTTCGTCGTAGCTTCAACGGTTGTCTGTCTCTTAGAGCGGTCATATGCTAGTCATCTTAGCATTGTCCGTTACATGACTATTTTTTGTTTTTATTGGATGTCATTTGTATCGACATCAATTGTGAAGTTATCAAGAGGGCATCTGCTTTATTTATTGAACATCCGCTTTCACCAGGTTTCGACGTCAAACTTTGGGAACGCCCTAACTTCTATTGACAGAATTCTTTTATTTTGTCTTTATTTCTATATTTTCCATCCTTGTCCTAGTCATCTAAAGTTAATGTTTAGTGCTCACTAAAATCAAGCAATAACATCATAAGAATAAAATTGTCAATAATGAATATAAAGTTCACAACTATGATTATTTATTTTATTTTGATCTTTTAAGGATTCTTCAAATGGTTAACTTTAGGAATTCAAAATTAGCATCATCAAATAGGGGCGTAAGAAAAACCCGACCAACCCGAAAAATCCATCCAACCCGAAAAAATCGAACCGAAAAAACTGAAAATTAGGGGTCCGTATATGATTTAGGGTGGTTTTTAATAAATTAAAATCCACCCGCTAAAATTAGGGCCCACCCGAAAAAATCGTAGGGGTCCGTGAAACTCGATTTTTATTTATATAATTAATACATATATTATTAATTCTTTTATTAAAGATATAATATTTTTTTGTATAAAATTTCATACTTTTCTATCACATTATCAAACTCTAATTTAATAACTTTAAAATTTTAGTAGTATATTTTATATTTAATATAAAATTAAATATTTTTATATTAATTTTAAGTTATTAAATATATTTTTAAAATATAATTATATAAAAGTAGGGCTCTGAAAAAACCATCCGAAAAAACCGATCCGCTAAAGGACGGTTTTTATTTTTTCAAAATGGTTTTAGGGTGGTCTTTCTAATTTTTAAAACCGAACCAAAAAATAGTGGTTGGTTTTTTTAGACCAAAAACCCGAACTGACCCGAACTACTTTCACCCTTATCATCAAAACATAATTAATTATGACATAAAGTCTTGATTTGTGCTCATGTTGACTTTTTTTTCTTTTTCAGCTTTTGATTCCTATTTCCTAAGATGACAACAACATTATATATTTTATTTAATTTAAAATTACCATAATTTAAAAACATTATGTAGGAATACATACACATATATATATGTGTATATATGTATGTATGTATGTACATATGTATATAAAGTGCTTAATACATTATTCTACATATAATTTGTGTTTAAAGTTTATATAATCAACATTTTACTTGTAGTTACAACTTAAATTGTTATTTTTAACAATTTTTAGTAATTCGGTTATTATAGTTATCTGTTCAATTTAAAAATTTTAAAAATTCACTATCACTATAAACTTGTCAAAAGATAATCTAATAAAATATTTGAACTAAATTTCATTAGAAACCATATTTTGATAGAGTCTAATGTATAATCACCACAATAATCAGTCATCTTCTTTTCCTTGTTTCATGCAAATTTAACATTATTTTTAAAATGGTTGATAAATTGAAGATAAGTTTAGAAGGAAATTGGTTTTTTATTTTATAATAATGTAAAATAATAAAAGGAATTACATTTTAAGGAGCAATATTAAAAACACTTGTATTCATACTTTTCTTTTCAACCAGGCATAATGTTTTTAAATTAGATCGGATTGGTCGATTTGATCAGTTCAATGGCAAATTAATCATCAGTCTCATTTTGTTTGTCAAAAGAATCATTTTAGCAAAAAATCAAATCGACCGGATTGACTTGGCCAAAACCGGTTGAATTGAAAATTTGGTCCAATCATTTTTTTCAAAAATATTAAACCCTGTAGAAATAAATAGAAAAAATTGGGGAAAAAAGAAAAGTTTAGGAAGGAAATATATTTTAGAGAATGATTCCAGGAAAGTAAATTTAAATTTGAAACATAAAATGTGAAAGCATTGTTATAAGAAATTAAACAAAAGAAAAAATTATTCAAGAAATAAAAAATATTATAAATTGAAATTAGTATAAATAATCATGGTGAAAACATAAAACACATTTTATTAATTTAAAAGGATGGTTAATATGATTTAATTCTATTATTTTTTAGCTTTTATATTTAAAAGGTAATAAATAATAATAATAATTTATTATAAATTCGGTTCAATGTCCCATTTGATTTTAAAAATATTGAGTAACCAACACGAGAAACCGTGATTCTACATAGATCACTGATCGCATTAAATTTTGAAAAAAAAATTATGTGTTGCTTGTGAATGAAGTATCTAACAACAACAAACTTTGAAAAAACACAAATTATGAAAACCAAGTAAAAGAACATTCAAGTAAAGATAGGAGAAGAACTCGTAGCCTTCGGTACCTCTGGACTATTGCAGAACATAAACGACGATAGGAATTATAGACCGACTAAGACAATATTAATTCCAAAAATAGGACACATAAGAAAACAAATTAATTCCTTAACAATATATAAAGAAATATATAGATTATGTCAGATAGATTTCCTTTTATTTCGGAGTTGGAGTCTATATGTGTTTCAAGTTGGACAAGATTCAAGGCATTATTAACAATCTCCACCTTAAATTGAATCTTTCAATCAGATATTTAACACTCTTTGCTGTCGTCAATCCATGTTCTGATTCTGCACATGTGATAGTATCTTTGTAGCTTGATGACTCTGGCGACTCCACATCTTCAGCTACTTGGAATGCATATACAAGCATGTCTTCAAAATCATAACGCTTAGGATGACATACATGTCCGCGTGCACGTCCAGGAGCTAGACTTATTGTTGCTTCTTCTACTTGCTCTTCAGACTCTAGTTGTTCAGCCTGATGAGGTTCTTTTGTTCCATTCTGAATTGAAGACAATCCAAACTCCACCTGTTTGTTGACATCATCCTCTATTGAGTCAGCTAACATCTGATTTCTTTTTTAGCATAGACATCTCATAAAATGATATATTTTTGTTGTGAATAACCTTATGCACTAAAGGAGACCAGATTCTGAAACCTTTTACACATGTATCATATCCCATAAAAACTCCTTCTTTGGCCTTTGGTTTCAGTGTTTCTTCGCTGATATGATAATATGTTAGACAGCCAAAAACTTCTACATTAGTACAATAAAGAGGATTACCTGACGATACATCAATAGGAGTCTTCATATCGATCGCTTTTGTAGGACTTCGATTGACAAGGTAGCATACTGTGCTAATAGTCTCAGCCCAGAATGACTTGTTCAGACCGGAATTTGAGAGCAAGCACCGTGTCCTGTCCAAAAGAATTCTGTTCATGTGTTCTGTTACACCATTCTACTGTGGAGTATCTCTAACAGTGCGATGTCCGACAATGCCTTCATTCTTGCAAAATCGATCAAATTCAGACACATAAGCATATAGGAAGTATCTAGATCCTCGCTCTTGTGCTTCATCATAAACACTCATGCCATCCTTAAATAATTATTTATCAGAGATAAGAAGTATCTTGATCATTCTATAGATGGAACACGAGAGGGGCCCAACAATTAGTGTGGATATAATCGAGTGTTGCATTCGTCTTGTGCACGACTTTGCTGAATTATTATTATTTTTGTTTATCGAGGGACCCCAAGACGCAGTGCTTGCAGAATCTGATTTTAGATATCTTCTGACCACTTAGAAGATTACGCTTACTGAGAATGTTCATTCCTTTCTGATTCATATGTCTAAGTCTCATGTGTCACAATTTGGATGCTTCTAACTCTGATTTGGATGAACTAGCTACTGCAACCACAACAAAAAATATTGTGCCTTGTAGTATGTAAATGTACTTTTGTCTAACTTCTCTCATCACTTCAACATCATGCTCGGTGTCCGTGAGAACACCTCTGCATCACCCATCCGACATCCGAGCTCAAAACTCCTAACGATATCATATTTTTTTCAATTGCAAAACATGATGGACCTTTGTCAATGTCGTCACCCAATTGTCATGAGTTTTGATCTGAATTGAACCGCTTTCAACTATTTTACAGTATGCATCATTGCCCATGATGACGTTCAATATTTTGATAAATTGAGAATCACTCTTTGTATGGAGTCATACGATAGGAACATCATGAATCTAGAACCCAACTCTCCTCCAAACATCTCTGATCAGACATCATGAAAGCCACATCGTCATCATTAGATTCGCTATTCTAGTGTGCTACTGCAGCAACCGTGTCCTTCTTATTCTTGGGACAATCTTTCTTCTAGTGACCAAGTTCTTTGCAGTAGTTACAGATGTTCTTCGGATTGACATTCTTCTTCTTTGACTTACCCTTCTTAGTGTTTGCATGATGTTCATTCTCTGCGGTTGTTACTAATAATGCAGCCTGAGTCTCCACAGCTTTGTCAAAAATCCTATGACGAAGTTCACGAGTATGTAGATTCCATCTTACTTCTTCCATAGTAATTGTATTTATTCTGATGATAACAAACTGAACGAAATTTTCATATACACTAATAGAATTAGGGCAGCATCTTCATCCTTAATCTTCACATCTATGTTACGTAATTTCATCAATAAAGTATTCATCTCATCAAGATGATCTTTCAGAGGGGTACCTTCTTGCATGCGGAGAGCGAATAGACATACTTCAAGGGCAATTTGTTAGTAAGAAACTTGGTGATATAAAGACTCTCAAGTTTTGACCATGGATCAACCATCGTTTCTTAGAGTGCGCAGTCTCTTCATGTACCGCCAAATTTGCGAGGTCGACCTCATTTTCTTTGCCCTTGGAGTCTTCCTCCTTTGATTTATTCTTTGACGCGTTCGTGAGTGGCGCTCGCATCTTGATCTGTCAAATACTGAAACTATTTCGCCCTGTGAATTTCTCGATGTTCACATTGTGCTCTGCCATCTCTATTCTTGACTGAGAATCGACGATGAAGTCTTGCTTTGATACTAGTTTGTTAGGATTTCTGCACGAAAAAAATTATGCACCATAAGAAAATTTAAAAATTTTAAGATGACGCATAATTTTATTAGATGAAAGAAATAGAAGAGGATTACAAGACCAGATTGCTTTCTCTTTGAAACCCTAGGGAGTTTATATAGGCACTCAATTTTACAGATGATAGAAATTACAGACAGACTAAGACTCTATATTAATCCCAATAATAGGACACCTATATCGTGATAAGAAAATAAATTAATTCCTTAATAATTTCATGATAAGAAAATATACAGATTCCTAAGCAAAACGACATAAACAAGGGACTTCTCTTATATGAAGAAGAAGATCCCGAGTCGACGACACAAGGAGATCAACCTATTGAGGAATTTGTCTTCTTCGTCCCACAGCTTAATTCGAGCGGGAGAGATTCACAATCGCCAACTGACCAACTTAAAAGTTTCCTTCGACGAACTACTAAAAACATGTTTTGTGCCGACGATTTGAAATCGAAGGGATGCATGAACATGGGACACATGAGGTCCACATAGTAAGTTTTGAGAGCCCAAATATGTCAAATAGGCTCTCTCATCCCAGCTAAAAAATGATGAATTAAAACAATGGATGACGAGTTAGGGTCCATGTAGAAAAATTAAGTCTGCGACTTTGTTGATCTCAGCCATGCCGTAAGGCAATTGAGAACAAATGGGTTCTCAAAATTAAACGTGACATGAATGAATCAATTGAAAGATATAAAACTCGTCTAGTGGCGAAAGGTTTCACCCAAATAGCGATTGTTGACTATGAAGAAATTTTTTCACCTGTTATAAGGTTTCCTTTAATTCGTCTAATATTACCTATAGTCGCACATATGAACTTAGAATTACATAAAACGGATGTAAAAATCACATTTCTCAATGGAGAATTAGATGGGAAAAATTTACATAGAGCAACATCAAAGCTTCATAAAAGAAGAAGAGCGCAAAGTTTGCAAATTGCGTCGATCCATTTATGGACTCAAATAATCATGTAGACAGTGGTATCTTAAATTCCATTAGTCAATGATTTCATACAATTTTAACATGATTGATGAAAACCACTGTGTATATGTTCATAAGTCTAAGGATAATTTTGCTATCCTGACGTTATACGTGGACGACATTCTAATAGCTAAAAATAATAGAGACTTTGTCATTACCTTTAAATAATGGTTATCCTCTATATTTGAAATGAAGGACATATGTGAAGCAGCATATATACTGGTGTGAAAATTCACGCGACCGTACTAAATGACTCATTGCTTTATGTAGGAATCATATATCAAGATGGTTTTGGAATGATTTTGCATGGATGGCTGCAAATATGTTGACACATCCGATTATGAAAGGTGAGGTTTTAAGCTTGGACATGTACCTAAAACTTCAAAGGAACAAAATAAAATGTCCAATGTTCCCTATATGAGTGTGGTCCGCAGCTTAATGTACGCTATGATGTGTACTCGGTCAGACATATATTTTGTCGTGTGTCTAGTTAATTGATATCAGGCTAATCCAGGATGCCAACACTGGAAGGTGTGAAGAGAATCATGAGATACCTTAAAGATACTGCAGATCTTGCACTGTGCTATCATTGAGGAAGTCTATGACTTGCTAGATTCACGGATGCCCATTGGACTGGTGATGTTGATGAACGAAAATTCACCTCCGCATATACTTTCTTGCTCAGAATGGTGTTGTTACTTGGAATAGCAAGAAATAAGATTGTTGTCAACTATAGAGGCAAAATTCATAGTTTGTTCAGTGGCAGTACAAGAGGTCTTATGACTTAAAAGATTCCTTCAAAATTTGAGGATTTCTAAGAATGCAATGAAGAAGATGATCCTTCACTCTGACAATCAAGCAGTCATTGCTTATGTGAAGGATGAGAAATACCATTGCAAAAGAAAACATATTGACACAAAGTACAAATTTGTACAAAATCAATAAATTAAAGAGAAGATCTTTGTTGAGTACATATCAATACACAAAATGGTTGTTGATCCATTCACCAAGCCATTGCCAAGAGAGGCATTCTTGAGATATGTAAATGCATTAAGACTGCGTAAATTATAAACGTAATGATGTACTCAAATTTTCATGAATAAAATATTATTTTTTTGTTGATAAATTCATTCTTGCAAAGTCTTGTTATGCTTGTGAAAAGTATGTCAATCAGGCCTAGATTTGTTCACTCACACGAACAAACATTTTCGGCACTCATGAAGATAGTGAGTAGAATGAACTATATGAGTCATGGTGTTTTAAGTCAATGTCGTCCGATTAAGAGAGAGACGCCAGATACGATATTTAAATTTGGCGCTATAGAATAGCGAGCATTTGAAAACTTGAGTTAGACGCTAAAAGGTAGCTACTGAAATTAAGTTTGTACTGTGTATAATTTAAACAGAGCTAGACATACGCTCCTTCAATGGGAGCCTCCATCGCAGTACTTATGTTTAGAACCAAGTATGCAAAGTCAACCTAGGGACATGATGAATTGATTAGTTCGATGCTCATCATGGTGTGAGTCTCTGATAGATTATTCATTTGCACGTGCTCTTAGACTCTTAACTATGTCTTAAGGTAAGGAATTAGTGCTTGTTACTTTAACGAAGTACTCAAAGGTGAAAAGTGAAGTAGCCAGTCGAGCCACGTTTAGGAAAATAATGAATTCACTACTAAAAGATATGAGGGTGAGAGAAAAAACTGTTATGAGTTGTACAATTGGTCAACTATTTTTCTTATGTTGAAAAATATAGTGTATGTGAAAAGTAGTTACCGCGGAGCAAGACATACGTTCTCTTGGCTATAAAAAAGTATAACGAGTTACATTATTTGACCATTTGTTGGTTCTTATGTGAGCTGTCATACGCTAATGAACATGACATACGCTCTAAAGATAATTGAGCGATTGAACTTTAACATGTATCTTTCTAACTCCTATAAGAAAATCGTGCTTGTACTCGTAGATCACATGGCACATTTACCAATTCTGAATGAACAAAAGTATAATGTCCAATGCGGACAAATGGAAGACCGGTAGAAATATACCTTTTGGGTATATGGGTCGTGTAACACTCTTGCCACTCATTTACTTTTGCTTAATATTTATTTATATCTTTTTGCAAGAAATTAATCAATAGTTTGATCCTTAACATTGTCATCATGAAACATTATTGATGGATCCATTATGATCACATCGTCGGATAGGAAGGATTATTATTGGCATCAAATGACACACGTTGTACCGATGCATGATGCATGAGATGAAAATGAACTCCTAATAGGTCGACCGTCAGTCGGAGCAAATTTACAAATGCAAATAATATCAAATTGGCCTTCACCACATTACTCATATGGTTATATATTTACCCCTTCAAATATAAAATAAGAAAAATAATCAAAAGCATGCACTATCAATCTAATGTAAATAATGTCACATAACCTTAAACTTAAGTCATACCTAAGTTAAGACTATGTGACATTATTTGCATTAGATTGGTAGTGCGTGCTTTTGATTTTCTTTTTATTTTTATTTTAAAAGGGTAAAAATGTCACCGCGTAGGCGTCGTGGCGATGGTCAATTTGCTATTATTGGCCCAAGTCATTCTGCTCCACCAGGCGGTCGACCTAATAGGAGTCCATCAGTTTCACCTCATGCATTGGTACAAGGTGTGGCACAAGATGTGAATGATAACCCTCCCATACGTGATGATGAGATCCCAACGGGTTCATCAAGACTTCCTCTGTTGTTGAGCAAGTCAATCCTATTGAGAATCAAAATGCTGCACAAGTTCTTGCACAAGCTTTAAGAACTATTATGAGTGGAGTAAATCCGACCTCCTAAGTTATGCAAAGAAATAGGTTCTACGACATGATTAGGAAACACGGTGCAATTAATTTTGAAGGTACAACTGACCCATTAGAGACAGAGGCATAGTTAATGCATATGGATAGAATATTTAATCAGATGAGGTGCTCTAATGAAGAAAATTTTAATTATATTATTTCCTTGTTGCAAAAAGATGCTTTGGATTGGTGGGAGACAATTTCTAGAAGTCAAATTTTTTTTGCTATTCTTGGATGGGAGGACTTTCTTCGAGAATTTCGAAAGAAATATTTGTCAAAAGTGTACACTGATAAGAAGCAGAAGGAATTTATAAATCTGACACAAGGAGCATTATCAGTTGCAGAGTATGAATTAAAGTTTACACAACTATCAAAATAAGCATCGAGCTTGGTGTCAGATGAAAATGACAAGTGTAGGCGATTCGAAGGAGAACTTCACTTGAACATTAGAGAAAAGGTTGAAGTGTTGGAGTTCATTGACTACTCCAAGTTGGTGGCAGCATCACTAAGAGCTGAAAAGCTTATAGAAGAAAGAAATCAAGTTACCAACATTTGAAAAGACCAAACGCAAACTTTACTCAGACTGGGCATGATATGGTGATAGTACATTTCAGTCTCATGGTAACTTTTACAATAATAGAAGGCATGGAAATGGATCACAAGGTGCACAAAAATATCATACCAATCAAAAAAATATGAGTACACAAGCAAGTGTCGTCATAAGAACATATTCAGAAAATCAAAATAGAGTTGGACCAAGACAAGAACAATACCACACGAATGCATATTGCACAACTTGTAGAAGATATCATTCTGAAAAATATTCAATATTCACAGGAGCTTGCTTTAAATACGATCAAAGGGGACACAAGATATAAGACTGTCGATTCATGGAAAAAGGTAAAAGCATTTCTGAAATAGTTGCTTATCCTCGTGTGAAGACTCAAATCAAAGCAATTCCTGGTGCAAGCGTGAAAGCAAATAATCAAAATGTCCCAAGTACATCGAAACCGACGAATTCACCGGAAAGACCACAAACTCAAGCACGTGTCTTTGCAATGACTGAACCTAATGCTTTGTCTACTCCTATCATAGTGATGGGTACGTTGACTATATTTGATAAAAGTGCACATGTTCTTATTGATCCTAAATCTACTCATTCATTAATATCAAAAGACTTTTCCATGCATGCCAATAAAAATCTTAGTCCTTTAAAATGTTTCATGATTGTACATACAACTAGGGAGATTCTATTATTGTCGCACAATCATATAAAGATTGTAGGGTCAAAGTTGTTGAGCAAGACATGATGACAGATCTTATTCCTCTAAATATCCAAGACTTTGACGTCATACTTGGAATGGATTGGTTATCTCGTCATCATGCCACTATAAATTGTTTTAAGAAAGAAGTTTACTTTAAGTCAACCGAAAAAGAGAGAGTCACCTTTTGGGCTAAACGTCAAATTCTTCCCTCTTGTATTATTTCTGCGATGATGACACAAAAATTAATCAAGAAGGGATGTGAAGCTTTCCTTGCTTCTGTGATTGGCACTAAAGTAGAAAGATCACGGTTGGAAGATATTCCAATCGTATCTAATTTGTAGATATTTTTCTGGAAGATCTTCTTAGACTACCGTCAGAACGAGAAATTAAGTTCAGTATTGACCTTGTTCCTGAAACGACTCCTATACCCATTGCTCCTTATCGAATGGCACCAACATAATTGAAAGAGTTAAAGATGCAATTACAAGAATTATTGGACAAAAGTTTTATCCGGACAAATGTTTCTCCTTGGGGTGCACCGGTATTATTTGTTAAAAAGAAGGATGGAACATTGCGACTATTACAGATAATTAAATAGACTTACCATAAAGAATAAATATCCTTTACTGCGGATCGATGATCTTTTTTATCAACTACAATGAGCAAAGGTATTTTCAAAAATAGACTTGAGATGGGGGTATCATCAGTTGAGAATTAAAGACGTCAATATTGCCAAAACTACCTACAGAACTCGGTATAGACACTATGAATTTCTGGTGATGACATTTGGTTTAACAAATGCACCCGCAACTTTTATGAATATATTGTCCACTTAGGCCCGCACAGTTTTCTCAAAACGCATCCTTCAGTATCAGAGTAGCGCAGCGACTCACCTCTATACTTAGCAGGATACTATCTGCTCTGCCTCCTCCCTGGGCTCACGGTTTTCTAACGCGTCCTACCAAGTCCAGGTTACACTCCCATATATACTCAGCATCTCTTCCGTGAATTATGCATGTGGGACTAATCCAAGGCATGCCTCACGCATCCTTCCCTCGTTAGGGGACTCAACGTCCTCGTTGAATGATCGCACCCCATCATGCATAGAGGCTCACGCGAAATGGCTTTGATACCAGACGTAACACACTTGCATTTGCGTATGATATTGTCCGCTTTGCCCCTTCCCTGGGCTCACGATTTTTTACCGTCCTACCAAGTCAAGGATGCAACATGCCTTGGATTAGTCTCACATGCATAAATTACGGAAGAGATGCTCAGTATATATGGGAGTATGACCTTGACTTAGTATGACGGATTAGAAATTCGTGAGTCCAGGGAGGAGACAGAGCAAACAGTATCCTGCTAAGTATAGAGGTGAGTCGTTGCGCTACTCTGATACTGGAGAACGCATTTTGATAAAACTGTGCGGGCCGAGGCCCAATGTGGATAATATCACACGCTAGTGGGGAATGTTACATATGGTATCAGAGCCACTCCGCGTGAGCCTCTGTGCATGGTGGGGTGCGATCACTCAACGAGGACGTTAAGTCCCACGAGGGGTGTAGGGTGCATGAGGTATGTCTTGGATTAATTATACATGCACAAGTCACGAGAGATATGTTGAATATAACGGGAATATGGCCTTGACTTGGTAGGACGCGTTAGAAAACCATGAGCCTAGGGAGGAGGCAGAGCGGACAGTATCCTACCAAGTATAGAAGTGTGTCGTTGCGCTACTCCGATAATGGAGGACGCGTTTTAATAAAACCGTGGGAGCTTAGGCCCAAAGCAGACAATATCATATGCAAGTGCAAGGGTGTTACATGCCACATGCGCATGCGGCCCACATGGGCAAGACGTGCACCGCGCCCGACCGCGCGCTAGTCATGCGGAGTCGCTGATCACACACGAACTACGCTGGTTGCGTGGACCGCACACGGAGGGCGCTAAACCGCGGGAATGATGATCACGCGTGATGCGTTCTACCTAACTTCTCGCTCAAGTTTCCATACCTTATAAAAGGGGACCCATATTAAAGGTTGTAAATACACTTTCGTAGAGGTTCTTCCATAGGCACTTGTGTTGTGGCAAAGAGTTCCGTTCTCCTAAAATTTGGTCCCCGATCTCGATGTGCAAGTACATTCGTTAAGAGTTCGTGAAAAAGCATCGACGATCCCTTTCCGCTACAAGAGATATTTCGCAACCTATAGGATTTATATCTCTCATAAATTTCTACAACAATAGATGAAAAGGACGTCACTCAAATACCCATGATAACATAAAAAATAATTAGATTTATTTAAAAAATTAAACATATGCGGGGCACATATTCAAATCTATTTTCTCAACGATTCTTTTGAACATTGTATAAGACAAAAATAATCAAAATACTGATAATATTTTTTTATATATAATATATGAAAATGACAATCTTTAATCAATATATAAATTATTTTACCAAAAACTAGTTGACATCTTACTATACAATTACCGGGGCGGTTTGGCACGACAATCCAATTTCAAACCAGGTCGTGCCAGCATTGACGAACTCGATGTACGATCAAACTTGGTTTGATTGATCCGAGGGTTGACTCATTTATCCATCTCTATTTCATTTGTTAATATATTACTTTTTTAATAAGAAAGAAAGATAATGTGTTTTTGGAACATATAAAAGTAAAAAAGAATGTGATTTTCACTAAATGAAAAGATTGAACTTGAAATATTTTAACCTGTGAGTTAAGAGCTACATCATACCTTAGTTTTTGCCCATGTTTGTTAGGATTTCTGCACGAGAGAAATTATGCACCGCGAGAAAACTCGAGAAATTTAAGACGACGGAGAGTTTTATTAGATGGAAGAAGCATAAGAGGATAACAAGATCAGACTGAGTTTCTCTTTGGAACCCTAAGGAGTTTATATAGGCACTCCCTTTAACAGATGATAGGAATTAGAGACCAACTGAGACTCTATATTAATTCAAAAAATAGGACACCTACCTTGTAATAAGAAAATAAATCAATTCGTTCACAATCTCACAATAAAGAAATATACAGAATATGTCAAACATGTTTCCTTTTACTTCTTGGGATTTATATTTCCAGTTAAAGTAGGATTCAATGCATTAATTAATAAATCTCCACCTTGAATTGAATCCTCTCTGCCACGCCAGTCCCAGTTCTTATTCTCCACATGCGATAGCATTCTTGTACACTACAAGAAAAACGCGGATTACCGACGATTTGAACCGTCGGTAATCAGCCCGAAAACCGTCGGTAACGCAATTACCGACGATTTTTCAGTCGGAATCGATCCGTCGGAAAAACGCTCGTCGCAAACGGATTTGCGACGGTTGAAAAAAAATCGTCGAAAATATCGACGGTTCTGGCCGTCGGAACAGTCCCCGGCGGTTCGACCCGTCGAAATTTTCCGACGGTTGCAACCGCCGGAAAAGTCCCCGGCGGTTCGAACCGTCGATATTTCCGACGGTTGCAACCGCCGAGAAAGGCCGGCGGTCCGAGCCGTCGATATTTTCGACGGTTGCAACCGTCGGAAAAGGCTTCCGGCGGTCCGAGCCGTCGATATTTTCGACGGTTGCAACCTCCGGAAAAGGCCGGCGGTCCGAGCCGTCGAAATTTCCGACGGTTGCAACCGTCGGAAAAGGCCGGCGGTACGAGCCGTCACAACTTTTCGACGGTCCCAACTGTCGAAACTTTAGACGGTTGTTCCGACCGTCGATCTTTTGACGGTCGCAACCGTCGCAAATAATTTTTTAAATATAAAAAAAATTAGCGGCCGGACCCGGCCGCCTGGCGTTCGGATCCGGCCGCCTGGCGTTCGGATCCGGCCTCCTCCTGGCGGCCGATCCGGCGCCAGACGGCCGGATCCGGCGCCAGGCGGTTGGAACCGGCCCGCCTGGCGGCCGATCCGGCCGCTGGAGGCCGGATCCGGCCGCCTGGCGGCCGAATCCGAACGGCCACGGCCGGATCCGGCCGACAGCAGAGAGAGAGATGCCGGCGCGGAGCGGGAGAGAGAGAGATACGCCGGCGCGGGAGAGGGTCGCCGGTGCGGGAGAGGGTCGCCGGCGTCCGGCATGGGAGGGTCGCCGGCGTCCGGCGCGCGGGAGAGGCCGATCCGGTGCTCGCGGCCGGGAGAGGGAGAGAGGAGAGGAGGGAGAGAGAGAGGAGTGGAGGGAGGAGGGAGAGAGAAGAGGGAGGAGGGAAAATATATAAAGGAAAAAAGTGGAAAGAAAGCGGGAAAAGGGAAAAAAAGTGGGATAACGAAATTTTAATTACCGACGGTTTCGGCCGTCGAAAACATAAATAATAAAAAATTTTATTTCATTTAGTTATATATAATATTTATTTTTTATTTTACCGACGATAATCTTTACCGACGGTCAAAACCGTCGGTAATTGCGACGATTTGGATATCCGTCGGAAATTGCGGTGGATTTACCGACGGTTACGACCTTTGGAAATTGCGACGGATTTTGCGACGGATGGATATCCATCGAAAATATCGACGTTCCTAACCGTCGAAAAATTAAATAATAATATAATTAATTATATAATTAATTTTTTTATTTCCGACGGTCACAATCGTCAGAAAATTCATCAAAAAAATTTAATAATAATATTAAAAATATATAATTTAATTTTTTTTATTTTCGACGGTCCTAACCGTCGAAAAAGTCGTCGGAAATTGCGACGGATGGATATCCGTCGAAAATATCGACGTTCCTAATCGTCAAAAAATTAAATAATAATATAATAAATTATATAATTAATTTTAATTTTTGACGGTCGTGACCGTCGAAAAATCCGTCGAAAAAATTTAATAATAATATTAAAAATATATAATTTAATTTTTTTATTTCCGACGATCGTAACCGTCGGAAAAGTCGTCGGAAATTACGACGGATGGATATCCGTCGAAAATATCGATGTTCCTAATTGTCGAAAAATTAAATAATAATATAAATTATTTCCGACGGTCATAACCGTCGAAAAATCCGTCGGAAACGGAACCGTCGAAAAATCCGTCGCAAATAGCGACGGATTTAGAACCGTCGAAAATTATCCATCGGAAAATCGCGATTTTCTTGTAGTGGTAGCTTGATCTGACGATTTCACCTCTTCAATTACTTAGAATGCATATGCAACAATCTTCTCAAAGTCATAACGGTTAGGAGGACCTACCTGTCTGCGTGCACATCCAGCAGCTAGACTTGTCATTACTTCTTCTGCTTGCTCCTAAGACTCTAGTTGTTCATCTTGATGAGATTCTTCTTTCCCATTCTGAATTGGAGTTAATCCAAACTTCACTTGTTTGTTGGCACCCTCCTCTGCTGAGTCAACAACATTTGATTTCTGCTTGAGCATAGACATCTCATCAAAATATATATTTCTGTTGTGAATAATCTTGTGCTTCGAGGGAGACCAAATTCTGAAGCCTTTTACACTTGCACCATATCCCACAAAGACTCCTTCTTTGGCTCTTGGTTCTAGCTTTTCTTCGCTGACGTGATAATATGTTGGACAGCCAAACACTTTCAGATTAGTATAATCAGTAGGATTTCCTAACCATACCTCAATGGGAGTCTTCATATCGATCACGATTGCAGGACTCCGATTGACAAGATAGCATATTGTGCTAACAGCCTCAGCCCAAAATGAATTGTTCAAATCAGAACTAGTGTGCATGCACCGTGCCCTCTCCAGAAGAGTTTTATTTTTGCTTTCTGCTACACCATTCTGCTGTGGTGTATCTCTGGCGGTGCGATGTTTGGCAATGCCTTCATCCTTGCAGAATCGATCAAATTCAGACGAATAGAACTTCAAGCCGTTATCAGTACGAAAACGTTTCACCTTTCTCGATGTCTAATTCTCCGCCAGAGTCTTCCATTGTTTGAAAACTTCGAATACCCCTCTCTTGTGCTTCATCATGAATACACATATCATCCTTGAGTAATCCTCTATCACATATAGGAAGTATCTAGAACCTCCTAGAAATGGAACACGAGAGGGGCCCCAATAGTCAGCGTGGATGTAATCGAGTGTTGCCTTCGTCTTGTGCACGGCTTTGCTGAATTGATGCCATTTTTACTTGCAAAAAATATAGTGCTTACAGAATTCGATTTCAGATATCTTCTAATCATCCAAGAGATTGCGCTTGTTGAGGATGTCCATCCCTTTCTGAGTCATATGTCCAAGTCGCATGTGCCACAATTTGGATGCTTCTGATCCTGATTTGGATGAATTACCTACTGCAGTCACGCCAGAAATTACTGTGCCTTGTAGTATATATAAGGACTTTTGTCTGACTTCTCTCATGACTTCAACATCACCCTTGGTGACCATGAGAACATCTTCTACGGCATCCATCTGACATCCTTTGGAGTCTAGAACTCTAATGATATCATATTTTTCTTCAATTGCATAACATAACGGACCTCTGTCAATGTTCTCACCCGATTGTCATGACTTCTGATCTGAATTGAGCCGATTCCAACTGCATCATTGCCCATGATGACGTTTCTATCATCAATATTCTGATAAGTTGAGAACCACTCTTTGTACGAAGTCATATGATAGGAACATCTTGAGTCGAGAATCCAACTCTCTTCTAAACATCTCTAATCAAACACCATAAGAGCAAAATCATCATCAGATTCGCTATTCTGGTGAGCTACTGCAGCAACCGTGTCTTTCTTCTTCTTCTTGGGACAGTCCTTCTTCCGGTGACCAAATTTTTTGCAGTAGTTGCATATGTCCTTCGGATTGACATTCTTCTTCGACTTACCCTTTTTAGGGTTTATCTTCTCTGCGATTGTTACCAACCCTACGGCCTGAATCTCTGCAGAATTTCTAGATGCCCTATGTTGAAGTTCACGAGTATGGAGACTCGATCTTACTTATTTCAGATTTATAGTTTTCTTCCCGATAATCATAGACTGAACAAAATTCTCGTATGATGGAGGAAGCGAAACTAATAGAATTAGAGCGGCATCCTCATCCTCGATCTTCACGTCTATGTTTCGTAATTCCATCAACAGAGTATTCATCTTATCAAGATTATTTTTCAGAGGGGTACCTTCTTGCATGCGGAGGACGAACAAACGTTGCTTCAACAACAACTTGTTGGTTAGATACTTGGTCATGTAGAGACTCTCAAGTTTCGACCATAGACCAGCCGACGTTTCTTGATCGGCTACTTCGATAATCACATCATCTGCCAAACACAATAAGATCATAGAGTGCGCTTTCTCCTCCTGTGCCATCAAATTTGCGAGGTCGGATCCTTTGCCCTTCGAGTATTCCTCCTTTGATTTGTTCTTCGGCATGTTTGCGAGCGGCGCCCAGACTCCTCGTTATTTCAAAAGTGCCCTCATCTTGATCTGTCAGAGAGTGAAATTATTTCGTCCATGAATTTCTCGATGTTCACGTTGTGCGATGTCATCTTTACGTCTGACAGAAGATCGACGATGAAGCCTCGCTCTAATATTAGTTTGTTAGGATTTTTGCACGAGAGAAATTATGCACCGCGAGAAAATCCAAGAAATTTAAGGCGACGGAGAGTTTTATTAGATGGAAAAAGCAAAAGAGGATTACAAGATCAAATTAAATTTTTTTTTGAACCCATAGGAAGTTTATATAGGCACTCCCTTTATAGGAATTAGAGACCAATTGATATTTTATATTAATCCCAAAAATAGGACACCTACTTTGCAATAAGAAAATAAATGAATTCCTTCGTAATCTCACGATAAGGAAATATACAAAATCCAAATAGATTTTCAGTTAAAATAGGATTCAATGTATTAATTAACAATGTTAATTGCTAATTATATTAAATTATGCGATACTTATTATTTCATTTCAAAATTAAATTTATTCTGACATTTCACATTACTTCTAAATTTAAATTATACTTCAAATATAGTGATTCTTCCAACATTTTATTTATTTTTTTAAAAAAATTAATAATTCAAATATTATTTCATAAATAATATTGCATATAAAATTTTAATGACTTCATAGACTAATATATTATACAAATATTTAATTAGACTCTAAATATATAATATTTTATTTTTAATCTAGTGATCTATTTTTCGTTTTGAGCTTCCAGATCTTTTGAGATGGCCCTAGTACAAGCACTCATTGTGCAATGACTAATCTATTTTTTCCTTTAAAAAAATCGGATCTGAGTCAGCTTGTTAAATATAAATGTTAATAGGTTGATATATATATTCCATGCATGCACGCGTGGATTAAAACGTCTGCGTAAGATCCAAGAGGTAACTAAAACGAGACGCTGGATACTTCATGTTGAAGCAAAGGAGTCGTTGGGTGATATAAGTTTCATTTATGCCGTGCAACAGGAAGACTATGTCAACCTGACCGCCGGTCTTAAAAGCGCAATTGGCATCTTGCAGCAATGCTATCGCCGTATGCCATGTTTATATCCTCCTGCATGCTCAAGTATAGTAGATGGGTGGGTGAGTAGGTGAAGACACCGTAGGCCTTCTCTCTCTCTCTCTCTCTCTCTCTCTCTCTCTCTCTCTCTCTCTCCACCTCCCCCCTCAGGACTGCTGTAATCATGCAGCATTGAATCCCTTTGTTTCCGGGTGAGAAGGGCAGTCCAAAAGGTATATATCAGTGAACGGCCCCCTATACAATAGTGCTAAAGTTACAGAAACATGGTCATCTTCAACTGCTCGCCCAAGTGCCAGCTTTGCATGTTCCTGCCCATAGATCTGCTCCGAATATTCTTCTCTCTCACACACAGCTTCGCCATCTTCTCTCGTGCTTCGCCATTAATGCTTCTGCTGGTGACACGCCTGTGCAAATATATGTTTCATTGCTCCTGCGATGCCCCAACCAACTCCGCAACGTGGACCATATATCGTAATTGATCCTCTTCAACTAATAGTAACATCTAAAAAAAACTAATAGTAACTTATTCTTATCGGACAAAAAAAAACTAATAGTAACTTATTGGCATCAAAGGGAATCGGTTCTGTAGCATTCGCTTCCAACATTGCACATGAAATCATGCAAAAGTCTGTAGCAGATAAAACGAGCGAAGTGCATTCACCTGCGTGCGCTCGCAGTTAATGCATTTCGTAGAAGAGAGAACAAATGCCAGCCGTTGGAAGTCAATCGAATTGCAACTAGCTAGTCTTTATTTTTTTCCTTCTTTCAATCCAATTGACGGACACATAAAAGTATTATGTCAGATGGCAATTACTCTCAGTGTCTTCAACCGGGCGTCGAGGGCGGCGCCAAAAATTAACCGATGCCTGCCCTTTTGAACGCACCATGTTTTTGGTCCACGTACAGATCACTTCGCTGGCTATACAACTGCGCCTGGACAAAACGGTCAGACCGCAATAAATTCGGCCAGCTATATCTCCTACCGGCATTGCTGCGTGTTGTTCTTGAATCTTTCCATCCTCCATCTACCAACCCAAGACTTTGTGCGCCCTTCTTCTTCTTCTTCCTCCATCCGTTAGCTAGTTGTTCTCGTGTTATTTATATATTTGACCAGGTTCCTCGCCAAGACAGGGTGCCCCGGAACGATCACCTGTCGCCCATCTCCTCCTGCATCACATCCATATATATATATATATATATATATATATATATATATATATATATATATATATATATGAAACCTCCTCCCTCACGGGTCTAACTCCCAACCTTCGACTTCTCTCCAAAACCCACTTTTTAGTTCATCCCATCACTTCGCATTCGTGGAGAGAGAGAGAGAGAGAGAGAGAGAGAGAGAGAGAGAATGGCGTTCTTCTGTTTCCTGGTGGACCAGCGCCGGAGTGTGAGGAGCAGTAAGCCGGCGCCTGGAATCTGCTCGCGCTGCGGGGGCTGCGCCAGCGTCGCCGACATGGTCACCGCCACGCGGGTCTGCTACGTGCCAGTGCACCGCAAGGTGTGGAGGGCCATCATCTGCACCTTCTGCGGCGCGATGCTCAAGTCCTACCGATACTACCGTTGCTGATCCATGGCGAGCGTGAAGAGGTGGCAGTGCATTACGCACGGCATCGACATGGCATGCAGCATGCATGTTGTTTTTGCATATTCTTCTGAGTCCCTGACACCGAGGGCCATGACCTGTCTAGCTGTCTAATTCGTTAATTAATTACTTCATTTTTTTACTTTTTTCCTGGGATTATGCTTGATTTGGATATCAAGTTATAGTTATATGTATAGTTATACATATGTTGATAGTTCAGTGATTTATCTTTGATGATATCTCAAAATTCAGCATATTTCTTTCTTGAATCAAACAGTGACACTACTCAAGATTTGTTTTGATCTTCTAAATTTTCTTTCGTGCAGTCTTCTAGCTTTTTTAAAAGAAAATAATAATACACTTGCGGAACTTCTGGAAACTATTATCCTTCTTCACTATTTATTTTATATTTTTCTTGTTTTCTTTATGGTCTTCTATATATAGTTCGTTTGGTCATGGATGTTTGAAACTAATGATATAATATTATTATAACTGACTCACTGGTTTGTAGTAAAAAAACATTTGACCTTTTTTAATTATTAATTAATTTAATTATAATGAATAATGCATTAATTCGAGATATGAAAATCTTTTTTTTTAATCAACTCTGCCTATGTTTTATAGCCGGTCCCAAGCCCGGATAAAGGAGGAGAGTTGTGTTAGGCCCCGACAGCCAGCGTAAAACCCTGTCGAATCTCATGAACATGGATCAACGAATAGAGCGGAATGACGTCGTATGATCCATGTAGCCGACCCCACTTAGTGGGATAATGCTTTGTTGTTGTTGTTTGTTGTATGAAAATCCTTTTTTTCTTTGATGTGTTATTACTTATTTGTCTCCGTTTAATACTCTTAAATTTATTATTGCGCCACTCGTATATTTATGTTATTTTCTAAAGTAAAAAAAAACAATTCAAGTATTCAACCCCATTTTCTTTATTTTGTCAAACAAATTAGTCTGAACGTGATAATTAAAAAAAAGCTAAAAGAAAGCAAAAAAAATTTAAAATAGACATGTCTGTTAGTAAATTCATAGGCTTTGTTTAGATGGAAAATTTTAAATTCTTATTAGTTCTCGAGAACTAATCGATTAGACAGAAAAGTTTTGATTTAGTGTTTAGATGAAAATTATAATGATGAATGATTAAAAAGTTAATTAGATGGATAAGTTTTAATAGGTGTTTGAATGAAAAGTAAAGACTAGAGGAATATTTTTTTATCATATATAAAATATTATATTAAATATATTATAATTATTATTATTTCAGGTAATGTAAAAAATAGTTTGATAAATAATATTAATAGTAAATATTAATTAATAATATTTTAATATATTACAATAATAAATAAATAAGGAAATAATTACTTTATTGTTTTTGTAATAATGCAAATTTAAATAAGTAATTATATACATATATAATATAATATGTATATAGCATATATATACATATAAAAATATAAAGTATATTATTATTAGACTAATACATAAAAGCAAAAATAATGAACCATATGCTAAAATAAAAAAATAACATATTTAAAAAAAAGTTGAGTTCATGCTTCCAGCAAGAATAAAGAACTTAAATTTCAAAATTTTATGGTCACGTGTCATTTGATCAAGATTAAAATTTTGATAAAGATTACTTTTTTATGGCTACTTCACTGAATTTTATGGTATGTTTGGATTGAGAATTTTGAAGTGATGGAGTGAAATATGAAAGAATGAGATTAGTTACATCTTATTTGGTTATATTTTTCATTTAAGTTAAGGAAGTGGGTGGAATAACTAAGACTTTCCAAACATCGCATTTTTCATTCCATCATATTAATGAAATAAGAAGGAATAAAAAATTTACACCAAAATAGTTCCTCTTTTATTACCAAATGAAATTATTTCTTTTGTTACTAAATTAAATTATACCTCTCATTGGTATATTTTTTTTCTCATATGAATTTATCTATCATTTTTAATTTTTAAAAATAGATGAATAAAATAGTTTAAAATAAATAATATAATAAAAAAAGATAAAAAAGATAAAAATTAAATGATAAAGTAATAAATATTTAGTACTCATTAGATATTATAAAAAATAAATGGTAAAAATAACTTTTTAATAAATAAATTTTTTTCTCATACCATCATTTTTTACGACTTACTATCTAAATATGAACTTTTCTAATGACACATCACGTCCCACCATCCCATCTCTCCCTACACTAGACCCCTTCCTTAATTAATTGTCAAATTGACCCTATAGTTTTAATTTTATTTCTGATGACCAAACAAAACATAATAAGACGGTCATATTTGTATACTCCATATTGAGTACCTTAAAAAAGTACTTTTTGTTGAAACATTGTGTTAATTTCTTGTCCAAGCATAAACACTTCTATTCATTTTTTTTCAATTACCTATGCATGTGGCCTAGACCAAAAGGTAGTGGGTTGGGCTTTCTATCCTCTCGCTCGTTTTTTAATTGGTATGTCCAAAGTGTTCATATGATTTGTCATGTTTTTTTTGTGTGTATTTATTATATAACTGGTGTTCTATAGATCACACACATATTCAAAAAATAAGTAGAAGTAAAAAGAAAAATGAAAAAAGGCAAGTTAATTCTAGTTCTTATTGTTTATATGTTATGGTATGAATATACCATACCAATTCATTATGTATGGATGATGAGATTTTTCTTTCTTTTGCCAAATTTAGCTCAAAGGGTTGAAGGGAGATAATGCATCAAGCTATTCCCAAGGACCAACTTGATCCTATAATTCTTATCAATACTGGAACTCATAGGAAAGAAAATGGATTTATGGATGAAATCAAATATGCAATATTTACAAAAAAAAATAATAATTTTTTTACCGGATCGAAAATTTTTTATGTTAAAATTTGGAATTTATAGATCCACTGGTTTTAATTGGTTAATTTAATTTAGTTTATAATTAAGCTTGGTTGAAGAAAAAGTTCTATGATTATCGTTCAACTAAATTGAGAGCCTAATGGATGCTAACTACTGTTCTACTAAATTTAATAAGATCAAAACTTTATAAAGAGACCAAATTAATCATATGTTACAAACTTCTTCACATTATAATAAAAAAAATCCTCCGTTCATCTCGCTGTCATTTATAGTTTAACTCCATATACCTACATATTTAAGTAATCATGTTATTAATTTATATTTATAAAATAACACCTATAAAGTAATACATGATAAAATTATATATAACACTTTAAAGCACAACATACTAAAATTTAAAAATATAAAGAATTGTAACCGAATATATATATAAGGAATATAAAAAATAACAATTTATGGTTTAAAAATTCATATGCATAAGACACATATAGTTCATATCAAATCACACAATCATATTTATGTCTTTTGATTAATCATTTAAAACAAACATGTATGCATTTATGCTCGAGTCATGGATTTTATATGTGGTCACAAAATTGTGTATGAATTTTATATCTAGCTTATTGAATTTTAGAGACCATGAAATATAAATTTTCACGATATAATACTTAAACTCCACACGATATTTAGACTATTTTAGCTAATTGTATTTAACATATTCAGATTTTGGAGGTCAATTACATCGCGGCTTAACTCAAGCTATCATTAAATGCATTATCAGATAACATTCATGTAAAATAGCACAAAACTCATTCATACAGAAAAGGTTATTACATCACAACTTTTGATTAATCTTAGACACATAATACATTTTCTACTTATTTTTTTATGTTAACCTTATCCCAACTTTTCTATTAGCTTTAACAATGTGTATTTATCAACTTACATTTCTAAATTTATTATTATTTAAAATACAAGTAATAGATTTTTTTAAAAAAATAATGTCATGTTTACTTGTTTAAAATTTTCTAATCTCATATGTGCATTCTCTTATTTTTTTTATAACTAGAAGAGTTCAAGAGTAAAAGTGTAATTAAATAAATAGAGAAAAATAAACTCTAACAAAGAAAGTGTGGTAAAATGGAAATTTTGAAATATTTCAATGGATATAAATGAGTATTAACTTTTATGCTTTAGAGAGAAAATAGAAATAAGTTGGCAACTGATGTGTGCCAACAATCAATCTTGCATCTTTTTGTTGCTTTTATTTTTTTAATGTAGATAATCGTTTAATCAATGAACCAATGAAATTAATTAATGAATTGATAATATCATAATGAAGAAATAAACACATCATCCTTAATATATTTTATTCCTCCACTAAAATAATTGTCAATTCATGATTGAAAATAAAAGAAAAAGTAATCACAATAATATCATATGAAACATGATAGCACAAGATGACAAAATAAGTGTTAAGACGCATACAAGTGATGATGCAAAAACTAAATAATTAAGAACATCATAGTCTAGTTCAAATATATTATAACAATCGAACAATTCAAAAATTGTTCTAATCTCTATTCGAAGCTAAATAGAGCTTATCAAAATCTACAATCAATGCTCATACAAGAAACTAATGATAAAAAATAGAATTTAGCACAAAATAATATTGTAGCGGATTAAAATTGAATAACATGCTTAATAATAAACAATTGAGAACAAGAAATTAGGTAAAAAAAGCTGAGTTAAAATTAAATACTAATGTAAATTTCACCTTGACATTATCATGAACACATGAACAATATTATTCCTACACCAAATAATTTCATTAGCAAAAATAGTTGTAGAGAAGAAAATTGAAAACACAACAAAAATACACGCAATGAGAATACTCCATACCTAACTGCCAAATACGAATAAATATGCAATGGACTACTAATGCTAAGAAGAATGTAAATTTTGCAAAAAAAAACAAAAAATGACATGAGTTGTAGTGCCAAAAAAGTTGTGCTACCAATCCATGGGTCAGAGGTTGATAGTGAGAGTGAGTGTGAGAAAGAGATCAATTTGGCTGATTTGCTAGAGAAGGGTCTCAAACAGAAGGTCTCTAACGTAAATTGGAGAGGCATTCAAACATTTTGAGGGGATACATCAAACTAATGACATCGTTGGAGCTAGGATTGACTCGTCGTTCACCAGAAGAGGTCATCATTAAAGTGGGCCAGGTTGGGTTTAGTTGAGTGAATTTTATGCATCAAACTCGATTTGATTCAGGTCGAGTTGAATTTGATCAGATGAATGAATAACCCAACCACTATTTCCCTTTTTAAAAGTTTTCCCTTTTTATTTTATACATTTTAATACAAAAATATATTTAATATGTTACTTTAAAACATTAGACTAGCATTTTAGTTATTTAATGATTTTTTATATTTTAAGTGCTTTATTTTCATATTTTTTACTTTTTCTCTTAAAACATCTAAACCATATAAAAAATAATTTAATTTTTAAATTTAAAATAAAAAGGTCGAGCTAACTCGGGTTGAAATTTTTTAACTTCTACCCATCCCGACTCTTGGTCGAATTTTGTTCGAGTCAAGTTGGGTCCAATTGCACCACCAATTCGACGAGTCGTGTTTGGTTGATGAGACCCGAGTCGATGAACACCCCAAGTAATCAAAGGAGATCAGAGCATACTCGAGTGGTGGATCGATCTAAGATCAACATAGCAAGAGAGAAAATTTGGAAAGTTGGTGCAACTTGAGGTGAGAGAAAAGGAAGGATTGCAATGAGGGTTTTACTTTAATTGGGATCAATATGCACCATTGAAGTAAAAATTACAATCGAGGTGGATTCCTCTTACGTCAAGTATTTGAATTTAGCTAAGTTGATCATAATCTATTGAGACATAATGATGAATTATGAAAATGTTCAATTCAGGAGTGTGTAGATAAATGTCGCTAACCATATTATTTTGAAATGTTTATGAAGTGTCACTAAGATTTTGGCACTTAGCAACGTTTAGAAAATGTCAATATCCCAAATATTAAATTTCCAGTAGTGAATGCTTTGATGTTAACAATGTTCTCTAGATAAATTTGAATGATGACAAGCTAATACCCATTAAGCAATTGAATCAACATAACTAATTTATTATTTGTGTAATAGCTTGTTGATTATAGATAAAGATATAGAATTGACTGCAAGGACAATGCATTAATATTATGTGGATGCTATACAAGATTTCAATGTTGACGTAATGTACTATGATGGATGACAACAAAATGAATATGGTATTCTTTTGTCATGACACATAAATTATGTATCAATTTGAATTAAGGACTATGAAGTAGGTAAAATATTGCTAAGGTTGACAGTGTGTGATCATGCCCATTATATATCTAATGGATGTATAATTTAGTGAATATTGTAAATGTTGTATTGTTATCATGGTATGTTAGTATGTTTGAATAGAAGAAAGTAAGGTTTGGAAAGAAGACTATTAGTGGGTAACAAAACTAAGGGACTTTATAGAAACTATGTATGGGATAGCGACTACGTGTTTCTCGAGCCAAAAAAGCTTGTGAACAAGTATGTAGACAATGAAGATGTGAATTCTATGTATAGGATCATAGTAAGAAAATATTTATCATGTAGAACAAGAAAATATTTATACTAAGGATGAGAAAAGAGTTGTAAATAATTTTTAAGCTAAAATTAAAGGAGAAGTTCTAAAAGTGCCAACGCAAACACATTCGACATTTGGACAAGGATAAACACTAAATGCTAAAGGAGACGTTCTGAATGCTTTGATATTGGCAATGTTCTCTAGATAAATTTGAATGATGACAAGCTAATACCCATTAAGCAATTGAATCAACATAATTAATTTATTATTTGTGTAATAGCTCGTTTATTATAAATAAAGATATAGAATTGACTGCAAGGACAATGCATTAATATTATATGGATGCTATACGAGGTTCTAATGTTGACGAATAATGTAATGGGTGACAACAAAATGGATATGGTATTCTTTTGTCATGACACATAAATCATGTAACAATTTGAATTAAGGACTATGAAGTAGGTAAAATATTGCCAAGGTTGACGATGTGTGTAATCATGCCCATTATATATCTAATGGATATATAATTTAGTGTATATTGTAAATGTTGTATTGTTATCATGGTATGTTAGTATGTTTGAATAGAAGAAAGTAAGCTTTGGAAAGAAGGCTATTAGCGGGTAATAAAACTAAGGGACTTTATATGAACTATGTATGGGATAGCGACTATTCTGGGGCCAAAAAAGCTTGTGAACAAGTATGTAGATAGTGAAGGCATGAATTCTATGTATAGGATCATAGTAAGAAAATATTTATCTTGTAGAACAAGAAAATATTTATGCTGAGGAGGAGAAAAGAACTGTAAAGAAATTTTAAGCTAAAATTAAAGGAGTTCTAAAAGTGCCAACACAAACATATGCGACATTTGGACAAGGATAAACACTAAATGCTAAAGGATCGAGGTTTAGGGTGAGACATAGACTCTTGAGGTGTTTGGATAGAGTAGAGAGTACGTTGCATTAAACTGTAGGCTTAAGGCTCTGTTTGGCAAAGCTAACGAGAGGATAGCGGTTCAACTAGATGATAGTGATTTGACTAGAGTATAGTGATTAGCTATTAGAGGATAGCGGATAGTGATTTATTTATAAATTCAATAAAATTTATTTGATAAACATAGCGGTTAAATTAGTATATCGTATAAAATAACAAAAATAGACATCACATATAATTTATGATTATTTTTATATACATCATATTCATATAATTTAATTTAAAATAATTATTTTGAATGTTAATATTTTTTAAAATCTTATTTAATATAAAATATTGATTAATTCAAAATAAAAAAATATTTGGGTTGTAAGTAAAATTAAAGATGTGATATATAAAATAACAATAATATATGATGATTAATAAGTAAATATTTTTTATTTTAAAATAAGAGTATAATAGGAAGAAAATATGAAAATGTTACCTCTATACTCTATAATCTAGTAGAAGTAGCTTATAGCGTTTTGTGTTCAAACCTCTAAACGCTACTGAGAAAAAATATTTACCAAACGCTTATAGTAGCGTTTCTACTCTAACAAAATGCTATCCTCTACTAAATACTCTACTTTTTTACATGTCAAACAGTGCCTAAGAGTTATCAACGTAGAAACCAAAAGTGTATGAGTAAGGTAAATACAGAAGATGAGTTACACGAAGATATGAGCTTTGGAGTGGTCATTATAAGTATTAGGAATGCTTTCACAAAAGGTGGTGTACACTACATAAGTCACGATTTAGTAGAATGTGATTATGAGTATGCAATAATCGAGGAGTGTGCCTAAAAGTGGCGAGTCAATATATTTGATGAGCTCTAAAAAGCTTGTCTTAATGCTATACTATATCCAACCATTTTGGTAGTGTGATTGGCTAGACATGTGGATTTATCCGTTGTACTCAAATGTTCAAAAGTTATACTCAAGTTTCCATTTTTTCTCCTTGCATGTCTACAAGTTTCCACCATAGATTTCTACTTTAAAACTCCCTGACATCCGAAAACCTTTTTGGACATTCGAAACTTGCCTATTCTAATTTTTCACCACTTATGTATTATAATCAAATTTTTATCGATCTCGATCAATTTTCTCATTGTGTGGTTAACTTATAGTTAAAACCCGACTAATCCTATTGATTTAAAAAGTCCTGACACATTATTTATTATCATTGTATAATTATGATCTGAGTCCCAATAAGTAGAATATGAGAACCTAATTAATTTAACATGTCCATGTTGTGCCATTCCTTTAGAAAATGGCATTTGTTGTGGTATGCACAACTACAAGCCAATAACAAAAGTACATGTCACCTCATTACAATAAAATTGTTAACATGGACATTACATAAAAATATCATATTCCAAAGTTAAATATAACTTTCATGATCAGAGCATTAAAAACAAAAGGCATTGAAATGTAAGAAAAAAATCAAAGTGTTATATTGATTCATTCAACATTCTTGATTTAATACTTTTTATGGATTAACACCTTTATCAAACGATTTACCAAGGTATCTAACTTACTATTCTCTTTCACTTTTATTGATGGAATATTATATTATTTCTTCATTATTAATTTAATCATTTATTGAAAACATAAAAATGTAAAGTACAAAGGTCAGAACATCAAATTAACTTCCCTTCACTAAAAACTAAAGCATGGCATTGATTGTTTCCATTAGTTTTTCATAGCATTTTATCATAAATTAAATTCTTATTATATTGATGTTCATCGAATTATCATATGTGATATTATTTTGTTAATTGGTATGTTATTAAATGTTAGTAATATATTTTTATCAATTATTTGAAAGATGACACATTGTTATATAATTTGATTCATGCTTCACATATTTTTTTATTCATTAATTTATTATTCATCTATTGTGTTGCAAAGTTCACATGATATTATTTTCTCTGCACTGATCATGTAGGAAACCATTGAAGTGAAGGATGAGTTGACTACCAATGCTTGCTATGATGTTTACATAGGGTGATTATGAGTTATAAGTGCCCCTTATTTTCCTTCTACAAACTATTGAGTTGTAATAACTTTTATAAAGATTCTTTAGCTTACCTTGAGAGTATGTTTATTTCAAGATTCTTGTTGAAGTCCTACTTTTATTAATAATTCAATTTTATTCAAAGTATTTTGAATTTATTATATTATGGTCAATGAACCAATAAAAAATTAATATTTTGGTCAAGATTATTGCATATCCAATAACATCTCTAGATTAAATCTTTCTACATGACAAGTTAATTTGAGGGATTACATATATCCTTAACACAAGATACTAAATATTTTTATTATGAATAATAATTTAAAAGTATATGCATGCCATATAATAATGTGTGTGTTATGCATCCTAGACATAAACAAAGGTTCGAACGGAATTTTGTTGGACTTAGGAGAAGCCAATTTGATTTTCATCCATTTTTTTCATGGGACACATAAATGCATCCCAATCTTGAACCTAGTCCCGGTTGAAGATCAATATCATGATGTCCCAAGTTGATCAGGGATAAAAAGTAGGATGTCCTAGTATGGTATAGTTCAACCTAAATTTATTATTTGTAATATTACTTAGTTAAGTTTTATTATATATGATCCGAATAGTTAATGTTACATGTGCTTAAAATATATGGCATAATATAGTATAACTAATATTTTAATATGTATATAATGATACAATATTACTCATATAACGGAAAGTGGATTTTTTAAATCCAAACTTGGTTCTACTTAAAAATTCAACCGCAATCCAAATATTTTTTTTATTTTTTAGTCGAGAGAAAAATTACATTTTCCAAATAAAAACTCAAAGGCAGTGTTTGGCATGAGAAGTTTTAGTTTCCGAGAACTAATTGATTTGTTATAAAAGTTTAGGTTTGATGTTTATATGAAAATTGTAATGATGAGAATTTGAAAATTTGATTTAATAGATAAGTTTTAACAGGTGTTTGGATAAAAAAAGAATTGGTAATATAATTTTTTATTTTATGTGGTATAAAATTATAGTAAATTAAATTATTATATCTTTATTAAGTTAAAATAATAATTATGAAAATATTATATTTATAGTATACTTTATAATTTACAAAAAATATTTATATTAAGTTAAAGAGTTTATTTTATAAGCTGAATGATAATATATTTAATAAAAATATTATAATTGATTATTATTTAAGATAATATAAAAATTTAATGAATAATATTAAGATTAAATAGTAATTAATAATATTTTACTAATTAATATATAATAAAGAATGATAAAAAAGAAAAAAAGGGCCTTAGCAAAGTTCTCGCAGGAAGCGAGAAATACATTGCAATCATGTGATCAGAACTCACTATACGTGTTTGGCACAATGTTTTAATAATCGGATCGCCGATCGGATCAAACGACTATCAGGATCATGACCGGTTCGATCAGATTTGATCATATTTTATTAAAATAATATTATTTATAATAATTTTAAAGATGTAGAAACAACAATAGGATATTATGTATAAAAAAATAGTAATCTATTGAAATTGAAATACTAGCATAAATATATATATTTATTTATTATATTAAAAAATATTATTTATTGGTAAGAAAAGGACTCCTAAATTGTTAATACTTAATATTAATTTACATTTTTCATTTATCATTGTGTTATTAATAATATGTTAAATTCTTTTTACTATAAATCAATTTTATGAAAAAAAATTCCCCATTTCTTCCTTTCTCTCTTCCTTAATTTTTACTTTCATTTTTCTCAATATGTTCTCTCTTCATGAATTCTCTTTCTTTTATCATTTAATGATATTAACAATATATTAATTTATTATTACTATAAATCATTCTTATATCTTCTTCATTTATTTTGCTTTCCTTTTTTTCCATTTCCTCTTATTTCTCAATTGCCCATTTTATTGGTTTCCTTTGATTCAAATGTATTACTTTCCTTTTTTTTCCTTTCCATCTTTTTCTTTCTTTATATAGTAGTTTTTTTTATTTCTTTTTTCAAATTTTTACTTGAACCGGGTTCGGGGTTCCTTCTAGTTCATCGATTTATACTTGTTCAATCGATTTTTTTATTAGAAGACATTTCCGATTTTGGCTTCAAATCGGACCGGATCAACTATCAGTTCGTGCGATTGAATTGATCGGTCCGGACTAATTTTAATAACCTTAGTTTGGCAGAACTTGGTCAAGTTACGCCTTGCCAAATATAGCCAAATGGTGTGCTGCCCATTAGATTGGGTAGCAAAGCACTCCCTACACTCACAGGCATCCGATCAGATTTGGATGACAAATCACGGGTGTGCGGATCATATAGTTCAAGTGCAACACTTTAAATTACATTTTCTCGATGTTTCTCTCTCATCATGTGCAACACATTCTACCCTAGAACCTTCATCGTCGGCCTCCACTGCTTGAAGTCACCATAGCTGAACATAAATGAAACTATCGTGACCTGAATTAAAACTTAATTTAATATGGAGTTCGCGACTTATTATAGACGATCACATAAAATCGAAAAAGATTGTAAAAATATGATGTAAATATTTTTTAAAATAGAAGAAATAAAAATATATCATTAAACAAATTACACAATATGTGAAGATCATTTCAAAGCAAGTCAATACTCCTTAAGTCTTACATTTCAGGAAATGATTTCAAGATACAAAACAACACATATATAATACATATAATAACCTCTCTCGACATCATAATAAAAGAACACGAGAGACACAAATCTTCTCATCTTACCACAATGGATGTTATACAATCCTTCTAAACTATTATCTCGCACGATCCCCAAATGACGATGTTAATTTAAAAATATTAGAAACAATATTATGAGCAAAATAGCTCAACAAGTTTATAACTAATAGTCTATATGTTACCAGCTAATCAATTCAGGGAGACATGAAAATACATGCAATAATCATAATAAAAATAAGTATTTTCATACACTTGATAATTACATATACAACATTCTAATCAAAAGCATCACTCTCATTTTGTAATTACTATTTACTTAAATATATGAATGCTAATACAACACTCTTATATGAATGCACATATTACCAATTGGCTGATTGGCAGGTAGACTCTAGAGGCGATGTAGTACTTAGCTCTATTCTACCTCATTCCTTTCGAGAAACACGTTGATTCTAGAGGTGGCCCATCATGATTTCTCATGATGTAGAAACTTGAGTTAACACATGGAAGGAACAAATGCAAGATTACCAAAGGAATCCAGAGTGAGTGCGATGGATTGTTCGATGGCACAAGCGAGGCCAGTTTACGATGAGTCCGTACCGCGACTGCAATGACTTCACTTGCGGAGATCATTTGTTGACAATGAATTGGAGCAGAGGAGATTGTTTGACGACAGTAGCCGTAAAAAATCATTTGGCCATGGCCGACTTGGAGCAGAGGAGATTAACGACAATTATGTGTAGAGGATATCGTATGACAATGCTCGCGAGGACGTGTGACAAAGAAGTTGGGTGGCTCCGACAAGAACGTGCACGATTGAGTGGTTGAAGTTGGGTGGCTAAGGCACAATTTGGATGAGGTGAAACAATTCTCCAAAAGACCGTGGCTGTCCAACCAGTGTTGTTGCTCAACCAACCTATGTCGCTCTTGAACCGTCTCCTAAATTGCAACTACACCACGCATTCACGATTGGTGGCATAAGTCTAATTGAATGGTTATAGGCGTAGGGAGCACTTTGCTACTCATTCTAATGGGTAGGAAGCTCTTTAACATCAAACTCGTTTGGATGGAGCAATTTTGTTCAAGAATAAAATTATGATCATTCCATAATTGCTCCAATTTCTTAACCCAATCAGAATAAAAACGTTCTAAATTATGTCAATCTCACTTTTTTTTTTCCTTCTACTAAGTTCGACCTTCGGGAGGGGACAAAAAAAAAAAACAGGTTTCCTAACCCAAACACAAAACAAACCATAATCCGAACCCAAAAAATGACCGTGACCGTGTTCAATTGGGTTCGCGGGCCAAGTTTTCCTCCGTCACGCCTTCACGCACAAAGGTGCTGACAACTACTAAAAAGTCAGATCCCTCAGTCCCGTGCTGCGCATTCGTCCCCTTCACCCCCCACCCCGACGCGACGACGAGATCTCTCCGCCCTCAGAATCCCGGCAAGGTGCTCGATCAATTGACCCAGTTCCCTTTATCGGTCCTGTTCTCTTCCTCCCGAGATCTGCGACTTTTCCTGCCTCTTTTGGCAGATCGCTCCGCTGCTGAACTCGTAGCGCCATCTCATCCCGCCTACCAATTCCAAGATCCTGACGGCGGCGTGTTCTGCGCCAAGGTTGGCGGCGTCTGGCGGATCTCTGCCGGAGAGAGTTTGACTCCCCTCCGTTGTCATGGCGAGCGCGGCGGCGGGTGGCTTCGTCACCCGCTCCTTGGAGGCCATGCTCAAGGAGTGTTCCGGCAAGAAGTACCCGGCCCTCCAGAAGGCTGTCCAGTCTTGCCTAGGTCACTTCTTACTTCTCACCATTTCTCGAATCATGCTACCAAGAATGGCGTTTGAACTACCGAAAGTTGTGCATTGTGTTGGATTTATGGTTCCTTAATATACTTTAGATACGCGATTTCCCTTTTAACAATTTTTTACTGTGACGGATCTTTTACACTTACCAAGCAGCTTTTAGAATGGTCATCCCATGTCTACTCACGCTGTTACTAAGCAATAGTATGTGACGTACGGAACAATGTTTGCTCAAACAGTACGGTGTTCTATCTCCCCAGTGTAAAATTCTTGTTGGATTTGTACGTACCAAATTCCTTATTTGACTAAGTGTGATCACCCAGATTCGCCTTAGTAGTTCTTCCATTCAATGTTCGATGTGATGATGCAATAGATAAGGGGCGCAGAAACGTATCTCTTCCATTCACACTGAAAAAAGACGTATATCTTTCAAGTGAGGAATACCTAATGTTTGACAAATCCATCCTTATACATACCAGGCGTCACAAGGTTATTTCCAGAACCGGAACCAGCATAACTGCATTTCAGAAAAAAAATTCTACTATTATATTCCTTATGAATCAGACCACTGAAAATCTCAGGGTCAATAATGAAGGGTGCTTCTCCTAAAAAAAAAAAAATAATAATGAAGGGTGCATCTCTCTCAAAATAAGGGGAAGCCAAACAATTGAAAGCACCTCGATAGCTGATGTCATGTGATAATTGCAAGAATATATCTTACCTGACTTTGATGATTATCTTTGTTCTCTTCTTTAGAATGTGGAGCAAACATGTGGAATGGGAATTAGTGACTATGAAACACAATAATAATTGTAAAAAATTTGGAAGTTGGTGATACATCAATATATATATATATATATATATATATATATATAACAACAACAACAAAGCCTTATCCCACTAGGTGGGGTCGGCTACATGGATCATACGACGCCATTCCGCTCTATTAGTAACCAAACCTTTCGGTATATTATTCACCAATAGATCTTGCTCTATTAGTTCGCCAAGTGTCCGCCTTGGCCTCCCTCTTCTTTTAATCGGACTCCAGATTATTTGATCTACTCTTCTTACTGGCGCATCTAATGGTCTTCTCTGAACATGACCAAACCATCTCAAACGATTCTCTACCATTTTCTCACTAATAGGAGCCACTTGTTCACGTATATGGTCATTCCTAATCTTATCTAATCTTGTATGACCACACATCCATCTCAACATCCTCATTTCGGCTATCCTCACTTTACGTTCGTGTTGTCCCTTCATAGCCCAACATTCACTACCATATAACACTGCCGGTCTTATAGCAGTACGATAGAATTTTTCTTTAACTTTATTGTGTACTTTCTATCACAAAGAACTCCAGTGACTTTCCTCCACTTACACCAACCAGCTTGAATTCTATGATTAACATCGTCATCAATCTCCCCATCTTGTCTTACAATTGATCATAAATATTTAAACTTTGTCACTTGAAAAATTATATCCTCCCCTAGCCTAACTTCCAAATCGTCTCTAAGTTGTTTATTTGTGAAATTGCAATGCATATATTCTGTTTTATTCTACTTAAACGAAAACCCATTGACTCCAACGTATTTCTCCATATTTCCAATTTTGTATTAATCTCTCCTCTTGAATCCGCTAAAAGTACTATATCATCCGCAAATAGCATGCACTTAGGTACCTCCTCTGTGATACTCTCGGTTATAGCATCGATAACTAAGTTAAATAGATACGGGCTTAAAGTTGATCATTGATGTAGGTCAATTCCTATAGGAAATTCATTTGTCTCACCTCTGGGTGTCCTAACCCTAGTTAATGCCTCATCGTACATATCTTGTATTACCTTAATGTAGGCAACACTCACCCTCTTCTTTTGCAAGGCTTTCCAAAGTACATCTCTTGGTACCTGATCATACGCCTTCTCTAAGTCAATGAAAGCCATATGTAAGTCTCTTCTCCTACTTCGATACTTCTCCATCATCCCCCTTAGTAAATAAATCGCCTCTGTAGTGGATCTTCCTGGCATGAACCCAAATTGTCTCTCAGAAATACTAGTCTCCATTCTCAATCCATGCTCAATCACTTTTTCCCATAATTTTATTGTGTGACTCATAAGTTTAATCCCTCTATAATTTGCACAATTCTGAATATCCCCTTTATTCTTGTAAATAGGAACTAATGTACTTAATCTCCAATCATCAGGCATCTTTTTCGATCGTAAAATCTCATTAAATAGTTTACATAACCACAACACACCTTTTTCTCCCAAACATTTCCAAACTTCAATCGGTATACCATCCGGTCCAACGGCTTTACCATTCTCCATTTTCTTAAGAGCTTCACTAACCTCCAAGACTCTAATTCTACGATAAAATGACCTATTAAGCTCACATTCGCTATCTGTCAAGTCTTCCAAATCACAACGGGAACCTTCACATCCATCATTAAATAGCTTATAAAAATACTCTTCCCATCTGTTCTTAATATCTCCCTCAGTAACTAAAACCTTGCCAACTTCATTTTTTATGCATCTTACTTGATCCAAATCTTTCGACTCCTCTTTATTCCTTGCAATCTTGTAAATCTTTGTTCATCAGCCTTTGTCCCTAACTCCTTATAAAACCCCTCATATGCTTTAGCACGAGCATCACTAACTGCCTTCTTAGCCTCCCTTTTCGCCAAACGATACTTTTCCCAATTGTCAGAACTATTGTCCAAGTGTATCGCCTTGAAACAATTCTTCTTATTACGCACCTTTTCTTGGACCTCCTCATTCCACCACCAAGTCTCCTTATCTCGTGGTCCAAAACATTTTGATTCTCCAAAAATGGCTTTAGCAACCATTTCAACCTTTTTTGCCACATTCTTTCACATGATACCAGCATCTCCTTCTAACTCCCACACACTTTCCTCTAATAACTTACTTCTAAAAGTCTCTCGCTTCTCCCCCTTTAACTGCCACCACTTGATCTTTCGATCAAAAACTGTTCGGGATTTTGGTTTTATACATTTCATTTGCATATCAAGAACTAACAATCTATGTTGTGTAGTCACCCCATGCCCAGGAATTACTTTGCAATTAGTACAACGTCTTTTATCAGTATTTCTTGTCAAGAAAAAATCGATTTGAGACCTATGAGTTCCACTTTTGTATGTGATTAAATGTTCATCTCTCTTCCTATAACAAGTGTTGATAATCTTAAGGTCGTATGCTAAAGAAAAATCAATAATAGTTTGTCATTCCTCATTCAACTCTCCAAAACTAAAACCACCATGAACCCTTGCATGTGGTCCTGCCTCTTTACCAACATGTCCATTAAGGTCTCCCCCAATATAAACTTTCTCGGTTGTTGGTATACTTTCAATCAAACCCTCCATATCTGCCCAAAACTTTTCCTTGAGATGTGATTCTGCTCCTACTTGGGGTGCATATGCACTAATAATGTTCATAGTCTCCTTTCCAACAATTACTTTCACGGATATGATTCGATCCTCAATCCTTTTAACTTTCACAACATTCTTCCTCCATTTCGCATCCGCGATAATACCAACACCATTCCTTCCATTTACCTTACCTGTGTACCAAAGTTTGGAACCATTTAACCTAATCTCTTTACTTCCCTCTCCTACCCATCTAGTTTCTTGCAAGCATAAGATACTAATCTTACGCTGGTCCATTACTTGTGCCACCTCGAAGCGCTTCCCATTCAACGTCCCAATGTTCCAAGAACCTAATCTGACCTTAGTCTCATGAACTAGCTTCTTTAACCGCCTCCGTCCATTAGAGTGCGGTAGCCCTTGCTCATTTAACACTGCATTCAGGCGAGGATGCAGCGGCTCTTGCTCTCTTATCACTGTACCCGAGCTGTACAGCGCGTTACTTATGGGTAACGACCTAGCATTAACACAATATATTCGTTGATCCATGTACATGAGATTCGACAGAGTTTTACGCTGGCTGTCGGGGCCTAACACAACCCTCCTCCTTTATCCGGGCTTGGGACCGACTATAAAACCTAAGTATATATATATAATGTCTATACTACCACCTGTAAGGCGTAACATCCTGCGACCAACATGCGTGAGCTGTCCGATTCTTAATCTATGCCTGTGATCGACGTGCGCATCCCCCGGACGAGCTGAATGAATGTCAGCCAACAAAAGGGGGGAGCGTGTTCGGTCCCCATCGAGCGATGTCCTCCCCTCGTCGTGGCCGGCTGGCGAGTAGCAGGCAGAACACATCGTTGGGGGAGAAGAAGACACAAGTCCAGAAGATGCGCCTGTTCGTCTGGAGTCGTCGGCGCGTTCGACATCGATCGAGCCACCCGCCTCCGTCGTGCCTGTCTGCTGAGCAGCAAGTAGCATGCGTCATCGGAGGAGAAGAAGACACGAGCTTTTGGAGTCTTCAAAAGATCCATCAGTTCGTCTGAAGTCGCCGGTGTGTTCGAAGTTGATCGTCGACCTCCTCGCTTCGTCGTGGCCGGCGAGCAGCAGGTAGCATGCGTTGTCGGGGGAGAAGAAGACACAAGCGCTCAGACTTTGGGTCTCCACAAAATGTGTCCGTTAGTTCGTCTGGAGTCGCCGGCGAGTTCGACGTTGATCGAGCCAAAACCTCCTCGCTTCGTTGTGGCCCACCGACGAGTAGCAGGTAGCATGCGGCGTCGGGGAAGAAGAAGATGAGCAGCAGGTTGTTGACGTTCACTTGCCGGATCGTTCGTTCAGGGCACTCGCAGATGCAGTTCGGGCGCACATCATTGCGAACCATTGATGAAGGATCTGACGGGTCCTGGAGAGGCGTCGCAGGGTGCTACGCATTGAGGTGGTAGTATAAACATTATATCCTATATATATGTATATACACACACACACATATACATAGGTATATACACACACAAATATATATATATATACACACATATAAAGTGCTAGTACCTCTTTTGGAGGCAGTTACTGATCTCTTTGACATCACATGAGTTTCTCACTGATGGTTCGTGAGACTTGGAAGGGTGTGGGGATGGAGAAGTAGGGCCTGTAACCCTTGAAATCGATCACTGGCTCCTTGAAGACTCTTACATCAAAAGAATCTGATTGCATGCAGAGATGGAGAGCGCCAGTGGCGACTTTTTTGGTCGGTTCCTAGGCCATATGGCTTCAGCGCAACTAGGTGATTTTTTGTGGGGAGCGATGTCAATGAGAGCGTATTGTACACCTCTTTTCTTTTGCGGAAGTGGGGGTTTGGATAGCTGATATACTTTTCCATTTCTTTGTTGCCTCTTTTCGAGAGCTCACACTTGTATATCATTTGCATTCCATAGATCTATATATACCTGGATGACAACCGCATAATCGGGTGGTCATCCTTTTTCTCCTATATATATTTATATATATATATATATATATGATGCGATTTTTCAAAAACATATTAACCCCTCAATTTTTTGCCATATTAGATCCTCTGGTATGCAAAGGGAACTAAGAGAGAGAGAGAGAAAAACATGGCCGTACTGAAAATTGTCATGTGACCTGGGGGATGATGTTGTGATTTCCTTATTGGCGTTCACATCTCCTTTTGTTTTTGGCACCCACTTGTACGTTTTCAGTGTTTTCCGAAGGGTAAAAGGATAATGAGATTGGTGAACTACTCATCCACATATTTTGTATAAAATTACAGAAATTTTCCTCTAAGAAAACCATAGAAGATTTAAGCTTATGGTGTAAAGGCAATAGAGAGACGGAATTTTGGGTTATAATATCTCCTCCATATATGGTATACAAATGATGTTTTATCCCCTAAAAAAAAGCCCTGGATGTTGTGTACGATATTATCAACTTGACATCTCTCTCCCTGAATATGATGCTGTTACATGCAGCCAAATCACCCAAAAAACTAACAACCAAATTTTGAATATGTTCGATCTCCAAGTCAACCTTTCCTCTTTTTTAAGGATAAACCTAATTTAGAATTTCCTTTGATGATTTGTAACTGTAGTTACCATTCGAGGACACTTCTAAAATGTCCATTCATACTTAAGTGAAAATGTTAACTGGCATATGGAAATTTTGGGTCACTGACTGTGTGCATAATTGTAAAGTTTAAATTTCACCTGAAGTCTAGGTTTTGAATCTGTACTTATCTTTTTGATCTTATATCTTGTCATGGCATTTGTCTTTGTTAAAATAACAGAGCTCGAGAAATTGGTGGACTGAAGTAGGCGGTGAATCAATTTTGCTGGCTACTTCTTGTCAATGTCCCTTGATTAACTTGTACTTCACCAGTTTTGTATCATTAGGTAGTTAGGGAATGTTCAGTCAATCATACCACTGTTTCCACAGAAATGAATCCACTGGAGCCTTCAGTTGAACTCTAGACTTCTACGATATATGTAGCAGTAGCACACTTATATTTCTTCCTAATGTGAATCTTATGTAGTACATTCTCTATATCTTCATGATCATGAGCTCTATTCCATTTCAGATGATATGAAAGAAATTAAGCAGGAGCCACCTTCTGAAAAAAGTAACAATGAAGTACCTCTACAAGGGGAAAAGAGGTAGCTCATTATTTTGCTATGCCTTTTTCCTTTCCACTTATAGTGTCATTTAAAAATAAAAGAACTTTAGGTCTTATCATCCATGTCCGTCATTATTCCTGCATGTATTTATGCCATTCAATTTTCTTAGCCGATATCTTCCTTTTGTAATATATTTCCTGAGTGTCTTAGCAATACATTAGCTTGCTTTGTTGGTTTCTCAATGCAGAGTATCTTTGTGGAACATTCCGAATCATTCACTTCATTTTTTAGCTTCTGTTATTTCTGTACCTGTAAGTGTCCGTAAACTTCAGAAATTTAACCAGCTTGCTTTCTGTCACATGTCAATAGAGATGATGACAGTGAAGCAGAAAATGGAGGCAATGCACCAGATCAAAGTGAAGTCATTGCTGCCCATCCCTCTGAAGAAACACATGAATCTATCACAACAGCTTTGGCGACTGCTGGCCGCATCTTAAATGGAAAGCAAGCTGAGCTTGTTTTACATCCACTCAGGCTTGCATTTGAGACGAAGAACATTAAACTTGTGGATCTTGCACTTGACTGTCTTCATGTATGTTGCTTTCGACAGGCAAAGAACATTTTTTTCCTGAAGTTTGCTGTATAAGCCCTTATAACCCACTTGTCCTTGTCAAGATTCTTGCTAGTTTGAACTACTTGCCAAATATTGCCCTATTGCTAGTTTCATTTGCTTAATATACTCTTCTACTTTACTTGACAGAGAATCACAAAGCAATATGTTTGCCTTTTTTTGTTTTATTTTCTTCATCGGGAATCACTCATGAAATTTAATTTTTCCAGAAATTTATTGCCTACGATCATTTAGAAGGTGACCCTGGTCTAGAAAATGGCAAAAATGCTTCACTATTTACGGACATTCTCAACATGGTCTGTGCTTGTGTTGATAACTCTTCTTTTGATAGGTATTACTCATCTTATTTTTCTGTATCATAAAAACAGCTTCTTTTTTTGAGGCAAATAAAAGAGCTTACTTGCTATAGCTTTTGACTGTTGTGAGGCTTTTGCAGTACCATACTTCAAGTTTTGAAGGTGCTTCTTACTGCTGTCTCATCAACAAGATTTAGAGGTATATCTGATAGCATGTTATTGCTTTTATTCTTGAAAAATACTTCTGAATTCCTGTTTCTTGCGAAATATATCTGAGTAATGGCTTAATGATGTTAATCCAAAATACTGATTTGTACATCTTTCTAGAGGCTAAAAAAACTTAGATTCTTTACAAGCTTATCGTACTTTCTGTACTACATAGAAGCTCATCTTACTCCCTAAAGAAACTAAGATTTCCTATGGTAAGCATCTTAATGACATTCAATGATAGCATTCAGATTTGGTTCTTAGTTATAGAATATTGTATATCCTACCTCTGCTATCATGTCCAAAAGATGTAGAGCATACCTGCTCTAAGTGTACTATGGATTGTAGCAGTCCTGACAAGATGCTTTTTTTTTCATCATTCATAAACTTTTTTTTTTGAGGAGAAGGATGATCATCAAAGATGTGGTTCTCATTCGTATGTATATATATGGGATTAATGTACCTCTAGAGCACGTTCTGATTTGGAGGGATGCTGAACACATCTTCGCCGTTGATCACTAATTAATGAATCAGATCACAAGTGATTAAATCTCATCATTTAAGTTGAGATGCGCTCTGGAGGTACATTAATCCCTATGTGTGTGTGTATATATATATATATGAATGGTCACATATACTAGTGTAGGCTCATGGGAAAAGAGCCGCAAAAGAGAAGGAAAGAAGTATCATGCCTAACCAAAACCCCACTCCCTAGGAAGAAAAGAGATTTGGTGTACAATGTTATCCACGAAGACCTCTCCTCACAAAAAATGACTTGGTTCCACCGGGGCCATATGGCCCAAGAACTAGATGACAGCCAATGGAGCTCTCCAGGGCTGGCTCCGACCATCGATAGCCCTGAGTGACTGCCAAAATGTCTCTGCCGCTGAAGTGATGCCCGTGGTGCTCATCCAAGCCCACACCTCCCTGGTGACAGAGCAGCCGAAGAATAAATGGGCCACATCCTCCTCGGACGCATCACACGATGCACATGAAATATCGATGTTGGGCGACCATCTCACCAAAGTAAAAGTAAGGATTCTGTTATGCCGCATAAGTCAAGAAAAGATCTTGATTTTAAGCAGCACAAGAGAGAACCAAATAGGCAAATAGTTTGAAGTCTGTCCTGAGACTGGAATCGTGATGGCAAGGAGGAAATGAAGATACAGGCTGCAAGGTCTCTGAAAGCCATACCCATCAATCGGCCCTAGTGGGGTCTGGCCGGAATGGGGCAACCATCTGATGAAGAACCATAAGCTCTTGAATGTGCCTGTCGGGAAGTGCTGACTGAATATGGGGGGTCTACAAACTGCTGCTCGGGCCACAATGTCTTTTTTTTTTGAGGAGAAAAATGATGACCGCCAGATTGTGGTTGTCATCCATCTCTCTATATATAGAAAACTATGGAATGAAAGTCAACGGGCTACAATTTCTGACCACACCTCTGCAACCAATGAATTAGGACCTGCTGCTAGGGCCTATAACCGAGGGAAGGATGCTGCCAGAGGCCCCCCAAGAAGCCAGTTGTGGTGCCAAAATGAAAATGCCTCGCCAGAATCGAGAGAGGGAACCATGTAAGGTCGAACCAGAGGAAGAAGAGCTCCAACACCATGCCAAAAGGCGAAAGCCCATTGTGGAAGAACAACTTGAGAGTTCCGGGACAAATCCTAGGTGAAGAACACTGAGCGCAAGAGACTATCATCAGGTCTCATAATCCGCCCAACCCACTAGGCTAGGAGGGTCCGGTTAGTACAGTGGAGATCACGAATACCAAACCATCCTAGGAGGTGGGGTGACATGCTCTGCCAAGAAATGAGATGGATGGCCTGCAGATCCCTGCTCCTTTACCAAATGAATCAGCTCCGTAAGGAGTGCATCTGCCTCTGAACCTAGCCTGGCATTTGGAGGACTGACATGTAGTAAATCGGTAGTGCAGAAAGGACTCAATGGAGAAGAACAAGTCGGTCGCCGGATAATAGATGCAGTTTGTGCTCTAGCCTCTCGATAGTTGGGGTCCACCATTGAGAGCTGATGTGGCAGTCAGGAGAGGGGGAGTCCCATGTAAGTAATCGGCAGGGTGCCAATTGGAGTGCGAAGCTTAGCCGCACAACTATCCGCTTTCCAGAAGTCATGCCAAAGGGGATGAAAGATGACTTCAAATGGATGCCACCCAAAAAAGATTCACCATGATGGCCACCCACTTGGCCTCCTATGCTGTGCTCTCAATGAAGAATAAGGTGTCATCCGCATACTAAAGAAGAGGAGCTAAGTTGCTTGCGAAACCCCTGAAGAGACCAGGCTCAAAGGATGTGCATGACTGCACCTCGCAAGGACGTTAGCAGCCAGAACAAATTACGTGGGGTCTAGGGGGCAGCCCTGCCATACCCTTCTCTATGGCTGAACCCAGCCACTCGCTGACGTCGCATTGACCAGGATTGAGAAAGAAGTAGCGGTAATACAATGCTTCATCCAAGCAATCCAGGCCATGGAAAATTCTCTGACCTGCAGGGAGTGCCACAACAAAGACCATGAGATAGTGCCAAAAGCTTTAGAAGTCGACCTTTCGAAGGAAGGCCGGGCAGCTAATCCTCCTCCAGTGTGATCTCAGCAGACATGCCATAACTATCGGTGATGGATTGGCCTTGAATGAAGGTTTGCAATGAAGAGGTGGAACCGGTTAAGTTGTTTAAAGCCCTGGTTCCCGCTTTGTATGAACTCCATGCTAGAACTCAAAGTAAAAGAAGACTAGGAATCCATCTGGGACAACATATATGATAAATAACCATACAAAGCATATATGCTAAGGCTTATAGCTGTACGCTTAATGCAAGACTGCTGAAGCTATATAACCTGATGATCATATTGAGTGCTTACCGACTCATGGTTAAACATATGTTGTTTTGGCAGAATATTTTTGTTGTTGTGCTGTACTATTTTCTGCCGGCATTTTGTCAGATCATTAGTTCTTAGCATTAGTCTGAGTGTTAGTGCATATGAAATATTCACATACAGTTGGTTTCTTTTTGTTGAAAAGGACAAACAGTTGATTTCTACTCTTAAAAGAAACAAACGGTTCTTTCTTTCTTTAATATTCTTGAAGATCAGTTCTTAGCATTAGTCTGAGTGTCAGGGCGGTCTTGGCGTTCGTGATCTCCGTTTCACCAACTGGGCCCTCTTGGCTCGTTGGGTTGGGCGGTTTATGGGTCCTCACGATAGCCTCTGGCGGTCAGTATTCTTCTCTTGCTATGGACATGACCTATCTTGGGCCTCTAGAGCCATTCTTTCCCGTGGGGCCTCCGCGTTTTGGCGAGGCGTCGCCCCCCTCCTTCCCCTGATTCAGCCATTTATGGTCCCATCCCTTGGCAGGGGGGAGAGTTTCTCTTTTTGGCATCACGACTGGCTCCGGGGGGTTCATTGGCAGCCTCTTTCCCGTGCTTACTGTCTCTTTTTGCTCATCCCGAGTCTACAGTTGCTGAGGCGTGGTCATAATCTGGTGGTTCGGGCACTGGGTCGTGGACCCCCACTTTTAGGTCGGCCCTTTCTGACATACGCATTACTTAGCTTTTGGCACTTAATCAGCGGATTGCTCCGTTTCAGTCGGACACCTCTCGGTCTGATGGATGGTCGTGGATTTTGGGACTTTTACTGCTCGCAGCCTGTATCTCCGTCTCCTCCCGGCCACTTCGATCTCGGATTCTCTCCAGACCGACTTCAGACTCATTTGGCGCATCAGGGTGCCACTTAAAGTCAAGATTTTTGTTTGGCTTATGCGGTACCATAGGATCCTCACCCGACAGTACAGGGCAAGGTGGACACCTCTTGCTGACACATCCTGTGTCCTATGTTGCGAGGCAGAGGAGGACCTCGCACATCTATTTTTTGGCTGCAGTATATCCCGGGAGGTTTGGGTACGACTGGGGATGACAGCTGGCTTGCTTCTCTCATCAGACACATTTTGGCAGTCACTTAGAGTTTATAGCAGCAGACGACATCATTGGAGGACATTGTTGACGACCTTTTTAGCCGGTGCCTGGGCCATCTGGCTTCAGCGCAACTGGGTAATTTTTTGTGGGGACAGGACTCAGGTGGATAGTATTATACTTCATAGCTCTTTTCTTCTCCGGGAGTGGGGCTTTGGATAGTGACGACACCTTTTTCCTCCATTTTTTGCTGCTCTCTTCTTGGGAGCCTGCATTTTGTACATTTTCCTTCCACAGTGATATATATATATATATATATATATATATATATATATATATACGGATGACACCATAACTTGGTGCTCATCCTTCCCCCCCTTAAAAAAAAAAATCTTGAAGATCATGGTATTGGGGATAGATCTATGGTTTTCAGTTTTTTTTATTGTCCATGGGATGCCAGAGCAATTTTATGTTGGCACAAATGATTCACCATATTAAAACTTTCTTTAAACCATCTTTAAGTTCTGGAGTTTTTCTGGTTTTGGGAGGATGAATGGACATCAGGTGGCCCGTTATTGACAAGCATCTATTGATCGTCAGGCAGCTGTTCATGTTACTGGTCTGGGTCCTTGATGCCATTTCAGGTTGTCCTTGTCAGACCAAAGATTGGAAGATCTGCATAGTCTACTTGAGCGGCTAAAGGATCTGATGGTTGACACCTCGCAGCAGCAGGATGGATGGACATGGGTGTTTGATACATTTCATACTCGTTGAGTATATATGCTTCTTGGGACAGGAGATAAGATAGTTGATGCTGAATTGAGTGTGGATTGTTGAGCTATATTGAAGCTTAATCTTCCACTTCAAGTTATGTTCGTTGTATGGCTTTTAAGATGTCAAAGGCTGCTCACTAGATCCTACAGGGTGAGATGGGTCCCTGAGGCAGAATCTAGTTGTGTGATATGTTATGAACAGATCGATGGCTGCTGGTGCATGGTTGTTGATGCAGAAAGGTACCTGGATATGAGGTCAGAGGTGCTTTTGGTGGTCATTCAGAGATTATGACCAGGTGTCTGTACATACGCTCCTGCTCGAAGGAGGACATCATCAATCATATTTCTGCAGATCATTTGAGACAAAATAATGCATGCATATTTCTTGGCAGGAGAATGCATGCAGAAAATAGTGCTTCCTTTCGTGTCTACCTCTTGTATAAATATTTATCAGTTTTAAAGGATTAATAAAGAAAGACGATTGACATTATGTTAGCTATCCTTTTTTCTCTAAAAATAATAAGTCTTGAAAAAACCAAGTTAAGGTTGGTGAATTAACTTTATATCGGTTGATGGAAATTCACTGAATGTGAAGTTTGATTTTGTAGTTACTCTTTGATTATATTTTACAATAAACTTCTCCACTTTTTTATGTCTGGCTCAGTGAGTTTTTTGTACGTTGAAATGCAGTGCATGGAGAACCTTTGTTGGGGGTGATTCGAGTATGTTATAACATCGCACTAAACAGGTTACTAAATAAACTTTCCTCGTGATGTATTCTCAAAAAAAAAAAAAAAATTCCTTGTGATGGTTAAATTATTCATTCTCAATTATTCTCATTGGCTATTGTATTATGCAGCAAGAGTCCTATAAATCAGGTTACCGCAAAGGCAATGTTGACCCAAATGATAAGTATTGTATTTAGGAGAATGGAATCAGATGAGGTAAGATCAAGTTGCTTCTCTTCTTACAGGGAGCACTGCCTTTCATTTAAACTAGTTTCCTCTTGGAACTCAGGTTTCCATGACTGTAAGTAGCTCTGTGCATGTGGATCCTCCTTCAGCTAGTGCGACAAGCACAGATAATGGGGAAATAACAATTGATGATCAAGATGAAAAAAAACTAACTTTAGGCGATGCATTGTCCATGAACCGTGCAAATGAAGAATCTCCTGCATCTGTTGAGGAACTACAAAATTTGGCTGGTGGGGCTGATATTAAGGTGCTTCACGAATCTTGAAATATGGTGATAAAGAGTCTTTAGGTTTATTACAATGAATCGCCTAATTCCAAGCATGGTTTCTCAGGGTCTAGAGGCTGTTCTTGACAAGGCTGTCCAACTTGAGGATGGGAAAAAAATCTCACGGTAAAGAAAATAAGCTTGAGATGCAATACATCAGTTCATTCTCTTGGTTTATTTGCACTCAAAGTGCAGTAACAAGCAATATGTTTTCTTTTTCTTCAGGGGAATTGATCTTGAGAGCATGAACGTGGGACAACGTGATGCTTTATTGCTGTTCCGCACACTTTGCAAGGTCTTGTTTGAAAGTTGAAGGTCTAGTGTACTCTATTAGCATGTTTCATCTAACTTCTGATGATAAATATTACAGATGGGAATGAAGGAAGAGAGTGATGACGTGACTACAAAAACGAGGCTTTTGTCTCTTGAGCTTCTCCAGGTTAGTCCTCGGTTGTATATATTATGATTTTATTGATGTTTAGTGTGTATCCTAGTGGAGACAGGAGAAAAGTTCACTCGCTAATTAAGATATATTTGTCTTTCAAAATTTTCGCTTGAAAGAGGCTTTGTCTTTCAAAGGTTTGGTTACTAATAGAGCGGAATGACGTCGTATGGTCCATGTAGCCGACCCCACCTAGTGGGATAAGGCTTTGTTGTTGTTGTTGTTGTCTTTCAAAATTTTCGCTTGAAAATATCACACTTGATTCTTTTCTGCACCACACTGACGTGTAAGTCATCGTATAAAAAAGTTTAATTGTTCTTCTAATTGCAGAGTTTACTCGAAGGAGTGAGCCAATCGTTCACCAAGAATTTTCACTTCATCGATTCTGTTAAAGCTTATCTCTCCTATGCTTTGTTGCGAGCCTCTGTTTCTCCATCTCCTGTTGTATTTCAGGTCACTACTCTTTGTATCACTATTATATCTTTTTCCTGTGCTTCTTTATGTTGATGCTTGCTAACTGACAAATATGTGCGCTTCTGACATGATCGTTATACTCTGGCTTATGATGCTATGTGATGGCTATCATGATTCCTGTTATACTGGCTTTTGTGACTTCTATTTTGTCTGTTTTTGCAGCATGCTACTGGAATCTTTACAGTGCTTTTGCTTCGGTTTAGGGAGAGTCTCAAGGTCTGTGCTACATAGACATGTGTGTCTTCTGTTTAAGTTCTTTTGGAATTGTGTACATCTTGTCTGTTTTCATGCATTACAGGGAGAAATTGGTGTTTTCTTTCCCTTGATAATCTTGAGGTCCTTGGATGGCTCAGACAGTTCTCAAACCCATAAAGCTAGTGTCCTCCGGTAGCTTTCCTTCTCCTTTCTATGTTTTTTTATTACTACTATAGTGGCAATTGACTTTTAAAGTTCACCTTTAGTCAGGTCCCTTTCGTCATTTTTTTTTGAATGAATAATTAGAGCATCTATGATTGCATTGCAGGATGCTCGAAAAAGTTTGTAAGGACTCACAAATGCTTGCGGATATATTTGTTAACTATGATTGTGATCTTGAAGCACCAAACCTGTTTGAACGGATGGTAAATACACAATAATTACGTATTAAACTTTAACTAGTTTGATTAAGCCATGTCTATGATAAATCCTTTAGGGTTTTTGGTGATAAATTATTCATAATCCATGGGCATGTAGGTGAATGCTCTGTCAAGGATAGCTCAAGGGACTTCAACTACAGAACTGAACTCAGCTGCTTCATCTCAGACTACTACTACTAAGGCATCATCTCTTCAGGTTTTATCTATTTATTTAATGCTGCTCTATATCGTTGTTTACATCATTACATTGTTCTGTCATGCTACTCTGCCGTTAATTATGAACTTCATATAGTGTCTGGTAAGTGTGCTGAAGTCCTTGGTTGACTGGGAGAAGCTAAGAAGGTCTTCTCAGAAGCATAGTACCATCACCAGCTCACAGGAAGTGGAAGTTTTGGCTGCCGAAGCCACCTTGGCTGATCAATATAGGAAGGAGGACAATTTAAACCATTTTGAGAAGGCAAAAGCTCATAAATCCACATTGGAGTCTGCCATCTCTGAGGTATGTATGTTGGTTAATCTTGTGCAATAAAAATGTGAACTCTAAATAGATAATTCTTTTATGCTAATTCCAAATCTTTGTATATATCACTTCTTCAAGTGGAAAAAATGAATCACAATTTTCTTTTCTAGTTCAATCGCAAACCTTCCAAAGGGGTAGAGTATATGCTATCAACCAAGTTGGTTGAAAATAATGCTTCATCGTTAGCTCAATTCTTGAAGAACACGCCTAACTTGGATAAGGTTGGTAATTTGTAACTTCACATGTTTTTGTCGAAGAATTTCTCTCATACCTTGAAATTGGCAGGTTATGATTGGTGAATATTTAGGTCAGCATGAGGAGTTTCCCTTGGCTGTTATGCATGCGTATGTTGAATCCATGAAGTTCACAGGACTGAAATTTGATACTGCAATTCGAGAATTTCTTAAAGGGTTCCGACTACCTGGAGAAGCCCAAAAGATTGATCGCATCATGGAAAAGTTTGCGGAACGGTAGGATGTTGATCGGATTCATATATCTTTCTGTTTACTTTCAATAGACGAAGACTGATTGTTCAGGTATGACCAATATGCAGTTACTGTTCTGACAACCCAGAGCTTTTCAAGAATGCAGATACTGCTTATGTTCTTGCATATGCAGTTATCATGTTAAATACAGATGCACACAACCCGATGGTGTGGCCTAAAATGTCCAAGTCTGAATTTGTACGCATGAACTCTGGAAGTGATACAGAAGACAGTGCTCCAAGGGAGCTCTTGGAGGAAATATATGATTCTATTGTTAAAGATGAAATTAAGATGAAGGATGAAAGGTCTGGTATTTCAAGAGGCAGCAGAGAGAGGCCAGAAACAGAGAAAGGTCTGGTCAATATTCTTAATCTTGCTCTTCCTAAACGAAAGTCAGGAAGTGATACTAAAATGGAAAGTGAAAAAATTAAGAAGCAAATACAAGATCTTTTTAGAAACCAAGGCACAAAAAGAGGAGTATTTTATACAGCACAACAAGTAGAGATCGTTAGACCAATGGTTGAAGCAGTTGGTTGGCCCTTACTCGCGACATTTTCTGTTACAATGGAAGAAGGTGAAAATAAGCCAAGAGTTCTTCTTTGCATGGAAGGATTTAGAGCTGGAATACATATCACACGTGTTCTTGGGATGGATACAATGCGTTATGCTTTTCTAACTTCTTTAGTACGGTATGTCTTATGGTTCCCATATATCAGACTTATTGACATCTGGTTTTATTTTCATCTTCCAGTAGTTGGTTATTGATTCCGAATACAATATTTTTATGTGCTATCCTTGTTTCCTTGTCCCTTTGCAGATTTACATTTTTACATGCTCCAAAAGAAATGCGGAGTAAGAATGTGGAAGCACTTCGCACCCTGTTTTCTCTGTGTGACACAGAGACAGATGCATTACAAGACACTTGGAATGCTGTTTTAGAATGTGTTTCAAGACTAGAATTCATCACTTCAACTCCATCTATTGCTGCAACTGTGATGCAGGGTTCAAATCAAATATCCAGAGACTCAGTTCTTCAGTCCCTCAGGGAGTTATCTGGCAAACCTGCTGAGCAAGTCTTTGTAAACACTGTGAAATTGCCTAGTGATTCTATTGTAGAATTCTTCACTGCTCTTTGTGGTGTGTCTGCTGAAGAATTGAAACAAACACCTGCTCGTGTATTCAGCTTACAAAAGCTGGTTGAGATAAGCTACTACAATATGGCTCGTATTCGCCTGGTACTCCATGTTCCTAAAATATTCAAATTCTTTATGCTTTCTCAGTTGTTACAATGTAATAGTGTTGCTGTTGCTAATTTAATGAACCTGAATTTTCTCTAAACTACGACTTTCTGGAGAATTATGACTTCCCATGATTCCATTGGATACACTGCTGGTATCTTTATAAATTTTGTTATAAATGGTTATTGCCAAGTTTCCTCTTTGTACTGTATACATCAGTTATTGCTTATGATCTAGAAACTGCATTTTGTTGCATATATTTTTTTTTCAAATCTGTTGTTTACCATGTCAAGAGAAGAGATTAATACAAAATTGGAAATATGGAGAAATACGTTGGAGTCAAAGGGTTTTCGTTTAAGTAGGAATAAAACAGAATATATGCATAGCAATTTCACAAATAAACAACTTAGAGACGATTTGAAAGTTAGGTTAGGGGAGGATATAATTCCTCAAGTGACAAAGTTTAAATATTTAGGATCAATTGTAAGACAAGATGGTGAGATTGATGACGATGTTAATCATAGAATTCAAGCTGGTTGGTGTAAGTGGAGGAAAGCCACTGGAGTTCTTTGTGATAGAAAAGTACCCAACAAAGTTAAAGGAAAATTCTATCGTACTGCTATAAGGCCAGCAGTGTTATATGGTAGTGAATGTTGGGCTATGAAGGGACAACATGAACGTAAAGTGGGGGTAGCCGAAATGAGGATGTTGAGATGGATGTGTGGTCATACAAGATTAGATAAGATTAGGAATGACCATATACGTGAACGAGTCAGAGTGGCTCCTATTAGTGAGAAAATGGTAGAGAATCGCTTGAGATGGTTTGGTCATGTTCAGAGAAGACCATTAGATGCGCCAGTAAGAAGAGTAGATCAAATAATCTGGAGTCCGATTAAAAGAGGGAGAGGGAGGCCAAGGCGGACACTTGGCGAACTAATAGAGCAAGATCTATTGGTGAATAATATACCGAAAGGTTTGGTTACTAATAGAGCGGAATGGCGTCGTATGATCCATGTAGCCGACCCCACCTAGTGGGATAAGGCTTTGTTGTTGTTGTTGTTGTTGTTGTTGTTTACCATGCTTGTTTTCTCTCTTGCACTCTCTTCTCCATCTCTCACACCCTATCCCTCATTCCATATCTGAATTATATATATCATGATATCGCTGTGCTTGTTTGACATTTCAGGTTTGGGCCAGAATATGGTCTGTCTTGGCTCAGCATTTCATTACTGCTGGAAGCCACTATGATGAAAAGGTTGCCATGTATGCAATAGATTCTTTGAGGCAACTCGGAATTAAGTATTTAGAACGCGCGGAGCTCACTAATTTCACCTTTCAGAATGATATATTGAAACCTTTCGTCATTCTAATGCGTAATAGTTCCAACCAGAAAATACGAAGCTTAATTGTTGACTGTATTGTACAGGTATACCTTTTATTCCCAATTCATTCAGTGGACTATATAAAACTCATCATCACACATCTACTAATTGACTGCTGGTTGTGGAATTCCAGATGATTAAATCAAAGGTTGGCAGCATAAAATCAGGTTGGCGCAGTGTGTTCATGATTTTTACTGCAGCTGCTGATGATGATTCAGAACCCATTATTGAAAGTGCTTTTGAAAATGTTGAGCAGGGTGAGTGACATTGCTATGCATACATATTCACATGAAAAGGTCATTATTATCTCACATAGAATCATACAGCTGCACCATATTTTAAATTAATTGATGTCATTTATATTGCAGTTATCTTAGAACACTTTGACCAGGTTGTTGGCGACTGCTTTATGGATTGTGTCAATTGTTTAATTGGTTTTGCCAATAACAAAAGATCAGCACGTATAAGCTTGAAGGCTATTGCTCTCCTCCGCATATGTGAAGATCGTCTTGCAGAGGTTAGCATATGATTATTGATATGAAGTTTGATATATTTGCGTCTATTCCTGAACTATGTGAGTGGATCAATTGTAGTTGCTGGGCAAAGAACGATTGTCAAATAGCTTGCAGTGATACAGGATTTTGGGGGTAATTTGGTGATTGATTATTTCCCAATGCTTTCAAGTTTAGAAATCCCACCTAAAGGCAATACTGGAGTTAAATGATTTAGTTTCAAAGTCATGATTGTTGTTGTCTATCATATGTTCATTTTCTAGTGTGGCATGCGAGTTCTTGAATGTCTTGGTTCTGTCTGTCCTTGATCCAATTTAATATTCTACTTATCATTGATTTTATTCCTTTCTGCTATATGGGCAGCAATTGATTATCCTTTGTTCTTCTGTACAAATACTTGTTCTCAAGCCCTTTCTTCAATGTGGTTACAGCATGTATATCTTTTTGTCTAACATAACTAATTATGGCGACATACAGTTAAAGTCTTTTTTGGACTTACACATTGATCATGTAAATCTGCAGCCGTTACTTTATTGTTGACGCTAATCATGGATTGAATAGCAATTATTAGTAGAAATGCACTTGTTGCGCATCTTTACTTGAAAACAATTCAATTTCTGTTTCTGAGGAGAATGCTTATCTTATGATGCACTCTCCAGGGATTTATACCTGGCGGAGCTCTTAAACCAGTGGATGATGGAACAGAGGCAAACTTTGATGTTACGGAGCACTATTGGTTTCCTATGCTGGCTGGATTATCTGATTTAACATTGGACTCTAGACTGGAAGTACGGAACTGTGCATTGGAGGTGCTATTTGATTTGCTAAATGAGAGAGGGCACAAGTTCTCTTCAGCTTTCTGGGAGAGCATTTTCCATCGTGTGCTGTTTCCTATATTTGACCATGTACGGTATGCTGGAAGGGATGGGCTTGTGCCTTCTGGAGACGATTGGCTTCGTGAAACAAGTATTCATTCTCTTCAACTTCTTTGCAATCTTTTCAACACATTCTATAAGGTATGGCGCGTCTTGTTTGCTCCTTTAAACTCTTACAAACTTGATATGGCAAAATCTTCCTCTAGTTTTTAGGTTATAGAAAGCCTGCAATGAGAAATAAATTTCATGTCACACCTCAGACGACGAGAGAATTTCTGATTGAAAAACTAGATCATTCAAACATGATCTGTCACCTTAATAATGTATATTTGCATGTTGCACTACAGGAGGTATCTTTCATGCTTCCGCCCCTTCTGGGTTTGCTTCTTGATTGTGCCAAGAAAACTGATCAGACTGTCGTTTCAATCTCACTTGGAGCCTTGGTACATCTAATTGAAGTTGGGGGCCATCAGTTCAGTGATAGTGATTGGGACACTTTATTGAAAAGCATAAGGTATTCTTGTCCTGTTATGTTTCTGTTTTCTTTGAATTTATTTTTTCCATGATATCTATAGTCATCCTAGGTATTTGGTCATAGAAGTTGGTTTTCATGTTATATAGCCATTTTGAATGTTAGGGATGCCTCATATACAACTCAACCCCTTGAACTTCTCAACTCCTTGGGATTTGAGAACTCAAAAGATCATTCATTGACACCCAAAGCTTCAGACGCAATCCATGACGGGGAAATACCAGATTCTCAGCCATCCAAAAGTTTTGCAAACAAATCACAGGAAACAACCTTGGATGAATCTGAAGGTCTGTTATTAATATATAATTATCTTCATGGGTTTGCAAGTTTAATCAAATAGCAGTTTGCTACCAAAATGCACTTTTCATACTATGTATTCAGCAATCTTCCTATATCTCTTTCAGGTCTTCCCTCATCATCAGGTAAGGTGGAGATGCCTGCCGATTCTGCAAGTCTTCAGCGTAATCAAACATTTGGTCAAAGGATAATGGGAAATATGATGGACAACCTCTTACTCAGAAGTCTCACATCTAAGTCAAAAAGTCAGGCAGATATTTCTCCATCTTCACCTGTAAAGGTATACTTCACCTTCTAGTATAGAAGTTAAAGCTGATAACATATGAGTATTGCTAACATTTTAATTTAACTAGCATCCTTCATATGATGTATATATGGTTGAAAGATGATCACTAGTTTAGGTTGAACTCCTCCTTTCAAAGTAGTCAAGATTGGGATGTTACGTAGTCTGCAAGATTGAAGATTATAGGATCGGATTGAATATTGTAAGATCTTACATATATGTTAAAAATAATTTAATATATCAACTTATATAGAAATTTAATTTTTAATAAATTTGTAATCGTTTAGATTATAGATAATATTAACTTAACTACTATCCTATTAAGAATTCCTACAAACTTATATATATTACTCATATAACAATAATTTAATATGAATTGACAAAAGAATGATCAATATGATTGATATGGTGTACCATTATATAAATAACTTTTATCATGCATTAATATTCTACTAAAAAACATACATTAATCTTAAATGTATTTAGCACATAAATGTTAAAAAAAATACAATTTAGTGACGGTATTATCCAATCAAGAATGATAAATTGCTGAACACCAATGCCTCCTAGCTCCGTCCCCGTCCGTCGTCGACAACCCATCGGCGGCATCACCACTTGCCTCTGGCAACCCCTGCTGGCAGCTCCACCATCCTCCTCCGGCAACCCCTGCTGGCGGCGTCACCATCCGCCTTGGCAACCCCTGGCGGCGCCACCACCTATGTGCCCAACTGCCTAGCCGCAACTCCTAACACATGCGGCCCAAGCTTCACGCGCTATATGAGGGCTGGGAACATACGTGCAACTGCTGCTCTCCACCCTGCGGCAACATTCCCCTGGAAACCATGTGGTTCGCTGCTTCAAGTGCCTTGAAGAGGGTCACCTCATCTGTGCGTGTACTGGCCCTCTTCAATGTTTTCGCTGCAGAGCTGGATGTGGGCTCCAGCCATGGTCTCCTCCGCGGCAGAAAGCACTGCGAACGGCGCCGTCATCAACATCCCCTGGTCGACGAAGCTGCAACAGAATGTCAACTTCCTTCATGGATGCCTTGTCGACGAGTTATCTAGGATGGCGCCAGACTCATCTTCAGCATCGGCGCAAGAACCCCCTTCCATCTCAGCCGATTTGCGCTGAACTTGTGGCTCATCGTCCCTGGTTCTCCCCAACAATGGAGGCACTGTCGGCCGCTCCCTCTTCTCTGCTTCCTGATGCACGCATGGTATGGAGGCCATGGCGAATCTCTAATGGCACACTTGCATCACTGCCGACGATCAGACTCACCGTCAGACTCAGGGTGGTTCCCCTCCACCTCCTATGGCTGGAGGATATTTCTACTACAGTCCACTGCTTCGGCAACACCACCTCCGTCAGCCATTCCTAATGCGGGCTCACCGGATCTGTCGGTCATGTTGGCCGAGGTCGAGATGCAGGCAAACTGCTGGCCCCCTCCATCGGTTGTCCTTCGGGCAGATGATGCAACCTTTGCTGTCTCCGTGCATATCGAGATGTTGACTTCTTGATGGGCGAACGTGGTCGCCGGGTGCCCGGCGTCTCCTCCGTGGGCGTCCGCTTATGCGGGGCTCTGTATGTCAGACTGTGCAAGCTGTGCGTAAGAGGACAGGTGCCCACCCCCAACCGGCTTCTCCTTGTGGAATTCAAATCCCCTCCATATCATGTACAGCTGTCATCTCAACTGCCATCTCACGGCTCAATCCAACTGCCATCTCAACTGCAAGCCATGCCCACTCTCGTGCCGAACCCAACCCCTGCCCCTTCTCACGAATCGCGCCCCACCCACCTCACCAACCCAACTCTCAGACTGTTCCACTGCCCCTTCCCCTGGTGCGACTGTTCCGGCGTCGTCATCCCGCCCACCACCATCTCCGGCCACCAATGCCATGACCTAAACCATCTCACTCCGTCCTCACCGCCAGTGTCAATCCCTCCTCCGGCATCCCCACTCCACCCCAGCCTACCCAGTCAGCCTTTGCCCCCTCATCAGGCACCATGCTGCGAATCAGATCGGATCCAGGTGCGACCCAACCCCCCCACCCCCACCTCACCTCCACCAGCACTCGCTCATCACCTCCTCAACCGCCGGTTGACCGGCCGGGTCCAACAACCACCTGCCTTTGCCGTCTTCGACGACATCACCCACTCCTTTGGCATCCCCAACCCTCCCCAGCCTCTCGTCAGTTTTGCTGGTATCATCCACTCGTCCAGCGTCCCCACACCTTGTCAACCAGCTGCCACCGCCACCCTCTCAGTCGCCAGCGCAGCCTCCATGGCCGACGACTGCGCTCCCCGGCAAGGCGGAAGCCCGGCAACCTCTGGTGAGGCCCCTTGTCTCCACCCCATCCAACCAGGGCATCCTGAATACCAGCGGTCCCGCTCTGCTGCTACTGACGCCGCCGTCCACCGCCGGTGCCGCCAGCGCTGCAGCTAGCCGCTGGAGCTAGGCAGTCGACGTCCATCAGTCCCACTCTGCCGTCACCACTAGACGAAATCACCGATGAGGAGCAGTTGGCCCGGGGCCACTGTCTCCTTGCTTGAAAACGTGACAACAACTGCTGGTTCCTTGATAGATGCCCCTGGCGGCTATCCGCTGGAGCCATCCAGCAGCCGCACTCTGTTGTGACCATGAGATGGATTGGAATCACAGATGAGGAGCAGTCAGCCCGGGGCGACTGTCTCCTTGCCGGAAGACTTGATGACGAAGCCACTTGGTGGTTGGAGGAGCTCGACCATGAGTGGAGGTTCGACTGCTCAAGTGAGCGACAATGTTTCTCTATGAAGATTCTGACTTGGCAGGGAGGATTGGGAGTGTTAGATCTTTGCTGCACCAATTGGGTTCTCCTTGCACTGTGGCTGGGGCAGATCATGGGGCCGGAGGACAAATTACTTGGGGGATCAACAAGCTTCCCACTGGAGTATATAGGGCGAGATGGGCAGCTCATTCTGACACATCATGCGTTTTATGCGGTGAGGCGGAGGACGACACCACTCATTTGTTTTATGAGTACCCAGTATCACGAGAGGTTTGGCGACAGAGTATCACGAGAGGTTTGGTGGTAGATCAGCATCACAGGTACCTTCGCATCAGCACTGGCGACCTTTTGGCAGACACTTAGTATTCTTGCCAGACAGCCTCAGAGTTGGCGAATGATGCTGGCGAACTTTATGGCCGGTTCCTGGTCCATTTGGTTTCTGATCTTTTTTTTGTGGGGAGTGATGTCAAGTTGAGAGTATTGTACACATCTTTTTTGTTCTTCGGGAGTGGGGTTTTGGATAGATACTGTACATCATGGTCATCTTTTTTCTCAAAATAAAAACATTTTCAGGTCAAAATTTGATTTTGTTTGAAAGATCACATGTTTTCTGTTTGCATTTTGAATTAGAGTCGGTTTAAATTTCTTTTTCTGTTATGTTGTTCTGCTATTTAATTTCTATGTTATGCTATATTTTTATGCAGATTCCTGATGTTGCTGAACTTCCTCCAGACGAAGAAGAAGAAAATCCAAAAATGGAAATAATTAGGGGAAAATGCATCACTCAACTTCTACTGTTGGGTGCCATTGATAACATACAGGTACAGATTTCAGAATTCATTAAGATTTTTAAATGTAGAAAAGTGGCTTAGATGTTAAAATACATTAACGACCTTGGCTGATAGAGCTTTATGAAATGTTACAGAAGAAATACTGGAGTAAACTAAAAGCTCCTCAGAAAACTGCAATAATGGAAGTATTATTGTCCCTGTTGGAATTTGCTTCTTCATATAATTCGTCATCAAACCTTAGATTACGAATGCACCACATAGCCTCTGAAAGGTATGTTGACATATTATTTATTACATCTTGTTTTTTAGTAACCAAGTTTCACGTTTACCCTTGAATAAAATATTTGCTCTTGTACAGGCCACCTCTGAATCTTCTGCGCCAGGAAATAACTGGAACATCTATTTATCTAGAAATCTTGCATAAGTCAACTGAAGCATATGGTAGCGGCAATCATGAACACTCAAATTCAAACAATCAGTCAACTGAATCAACATCAATTAATGACTCAGCTTACCGTGAAGATGTAGATACGGAGGAGAAGCTCAAGAGTTTAGCAGAGGAGAAGTTGATTTCATTTTGTGAGCAGATCTTGAAAGAGGCTTCTGACCTTCAGCCAATTAAAGGGGAGGCTGCCAGTGCTGATATTCATCGTGTACTTGACTTGAGAGCTCCAATTATTGTTAAGGTAAAATGTATTATCTTTTGTGCATTTATTGTTTCCCATGATTTCAGAAACCTTTTTGGAATATCTATTTTTCTTTTGCAAGTCCCTGGGAAAGAAAGATATGATTCTCCATTTCAAAGAAAGATATGATTCTGCATGTATCTTTATGTAGGGTTCTTCTTGTGTTATTTCGCTTCCATACTTTACAAGACTGGCAGTTTGCAGTTGTCTATCTTTTTGTGTTTTATTCTGCAGTTATTGGTTTCTTGTTGCTTTTAGCATGTCCATGCGATGAAAAAAAAATTGTCCAATATATTGATAGTACTACTCTGTTGTAATCAAATGAAAGTTTCCGGGACTCCCATCTGGCTTAACATGGATCTGTGAAAAATCAATTTCAACTTGTCTTCTGATTAGTAAGTATTAAAAACCATTTAAAAAAAAAAGTATTAAAAATGAATTATTTTTTTTGGTCTTTCAGGTACTCAAAGGAATGTGCAACATGAATAGTAAAATATTCAGGAAACATCTAAAGGAATTCTACCCACTAATCACCAAGCTTGTTTGCTGTGATCAGGTAATTTTCTTATTGTTGAAATGAAACTCAGGAATAGCAATATACATGCAATAATCAGTTTTTCACTTTAGAGTTGTTGGCATGTTTAACCGCTGGCTGATTGAAACATATTACATGACTTTCTGGCCTTTCCTGTGGTAATGTTGTTTAAACAAGTGGCAAAAGAATTTTTCTTCATTGTGGCCTCCTTACTGAAAATAAACTTAACGGGTGAAAATGATTGTACATACCTCACTGAAAAAGAAAGAACTTATGGCACATGTAATTTGGTGGCACTTATCTCTGTTTGCTCTCGACAACTAAGGAAGCCAATTTTTTCTCTTGTAGTTGAAGCTACAGAAATGATTATTGATCTCTTTGGTTTATTTTCAGATGGATATTCGTGGTGCACTTGGTGATCTCTTCAACACACAACTCATTGCTCTTCTATCATAGTTGCTTCGGATAAATGTGAATACTTTCTTAGCAAATGAAGTCCATCAGTGCTTTCCCCTGCTTAAATGAAGATCTTCCAATGCTAGATGTAGGTGAAGGGGAACAACCAATATTGGAGACTAAAATTGATGACCTAGCAGATGAGAAACTTGAGTTTCTACATTTTGTTTCATGAGTTGTTAACGTTATATTGAGTTTTTACGCTAGATCCTTTTTTATTGTTTTATTGTCTCCTTGACTAGTTGATAGAGATAGATACCAATGTATACCGTGTAAGCAGTCGTGTAATGGCGGTGATAATATGAACTTCATGAGTATCTTGGGCATCCAAGGTAGCATCCGGCTCAAAGAACAAGCATATGCCACTAGTCTTATCTAGTGGATTTTCTTTTGTATGATTAGTGTTTTTTTCCGCATTATGTATGAAATGCTGATTTGACAGCTGCACTTGGTTGCTGCTGGGCATTTTTACTTAGAAATTTTGATCACCAAGAGCTGCATTGGTGAGAATAAACCGTAAGGTTTTGTTCGAATGTCTTGGTTGTTAATGCTGTGATCATTTTTTCCCTTAGTTTCCTGCCTCTGGTCAAATTTCATATATTAAGACCAGGGAGCGGTTGAGAAATCATGGAGGTGCAGGATTAGCATCTTTGTTCTGGAATCCATCAAGATCATGTCTGGCTTCGACTTGCTTGTGATGGAAGGCAAGGCCCTCGTTGAAAGTTTGCATCGTTCTTTGTTTCAAACTTGTGCTATGTTTGAATTGAGGTGAAAAGAGGGGACATGAAAAGAAACAACATTTTTTTTCTTATTTGGATGAAATTTTAAAAGAAGAAAATGAAGGGAAATTTTTATGTTTTTACGTAAAAATTATCTTTCCTTTCCATTTTTTTCTTCTCTTATTTTTTTTCTTCCCCTTGAGGAGGCTTAGGGTCTGATTAGACGAGGATTTAGCAGGAATGATATAGGTTTACTTTATTTGGATACAATATTTATTAAGTTAATTAACGATATGTTTGTGTGCCTAAGTTCATCATTTGATTGAAAATTAAACTTTTTAAAATTAATAATTTTGAAGGGGCTAGAAATAATTATTCTCACTTTACTCTTATTTATTTTCAACCAAATAAAAAATATAAATATTTTTTAAGAATAATAAAAGTATTTACCATACTTAATCTTTCTTAACTCATATATTATATTTTGTATTCAAACAAAATCAAATTAATCATCCCATCCCATTAATTTATATCATAACGTAATTTAATTAAACATTGATCATACTCAACCTTACCATATCTTGCTGTACCACCTTAATTCATCCATCTTAAACTAAATTATCAAGCCTAAATATGTCAAATGGAAGAAGCTTCCCCTTAGTTTCTTTTAACTTTGTGGTGGCGCCAGGTACGTTATGCTGTTTTTAGAGGAATTAGTGGAATAATTAATAAATAAACTTTGATTCTAAAAAGGATAAAGCTGAGATATCGATTTAAAATTTATGATTTTATGATCAATCACAATTTTAACTTAAAAATACTATGTATAACACAATGATTAATATAACTATTCAAATAACAAAAAATATGATTATGATTATAATAATTATTTTAGATGAAAATTAATATATTTCCTCATATTTATTATGTTTTGATATACTTTGTTTTAAAACTTATATGCGTAATTTAAAACTTTTCCGCAAAAAATATTAAAAAGTATTCTTTATTAATAAGTAAGATTTTACTATTCTTGATTTGACTTTAGACTTTTCGAGTTTTTGACTTTATATTAAACTTCGATCTTGACAACCTTACATAATGATATGTTTTATAGATATAATCTCCAATTATCTCACGATGACATGGATAATAAAATTGTAAACTTATAGGGAAGTTTACATGCAGTTTTTTTTTCTTCAAAATGTGAATGTTATAGAATTATAGAGTACGATATATTTTTTTTCTTCTAATCAAGGAAGCCTTTGTTTAGTGTTTCTTACTATCCATATGTAATCTTTTATTATTGGTCAGCTAAACCGACATCTATATCGATTATTTCCACTCTTCATATAATAGTTCACATTGCAAGTTTCAACGACACGTGATCATTTTTGAGTTAAATGAAAAGAACGATACCAATGCCTAAAAGCTAGGTTGGGTTGTACAGAATGCATGAATAAACGTCACCTGATTTGGGAAAGGGCGTAGCGCAATAGTGTGCACCATTACTCAAAATTAAGATCCTTGACTGATAATAAGATTGAGTTCTAAGTGCTTGCTTATATTAATAGTTTTATATTCAAATTTTAAAATTATCAAAATGATTAAGAAAAAAATATTTTTATTTTATTTTTTGATTTCGAATTAGTCAAATAATAACTCCGGTCACTCAAGACCTCTAATTAATTGGTGCCTCTACCCCCCCAAAAAATCATCACCTGTTTCCCTTAACATCTTTGTTTTATTGGCTCTTGACTCTCAATGAGGAGGGGCGTTAAAATGTAATTAATCTTTTCTGTATCGAAGCGCATTATTCTATTTCAAGTATATCTTCATTCTTTACCAAAAAATGATAGCAATAGAAAATCATTCATGCCTTTGATTTAACACATGTTATTGCTAAATTAATCAAGAATGTGATTCCTATATCATATTTTTAATTTATTTTTATCTTCATCATTACTATCTTCTTATATTAATGTCATAGAAAAGATAAAAAATGTTCTATGAAAAAAGAAAGAAAGAATAAGTATGTATATATATATATATATATTAACAGTTAATTTATTAATTGAGAATAGAAAAAAGGCGTTGAATCCATTTTTGCCCCTCGCTGCTCGAAGAAACCCAACAGAAATCGGCGGAGAATAACCCCCGGAAATCACCGCCCCCCTCTTTCTTTCCCATTTCCTCCTCTCTTCTTCTTCGTCTAAACCTCCATTTTTTCTTCTATTCGAGCGAAAAATAGTTGCGAAGTCGAGATCTCTAATGGCCGGCCGCTACGATCCGAATCCATTCGAGGAGGAGGAGGACGTCAACCCCTTCGCGGTGAGCACTCCCCTTCCTCCCCAGCTAAATCCATTTCTTCTTCGTCTTGTGCTGTTCTCTTTGTTTCTTCTTCATGGTAGATCTGATAGTGCAGTAGGTCGGTCGGTCGTTAGGATTCTGCTCCACGTCTCCGATTTGCCCCGGTTAATCTACGGAACTCGACTAAATCTTCGATTTATTTCCATTTCGTTTGTGCTCTTCTCTTTGTTTCTTCTCCATGGTAGATCTGATGGTGCAGTGGGTCGGTCGTTAGGATTCTGCTCCCCTCCGGTTCTCCCAAGTTAATCGACGGAACTCGACTGAATCTGCAATGTATTTGCATTTCTTCTTTCCATGGCAGATCTAATGGCGCAGTAGACCGGTCATTAGGGTTTTGCTCCCCGTCCCATCCGATTTCGCCACAGTTAATCTGCTGAACTCGATTGCATCTGCGATTTATTTCCATTCATGATAGATCTGGTGGTGCAGTAGGTCGTTTGTTAGGGTTCTATTCCTCTTCCCCTCCGATTTCCCCCTACGATTTATTTCCATTTCGCTCGATTTGGAGTACTACCTCTTATCGAGCTCTAGAAAAAATGGATGCATTTATGTTCTCTTTTCGCCTGGATCTGGTCTCGCGGTGTGAGGCTCGAGTTTTGCTTCAATTGAGTTGACGTTAAGTTATGCTCGATGTCTTGTATGATGCTTGGACTTCGTCTGTAGGAATTTATTGGTATGTTTGTTGTCTTTCTTTGACCGAGCTACATGAATTTCCTGAGCATTGGCATTGGAATTGTGACACTGAAATGAGCCGTAATATGTTCAGCTGGCATGAAACGTCGATCCTGTTATTCCATCTGTATAAAACGTCCACTGAACTTGAACATGTCATTTCAGAAAGCTAATTCCTGGCATTTCTTACCAAATTTTTGGGTCGACAATTTCTTATCCAGTTGGTCATTTCTTTTTCTTTTTTTTTTGGCAACCCACTGTGAGCTGTAAATCCTGGTCTTCTCCAAAAGCACTTTAACTATTAAATACCTGTATAGCTAATCCTATACGACGACTATAGGAAATTAGTATCTGCATATTTCTTCCGTGGTGTGGTGGTCATTAACTTTGGATGTGCCAATATAATTCAAGCTTCTTTGCTACCTGGTTGGCATGCAATGAAGGTTACTTAATCTTTTTGCAGGATGGAGGGCGTGGAAAGGGTTCTGGATCCAATTATGGTGGAGGAGCATTCTACACGACGGTTAGTTTGCTTCAATGAAATTGGGCCTCCTCTACATCCAATGTGTTGAAAACATGATATTTATGAATTGCCGTTAATTCTTCCTATATGATGTATTAGAGAAACTAAATACTTGCATATCTACTATAAATATTTAAATAATAGTTATCAGGTATGCATATCATATGACTTCGTGCCCTAGTGCATGACTTAAAAGTGTTTTTCCCAATGTACCAGAACCCAGGAAGCGTTCCCCCTGCTACAAATTCCAGACTTTCACCACTTCCACCAGAGCCTGCTGATTTCTATAATGATCGCAATGCAACTATTGATATACCCCTTGACACATCAAAGGTAAGATTCCTTAATTTACCTGGATCAAAAGTAAGTGTAAAACTGCTGTATGACGAGCACATACACATTTGTTGTGGTCAAAATAATATAAATAGTGTTAGGAATATAAGTATAAATATATTTTGATATCCGTTTCAAAAAGAAAATATTTTGATATCTTCCCAAAATCTTAAGCTTTTGTATTGAAGGCTTAGGTCTGTTTGGTAATTAACTAATGGTGGGGTGGGATGGGGTGGTGTAATGAGAGATAGGGTGGTGGAGTGTGGTGTGTCTTTAGAAAGTCTATGTTCGGATAGTAAGCTATAGAAAATGATGGTACGAGGAATGGAAGTTTTATTTACTAAAAAGTCATTTTTACCCTTTATTATATATAAACTATTTATAATATCTAATGAATAATAAATATTTATTACTTTACCACTTAATTTATTTTTTCCTTTTATTTTTTTGCCTATGTTGCATCATCTGCCAGGGAAGCATCAGTTGATGTCTCAATCAATAAAGAGCATCCTTTTTTTTGTTGTAATCTTGCCTTCACAGCATGAGCCTCCTGTAAACATCATTTGAAGTCACTGGGCATGGACATGAAATATGAGTCCCTAGAAAGTTTCCAAGAAGATGACCAGCTTAGTAGTCCAAACGTTTCTGAAAGAATTATTTGATTGGGCACCTTAGAAATATTTTCAGAAAGACAAAATGGATGAGAAGTGTCTTTTTTTCATTTTTATAATTTCAAATGAAAATGACGATTCTGTAACTATGATAGATATTTAAGCGTATTGTTTTATTTTTTTAAAACTCCGCCTATGTTTTATAGTCGGTCCCAAGCCCGGATAAAGGAGGAGGGTTGTGTTAGGCCCCGACAGCCAGCGTAAAACACTGTCGAATCTCATAAACATGGATCAACGAAGCGTCGTATGATCCATGTAGCCGACCCCACCTAGTGGGATAAGGCTTTGTTGTTGTTGTTGTTGTTGTTTTTATTTTTATTATATTATTAGTTTTCTTTGAACTATTTTATTCATCTATTTTTAAAAGTAAACATATATATATATATATTGATATGAGAGAAAAAGATAATTTAACAATGAGAGAGAGAAAAGAGAGAAGAGAGAGAGAGAGAGACAGTTTAATTTGGTAATCATGATATTAAAGCCAGTTGAGATGCCTTCAAACACTGCCAATGTTCTTGTTACAACAGTCATCTCTTTGTAGTCATTTAAAAAAAAACAGTTATCTCTTAATAGTCTAAATGATTGATTGGATTTGATCAAAGATACCAATGTACAACACAAGAATATTGAAAATATAATATGCGTTTTCCTAACATTTTAAGCTTTTGGGATAAATGACTAGCTCATGCAATTTAACATATAAAATGTATTTATGTACATTTGTTGCCAGAAGCTTTTTGATTTACAAATGGTTAATTACGCATCATCTGTCTAACGGAGATGTATGATGTCAGTAGGATTATCCAGAGAGAAAATAGTAATGCTAATGAATCTATAAATTAAAATATGTGCTTGTTGTCAAGCATGTTGTGTGTTTCTGTGGAGTTAGTAATTACAATAGTACAAAAGGGTAATTTTCCTTTCTGTGTTTTTTTTTCATCTTAACTTTATGTAATTGAATTCCTAATTTGCTTACTTCTTGGGACACAGGATCTTAAGAAAAAGGAGAAGGAACTTCAAGCCAAGGAGGCAGAACTTAATAAGAGGGAGAAGGTATGTAGACAACGATCTATTATTTTCTTTTACTGTTCTATATCTCATTTATAGTCAACATAGTAATAAAAATCCTCTGTAAATATAGTTGCAATTCTTAAAAAAGAAAGAAAGATATAGTTACAATTTTTTTTTTGAGAGGAGTTACAAATTTTTTTATTGTGTGCTAATTTGTTTCTAGTTCTTTATCTATAAATTTAAACAATAATTTTGTGGTGTGGGGTAGTTTATTTCAGTCTTTTTAACATTATTTTTGTTTGTTAAACACATTTCCAAAACTTTAGATTGTATTTTTGCTTTTTTTTTCATTTTTTATTGTGTTTGTATCATGTTTGAATGCAACATTATCTATGCAATTCTTATGATCCTTGCTTTTGGATGATGAAAGGGAATACGATGAGAGAAAAGTCTGTTAATATGCGCTTATGATTTGTCCTACTTTGCGGACCTTGAGGATTATACGGGACGTAGTGCAAGCTTTCTTTTATCTGGACTTTATTTTGTCTGCCCTCTTGTTTTGTCTTGTTTTACACTCTTCTGTCCGGTTGCCTTTCATCAACCATTTTGATAAGCTATTGGCATCATTTTGTGATTATATTATTCTATATTCTTGCATTGTGTGTTTGACAAACAATTCAAGTTGTTAATTTTTTTGGTTTCATATCTTGATTGTTTCATCTGACCCTCATTTAGGAGCTAAAACGGAAGGAAGAAGCTGCAGCCCGAGGTAATATCTTCACTTTGGATAGTATTAATTTTGCAGTTAATTTTGTTATCCAGCAGATCATTTAATTATGGAATTTAATGATAGCCTAAAGTGTATCTATTTGCTAGCTTCTGTACTGAGTAACTGCTGTTTTTTTTTTTGTGTAGCGGGTATTGTTATAGAGGAGAAAAATTGGCCATCATTTTTCCCCATCATTCATCATGATATTGCGGGCGAGATCCCAATTCATTTGCAGAGATTGCAGTACTTTGCCTTTGCATCATTGTTAGGTATTAATGCTTAATTACTCCTGTTAATTTCCCATTTACATTTGTCTGATTTTCTTTCCTCAAAAAAAGAATAAATATTCCCATTTTCAATGACGATCAAATATGCTCAGATTTTGTTATCATGAGAAAATGGATCTATGTACAGGCATACGGTTGAAAATTGATGCTTGTACAAAGGGCGTAACTGATTTGCAAGTAGCATTGAATTTCCTTCACATGATAGTTTGACATACATTTTTTTTAGAGGGAAAAGGATGGCCACCAGGTTGTGTGGTTGTCATCCAGTTTGGCCTACATTTTGAGTTTTACAGCAAGAAAGTTTTCTTGAAAAAGTATGATTTTAATTCTGGCTGGAAAAGGATTTGTCTAGTGGATTTCTGGTTTGGGGCTGAGGCTGATATTTTAAGGTTAACAGTTGTAGAAATAGTCACCTTTCTTTTTTCCATTTTTGTGTAACAAATTGCATGTATATTGTTTTATGAAGTACATGTGGTTGATCTGTAGCTCTCAGAAAAAGAATTTGTTGATTCGTTCTCAAAATGAAAAAAATGTTGACCTGTTGTGAAATGCTTCCCATATTCTGTGCACTATTTGTACCTTTTCTTGGTTTTTACAACTGTTGATTTAATTTAAAATTCTTTCTAGTGCTTGAAGGATGTGCATGATTGAATTTCAATTAGTTTGACCTCGTAGATCATTGATTTATTGTTCACGATTTTATTATTTTTGTGTGAGCACAGCACTAAGATGTCCCTTTGTGTTTATTCATGGAGCAAATAAGATACACATCTTCTATTTGTATTACCGACAAATCTTTATCGGCTAGAAGTGCTTTCTTTACTTAATACTTTTTTTTTGGAAAATGAGGATGACTACCAAGCTTAAGTCTTCATCCGCTTTGTTTTAAACTGTAAATGCGGGTAATTTTCAAGTGTGTATAGAAAGCCAAGCAAAAAGCCAAAAGAGAAAATGCGAGGACTTGGGAATGCACTTTAAACTTTTGTGAATACAAATATGGTCAATGACGATTTCTATGTTCTGCAGGTTTGACTGCATGTCTATTTTGGAATGTTATCGCTGTGACAACAGCTTGGATTAAAGGAGAAGGTAAATTTCGAAGATACTTTATAAGAGCTCCAGTAAATTGCAAGTGTTGAATATCATTATTTGACAATAAAGAATTTCTGTTTCCTTTGCTCTCCAGGTGTAAAGATATGGTTTCTTGCCATCATCTACTTCATTTCTGGTGTTCCAGGAGCATATGTCTTATGGTACAAGCCTCTTTATAATGCTATGAGGTAGTTATATTCATGGATCACCCTTGTTTAAAGTTTCTAAGAACAGAATGCTTTTACAAAAAAACAATGTCTCCTTCATGATTTCTCTATTGTATGGTTAACTAATGAAACTGCAATATTACAGGACTGAAAGTGCTTTGAAATTTGGATGGTTTTTCCTATTTTACCTGGTATGTCATTGTATAACTTTTCTGTTCCCTAATGATTCTTTTGTCACTAAAGGTCTTACATGCATTCTCCTAAAAAAAGGTTTTACATGCATTTCTTATCTTTAATTTTGTTGCAGATTCACATAGGTTTTGTCATCTATTCAGCTGTAGCACCTCCAATTATTTTCAAGGGAAAGTCTTTGACGTAAGTATCTGTTATTTGGGAAGAAATTTGATGAAACCATAAGGGAAAAAGTGATATTGAAGGTCTTGAAGCACAAAACTTAATTGTTTAGTTTTTTTTCCAAATAAATAAGACACAATAAACCTTAGTTTGTCGAATTCCTTAGAAATGTTGTGTTGTCATCTTTGCTGTTTTGGTACTTCAAGGATTTGTTTTACTTTTTTTTGTGCGTGCATGTATCTAATGCGAGGGATCAAGAATGACATAGTGAAAAATATGTGGTCTTAATGGATCCTTCTTAGTATCCCTAAAAGAGCAGTTCCTGCTCAGTGTCCCCAAAAAACCGTTCCTTGGTATGCCCAAGTTTCCAGTCAACTTTGAACACTGTTTTCATCCCTACTGAATTTATTGCTGGATGGAAAAAGTTAATTCTCCTTTGGCTATTTAGTAAAATGAGATCTCCATTATGCCTATAACGTTAGCAATTCCACTGGGTCTGAAAAAGTTTGACAATAAGTTGGATGACCTAGTTACTTTTTGGGCTACTTGGTACTTTTTGACCTGTAGATGTTCTCCTGTCCAAACACGTTCTGATTAAGAAAGAGTCCCTAGAAAGACTTAAAACATTTACGTGATGTGAAAAATCCTGATGTATATTGGATATTGTGATTGTTTATTTTTTCTATTTACATATTGTTTTCTTCAAAATTACTTTTATGTAATATTTTCCATATATTTATTCATCTTGTTTGCTTTGACAGTGGTATTCTGCCAGCAGTTGATCTTATAGGTGAACAAGTTCTGGTTGGAGTAAGTTCTATATGATTGGAAGATGGCAGTTATGCTTGATCGTGTTATATTTTCATTAAAGTTCCCACTCATCAACTTATAGCTCTGAAATTTTAGTAGCCTATTGTACAATGCCAGGAAATTGCGAATAGCCTGTAGTTGTTGCCAGAAAGAATACCTTCCTACATTAACAAGAATTTGAAACTTCCTCTCCGGAAAAAAAAAACCATGCTTTGCATTTTAGAGTTAAAATCTAGAGGGATTTTCAATGTTACAAGACATGGAATCCAATTATTATTATTGACTCTCTAAAAAAGTTATCATCATTGACAATTAGCAGCAGCTGAACTCATTGTATAGCTATAATCTACTGACACTAGTTGTTCTACTTGCTGGGCTCATGTATCAATAAAAAATATGCAGCATTGTCACAATTTTACTATCTTCTAGGAAACAGAATTTTCTTTGTTTGCTGTTGCTTCTTGCATAGAGTTGCCTAACTTTGAACATTGTACTTGCAGATCTTCTATTTTATCGGATTTGGGATGTTCTGTCTTGAATCACTGCTCAGCGTCTGGGTTTTGCAGGTTATTTTCTTACCTATGAACGTCAGCACTGAATTGAATTTACTGTATCCATTTTTTTATTTCACAAGGGACTAGAAAGCTACATGTGCTTTAGCATAAGCTTAGATACTGTGTACGGAGGTTGAAGTCACTTTTTTCATCATTTTGTTTAATTAGTTATTGGTTTGCTTTTAAGGGTGTCTTCTGCATAATTTTCACAAGACTTCATCGATGTTTTTTTTGTTGCAGCAAGTATATATGTACTTCCGAGGGAGTGGGAAAGCGGCAGAGATGAAGCGTGAGGCAGCACGTGGTGCTATGAGGGCAGCATTTTGATTAGCTCGCATCAGAATACTTTCAAGTTACAGAATGAAGGATCGACGAAAAGTTATGAACATCCTGACAAGAGTTTCATTTGTACCCTTGCTTGCATGATATCTTCTCGATAACTCCATGAGTTTGAGCGAATTATTTGATCCGACTTTGGTTAGATGTAAAGTACATTGGTAGTTTCTTTTTTCTTTAGGGTGTTGTACAGCTTCTTTGAAGCCTCGCTCTCTATTTCTTGCGTCCCTTTTACTTGTGCAGAGTGCGTGTGTTTACTAGAAAAAGATATAGTACATGAGAACTCCCTGAGAGCAACATACCATGTTTATCTCGATAGTTATGATCTGGTTTTTCTGAATGATGTCATTGTCCTCTGAATTGAACTGTTTTTTTCCCTCCGAAGTGTCCATTATTCTTATTTAAACAATGCATAATAAAGATTCTTGGATTATGTGAATTAGTCTATTTTTTCCCTGCATTACAAAGTTGTGAATTAGTTGAAGGTTGATCTACACTGCTTCTTTGATTTTATCTTTTTATAGGAATCCTAATTGGAAAATTAATACTACGATTGGATGAAGGAATATAGTAATTGCGGAATAATTCGTTCAAGATATTTTTTCCCTACTGTTTTTTAGGGCCATCTTTTACATTATTAAAAAAGATGCCAATTTAAACTTACCTTACTCAAACTTAATATATAACTTCTCGCCATGGAGAATTTAACGGGAGGCGTTCCTAGGAGGATTAATGGGAGGCGTCCCTAGAAGCAAAATCATGGTCGGCAATTATTGTCACCTTTGAGTGTTTAAACTTTAAAGTGTTGGACTGGACATTTTTATAAAAATGGAAAAAGTATATGTAGAGTATTTAACGAGTGTATATATAATAGATATATATTAATTTAAAATACATATTAAATAGTAAATATGATTAATTCAATGATTATAATTTATTTAGTCTTCAATGATATTTTTATTATTAAATTATTTCAATAAATATATATTACTTCATCTAAGAAATATATAATTAATCTAATAATAAATTATAATTATAAAAATATTTAAATAATGAGAAATAAGCGTTCTATGATATATATACTCATTACCTCGATAATAATACATTTTGGAATAACAGTGTAAGATTGCTTCAAAACTAGAAGATGCTTCACACGCATCTTTTTTTTCATATTATCAAGTTACCATCGTTTTCTATAAGTATTTCATAATGATGTGATTACGTTGTTTTTCATTTTAATGATATTATATAATAGTAATATGCCTTTTATATTAAATGTTTTGTATTAAACATTTGATTTGTTTAAATATTTTATTAAAATTTTAATATGTTAAAGTGATTAAATCAACACTGATATAAGCTAATACATGCATCGCCAAAAATTATTTGTTATATATGCATAAATTCTTTTAATGATAAAACCATCATTTACGAAATGTGATTATAAGTTTCCTTGTTGGTCGTAAAATAGGAGACGAATTGCTTGTCCCTAATTTATACTCCGATCAAGCAATGTGTTCCAACACTTGAGCCAAGTACTCTTGATTACTTTTACCTTTCTTTCCGTTATAAAAAAGATGCCATTTCCAATGACTTCCTGTTTTGTGATGAAGTGGACTCCACTGACCAGAAACTTTAGCTATACGAGACTTACGTGTTTACCTTTTAATATGCGCACTTATTTATTCTTCGTTACAAAAAAAAAAAAAAAGATATGCCAAAAATCTCAAAGGACTAATCAAGACATAAGAAAGTCTCAAATAAAAATAAAATAGATAATATAGTGATACTAAAGAAAATGATGTAGACATAAGGTTAAAACTAACAAGAAAACCGAAAACCTAAAGTAAAAATGAACATATATGAGGAATATTAGTATGCTACTACACAAAGTGACAACACTGTGCCCATGGATTCATAACCATCCGATCCGAGATGGATGACTTTGATGAAACTGCGTCCGGTTCAACAGTGGATCGTTCGGTTCGCCAACGTCTTGTGTGCCTCCTTTGCTAGTGTCCCGTCCATCTCCCTGGTGGGCTGTTGTGTTTGTGCCCTAACCGTTGTAGGAGAATGTGCGTCGACGACATCTCCTACCACGCAGGCGAGCTCCTCAACAATCGTTGCTGCTGCATCTGCAGCACATGCGAGTGCGAAAAAAGGGGCATCGACCCCCCCCCCCCCTCCCCCTCACGAGCTCATCGGAGGGCAGACTCCCTCCTTTTCTCTACGTGCATCGGTGAGTGCAAAAAGGCGAGCTTGCGGGGGTTGGTGGGTGGGGGCGACGCCCCCTTTTTCTCTACTCGCTCGATTGCTGCACTCACCCGCTCGATCGTGGAGCCCACTCCATCACCCTCCGCACTCCCACTGCCACGCTCATCCTTGACTGCGATCTCTACTTCCTGGAAATGAGTGAACCCAAACCATTCGCTCATCGACTTCTTCATGCGCGCGGACAGCTTCTTTGCCAGCCCTCCTCCGCACGTCGATTGGCTTTGTCCGAGGTGGTGGCCATCGTGATCCTCCTCCTCATAGCCCTCGTCCGCGATCGACGTCTAGGATATGGATCTAGGGGCAGTAGACTGACTCGAGAGGGTCGAGTGACATGTTGTCGGAGCGATAGCAATGGAGATTGATGCAGCACAAGCAGTCGAGGACGAGGTGCAATAGAGACTCCCAAACTGCGCTGCTCAAATCACCTTGAATGGGTTTACATAAGCCTTGATTTTGTCCTTCCATCTCGGATCAAATGATCATAGAATAGTGACGGATGGTGCTATTGTTATGAAGCATTTTTTTGTGACACGATGTACAAAGTTTCGCGGCACTAGTGCCGCTCAACTTAAAGCTCTCGATCGCTTAGCGCCGAACCATGGAACACATGCAGCCGCCCCACACTGCGATATTGCAGAGTACCAAGCTATATGCCCTTAGGGTATCATCTTGTAAGATCATCCTTATAAATGACCAAGTTACCTGTAGGGTACGTCTTTTACATTCTCATTTTGTAATAAGACTCCTCTACCTACAAAACATTAGAGAGAAATTCACTAGTGCCTTCTTGACCTATATGTATGTTATGTTTCATCATATATAATACAAACAAGCTTTCTTTAATTCTAGTGTCTAACTTTGAGCGTGGGGTGACAACCCACATCGGTGACCCTTCTCGGTATCCCGTGATAACTCGACTGCCCCTTCTGATTTTAAGCGCTCAAGCGCTCGCATTAGTGTCTCAATGATCTAATGCCACTGATCCATGACGAGTAGTCCGATACTCTAGTCATGCCCGTAAATGAATGCCTATAAGAGCGACTCTCAGTATAGCCGTCTCGATCATAAACTTTCATTGCTATTCAAAATAGGCTTGGCTAGGTGCCTCTTCGTCTAGTCGAAAATGACCCCATGACAAGTGGTATCAAAGCAGTTCATTTTGCTCGGATCCATGTGATGATGACTCGCTTGTGTCATTGTGATGTCTCCCGGCGTAGGAAAAGTGCTTCCGCAAAAACGCCACTACGCCTAGGTGCACTAGTTCCATGGTCTTTGATCATGGACGCCCAATCGTGTCCCGCAGCAAGTTCCTCATACATGTGTCGTGTCAATGAACGTTCATCATGCACTATGATGACGAATTGATCATCCCGCCTAATCAGGACGGTCATGCGTCGCTCACTCGAGCAGATCACCATCCCAGATATGCAGTTAGGAGTCTTGAAGTGTCACGCTGCGTCAAGAAGAGTGTCCTTATGCTCCGTCATGATGGTCATACCACGAGGTTGCACTGCACGATCGTCGTCTAACTCGAAGTACCCGTGTCACATTCAGGGATTGTCGTCATGCACTGTCATGACAATCTGGCGCTTGTCGATATTTTATGACTTCGCATCGCATGCCTAGTCATGCAACGTGAAGCGTTCAATCATTCCACGGGAGAAATTGGCTCAAGGTTAAGCATCATGATTCATGTTCCCTTTCGACTACAGAGCATCATTCACAAGCATCGTACCGTGCTGCCAGCCTCGTCTGTTGCGTCAAGATGACTTTCATAAATGGGGCAAAGCGTTGATTACTTGCAAACACTTGAGGATGAGCTGCTAGCCTTGTTTGTCTCATCAAGTGTCATTCCGCAAGTAGCGTAATGCCACTCATCAAGAGTTGAGACGAGCCTGCTACATGCCAACACAATTCGACGCCTCAACACCAACGACCAATTTGACAAATGGTCTGAGCGTCGAGCATTTGACGAATCTTGACATGCTGGTGTCAAGCGTTCCTCCACCAACCGAAGGAAGGCATGCCTTTTCTCTCGGTCAACGCATTGAGTAATCGAAAAGACCTCCAAGAATCGAAGTGCAAAGGTTCGAATGACACAATGGATATGGATGTGACATTGGAAACTCTTGCCATGAGTTATTCAACAACAATCCGCTCGCCCTAGAGGAATATCTTCACGAGCATCCCCATACATCGGTGAAGACCCAGAACGTCTACTCTTTCACGAGAGTTAGCCATCCGATGGACAAGTATGTTAAAGATGCATGATCTTTGTTGACATGTACAATGGCGTTATTTCGTCCGAATTGCCGATGGACGAATATCAAATGTGCATCATCCTTGTCAATGAGTACAAATCCCCTCCATACTCAAAAGTGTTGCCGAAGCTTTAAAGAAAATCCCAGGATCGAAAGAAAGTATATCCCAAGAATCCTACAAAATGTGACGAACTTATGATGGCAATGCCATCGTGACAATGTGAAATATGGTAACATTGATCCTATTGAGACATGGGATAGAGGCAGGTAGTTCATACCTATGTATTCCTTGACAAGTTGGGACTGAATGTCAAGATTTTATTGTTCAGCATTGGTCAGAAGGCATGTTGAAGAAGGACGTGAGAGGTATCACCAAGCTCCGTCTATAGTGTTTTCAGGTGGATGAAGACACAATGTTGGCATTCTTCATCAAAGAGTTGAAGCTTTGGACTAGGATGGAGTTGGGATGACAGAATTGCCTCAATCTCTGCTCGTTAGTCACTGTTGCTCATGCCAAAGCAAGTGTCATACCACCAAAGTCCTTGGGTAAGTGTAATGGTGAGGGAGAGAAGTTCAAGTCTCAAGGAAAGAGCCATACTATCCAAACAAAGACAAAGCCCATCGAGACAGAGTTGAACCATAACGAATGTGGGGAGACTCTTGTCGCTCAATATAGCGACTTGAAGCAGATAAGGTATAAAGTGTCATATAAAAAATCTTATTCCGCCTCAAATCATCGAAATTTCAAATGACCATCAATGATAAGGTAATCTTGTGCTTTGCATTCGACGGATGAATGACTCTACATTGCAGCCATATGCAACATAGGGACATTAAGTCAAGTCCACAATATTCGTGGGAAGACTTTTGTCGCTCACAATAGCGACCCGAAGTACCCGAAACCAATAAGTTATAAATGACCAATTCAAAGAACATTATCTTGCTTCAAGTTGTCGAAATCCCAAAATAACCATTAAGGGTGAGATGGGTACTATACTCTGCATTTGGCGGAAGGAAGATTCTATGTCATAGTCCTCTGCAACATGGAGACATTGAGTCAATTCATAGCTGGGAAATGATGAGACTCTCAACGTGTTATGCCAAGTTCTTGAAGCAACTCTTTCTTTGAGCTACTAATGAAGTCATTCAAGAATTGTTTCACCCCAAGAAGCCAAACCAAATAAGTTGACACTACGTAAGTCTAGAGAAGTTGAAGTCAACAAATACTTGATGGACAGATAGTTGCTTGATGAAGTCAGAACACACAGATGGTGGACTCCACTGGCGCTGCACAAGTAATGACCTCGGATTGATGATGAATCAGTAAGTGAAATATGCATGAGGGAAGAGTCATAGCGAGTCTCGAAACGACACGGACATTTCTAGCCATGCGTGATGCTGATGAAATAGAAGTCAAGGGAAAGAAGGCGAAATCCAACAAGACATGAGAAGTCAAGATTGAAGACGAAGAACCTGAAGAAGCCGGACAATGGCGTTGGGACGTCATCGACTTTGATGGGGGAGAATGTCACGGGCATTTTTCCGTGACACAATGCGCCAAGCTTCGCGGCACCAATGCCGCTCTACTTAAATTTCTCGATCGCTCAACGCCGAATTAAGGAACACATGCAGTCATCCCTCACTACGTAATATTACGGAGTGCCAAGTTATCCTCCCATAGGACATTATCTCGTAAGGTCATCATTATGAATGATCAAGTTATTTGTAGAGTGCGTCTTTTACATTTTTCATTTTCTAATAAGACTCCTCTACCTACGGTGTTCACTAGTGTCTAGCTTTGAGCGTGGGATGACAATCTACATCGGTGGCCCTTCTCGATACCTCGTGATACTTCGACTATCCTTTCGGACTTTAAGCGTTCAAGCTCCCACATTAGTGCTTCAACACGTTAATGTCACGTACACAAGTAGTCCAACACTCCGATCATGTCACGTGATCAAATTCCTATAAGAACGATTCTCGACAAGTCGTCTCGATCATAAAACTTTCATTATTCAAAATAGGTTTGGCTAAATGTCCCTTTCGCCTAATCGCCGCACGAGATCTTGTGTCCGAGAATGACCCGTGACACTATCACTATTGTTGTGTGGTAGTACATTAATATTTCTCAATATATTACTTGTAAAATGTTATGACTTTGTGAATTAGTTATTATTCTTAAACACCGGACTACAATGTGGGATCATCCTTCATTTCTTGGCAAATGTAGAAACGTCATCAGCCATTCACGATCTTTATCTTTTTATTCGTTTCTTTTTTTTCCTCTTTAATCGCATTTATCTTTTCAGACGACTGCGTAACAGTAAGAGAAGGATGCCAAAGCAAGTAAAACAATCACCTTTGAACATTGCATGTACATCAATTTCTTTCAAGACTCCTTCAAAATCTTAGGAAACGTTTGTTTCCGCCTTCCCACAGTATAAGCCCCTTGGGTCTGTGTTCTTCAGATCAAAGCCTTTGGGATACACAGAAGAACAAGAGAAGAAAAAAAAAAGGATTCTAACTAAGCTTGTCTGCTACCTCGGAATTAATTTTCTACATGGAGATGAACAAAGATCATCTCAACCTGGTCAGCGTCAAGATCTTCTTGCTCTCTTCCTACCTTTGTTGGAACTTTCATCAGGACTCCTGCCACTTCTTTGTCCCTCCTTCGCTGGCCGCCCTATGGCCCTCTTCCGAATAGGAGATTCTACGGTCGCACCAGCTTGAGACCTTTTTTTCACCATCTTGGGTTTAGGAGATTTAGCACCTTCAGAAGGCAACTTTATTTTCCTGTCAACGTTTTGATTGCATGGACCAATGCCTGCAACTCCCTTAGATTCATCCTTCACAACAGAACTTGAGATGTCATGCTTATAAGGATTACTACAAGCAATGAGTCTTGAGCTCTTCCCGACCATCTTTTTTGCAAGTTTCAGGATTGTAAGCGCAGACTTGTATTCTGCAGAATCCTTTGGAAAAAAGACGAGCGCATTGTTCGAGAGGAGTAGAAGTTCCCTAAAAAACTCTCTCATGGATGAGATGGAACCATTGAGAATTCCCTTGCGTATGGTAAGGAAGTCAACATGCTGGCGGATTAATTTCTTGTATCGTGGTTTCTTCTGCAAAGAAGGAATTCACATGAGTTGGCAGAGAAAAAAACCTGACTGTAGCCATTCTATCATTGAAAATGATTGTCCACAGAAGACGTTAAACATGTTGAATTTCTATATAAAAATTGACACAATAATGCCTCATTATAAGTCCTAAATGTAAAGATAATGACGAAGATGTCTTGCAAATATCTTGTTGCAATTGCTAATTGATTAACTTCAGATGTCCATCTGGTTACAAGACACCATTTTGTCAAATTTAAGGAAAAGAATAAAACTGAAAAAAGTTGTCTCACCTGGCTTTCAAGTCTGCGTTGAAAGATTGAAAAATCCTTGTTCTCCACAATTGAATCCAAGATTGGCCTCATATCCATGTTCAATTCGCCACTCAAACATGAACTGGATATACCATTAGGTGTTTTACCATCCACCTCACATCCATTAAGTACCTCTGATCTATGTGTGCATGCAACAGAATCTATAATCTCGCTGTCTCCTGTACTCCCTTCCTTGACTGTAATACAAAACCTTCTTTTCCTCTTGCCCCTTTTCTTTTTAAAGCTTACATATCCGTTTGTCAAGTTTTTAGTTTCGTCTTTCTCGTCAGAGTTTATCGCCATCTTCAGTTGATCCACTCGAACTGAGGCTGAATCTACAATGTTGCTTGTAGACAACAGATCGCCATGAGTTTCCTGAGTGAAACTACCTGCTGATGACCCATCTTTGGACATGTCTCTAATGAATGAATCATTATCACAAGCTTTTTCTGTTGGTGATGATGATGTCATCCGCTCTGAATTTCTGGAACTACTTCCACTCTCCCCATGAGAACTTAGGTTCTCAAGTTTAGCATGCAATGATCTGTCCTAAAGAAAAAAGGTCCTTTGGGATAAGCAAGTGCCCGTTTAACAAATATTTTTCAAACACAGCCCAATGCATGCTATAACCAGACTTGTCATCATAAACGTGTGAACTTTTTAGCTGTGTTTTCTATCTGACGAGCTATTTGACACCAGCCAAACTCAAACCATGAATAAGCATTTAGGCTTATACATAAAACAAGATTTCAGTATACCAGGATAGTAACATATATTCAAATATAGACAAAATAATTGTAATTCCAGGAATATGTTAAGAATTTTTTAGAATACCGATATTCTAAAATTTAAAGAAAATAGTCATCTTGATGTTTGGATGAAACAGACTAAGAAAGAGTCACATATAAAGAAAAAAACATTTTAAGAAATTATCATTTATGCCTTTATGTTATTTATTAAACTATATAATTTAATAAATATCATTTAGTTAATTAAAAATAAGGAAAAAATAGTTATGATAATATAATAGTTGTACAATAGTTGGAAGTAGTTAATATTTAACTAATTAATACTATATTATTCTGCAACACTTGGTTTATTACATAATACATAATATTGTGATGATTAAAGAGATTGATAAGCTAAAGAAAATTAATAATTTTTTTTTAGAGGAAAAAAATTAATAATTGGAGCAAAAAGTGTGAGGAATATGATATTCTTGCTGATAGAAAGAATAGTAGATTTAAAATCATCTTTGAACTGATTCTGAATTTTTTTTTTGAGAGGGAACTGATTCTGAAAATACAACCATATTTTCCCATACATATCTAAATGGCCTGAAGGCTTACAAAATCTCAAGAAAGGCATGTTCCCTTGAACAATAATGCAAAAGGAAAGTGCTTGAATACTTACCCAATGGAGTCTTCTGATCTCTCCAATTCTTTTTTCAACTCAGCAACTCTTCTTTTTCTTAGTTCCTCAAACCAAAAACTGGATCAAGTAAAAAAAAGTTATATATGATGGAAGACGAATATAAACAGCAAGAACTCTTCTTTATAGCTTTTTGCAGTCAAATAAATTGGAAGATTCTGCAGTGTTATTGCAGTGCAGTATGATATCATCGAAATTCAGTTATCAAGGATCAGTGTCTATTGTCCAATGCGCGTGCGTCAACAAATAACATTAATTATCAGATGCTCCCAAGTTGGCGCCATCAATCATGACAAGAAACATTTATATTACTTCAATGAATTCATTACTAACATTATCTTTCCAAGAACCCAGCTCTTGAATGATGGTCTGATGCCATGATATTTTTTAAAAATAAAATTATCACAAACATCTATTCTTTTCACTGAAGTCCAAAGTTTATAAGGATCAAGTAATATTACATTTATGCTTTTAACAATAACGTCAAATGATGATGCCAATTAATCAATTCCTCATTCATGTGCTAACATTCTGCACGTTCTATACTCATTCGTCTTTCCTTCAAGCTATAAATGGACTTGGACAGGAAGACATTGACATATACCAATGAAGTTAATATTCCTTTTGAGGAAAGAAAGTATGACTACTAAGCGAGGATATTCATTCAAATTATAGGATGTTTGCTAATGCTGTAAGCAAGTCAAAATAACTTACGAATTATTTTAAATTGTTTTCCTTTCAGAAAAGCAATTTTTTTAAGGGAGATAAGCAAATATTTAAAAACATAAGTTCTTATTTTGCTAATTTATAAGTACAAAGAAATAAGTAGAAGATCCCAAGTGATAAAAATAACTTACCATTATAATCCTCAATATCTTCACCACATAAAAAAGAATTCCGCAAATTGAAAAACATGAGATCATCGTCTATTCTTTTGTAGGTATATGATGTCAAATGTTTTATCTACAGAATAATTGCTTATTTGATGTTATTATAGCCGGTCCCAAGCCCGGATAAAGGAGGAGGGTTGTGTTAGGCCCCGACAGCCAACATAAAATCATGTCGAATCTTATGAACATGGATCAACGAATAGGCGTCGTATGATCCATGTAGCCGACCCCACCTAGTGGGATAAGGCTTTGTTGTTGTTGTTGTTGTCTGTTTGTGGCTACATCATTCAACTTAAATAACATTGACTAATCATCCTATATATTTAGAAAGAGGACTAATCGATCTACATATTTAGAAAGACGATAACGTCATCTTGCCCTCTCTCAAAAGGATAAACTCCTCTCCATCCTTTACTATATTTTTTTATTTAACTAAAATATTTTATATTAATATTGGGAAATAAATAGTAAATCATGCCATTGCATTTTTTACATATTAAGATATTATGATAAATTAAAATATTTTTTGTACTTACATATTGCAATGTGATTCGACTTTTTTTAGTTATAAGGAAACTTGTCGGTCATTTTAAACAATAGACAATTTATTACTACTATCAGTACATTTATCCATTTGCATAGTTAGCACCTAATGTGATTATCGACATTAAAGTCACGTTTGAAGTAGCGTTTAGCGTTCCAAGTGCTATTTTTTTATTTGGTAAATGACGTAAACAATTACACTTTGCATTTCGGATGAAAATACTAAAAAGACTTCTACTAGTGTTTAGCGATTAGAGGTTTATATTTTTTTCCAAATTTACCCTTTTTCAAATGCATTATTTTTTTTCTCAACTTTTATTGATATTTTCTCATTTTTATTTATCACCATTCAAATATATATATTTTTATATTCATGCTTAATTAATTACAAATTATTTATTTCTTAACAATGAATAAAATATTAATTATTTTCATAGCATGTATGCACTATATAAAATGTATTGTCAATATAAATGTTTATATATTTTACTAAAAGAAGTAGTTGTGGAATTTTATTTTACTTGATTGAGATATAAATGATTTATTTATTACATAATAATAAAATTTATATAGTGCTTGAATTGAATAAGTTATCATATGTCCAATTATGTTATTTTATATTCATCAATTATTCTACTGCTAAGTTTACCAAATTCTTAGTTGTTAATATCCGTTATCAAATCGTTATCCGCTTATCAAATCGCTAATAGAGTCAAACGAACCCTAAAAAGAATGAATGCTATCGAATAGACAAGTGTGTCTAATAGGCAAAACAAAATATTATAAATATCCACAAAAAAATATTATTGAACCCCTCCACTACATTAGGTGAAAAAAGTGAATTCTTATGTACAATATTTTCTACCTGACGTCTCTCTCCTAAGAATATATATGGGCGCGTGTTTCTGAAAAACATGTAGTTACATGCTTTCTTAATTACACAAATTTAATAATTAACATAGGCCAGATGTGGTAGTCCGTACCAAAATATAACAACTTATAACGATAAAATGTTTTCGTAAATCATAAATTCAATTGCACATATAAAAATAAATAACAATTCAAAGGCTCAAATTTTTAGTAATAAATGTGCGACCCGCATGTAATTAAATGCACGACTTATATTATATATGACACGAGTTGCTTAATTACACGAATCGTGAATTTGTTCATGTTCAACCCGAACCCTTGAAATGAATTATTCCACTAATAATTGTTTACTCCTAATAATATAAATATTCATATATATAGATTATAGATAGATCATAATGACATAATCATAATCATCACTTTTACATGCAAACTAAGAAACTTGCTTCAACAAAAAAAAAAGCTACATGGAAAACATAGTAATAATAAATAAATAAATAACATAAGAAAAAGAACTCACTCGGAGCCCGAGTAGCGCTCCTGCAGCTCCTCGAATTTGGCTTCGCATACCTGAAGACAACGCGGCGCAATCAGAACTCAATCAGGACCGTCCGTTTTCCACATCCAACGACCGACTTACAGATGACGACAACGAGGACATATTTTATTTACTGAATTTATTATTATTATTATTATAGTAGTATTTGTTGTCAAACAATTATCTCATAAAAAATGGACAAAATATTTTTGTAATACTAATACTAGTTTTGAGTATTTGTTATTTATTACGACATAACAAGAATAATAATAATTTAAAATTAGTGGGGGGCAGAGAAAGATATGGAAACGCGGAATTCGCCTTTTTTCACGTCGCTCTCGTACAAATACAACACCCGACGAGACTCGATTTCGAGAAATGACCAAAATACCCCTTTCACATAATTTTCTGATCGATTATTTTGATTAAGCCTCCTCCTGACGTCTGCGACGAAGAAACATAAAAAAAAGGAAAATAAAAGAAAAAACAAAACAAGACAGACGATAACAAAATCTCCATGTCAAAACTTTTTGCTTCAGTGAGAAGAAAAAAATTTACATAAAAGCAAAAAAAAAACTGCATCGATTACATGACGAAGAAGAAGAAAAGGAAAAAAAAAGAGATTGAGATGAACGGGGGGAAGGAAACCGGAACCTGGGCGGAGAAGAGGTGAGGGAAGGGGGTGCGAGCTTGGAGCTCGGCGGCGACGGCGTCCCATGCGGCGGCGCCGTGGCGGAGGACGGCGCCCCCGAGGAGCAGCTCCTCCCACGTCCCCCATCTCGCGGCCGTCGACGTCATCATCGCTGAGGGACGATCGGATGCGATAACGGAGATAATTTGAACGATAGGGTTTGAACTCTCAAGGTGGAAGGAACGAAAGGAAAGGAAAGGAAAGCGAAGGGGAGAACAAAAAAAAATGGATTTTTTTTTCTTTCTTTGTGCGATGCGATCGATGGCCGTCGTTGTGTAGTTGTTGCTTTTTGGTGGGCGACGGGCGAATCAAAACCAGAAGGAAAAGGAAAAATAGAAAGGAAAAGAAAAGAAAGGCGGAAACGAGAGACGTTTTTTTTCTCTTTTCTTTTTGTTTCTTTTTTTTTTGTTGGTCGTGTTTGGTTTTGGTGGTTTTGGACCTTTTGGTCTTTTTCGCCGTCTCGGACGAATTGGGTAGATCTTTACTTTTTTACAGCTTGGTGGTGGTGCAAAAAAAGTGATTGGGGAAATGGGATAATTTTTTTCCTTTTCTGTAGAAATAATACTAAATTAATAAAAAAAACATTTTAATGAGAAAGTTCAAACCAAGAATTTATCTTTGCCGAGGCAGTACTTGAAAAATATGTAAATATATAATTCATCATATTATTTTGTTTTTTTAAAAAATAAATAAATTGAGATATTATTTATTACATGCTTAATCTAAAAATTCCATCGAACTACGTCAAAATAATATGCTACTTAATCTTATATCCAACTTCATCCATAGATATATCATAATAGTTTTAAGGGATGGATAACACTCGATTCATCTAAATCAAAATATTAAAATTAAATTTAATAATTTTGACATTCAATTATCAATAGCCAAACAATAACCGCCAATGTAATAAAGGTATTAATGAAAGATTAAAATATAAAAATGTATTTTAAAACGAGAGTAACATACCATTTTAGAAAAAAATAATATTTAATGTGGGTCGGATCTCTTGGGTTTTTTTTTGTGGTCGTATCTGTTCCTTCTAAAGAAACCCTAATTTCAATCATCTTTCTTTTTTACTAATTTCTTTCGGTCTGTTTAGGGCTTTTGCACGAGTAAGTTAACCTAAAAATGCCCGTTGATTAAGAGATGTATTAAATCGTTCTAATAAAATGTTATTAATTGATTAAAAAAAGGAACAAGGAGCACACGAACAAATGAATGAACAGTTAAAATCGCGGCTAATTTGCTGTACGCTTTAGTTTATTGATTTATTTTCTTGACATATTTCATGTCTTTTTTTTGTCTATAATTAGAGCTGAGAATTTACTACGTTTAGAACACATTTGAAATTATTAGATATTTCTTTGAGATTTTGTTGGAGCAAAGATAGGGAGGAAGGTCAGATGCTGTTCCGAGATTTCATGTGGGTTGGATTTCTGCCAAACTTGTTATCGTGCCGTCCTGTTGAAGACAGCCGGTGACAAACAACTAAGCAGATTTCCCACTACTGACAGAAAAAGTTATATTTTTATTTTCTACTTAATTGCAAGAAAGAGCATAAATAAAGAAACTAATTTTTTTTCTGAGAATAAAAAACAAACTGTTTCCAGCCAAATAAGGTTGCTTCATTATAGAACAAACATGTTGACCGAACCAGAATGCCTAAGTGCATGACAACCTCAGATTACATGATATCCATTACCAAAAAGAATTAAAAATTTAAAAAAAAAAGAAAAGAAAAACTGTAGCAGGTTTTCACATAAAACAGGAATGTGACCATTTCTTTGCAGAAGGGCAATGCTATGTATCTAGTATATATACAATGAATTCAACAATTGAGAAATAAAAAATGTCATGTACAAAGAATCGTTTGGTAAAGTCTTATCCTATTCCTATCCACTTGAGTTGTTTTGATACAGCATCATTCATATCAACTGTAACGGTTCTCAAGGTAACTCTTACAATATACATTATATGCACCTGCAGTTGTGCATGCGAAGTAGGTGCCGGACACAAGTTTGATAACAAGATCAAACTCAAAACTGAAATGAAGAGAACGCGCGGCAGTGCCAAAAAAGCCTCAAAATGTTGTGTTCTCGAGTGAAATGTTAATCTCCGGGTAATGCAACCCGCTTCTGTAAACTTGACGCACTAGCTAACATCTTCTGTAGGGGCAAGTGGTGTTTTAAGAATTACTACTTTTTGTATAAGCAAGTTATAGGTATATTGGAAAGAAAAGAATGATGTGGGCTGGTTGCATCATAAATCTTGTAAATTCATGTGCAACTCTCCAGCATGTTTAGCTATCAAGCCTCCTCTCCTGCAACGATATTAGGAAAGGAATAAGTATTGTTGTTTTATTTGTTTTGTGTTCCAAGGATTTGTAATCTTTGATATTAAGTTTTAGCCGACCCCACCTAGTGGGATAAGGCTTTGTTGTTGTTGTTGATATTAAGTTTTAACGCTCGAAACAAGTGTGCACAAGCCCTGACTGACCACTTTACACGATGGTGAAGCAATTAGCAATTTTCAATCTGACTATGCCAGAGAGTTTCTGAGACCATGTTCCAGCAGTTAAAATCTTTATTTCCATTACCTAATTAATGGTCGAAGCAATTTCTTTATGTTTTCCAAATACTTGAAACATTGCTTACAACGCTCCATCCTGTAATGTTCATTGCAGTTAAAACAACAGATAAAATGTTAATTATATCTTGACATAGAAATTGAAGGTAGAGATACCTTTGCTCTCCTTGAAGATCAACTCCCACTAGTGAAGAAGCAGATAATGATGATCGGATAACTGGATTAAAAACCTTCACAAGTTCCACTAGTAATTCCAGAGAAACAATTATGTGTCTGCAAAAGCATAGCAGAAAGCCAAGTCACTCAGGCAAAAAATCCGAGATCCCTAGAAACCATATTTGAGAACATCGCCAAACACAAACTTGTAGAATGAAAAACAGAGACAAGCTGATGTTAAAGGAACAAGGAGAAGATCTTAAAGGCGAACACTTTTATGCTTGAACATGTAGGTAATGCAAAAGTATGTTTTAACAAATGTCTCTCTAGTCTACTTGGCTGCTTTTCAAATTTGAATTTGTATAACACACAATTTGTTCTGTATTAGAATACCACAAAATATTTTTAGATAAATAGACATTTATTATTAAACTCGAAGAACGATTAAATTCCTTAGTTGCCGGAAAAAGGCTAGTCAAAATGAAATTACCGAAACGAGGAGCACCTGTAACATACAAAATCGTAGTTATTTGCAATGAGACCTCCAATTGTGATTAGAGAAAAGCAGAATTACAGAGGTCAGATACTTATTAAGTACCTCTGTTCCACTTAAATAGATACGTTATCTCAAATGCAACCTTTTGCAAATAACTCTGGCTATTTTAGAAAAGTATGGACCGACTTGTAAGTCTGTTCATTACCTCTCGGTCTTGCTGTTTAATGTACCAGCAAGAAGCGGAAGCAAGCATAAAAAGAGATCGAGATTGAACTGATTGACTTTGTCCTTGAGAATGCTGGCTATGTCAACCTGAACCTGCAAATTACGATCAAAGTCTTATAACTGGAGAATAGAAAAAACAAGGGGTGAAATTATCTTCCTATTGCATTCACAAGACGATAGTACAAAGAGTTAGTACTATGGCTGGTTCAGAACAGACACCTACAGAATAGTCAGGGAGCTTCGCCACTGCATTAATTGCACCTCTAATTCCATCTCGTTCCCAAAAGTGACGCACAACCTGCAGAACTTTTAAACGTTACCACTTTTGCTTAATGCAAAAGCCAATAGAAGCAACAGATTTTAACATATTTATATTGGTAAGAGGAATAGCAGATTTGAACATGTGGGAAATTCATTTTTTTCGGTTACATGTGGAAAGTTTTTTAGGTAAAGAATATTGTAGCTATCCAAAACAAGTGTATATTCAAATTGGAAATACTGATTGTGAAAAAGGTGTGATGTGAAAATATAAATGACTAAAACAAAGGATTTCATGGAATAAAAGGTCTACAATGTCACAGAAAAACAACCACGGGTTTCTCAAGAAGAAAAAGAAAATACAGAAAAGTAAGAACATCAAACGAGATGGCAATCATGGCATGAAAATTTGATAAATGTATTACAGTTTCTTAAGAATCTCAAAAACGAGTTTTATTTTTTTCATTACTTGTGTCTAAGCCAAGAAGGAAATTGTTGTGGCTGTAGCTTTTGTGGATATTTGATGCCGGTTGAACGGGATGGGTGGGAAATTGTGAGCTTCATTAAGCAAAGGCAAAGATGGTTCATAAGAAAAACCGTGTAGAGAACCAATATATTTTCATGATTCTAGGCAGAAATTTGAAATGAAATATGACAAAAATCATTTTTCACTAATTTAAGAATTAATATTTAGTTGTAACACTCAATTCTTGAATATATTTCCAGGTTCGTTAAACTTTTGGATAATTGAGTTCATCATGGAAAGAGTTGTTTAGCCAAGGTTACCTGCAACTTGGTAAGACGAGATTTCAAAGCATTTACAATAGGATCACGACTTTCCAGCAATGTTTCTGGAAGCACATCGGTATCTTCTTCCACCAAGTCCCGTTCGCATGCGTTTTCATTTCCTTTCTGTTCATCACAGCAGAATGAAATAAGTGGAAATGATACTCAAAGGCCATCATGATCGTTGGTCCTGATTTACATAAAATCCAGCTCATTCATCAGAAAGCATATTGGCATAATATGGATCCAAGGAAGAAAGACTTGTGCAGACAAAGAAAGAGGAATGTCTCCATCAACTGGATAAGCCAGCAAGAAAAGAACCTTTACCTTCATTTTTGGTGAAAGCTAACCGTGAATATGATAATTAGTAATTACATATGATGACCACCCCACAGAACCACAAGATTGGTCATGGATGCATGTGACCAAGATGCAATAGAAGATTTATGCATCTTCAAGCATGAAAACAATATGCATTCAAAAATAAATTTACACGATGTATGAAGTGTAGCAGAAATAAATATGATGATATGAGTAATAAATATAGGATCAAAAGAAAAAAATAAATTTAGGTTTCTAACATTAATACAACAACAACAAAGCCTTATCCCACTAGCTGGGGTCGGCTACATGGATCATACGACGCCATTCCGCTCATTCGTTGATCCATGTTCATAAGATTCGACAGGATTTTATGCTGGCTGTCGGGGCCTAACACAATCCTCCTCCTTTATCCGGGCTTGGGACCGGCTATAAAATATAGGCGGAGTTCCAAAAAGATAGTCAAGGATAGGTGACATATGCTTGGGACCGGTTTGGGACCGGTTTGGGACCGGTTTCTAACATTAATATTGATTGAATATAGGCTTGGGACCGGTTTCTAACATTAATATTGATTGAATACAACAATCATCTACAACTTACATGAACATAGGTGACATATGCATATCTATGCTTGCCAAAAAGATAGTCAAGGATAGGTGACATATGCACTAATGTAGAGAGTATTTGGGTAATCAAAGAGCCAGAATACCAATGACTACTTACTGTTGCTAGGCTACTGTTGTTACATGTTTCTCCTTTTTCCCAACGTTCCACTAGAGATCGTATCCTTCCAGATCGTACAGCAGCTATCATCAAAGGATACAGCTAGTCAGCTACTATCAAATTTTATTGTATTTGTACTCTTGATCATGCGGGACAAATAACCTCTACTTAAAAGAGTATGGATGTCAGACCTTTAGTTGGAATGTTGGGACGTGAGTGAAAAATGAGTCGTTGTCGGAATTCCAACAAAATGAGTCATATGTACAATGATTCACCAGGAAACTTGTGGAAATAAGTGGTCTAAAGATGGAGGTTTGAATCATTTTATGTAACATATAAAGGAAAATTATAATATGTCATGGTGGATAAAACAATATTACCCGCACAAACACTATAGGGTCAAGAAGTTTGGGCCATGCATGATACTAAAGTAAATAAGACCAACTATAAAAAACTGAAGTAAATTAGTTCAAATGCTTATTTACTTGAACAATGAGAAGTTTGGCCCATGCAAGATACTAAAGTAAATTAGCTCAACTATAAGAAAACCGATGTAAATAAGTTCAAATACTTATTTAATTGAACAACGAAGTAGTTGTATTTTTCAATCTCTCATATTTATACTTGTGAGGTTTTCAATATGGGGGGAGAATACATTTGAAGTCACTTTTGGCAATATTTGACTACTGCTGATGAAGAGGTAACCATTTTGGGAAATTATGTGAAAAATGTACGCAAGCTTGCTACTAAAAGCACTTCGGATTGGCAAGGATGAGATAGAAAATGAGATGTTTAAATGTATGCTGAAGTTTTATCGGCAAAGAAAACGATGATTATGAGGTTAGATAGTCATCCACTATGTATTAAAAATGAGAACGTGGATTTACAAATGTGTATGAAACAAAAAGTAAAAAAGAATTGAGGAGGCCTCACAAGACAAACTATCCCTCTCCCCACTCAACAAGAATGAAGTGTAATGCATAATGTTTTTCTATATAACATCTCTCCCCACATACTCAACAAGGATGAAGTGTAATGTATAATGTTCTCTATATAACATCTCTCACACCCAAAATAGTGTGGTTACACAACAACTATATGACCTAGATGATCACCAAATACATCATCATGAATTGTGTCTCGTGTGTTGAGTGTATAATGCAAAATGCACGTCTAAAGTTGTGCTTCTTCTAGGTAGCAGCTGCCAGAACACTACCCATGCTAAGTAGTGGCCAGAGAGCAGGCCTAGCCATCTGGCTTGGATGCATCAGAGTGGTACATCGAGATCCGATTGGGCACAAGAAGAAGCTTTGCAAAATATTGGTTTGACGCAGTCGTCCAGAATTGAGGGTTCCAAGCACTAGACTCCATCACTGACTAGCATCATCCATAAATATGAGAACCAATGCTGTTGGTTCTATCACAAGTCCCTGGCCTAGTGGAAGCATTAGCTAGGGTGCCCATCCACTCGTGCTCCCAAAAAGAGAAATCCACCCTTGAACTAAGGTAGGCAATGAATAAGGACCTGTCCATAGGTAGGATCCTAGAGAACCCTTGCCAAAATGATGATGCACCATGGGCTAGTTGCGGATGAGAATCCCATCATAGGTCTCGCTTGTGGTATGCAAAGAAAACACTAGTCAATAGTTCTCCGCCTTTGCTCATCATCTGTCCAATCCATTCGCACCTAGTCCTGAGCACCTAGCCCCTGTCATTTAGAGTAGGTTGACAAATCACTCGCCATGTGACTAACGTGTTTCCCATCTCCTTGTGCCGCACTCTATAGGAAAACTCTACACTGTAGGGAGTCCATGCATTGACCCACTTATGTTTGGCATCAAGGTTGTCGATATCGAGAATCCAACTAGACTCCTCCGTAAACTCGTATCCTAAAGGTTTTTTTTTTTTTGAGGTAAATATTGCGAAGTAACTCCGCCTATGTTTTATAGCCGGTCCCAAGCTCGGATAAAGGAGGAGGGTTGTGTTAGGCCCCGACAGCCAGCGTAAAACCCTGTCGAATCTCATGAATATGGATCAACGAATGCGTCGTATGATCCATGTAGCCGACCCCACCTAGTGGGATAAGGCTTTGTTGTTGTTGTTGAATCCCAGAGGAGGATGTTCAGAGATAAAATCTCTTACACTGACCTCCTTTAATATCTTTTATTGGGTTAGTCTGACTGATTGACTGTTGTTTTTTATCATCTGCAAATAAATATGCCATCAGATAAAGACATTCCAAGATAAATACACTGGAAAAGCAACAAACATAATGAAGCGAGACAAATTAAACAAAGAAGCTTAAGGAAAACCATTGCTGTATGACAACATAGTTAGGCCATCAAAGGAGTTCTAACGTAGCAGGTCACATAGGTACTGGAGCAGAAAATTTTGGGTATCCACATAAATGCTCATATTATCAGTTTGATTTAAATTTAAGCATAAAGTGACTGAAAGATGTTATATATGACAGTGAGTAGAGAAAGGGAACTTTACTAGTGACATTCTGTGACTGAAAAGGCTGCTCTAATGGCATATTCTGCAACTTTTCTGAGGTGTTTCTGGTAGTAGTGCATACATCTTCATCAATGTCTGAAACATCACAGCTCATGACTGATCTGGACGCTTTTTGTTCTGCATTCAGAGTAATATCTCTCATGCCTGTCAAGGGCTCAGGTGCAGTGTCAAGAAACTTGCTCTCATTGAAACCAGCACCCAGAGATGCCTTCCGCAGATGAATTCTTTTCTCATGTACCTTACCATAAGGTGCGGTTCCAGGTCTTATGCCAGAACTGTCAACAGTTTTCTTGCCCAGGTTGTCTCTAGGTACAGTGACAGGCATGGAAATAGAGACATTGGTCGTCTGCATGTCTATAGTCACAGGGATCTCCTTTATGGAACCCTTATTTGAAGGTAATAAGCTATTTGATTTGGTTGTAGTCAAACTGAATGGACTATTCCTTGCAAAAGTCATTCGTTCTGCTCTGTTTGTTGGACGAGTGCTTTGTACAGCTTTTACTACAGACGTTGTAGCATCAATGGATGATGCTTTGGAGGAAAATCTTGAATCAGTTCTTTGTGGAGTGCTAGAAGGCCTTACTGTTGATTTCTTCTTTCTTACTTCATTTGACAACATAGGAATAGAAGCCGACTCACTTTCAGTTGAAGTAATAGTATCCATAACAATTTCTCTGCAATCATTAGCTGCATATAGAATTTCATGAATAAATATAATAAAATAATATATCTCTTATAGCTAACTCTAAACATCACTTGCACAACCTCACCAACCCCCACCCTCCAAGGAAAAAAAAGAAACTTCCGCTCTCACTCATGTCCTTGCTATTTAGAAAGAAAAGATCCACTTACAGATCATGTCCACGAGTAGTGTTGTGTCTTTCATTTTACTTCTGCAATCAAGATACTCCATGACAGGAGACGGAGACTTTTTAATGTTTTCTACTGGCTCTACAGAAATATTCTCATAAATATGTGTCTTCTCTACCGGCCTTGATCTAGGTGTGACACCAAGAGCATATGGACCAATGAGCTGAAAGAAAAATAACCACCATTAGCAAAGGAAAACCAATAGATGATCATATAGAACGTATTCTGTATGGTTGTTACCGAAATATCAGCAACCCAAACTCCAACCTGACTTTCATTCAAGGAGCACCCCAAAAGTTTTCCTTCATAGATACCAAGATCACCCAAGGCAGACCACCCCATTTCAACATCATCATAACACCTTGTAGGCTCCCATGAGAAAACCTAGAATTTTCAAGACAAATAAATGAACACAAATATAAAGGTAAATCCATAAATTTATTATCCATCACCCTTTCAAAAACAAATTATTATCCATCACAATTTTCTTTTAGAAATATCCACTGCAATAATTCCACAACAAGAAAATAAATTTCTTTTTTAGAACAAACAATTACTAGATTTGTTGGAAGTATCATGTGAGTTTACCTTCAGTGCAGAATCCAACCCACAGAATAGAGTTTTCCCGTCAGGGTGAAAGATAATGGAGCATACTCCAGTAGCCTGAAAGAAAAATGGATATGTACACACATATAGATTGGAGTTCCACAATAAAACCTCTAAACCATTGCAAGATATTTTTAAGAACAGCATTGCAAGATTATTCTATTTTAAAAGGTTATTCTACAAGTTTACACCAAACCAGGATTTTACTTGAATGAAAAGGAATTCAGATTGCCCTACCGTGTGTCTTGATAATCCTACAATTACCTCTTGATTATTGGTCGACCACAGAAATCCTCATTCGGGCAGTTTGGTTAAGTTTCTTAATTTGACAAAAGATTAGAATTTGTTGTTATTTCACCATGAAAATGAAGATATTAAATTATAGTTGACTCATTAAAAATATTAAAAACATAATAAAATTCCTCTGCTATCAAATATCTCTAAGAGATTCTGATATTGATACATGCCTCCTACTTTACATAACTTTCACCTTTTGGATTTGGGAATACAAAATGGAGATATTTGGAGGAAAGAAGCTACTGTCAAGGATCGAAACTCTATTCCATTTTATTGAGAGTGAAAGTTTCAATCTTATCCTACTGAAGTCTAAAAGAGTGACCATAGGATGAAAACTACGTTGGATGAGGACTGAAAGGAAAAACACAATGTTTTAGGGGCTCGATGATATTTGAGAAAGTATCAATTCTGAGAACATTATTCATGATTCACCCAGCCTTGTCAGTACTTGGAGTGAGCATCTTGATTCATATGGTTGGTCTGTATGTTCTCTTTACAGGGTACTAGAGAGTACTTTTTGGTGTCATATTTCCCCTACACTTGGTTTGGACACACTTTTACATACTTCGTGATTAATTATAATATATGTGAATGACTCATAAGGAAAATTCTATCGTACTGCTATAAGGCCAGCAGTGTTATATGGTAGTGAATGTTGGGCTATGAAGGGACAACATGAACGTAAAGTGGGGGTAACCGAAATGAGGATGTTGAGATGGATGTGTGGTCATACAAGATTAGATAAGATTAGGAATGACCATATACGTGAACGAGTCGGAGTGGCTCCTATTAGTGAAAAAATGGTAGAGAATCGTTTGAGATAGTTTGGTCATGTTCAGAGAAGACCATTAGATGCGCCAGTAAGAAGAGTAGATCAAATAATCTGGAGTCCGATTAAAAGGAGAGGGAGGCCAAGGCGGACACTTGACGAACTAATAGAGCAAGATCTATTGGTGAATAATATACCGAAAGGTTTGGTTACTAGTAGAGCGGAATGACATCGTATGATCCATGTAGCCGACCCCACCTAGTAGGATAAGGCTTTGTTGTTGTTGTTGTATATGTGAATGACTCATAATGCCAGTCACCATTACCCTCCTAAAAAAAGAATCTGTTGCATGTGTATTTCTATAATTGAATGACTGAAACACCCTTAAAATTTGATGAAATGAATAAGGAATTGCCTATATTAATTTTAAAATAAATGAAAACAAAAATGATAAAAGAAAGGTGAGGATGCTGCCCCAAACTGGAGGGAGGCATGTTGGCTTCCAAGCACCAACCACAAACGAAGAAGGGAAAGGGCGCGGGAGGGAACAACAACTGGACCAATGTTGTCGGAAACATCTTTTCTTTTTCAAGGACATTAAAGGAAAGATAATAGAGCATGAGAGCAGAAGGGAAAGAGAAGAGACGATTGAGGAACACAAGATTTATGGTCAATAATTTGTTAAATATATCAATGATTATAACATAAAAATCTGGGTCAAACAAAATGCCCAAATTAACAAGCCAAGAATTCCCAACTACATTTTAGGTTTATTGGATAGAAATATACGGACCTATGTATGACATAAAAAAGTACATAAGTCAACTTGACCATATTATACTCCTAGACTCCTAGTTGGATAAACTAGCATGAAAATGCATGCTACATTTACCAGAAATAAATATTGTTGGGTAGTTGGCACTCTCATTAACCAACACGAAAGACATAAGTGATAATGTAAAAAACTCAGGTGTAGTTCACATTTTATAATATATACAATGAAGAAATCACATCTTACAAACATGGTAGAAAAGTCTGACACCACATTTGTAATCCCCAAAGTTAAAAGGGATAAAACCAATCACTTGTATGTAGTCAACAAGGTAATCACATGGAACAAGGGACCCTAAAAAGGGATAACTAATATCTAAACAAGATGTGAAACAACTAGCATACCTCTGGCCCAGCAGAACCTATCAACTCAAAGGTCTCCAGATCCCAGAATTTTACAGTTCGATCAGCTGACCCTGAATTTTTTTTTTCACATATGTTAACCATAAGGAAAACTATTCATAGAAGCCTAGAAATCCTAAAATCAGTACACTAAGATGAAGAAGTTAAATTCACATCAAATATGAGGCTTAGTTCTTCATAATTAGGTACACAAACCACAATGCAGGAGCTTAACAATATGCCACTTGATTATAGGCTAGTAAGCAATTTTTTTTTAAACGAAAGTAAGCAATTTTTTAACAAAAGAACAACACAGGAATCATGCTTTTGCTAGAAGAGAGCAAGATACCTATAACACAATCTTAGTATAACATTACAATACTCGATAACTTCAACTGTAAATGCACATGATAATGGCATCACTGACTTTGTCTGGATATCTACAGAAAAATGTACAGACACTCTGTAAAAGATAATCAGCATGAAACATATGGTTAAAACGACAGTGTGAATGTATTCACTTTAGAAACTTGTTTTCCTGGTTCTTAATGTGTAGTTAGATATAACATGAGCCTAGCACTTTAGCTTGTCATGTCTCTTGACTAAACAAATATTTGCCTAGAGAATTCATGGGAAAAGAACCCAAGAAAAATTTTAGGTTGCCAAAGAGCATCAGACCTCCTAGGTATTAAGGCACGTGTGGCGAATGTAAGATTGAGGAGAGGTATTAAATTAAGAATAAGATGAAATAGCACTTACAATGCAGGGAGTGCACTTGATCGAGTTAGCATGAAGATGAAATAATTAGTGTACAAGCACACAAAAAGAAGGGGAAAAAAGAAACACCAAATGTAAAAGTTTGAGAATCAACAGTTCCAAATAAGAAGGCTAAGAAGTTGCAAATCTTGACATAGAAAATTCAATATTACCTGTCGCAAGTAGAAATTCATTAGGGTGGAAGTCTATGCACTGGATTAAATTGTTATGCGACTTAAAATCATGCAGAAGTTTTCCCGCTGTTAGATCCCACAGCTACAGCATATATTCCAAAAAGTTTATTTAGTTCTTTATATGAAACAAACAAGCAAAACAGAAGCAGCAATCAGTGTCTTCATTACCTTCACCGCATTGTCTGCTCCACCAGTAACAACCCACCGACCATCTGGAGTAAACCTGATCGTTCGAATTCCCCCTTTATGGCCCTTGTAAGTGTGGATGCATCCTTTCTTTCTGATATCCCATATCTTCAGATCAGTATCCAATGAGCCAGATGCAAAGAACTCACCAAATGGATGGAATTCAACAGCAGTGCAATCAGATCTATGACCAGAAAGAGTGCGTACAGCTTTGCTTGAACAAGAAGAGCAATTAAATTATTGCCACCATACTCAGACAAGAAACTGTCATTTAGTAAGGAATGTACTTGTACATTGGCAATCATGAAAAGCCGTTTAGGCACAGGAAGAAGTTCGCTTCGGTTTCTAATATGCATAGGATGATAATTTTACCGCATAGTCAATTAGACTTCTAAAACTTACTCTTTGCCTCTTCCAGATCCCAAAGCTTAATTACACCATTGGAGGATCCACCCAGCACTAATACTTCAGCAGAATCAAATGCTACTGACCCAACTGAACATGTGTGACCAGATAAGCTCTGAAAAAATAAACAGACAATTAGCTAAAGAAAAACATATAGTTATGACAAATATTGATACCGGAGGGGTATACACTGAGCATGATGATGGGAATCTCATCTAGTATTTTTCAAAAATTAAATCGCACATACAAAATTTGCTGTAATGATAAGAGTAAGAAGGATGGCATGAATATACTTACGAAGACAGGATCCCATGATGAACAAAATATCTAAACACTACCAGAAGAAAGATGATCTACGGTAGTTTTAACATTAACCTTCAGTAAATTGAGGTTAAAATATATTCAAAATACATTGGTAAAATGAATACTTCATAAGAGAATCATATAATACAGAAAAACAAATTGAGAAGAATGCCAACATATAAATCACTATGCTTAATAGTTACAACCAACAATTAATCAAAAGGAACTGAAAGATGAAAGGAGATATAGAAACAATGTGCACGTCAACCATGCAAAGCAAGAAGTGTTGCCTATCATATCGCTCTATGAATAGGTTGCCCATTGCATGAAGTTATGCCTCATCGAAATGAATTATTCCCTCAAAATCAAGAAATCATTTTGCTCTCCATATTGTTCAGGACATTCAATAAGTAAGCTGAAATTTTCCAAGCGAAAAGAACAATAAATAAACCACAAACAGAAAGTGCATTTTACCTTTGTATATACACAGAATTATCAAATGTTTTAATAACAAAGTTTTCTTAGTACTACCCTGTAACAACTTCCATATTGAGGGAAAAGTATGAGAAAAAAACATTCAAGCCGAAGTGCATGTTACTCTAACTATGAATACGCAAGTAACACCCACCGAGTTAAGGTGCATGCTATTCTACCATGAATGAGCAAAGAATACCCAAGCCAAGGTGCAAATAAATAGAAACAGAAAGAACAAAGGAATTGAGTTGCATATTAATCCAATATGTACCAAATACTTCACCATGATGACTAAGGACATCAGGGGGATAAACCTTCATGGAAAGACAGCTTTAAAAAGTGCAAGCATCATAGGGAATGAACTAACCAGAAATGGGGTAGGTTTACCAATAGCCCACAAGTTCACTTTGCGATCTCCCCCGCCAGTAATGAAAACTCTGCTTGATTTCTTTCCAATTTTTACGCAGTTAACGTCAGAATCATGTGCTTGGAATTGCTCTAATTATCCAGATCAAAGAATCGTCACAAGTCTCTAGTATGTTACTGTTCATAAAGTTTTCAAATTCTCTCCCGAAACTTTACAAAGAAGTGAATCTGAAGTATAAAATTAATTTGACTGACTTACACGAAAATGGAAAAAATATGACATTCTGTGACTCCGGAGAATCTACTAGCTAAGAATTGAAGAAAGAAAAGGCATATTTCTCTCTTTTTTACGCGTCAGAATGCAAAACGTTGAGGGGAGTGTAGCGCAAAATTCAATGGCCATAAACTCAATCGTGTCCCAGAAGAAGCGAAGTTCCTCCTCCGAGGAACGCAACTCAGAAAGGATACGGAGCATGTAACCGCGCTTCTCCATCTCGCCCAAGATCTTGCGATTGATCTCACAGCTAAGCCGCCCCGCATCGACTGCTCCTCGAACCTTTGGGTGGGAACGGACGAAGGCGCTCCGCCTCCTCCGGTCGTCTTAGTCGCCTTCCTCGTAGGAGCTTCCAAACTCCGGTCGCGGAGGGTCGTCTGCGGACGCGACGTGAATCAAAGGAAAGGAACGAAAAGGAAGGAAAAGAAAGAGTAAAGGAAGAAGAGGTCGATGGTGAACGGCGACGGCAGCAGTGGTTTAAAAAATTAAAATTAAAGCGTCAAAGAACTCGTGCTGCAGAGACAAATGCGATGGCTCCACTGCGCCGTCACATGTATCGTTTCATACAAATCCACTCACTGGTGGACGCGTGCCCGCCCCACCCATTATATAAAATCGGTCTAAACTCCCCACCTTAAACTTTTTTTCTTATTTCTGTATATATAAGAAAAATCCACAAAATGTTATTTGCTTGAATAATGTTTTCAAATTAAAAGAAATATGAATATATATATATATACACACACTATAACAATTTGATTTTTTTAAAAAAAATTGGACAAGTGGTGCTTGGCAGTAGATCCTGAGAAGAACATGTAAAGATAGGATAATAAAATATTAGAAATCACATTTCACTATTATATAGAAGTTTGAATTTAATGACTCAATGTCTTATTTATAACATGTTACTTTTTTCTATCTATTTAAAAAAATATTCATTAATTTTAAAATATGATGCTCCATAATGAACTTTTGATATATCAAATCTCTTCCGTAACTAATAGTGTCACTTTATTTTTAAAATTTATCTTTTTAAAAAATCATTAGACCTAATATGTCATCTCTCTTTTTTTATCAACATAAACAAATCTTTGATTTCTTTTGTAATTTTATTTAAAAATTAATTAAATTAAATGAAGATAAAAAGGTTCGTTGCTCGTAATGATAAAAAGGAGAAGAAATCGGTGGACGTGAAATGAGAGCCCGAGATGAAACGTGTGGGCAGTTTTTGGTTGTTTGAGGACGCTGACAAGTGGCGGGCCCACATTGGAGCAGCAGTCTGATGTGGCCAATTGTCAGGCCTCCACTGCACGAGTGACGACGGAAGGTGACACGTGCGGATTGTCCGAGCTACGCCGCTGCAAGAGAGACACTTCCGAGAACATATAAGCATAGTAATAGTAATTAAAATTATTATTAAGAAATAACGTTACTAAAATCGGATCAGACTAATGGGTTCAAACTCGGTAGTTGGTCCGATTCTGATTAATTGCGCAACAAAAATTGAGGTCGAATTAGATAAAAATTGACTCGATCAGTAAAAATCCGTTAAATAATTGAATAAAAAAGTCACTTTAGAATTTAAAGTGAAAACAATAAAAATAAAAAGTAAAAATGGAAAATAAAAAGTTAGAAAGGAAAGTAAAAAATTTGGAAATTACTGAATTAAGAATTGGTGAAAATTAAAAAGAAAATAAATGTGAAAAATTAATAGGAGGGAGGAATTAATGAAAATAGAAAAAAGAAAGTATCAATAAATGAAAGTAAAGAAAACAAAAAAGTAAAAGGAAGTAAGATTGATGTATGACAAACTAAACTAATATATTATCACTGTAAAATAATATCAAAGAATTAATATGGAATGTCAATACTAACTTCAAGTCCTATTTATGAATATTAATTCTTAATTAAGATCTGTTTATTATAAAAAGGAAATAAAAATTAAATTAAATAAACAAAATGAACGTAAAGAAAAAATAAACATGAGATTGATATATGTCAAAATAAATTAATATATTATCACCATAAAATAGTTTTTAAAAATAAATAAAAGAATTAATATAATATGTCAATAACAATAAATCAAAGTCTTTTTTTATGAATATAAAATTTAATTAATATCTGTTTATTACATTTTACTATGAATTATATGTTACGATTAACTTTTTATGGCTGATGTAATATTAGTTATGTATATATATGTAAAATTAGTATAAATAATATTATTTTAATAAAATCAGGTCGAACCGATTCAATCAATTGGTCATCCGATCCGGTAGCTGGTCCGATTATTAAAACATGGGGTATAATTTGTACATCCAGACTTTGTTGAGCATTTTAGTTATCCGAAAATAAGTTGACTAAGAATGATAATTCAACTAATAAATAATGGTTTGATATTACCAAATTAGGTAAATAGATATGCAGTGATATACATATACAGCATATATTATGATTAAAAAAATCTCACACCAATTAAGCATCCATTTCGCCTTAAATATTGACTAAGCAATTTATTATATTCATTTACCTCTTGCACGAACAGCGATTTGAATGTGTAGATATAAGAAAAAAAAGGGTTAGGAAATTTAGTGGTTAGATTAATGGATGATGATAAAAATATAAAAGTAGAATTTGCATTGGATATTTTTTTATGAGGCCAAATAAGGTATATAAAAGTTTGGTACCCGCATAAAAGAAAATTAGAATATTCCCGTGATGGAGACAAAAAGAATTCTGTGCACATTACTTCTTGTTGTAGATTTTATATTATCATATATAAAGAAAATAATTAGCAAAAAAAAATTATCATGAAAACAAAGAAAAACTAGTAATTAGTTTAAAATAGAATTAAGAAAGACTTCTTTATTCTGAAGAAAATTAGATGTGCTAAAATTACGTCAAATACGGAACACAATATTTAGAAATTAATAAAAAAAATATAAAAGCAATGAAAGAGGAATAAACTCTAAATTCTAGAGTAACCTTCTGAAAATTAAATATTTAAAGAGCGAACATTAATTAGCTATTTAATGAATAAAATATAGTAGTTAAATATTAACAGATAGGAGTTCAGTCGGTAAATTTGGCAAAAGTTTCAGTAAATGTTGTGGTAAATTTATAATTATAAAATGATATGAAATGGCATAAAGATATATTTTACTTTGTTATATCATATTTTTTGTTATAGTCGAAAAAATAAATAACTAAGAGTTAAATAAATAATTTATAAAAAGAGGATATTTTAGGAATAAAAAGGCCAACCAGTACTTACAGGATAAATTACACGATTGGTCCTCCAATTTTGAGTCATTTTCAAATCGGTCCCCCAACTTTAATTTATAATTAAAACGTTCATCATCTTTGATTTTTTTCACGATTAATCCTTTTGACTGGTGATCGTGAATTTCTCAATTGTCTTGCGTACATGGCTACCATGTGAATCGTTTTTTTCTTTCATACACGTCATTTAAGTCATCCACGGTGTGTTTAACAAAACCCTTTCCCCATACTTTTTTCCCCATTAAAATATATTATAAAAATAAAAAAAGTGGGACCAGCCTGAGAAGGCCAACGCCCCATGTGAGTTCGTCGCCGACGCACCCTTGGACGAGCTCGCAGAAAAGGAGGGCAGGCGGACTCCTCTGTGAATCTCGCCGGCGCGCGAGATTCACAGAGGGGGGCCGCCGTGCCCCTCTTCTCCCTCACCGTGCATGAGGGAGAAGAGGGGGTGGCGGCCCCCATCTGGCGAGATTCACAGAAGGGCTGCCGCCTCCCTCGTTCTCCCTCACCATGTGTGAGGGAGAAGAGAGGGGCATCCACCTCGACCGATTGCTAATTTTTTTATTTTTTTAATTTATCTAATATATTTTATTAGGGGAAAGGATTTCAGATGTGGATGACTTAAATGACATAAATAAGAGAGGAACGACTCACGCGACGGCCATGTAGGCAAGACAATCGGAAAACCCATGATCACCGATCAAGAGGACTAAGAAAATTAAAGATGATGGGGGTAAATTACACGATTAGTCCCCCAACTTTGAGTCAATTTCAAATTGGTCCTCCAACTTTAATTCGTAACTAGAACGTTCTTCATCTTTAATTTTCTTGCACGATTAGTCCTCTTGATCGGTGATAGTGAGTTTCCTAGTTGCCTTGCATACATGGCCATCACGTAAATCGTTTCTCTTTTATCCACGTCATTCAAGTCATCCACGACATTTAATGCTACTAAATCGGGTAAATTTTAGGGATCGTCCCCCAACATTGAGTCGATTTCTAAATGGTCCCCCAACTTTAATTTGTAACTAGAACATCCACCAACTTTGATTTTATTGCATGATTCGTCCACTTGATCGATTATAGACAGTCTCTTCATTATCTTTCTGACGTTGCATAATAAAATATAATAAAAAATTAACTTGTTGACATGACACAATAAAAAAATATTATAATAAAAATTTATAAAATTAAAAAAATGACAGAGGGTACCAGCAAGCTCGTGAGGGGGCGCTCTCGGGGGCTCTCATTGTGCGCGAAGACGAAAAAGGGGGCTGGCACCCCCTCTATCGGCTTGTCGACACGTACGGTGACAGAGGTGAGCGTCGGCCGCTCTTTTCTTTCTCGCGTACAACGAGAAGCAAAAGGGGGGCTGGCGCCCTTTGTAATTTTTTATTTTTATTAATTTTTATAATATTTTTTATTATGCCATGTCAACAAGTTAAATTTTTTATTATATTTTATTACCCCACGTCAGCAAGGTAATCAGACTGCCTATTACCGATCAAGTGGACAAATCATGCAATAAAATTAAAGTTGGTAGATGTTCTAGTTATAAATTGAAGTTGGAGGACCGTTTAGAAATCGACTCAATGTTGGGAACGATCCGTGTAATTTACCCGATTTAATAGCGTTAAATGATGTGGATAACTTGAATGACGTGGATAAAAGATAAACGACTCACGTGGCAGCCACGTACGCAAGACAACCGGGAAATCCACTATCACCGGTCAAGAGGACTAATCGTGCAAGAAAATTAAAAATGGGGGACGTTCTAGTTACAAATTAAAGTTAGGGGACCGATTTAAAATCGACTCAAAGTTGAGGGACTAATCGTATAATTTACCCAAGATGATGGACGTTCTAGTTACAAATTAAAGTTGGTGAATCGATTTGAAAATGATCCAAAGTTGGGAGATCAATCGTGCAATTTACCTGTACTTACAAGATCTGAGTTGGTGCAAATAGCTTTATCCTCCAATCTTTAAAGTTCATTCCATGAAGTGTATATCAAATCAACTAGATCAAATTTTGATGAGGAACAATGCCTACGTGTTGCATGTGCACTTCTTAGTTGCACAACACACATTAAACTATGCCTACACAAGTTTCTTTTTTCAATGACAAATATATGCATAAGTACTCATAAGTATATCCAATTTGAGACCCGAACCCAACCCGATTTTTGCCGGGTTGAAAAATTCTGTCCCGAAAAATTGGGTTGAAAAATTCCATCCCGGTATCGACCAGTACCGGGACAGACCCGACAAATCAAAAATGAGATTGGGTTTTCATCGGGAATGAGCGACGGCAGAGGTCCGGTCACCTGTCAGTGACAACGACTCGACGACTTCAGTGATAAGCAGTCGATCGTGAGGAAGGGGCAAAGTGAGAGTTGCTAGCAAAAAAAAGAGGGAATGGGAGTACCGTCCACAAACATGGGTTGAAGATTCGGAGAAGGGGGAGGATAGCTGTCGGGCTTGCGAGCGAGAAGGCAGCCATCGAACTTCCAAGCGAGAGAAGAAGAAGTGCAGCTGCCACCCGCCAAGCTTGCTTGGAAGCGATGGAGTAAGAACACCAAAAAGGGACCGCCGAGCTTGTGACCGGGCAACACAGCGATGACAACGACGACGGCGGCGCCACCAATTGTAACTAGAGTTGAGCACGGTCTAGGTCGACCCAGCAAATCGGATAAATAATCGGGCTCGGATTAGATTCGGACCGGGACCAAGTCCAATTTGTGAAAAATCCGCCAGGTTTTGGGTCAGGACCGGGTTCGCAGCGCAGATACCGACCCAGACCCGGCCCGAATTATTAATATATAAACTCGATCTCCCACTCCCTCTTTCTATTTCACTATCTTCCTTTCTCTCTCCCATCTCTCTCGCGGTCTCGCCCTCTCCCTCTCACGGCGACAGCGACTCCGATGACTCTTCCGCCTCTGGCCCTCCCACTCTCCTGACTCCCTCTCTCTTTCTACTTCAACCGCCAAGCATCGAACGGCCGCCAGAGCCAGATCATAGCCGCCAGCTCAGATTTGGCCACTGGCGGCTGATCCGACACCAGTGTCGAATTTGGTTACCTGGTGAGCCGATCCGGTCGTCAGGCGCCGGATCTAGCCTCTAGTGGCTTGATCTGGCATTGGCGGCCAAGCACCGGATTTGGCCATTGGCGGCCGAATCTGGCCACCAGGTGAGCCGATCTAGTTGCCAGGCATTGAATCTGGCCACTGACGACTGATCTGGCCGCTAGCGGCCGATCCGATTGTCAGGAGTCGGATCTGGCCTCTGGTGGTCGGATTTGACTGCCAGGCGTCAGATCTGATCAGCCGCCATTGGCCAAATCCGGGGCCTGGCGGCCGGAGCGGCCGCCAATGGCCAGATACAGCTGCCAAGTGTCGGATCATGGCAGCTGGCGGCCGATCTGGCCGATCCGAATGGCGGTGATCTCGGCTTTGTTCGCCCTCCCCTTCCCTCTCACTTGTCTCTCGACATTGGCCGCTATGCCGGATTGGCCGTCATAGCGATTCTCGACCACAAACTTAGTCAAATTCTTATATTGTCGAGTCTGATATGGTATCAGACCTGGCCGGGTCCGGTCTGGTACTAGGTCAAAAATTTTTTGACCCGGCATAATTTCGGTCGAGACCGGGTCCGCTTAGACTCAGAACTGGTTCCGGATTTGCTCAGGCCTAATTGTAACACAATGGACTGAGCCACTGAGGAGAAAAAAAGGAGAGTCAAGAGGGAGATCGAAGTATAACCTGTTGGCGACAACGATGGCAACACGGCGGCGGCGGGTTGGTGGCAACATGGCAGCAAAGATGGTGACGACGAGCCAGCAAGAGAACAGGTGGGTGTGACGGGTGGTCTAGGAGTTTCATTGAATGTGAAGTAATGAAGTTAAGGCTGCATGGGTTAACGGGTCTGAGCCTATTTTTGATAAATTTTAAATCTAATATTACTCAGGCCTGGTTTCGGATCAGATTTTTATGCTATGAACTCAGTCCTGGCCCGAAACTCGCCGGATATTATAGTTACCGGACCCGGACCGGGTTCGGAACCTACTCGGTCCGGGTATTTTTCCCAATTGCTCGGGTCGGTGTGGTCCGGGTCAACGCGGAATGTGCTCAGCCCTACTCTCAGCTTTCTCTCCTTCTGCTTCACCAACGGTGAGGTCGCTCCGTCGGCTGCTACGATGGTGAGATCCCCCTTTGATGATGGTGACATCCCCCTTCAGCTGGCACTGACTTCATCTCACAGCTCGCCACCACCTCCCTTCCCGCTCCTCGGTCGGCATTGCCACCCTCGATGAGTGCGTCTCATTCTTCCAAGCTCGTCGTGCCATCTCTTTCGATCCGTCCTTCTTGCTGCTCGAACTTCTCTATGCCTCAAAGGATCCTGCCATTCTAAGCCTCTGCCCACTATTTCGCGACTTCCTCCCTTCCTTCGTGGCTGCCTTCGGTGCGCTCAGCCACCACCATAGCTACAAGTCGCTCATCTCATGCGCCTCCGCCGCGACGAAGCCTGCGTCCAGTCCATCACCGCCCGCCCCTCCTTAGCCCTCAGTGGCATGACCAGCATGGATCTGGAGCCCCTCGCCGCAGACGACAATGTAGTCGTTGCATTGGCAGCGTTCAAGACTTCGGAGTCCATCCAAGCTTCGGTGGTTTTCGGCACCAGCTAGGGCAGCGGCGAGTACTTCTCCCGGGTGGGCATTGGCAGCCTGGTGAAGCCGATGTACATGGTGCTCGACACGGGAGCGACGTTACCTAGCTGCAGTGCCAACCAACAGTTCGATCGGGTGTGACCGCATCCTCTTCCTACGCACTGCTCCTCGGCATAGCCGTGCCACTCCCTCAACATCGTCGCCTGCCGCAACGCCTCCAGAAGCAACCACAATGAGAATAACGGCTGCGATCGAGCGAAAAAAATAAAAAGCATGTCGTCTGATTAGGATCTAAGGGTGAAGAGGCGCTCTCATCAGACAAGCACTAAGCAGACCCTCTTTACCCTAATGAAAATTAGGCATATGATATATGCCCTTTTCTTGACTTTATCATGACTTTCATATTCATAATAATATTTGCTTGTTTTGAGAAAGTAATCATTTTTTTCAACAAAAATGTAAAGAGTTTGATGATTAATAAATCAGGACATTTGTACTTAAAGAAGAAATTCAATTAAAAAGTATATTTATATGGCCCATTTTAAAATCTTCAAAAGCATCAAATCAAATCAACAAAATATAACATGATTCAAACATGTGTAGAAAATGTGCAATATCACACATGCAAACCTCAGCCATTAATTTGAATGTTTTCCACATGATGCATGTGCATCTTAATTGATAGAGGGTATGCCTCCATAGTCAAATGAGAAAAATAAAATAATAAGAATAGTCATGCATGAAAATGGAAATGAATATATGCATAGCAATTTCACAAATAAACAACTAAGGGACGATTTGAAAGTTAGGCTAGGGGAGGATATAATTCCTCAAGTGACAAAGTTTAAATATTTAGGATCAATTGTAAGACAAGGTGGTGAGATTGATGATGATGTTAATCATAGAATTCAAGCTGGTTGGTGTAAGTGGAGGAAAGTCACTGGAGTTCTTTGTGATAGAAAAGTACCCAATAAAGTTAAAGGAAAATTCTATCGTACTGCTATAAGACCAGTAGTGTTATATGGTAATGAATGTTGGGCTATGAAGGGACAACATGAACGTAAAGTTGGGGTAGCCGAAATGAGGATGTTGAGATGGATGTGTGGTCATACAAGATTAGATAAGATTAGGAATGATAATATACGTGAACGAGTCGGATTGGCTCCTATTAGTGAGAAAATAGTAGAGAATCGTTTGAGATGATTTGGTCATGTTCAGAGAAGACCATTAGATGCGCCAGTAAGAAGAGTAGATCAAATAATCTGGAGTCCGATTAAAAGAGGGAGAGGGAGGCCAAGGCGGACACTTGACGAACTAATAGAGCAAGATCTATTGGTGAATAATATACCGAAAGGTTTGATTACTAATAGAGCGGAATGTCGTCGTATGATCCATGTAGCCGACCCCACCTAGTGGAATAAGGCTTTGTTGTTGTTGTTGTTGTTGTTGTTGTTGTATACGTACACTAGTGTTGGTATGGTAGTTGTAACTTATGGTGAATACAAATCATGCTAAAGTTATGTTCATATGAAAATTATGCTCCCCACCTTTTAAAATTAAGTTACTACTGCAGCTCATGAACATAAGCAATTCATGCACAAACGTTTTATGTTTGCAATTCTATTATCAAGATAAACCTCTGCAAATGCATCTTACTTGTCATATTATTATAATTTATTTAAACAAATGTGATATTATCATCATATAGTTATACACATATTCATTTAATATTTATTTGAAAATTAAGTCCACTTTTGGATAATTTATTATCTTGTTATTTATTGATTTTTTTTATTTGAGTGTTCAAATACAAATGAAATACACATATTTTAATTTCATAGTCAAAAGTGAGATTTACAACTAACATGAGCTTATGAATTTTCTTTGGATATTATTTCTTTTGTTTGGTCAGTGAGAACTGAAGTTTTATGACTAATCAAAATTCTCTGTTCATCCCACCTATTCGTCCTACAGCTTTGAAGAAAAAAGTATCTCCTCCTGTTCATCGTTTTCTATTTACAATAAAATAGCATGGTTTAATAAGTGGCATTATTATTATGCTCCAACCAAAATATGGATGATAAATTAGAAATATACCAATTACTTTTAGTCTTTAGGTTTTTTCGATTTTAGTTTATATTTTTTATGTATTTACATTTTATTTTTTTAATGTTTACAATTTTACTTCATGTTCTCTTTCATGGAAACTAACTTTGATTTTCATGACCTTTTCCACTTGCAAGTAATCCTAACATATGTAGTTCAACTAGCAAAGAAGAAGGTTGCATTGCATCAAACCGGAAATGAAAGAAAATTATGTTTGATTCACACTTTCAAACGCCTATCTGACGTGCCTCTTTAATAATTTAAATCATTATTAGCATCATTAACATGAGAATAAAAGGGAAACGCGAATAATGCATTTTGTTCACGTCCACTAAGAATGCTTGAAGTCAGCGGTAGTACAAGTGCTCCGTGGACACTACAGGAAGTAGCAGATACAGCAAATACTAAGAGGTTTCCTTGGATTCTACTTTCTGATTACAAACTGGATTTGGCAGGAGGCAGACCTCTCAACAAGAATTATGAGCACAAACCCGGACGGCAGAAGATCTAAGCATAGCATCTTTTCAACTTTTAATAGCTACTAATGTTCAAAGAGTGAAAATTTTGGAAATTTGAAGCGGGTTACACGCAGACTAGTACGTTGAATCTCCATACCAAAGCGTGTCAAGCAATCTGAGGGCGGCCAGGCAAATACTCCGGATTTGTGGGTTCGGCTATCAAAAGCTCCGGATTAAGATTCCCTTTGCTCCGCAGGTAGGTGATCATTTTGCGAAAGAATATGTAACAACAGTCAGCTCTTCAGCATCTATGCATGCTGTAGAAATAATTCACCTTCACCAGAAATGTTGGATGCCTACATGTTTCAACTAGGAATGATCGTCTCTTGTGGTTCTTGCATCCTCTATCATGCGAGTGAGGTCTTGTACAACTGCAGACATTGGTGGCCTGAATTCTGGTTCATGCTGCAGAATACATTGAAGGTTAAAACAGTGAACAATTTAACTGGTTACATGCACTTGCAGATGTCTGCAAGCAAGAGCGTCCACAAACTCAGAGAAGTTCAAAGAGGAGTTCCATGCACTTGCACTTGCAAATCTGGGAACTGGTTCAAAGCATGAAGGGAATGACTTGATGAAAAACAACATATAACGTGACCAGGCAAACAGGGTATGCTGTACAAGTCTACATATAAGGCAGTGCATAATGTAACCAGGGACGGATTACAAATTCATGAGTTGTTCTATTAGCGGGCCATGAAATCCAAGTTAAGATAACCATCATTCTTAAGATTGCAATGGAATTAAATGGGTGAAGGAAAAAGGCTATGTTCATCGAATTGGAGCTAATTTAGCTACAGGTGAACACGACAATAGTGGCCTTACTACACTTAAATTTTACTCGCCTAACACATGTAAATAGGCCAATACACGGCCAGAAAATTGGAAAAAGAAACATGCACACCAAGTTATAATAAGCAGGCAAATTTTGAGGGTAAGTAGAGTTTTATACCCCCAAAAATACATATATACATCCAAGTTTTGAAAAGAAAGCATAAAACAATAGTAAAATACCTGGATGCATCTATTAATAATGTCTGCAAAACAAGATAATGACTTCTCAGGGTACTTTCCAACAATTGAAGGATCAACTATCCTTGATAGAGCATCGATGTCATAAAGCTGAGAACTAGCCCATCTTACTAGATTTTGCTCCGTGCGAGGTCGTGTACTGCAGTGTTCAGCGAAAACAGTAAGCTAACAATATCTAAGCATGATTGCATCAATCTATTGAAAATAATAACAATACGAATGTGATCCCCAAATTATCTGGCAGGGGCCGTGTGCCCTTTACCTATCATAGGGCTTCCGTCCAGTAAGAAGTTCTAACATGACTACTCCAAAGCTATAAACATCACTTCTGTCGGTATGTTTCCCAGATTCATTTAACTCTGGGACTTCATATGTGAACATTGAACGCAATCTACCAGATAACTGATGTGAAAAAACACAAAGGTTACTAATGGGCAAAGATGCAAATGCAAATAGTCCTTCACTGTAACACTACATCATGTCAGCAGGAGGCCAACATATGAGATGCATAAGCTACTATTTTTTGAAAGGGACCCGAGCTAGCTTTTACTTGCAGGCATATATACATTTAAATGCATTAATTTAATGCAAAAAAAGATCTAAACATGATCTCTTTGATTTACTTATTTCCCATTCTAATCGCTGGGATAAATAGAAAGCTTCTCACCATGACCAAGCAGGAATATGCTAGAATCTGATAGCAAAGCTTGAATAACAGCAGTACAGAGATTTTTTTTCGGCATGTCAAACTGCATGACTGCTTTTTAACCGAAATGGGCATTGCTAGGGTGATTCTTCTGAGGATATGTGAGAATGTGGAGGAATATCAAAAATGAGAATTCATGAGAAGGAATTATAAGCATATATTTTCAAACCAATCCAGTAGTTTCATGAGTTCGTAACTGGTGAGGCCGGCTTTCCGCTAGGATGTGAGATTTAATTGGTACAGAATCATCAACAAGAAAAATCTCATGGCATGAATGAGATACCACACTGTTCATGAAACAGTAACATCTATCCAATAATAGCTTTCAATAATAAAAAATTTATGAGCATAAAGAATCTAGTAACTCTAAACTACCTGTGCCACTGAACTGGATGTCTTTAATAAAGATAGACCACATTCAGAAACCCGTACTTTAAAATTGTTATCAACAAGAATATGTTCAGGCTCAAAATGTTGGTGTACAAGTGGCGGTTGACAATCCTCATGAAGATACCTTGTGAATGAGAAACAGCAATTCACCAGTTAGTTGTACCTTATGTCCAACAAGGAAGAATCAATCGGAATGAATAGTTTAGAAACACTATAACAAAGTAATTTTTTTCCACTTACTCTAAGGCTTTTGCTGCTCCAAGTGCAACATCGAGGCGTGCATTCCATGATAGTTTTTTGTTGAGATCATCTCCACAATGAAGTATATCATGAAGGGTCCTCTTACTGAAGAACTTGTACACAAGTAAACGTTGTTCGAACTCCGCGCAGTATCCAACAAGCTCAACAATGTTAGGATGCCTTAGTTCCGAGATTATTAACACCAGATCTAGAAAATCATCTACGGGTATGCGCGAGTTGACATTGTCAATTTTCATAACTTCCAATAGCTGTATATCAAGCAAAGTTGCAATCAAGGTTTCAGAAAAATCCTGTTTCTACAAATGGTATTAGCACACCTTTCAAGTGCGCCGATAACATGAGATTAATTAAGAACTCATAACTTTGTATATAACAAAAATATAATGAAGCTCAATATCCATATACAAATTTTCAAGAACCCATACCAAGAGGCACAATATCACACAACTTATTAGGAGCCAAATAAACAGTGAATATAAAAATCTCAAAGATAAATGAAACCATTAGTGAAGAAGACAAATCTTGAACAACTTTGGTAATTCAGCAATTTAAGGCACAATATTAAAACAGTGGAATCAAGAAATCTAACTTGTGTTCAAAGAATACAAAGATAGCAATTTTCTTAAGAAGTAAAATAATGTCTGATACAAATAAAAATATGAGAAACTAAAAGTATTTGTCTTTTATATGGAAAGATAAAAATTGTACCGTTCCATCAGAGTGCTCTGCAAGATATATTTTTCCCAACCTACTGTCTCTTATCAGATTTTCTTCATCAAAACTGTTTGTGTATTGTTGAAGAGATGCAACAGCAAAGGATGCAGCAGAGGTTGGTGGCGGCGGTAGTGTTGGTGGCGGCGGCGGTGGTGGTGGCAGCGGCGGACTCAATCTCTCTGGTGGCAGACTTGTAATATTTCTTGCAGGGATGATAGGAGTGACTACAACCTTTTCCATTGGGGGTGGTGGCATAAGGGTCACATCTGACTCTGCCATATCGATTATATGTTCATTCTCTTTCTTAGAAACCTCCTGTGGAACTATTAGAACAAAACTAGAGGTTAACCTTATATGGCATTATATAACTACCTCTAAAAAAGCTTTATGTAACTGCAATGGAAGAATCAAACATACTAGACAGCGCCAGCGAAAAATACCTGTTGTTCTAATATTGCTTCCATGCTCATGATTAACTTCTGCAGAGTCCTTTGAAACTGAAAAAGATTTGATATTTTCATTACCCAAGAAGAAAAAGAGCAAAAAAGACCAAGCAAAGGTTCAGGACTGCTAACCTTTCTTAACAACATTGTCCGGTCTGGCTAACTGTTCTCTGAATCTAGACTCATTAATACCTCCAATTGGTCTTCCTACCTGACTTTTTAACAGTTCATCATGCCTTTCTTTGCTTTCATGATATTTTGACACAAAAAATATCACTATCAGCACCATAATGATAAACAGAACCACTGCCACAAGAACATATCCAACAACTTTCATAGTTGACTTGTTTCCTTTTCTATCCCCATGGTTATTGCCTTCGGTGGATGGTCCATCAGTAGAGTTTGAACGTCCAGCATTAGAAGGACCACCTGATGGAGGGGAGAACGATGGTGACCCTGGTGGTGATCCAGGTGGTGTTGATGGAGCTACGCTAGTATTAAATGGGTTTCCATCCATTCTGTACAGAAGTTCACACTCTTCTCAAATATATCATAAAATGTAAAATTTAATTCATACTAAGGTCTTACTTGAAGTTTGAGATGCTTAGAAGCTTTTCCGGAATAGGTCCAGAGAAGAGGTTATTCTCTATGTTCCTGTTTAATTATCAATGATAGAGAATGGAAGCTAATAAGACATAAAATGAAGAACTTGACACAGGTGTTGTGACTAAAATAAAGTAATAAGGGCCTACACATTGAGTACTAAAATAGGTTTGGATAATGTGAATCCATGGACTTCAAGGACTTGCTTGAGAATTAAGTGATGGAAGGATGAAGAGGATGGGTTGAGAATGGATAAGAAGGATTCAGGTAAAAAGGAGTGCCGAGAGAAAATAAAACATATGTTTAAATACAACAACAACAACAACAAAGCCTTATCCCACTAGGTGGGGTCGGCTACATGGATCATACGACACCATTCCGCAACACAATATATTCGTTGATCCATGTTCATAAGATTCGACAGGATTTTACGCTGGCCGTGGGGCCTAACACAACCCTCTTCCTTTATCCGGACTTGGGACCGGCTATAAAACATAGGCGGAGTATAACATATGTTTAAATAAAAATTAAAAAAATCAAGGGGAAAATAAAATAAAAATAAGAATGAGATAGTATAACCCAGTCGCATTTGGATAGAAGATGGAATAGCATGGATAAGAAGGAATCAAGACAAAGGGGTGCGGAGAGAAAATAAAGCATATGTTTGGATAAAAAAAATAATCAGAATGAGATAGCATAACCCAGTCATGTTTGGATGAAAGAAGGAATGAGAAATGATACTTTTATTGGAAACACATTTTACTCTCACACTAGCACATAACATAAATATGATTTCTTTGTCCTTTTATTTTCTTCTTGACACAGTCGCTTCGAAACTCCGCCTATGTTTTATAGCCGGTCCCAAGCCCGGATAAAGGAGGAGGGTTGTGTTAGGCCCTGACAGCCAGCGTAAAACCCTGTCGAATCTCATGAACATGGATCAACGAAAGCGGAATGGCGTCATATGATCCATGTAGCCGACCCCACCTAGTGGGATAAGGCTTTGTTGTTGTTGTTGTTGACACAGTCGCTTCGAGCTCGGGAGAGACGGAGACATGAGTGGAGAGTGTTGTTGTCCACCTTTTTGGCCGGTGCCTGAGCCATTTGGCTCCAGCGCGACCGCATTATCTTTTGTGGGGAATGATGTCAAATTGGCTTGTTGTATGTCACTCTTCTTCCCTCCTTCGGGATTGGGGTTTTTGTTAGGTGAATCTTCCTTTTGTTTCATGCTCTCCCCCTGAGAGCCTACCCTCGTACATGTTCGTCATTTCACAGTGATTTATATATATACCTGGATGTCAATCACAAACCTTGATTGACATCCTCTTTCCCCCCAAAAAAAGGTTCAATATTATAGTAAGAACACTCTATTATTTTAAGAATATTTGAGAAAAGGAATATGGAAAGTTCAACCTATCATAATCCAGCAACTAGGTATAACAGGATTAGTGGGTTTGAAGATGCTACTATCCTCTTTCTAAAATTTAGCTAAATATGGGTTGACTAAACCCAATCAAGCCAACCCTTCTGCCACTCCCTATCTCTCCATAAACTTTGAGACATTCATAAATTAACAGAAAACAGAAGGGGATGAGCAGGCATATAATATATAATATATTTGTTGCTTGAAGCCTTTTTAATCAACGGCACAAGTTAAATATGAGTAGGATTGACACGATGGAGTTGCAGAAGATGGTTGCAGGTGAGGCGAAGAAATGGGCAAACAATTCTAGAATCCACCAAGAACCTTGAAATCCACCAACGAGGTGGTTTGCGCGGCACCTGCTTCAATTTCATTAAAAAAAATTGCTCTGGAATCCATTAGTGTCACTCTGGAATTCACCAGAGTTCTTTGGAATCCATCAAAGGCAACGTGAATGCATATGATAAATAAACCGAAGTTCAATTTGTGAAAAATATTTGAAGTCTTATTTTATTTGTCCCAAAAGAACTCTTATATAAGTTTTGCAAAAGAGTTTGACTCCAATTAAAAAACCTAAAAATAACAACTAAATATTTCTAAGAAAAAAGAAAACTAAAATCTCTCATAATCCTAACAATTGACATTTCTTAAAACTAAATATTGCTACATCAAGGAGGAGCAAACATAAGCAAAAGAAACAATTTATCAGTTATTTATAAATCAAAGACTTCAACACTACCGTATATAGATCCCAACTTCCCTTCCATTGACATGTTATGAGCACATAAAATCAAGCCACAGATTATCATTGCTCATAAGATAACAAAGTTTAAGATTGCCTAACATGCAACAAAAAGAGAAATAAAGTCCATGTGCTGGAACTTCTAGAAAGTGAAGTTTGAAATCAATTTTCTCAAGAAACTAAGCACTGTCAAGGAATATCTATTATATTCTTTAAGTGGATGGAAATTATTCCTGCAAAAAAAACTCAAACTAATTGTTGCATGTAGCCTGACCAGAATAACTTGATTTCCAAATTGACCAACTATTTTGATATTCAGCATCAGGTTCCTCTTAGAATCAACGAAACATTTTTGGTTATTGTATCATCATTTATGTCAGGAGAATGTTTACCAATCTTACTCTTATTATATTATAACACAAACTAGTTTTAGGTAACTGTTCTTTTTTCTGATGTAAGAAGTAATTTGTAAATGCTGCAACGCCTGCAGAAAGCATAAAACTAAAAAGATTGAACAACAAATAATACTACTCATAGGCCTCTTTTGACACATACAAATCTTTGAGAGGAAGATCTTCCAATATATTAAGAGTCCCAGAAAGCTGATTGTTCTGCACATGGCTGAAAATCAAGAGTAAAGTAAACATTAACGAACTCAAGAAAAAAATTTTAAAAAGGAAAAATTATGAAAAGACAGATAACTACAAGGTAGTCAAAGATGACAAGCTTCCAATGGATGATGGCAGTTGGCCACTCAAGTTGTTAGAAGACAGATCCCTGCTTGAAAGTTCCATCATGTCAACCATCCACAAAACACAAGACATAGCTTATGAGGAAGTGGAAAAAAGAAAACACGTCTTACAAATTTATTAGACTAGTAAGAGACTGGAAAGCATCTGGTAAATCTCCACTCAACAAATTGTTGTTAAGAGACCTGCAGTAGTTGTGGTAGTTAATTTAGACAAAATGTAACAGGATTGATTTCCTACTGATTTGGGGTGATTTCACGCATTTGAAAATTTACATACTTATCCCTTTCTAACTTACATGTCTGTCAGAAGAGACAGCTTGGACAAAGAATTTGGAATGCTCCCGGTAAACTGATTCGCTGACAGAAAACTACCACAGAAAACAAAAACGTCTAGTTGCAATCAAAATAAATAGCATAAAAATATGATTCCTTCGTTTTTGCCCCTCAAAATAATGTAATCAGACACACCCTCCAACTGAGCAAATAACCCCCCCCCCCCCAAACTATTCAAAATTGTTAAGAATATAAAATAAATGATGTTACTCTTCTTAACGGCTTAAGCTTTTAGGAAAATGATTCGCACATCAAATTTAACATTGTATAAGTTCAAACCTCGTTAAGCTCTTATTAAAAAAATAAATATTTCCTCCCTTTGTTGTCCACATGATGGGTTGGGCTAGACCAAAGTTGTCAGCAGCCCACACATGAGGAGTGTTAAGAATATAAAATCATTGATGTTGCTCCTCCTAACGGCTTAAGCTTTAAGGAAAACTGGCCAACACATCAAATTTAAAATAACGTCTTAAGCTTTTAGAAAGACTGGTTAGCACATGAAATTTAACATGCTTTTGAACCTCGTTAAGCTCTTATTAAAAAAAAATTCCTCCCTTTGTTGTCCACGTGGTGGGCTGGTTGTTAGTAGCCGAGAGGATTGTTAAGAATATAAAATAATTGATGTTATTCTTCCTAATGGCTTAAGCTTTTAGGAAAATTGGTTAGCACACTAATTTCAACATGGTATCAGAGCCAGCCAAAGGTTAAGAGTTCAAACCTCGTTAAGCTCTTATTAAAAAAAAGTATTTTCCTCTCTTTGTTGTCCATATGGTGGGCTGGGCTAGACCAAAATTATCAGCATCCCACACATGAGGAGTGTTAACAATATAAAATAAATGATTTCCTAACGGCTTAAGCTTTTAGGAAAACTGGTCACACATCAAATTTAACATAATGACTTAAGCTTTTAGAAAGACTGGTTAGCACATCAAATTTAACATGATATTAGAGTCAGGGGTCAAAAGTTCGAACCTCATTAATCTCTTATTAAAAAAAATTCCTCCCTTTGTTGACCACGTGGTGGGCTGGGCTAGACTTATTAGCAGCCAAGGGAAGTGTTAAGAATATAAAATCATTGATGCTGCTCTTCTTAACGGCTTAAGCTTTTAGGAAAATTGATTAGCACATTAATTTCAACATGGTATCAGAGTTCAAACCTCGTTAAACCCTTATTAAAAAAAAGTATTTTATTTCCTTTGTTGTCCACGTGGTGGGCTAGGCTAGACCGAAATTGTCAGCATCCCACACATGAGGGAGAGTGTTAACAATATAGAATAAATGATGTTGCTCCTCCTAACGGCTTAAGCTTTTAGGAAAATTGGTTAGCACATCAGTTTTCAACAAAAATTCAGGTATCTTTATTGTTGTCAATTTTTCCATCCACTCACGGATGAACTGGCCAATTCTCAACTTTGATCAACCTTCCAGACAAAAATGACAACAAAAGGAGGAGTGCTAAATAGGCTTGGGCTACACAACCATGACAGTATGACACTACTCTTTCACCCTCTCCCCTAAGACTACAACAATACTACCCTTCCATAATCTGCACATTCAGAATGTCTTCTTTATTTTTTGGGTATTTCATTCAGAGGCAATTATATCTTTACATTGCTTATAGCCAATGCACTATTACCCTTCTTCCTTGGCACCAGCTTCTTTGTATCAAGCTTCACTTTGTTATTGGAGAATTCGACCTCTCATGACTCTGTTGATGCTAGGATCTTCCAGGGCCGTTATGAAAAGCTGTTCAATTATTGGTGGTGCAACCAATGGTTGCTGCAGTTCAAGATGAGCTTCCTATGATGGTCTACCTGTGCCTAGTGAATTGGTGTGGCACAACTATGCAGTTGATAAGTTCTTATTTGAACTATTATTATAATTGGTAGGTTATTAGGAAGTATATTTCTTTTTTCTTTCATTTGTTTTATATTTGACATTAATTAGAATTGTTATTGGGTTTATGCTGTAAAAATAGTCTCCTTGAACTTTTATTATTAGCTACAAAAACTATATTCCTTTCAATAACTTTCTTCTAGTTATTATTATGGAGCCTTGATCCCCATTAAGTGGTATATTGGAGGTTGAACCCCTGGAAGTGATCAACTTAGGGTCCTACTAGATCTAAAATCCTATCAGCAGAGTGCTGTGCATTTTGGTGTGGCAATTATTGGACAGGAAATTGTTAGAACCATCAAAGAATGTTCGTATCTTCGTATAAATTCCTCATAGTACATTGTTTCTTTTATAATAGAGAAGAATGTCTACCGGGCATGTAGGCATCCCATTTATTCATTTAAAGCCAAAAAGTTACAATGAACTGATATTTACATATCTAAAACGAACCTTAATCACCCGTCCATGCTTTGCCAAACTGGTGGCATCCCGGACAATATTATCCACATACAACTTTTTGCCCTCGGAAAAACACATGTTTTGCTGAAGTCACATGACTCGTGGAACAGACGAGCAATAAACATTTGCGGCGAGTCTTATACATCATGATATCATGAGGACTGCTGCCATTTTAAAAAGATAACCAGAAACCCCTAACTGCAGACACATTAAGTTGCTTACACGCTGATGCTTGCCAAACTCCTTTTGCCACCATACATTCAAAGGAAAGGTTTTGCCATTCACAGCCAAGAAAGTGAACAGTTTGTACTATGATTATGGACAAGAATTTTGTGAGAGGAAACGGTGCAAGGTATGTTCAAAATTTGCAAACATAGACACAATTGAATAATGCCTACTAAGATGATAAAGAGATCATTAGAGCATTTGTACAACTTGGAGGCACACAGAATTTGTGTGTTGTTCATGAATGGTTGGTCCTGATTGAGAATTTGAGCATAACAATAAGAGAAGGCCCTGTCGCTTCAGCTATCTTGGTATTTGAGACTTGAGACTAATGTTGGAGTAGTGTTGTTGATTCTCAAGGTAAAGTGTCAACGAAGATTGTTGTTTCACAAAGAATACGGGTGTACTGATGCTGCTGTTGACGGGATTTCTATGGTACATAAAGACAATTTCAAGGACATGGGCATTATCAACGGTGTGCTATTTGGGGAGTGATGTTATGTTGTGGTGGTTTGATGGCATTGGCGATCCAAGAGGGGCATGCATGAATCACAATTGGGATGAGTTTTAGAAGGCATGGAAGAAACAACTCTATCCAGTGTTCAGTATGTGACATGACAACCAAGAAACTTCGCACGTGAAAACAGATGGATACCTTAAGGAATGCATTAACAAGTTCCAATAACAGACTTTGAATACCGATCAAGTATTGCGGTGTGAAGACCCCTGCCGACACTATGAACTGTGTAAAGGCATTGATGCACTTTGAGGTCAAAACTCTGATCATTCAAGTGAAAAGAAATGAGGCACTTGAACAGTATGGAGGTATACTTGCCTATTCAAGGGCTGTTTTGAGCTTTGTTAGCCATAGATCCAACTAAAATGGCACAATGCTGATGCATGACACCATAGTCTTTGATGGGACTAAAGATTATCATCGCTAATATTCATTTTATTCCATTCGGAAGGCAAAGTTGTGAAGTCAGTTTGATGGTGAAGTGACCAAGGCAAAATCCTGCAATCCTAGGAAGTTAGCCCAAGGGGTAGTAGGATAGGGCACTTGCAGAATTTAATTATGCTTACAAAAGTACAAGTCAAGATTGACCTGTTAGGGCCATGCTAACTTATGGAGTTTGATTGTCCTTCATTGAGCAAATCATAGCTCAGTTGGCGATAAAAAGTTATGTGTTAATGCATTTAATGCAGTAGGACTATAGAGCAGTTGAGTGAAGTTCTTGAAGACAACGAGGTATTTTGGACAGAACAACATGAGACAAGTGGACTTTGCAACTGAAGGCAAAGACAAAATGATATAATGCAAGGAAAAGTTACAAACATTATCTTGTCATGACAATGATTCTATTGGGGGAAAATTATAACGATTTGCCTATACAAGGCACACCTAAGCAGAAGAGTGAACACTATAACATCACAAATGGGCCTTGACGGGAAGCTTTAAACGTGCACACACAGATTAGTGCAGTGCTGGACAAAATTGACTGGGCAAGTGGGTGCAACTGCAATGCAACAATTGTGAGATATAGGTTATAACTGGAAGTCAACCTGTCCTGTTTCAAGAAAATAAGATATAGGCCATGTGCATCGATTGTGCACACATTTATAATGATCATGGATAAAAAGTAAGCATGGCTTGGCAGATGCAGCTACAACAGAGGCCCTATCCATGCTAGTTGTGTGCACACCTAAGTCTGAGTGGAAATCAGACCATGGGAAGGTTGGTATGGTTGAAAGAGGAAACCCAGCTGTGAAAAGACATTGATTGGATTGCTACTCACAGAAACAATCAGCCAAGTTCTTTGCATACACGTCTCAATGTTGCACATCATTGAGGAATGGTGTTTTGTATGCTTAGACATCAAACCGATAAAGCTGTCTTACTCGTATTTTCATATTTTTTTTAGGGGGTAAAGGATGACCACCAAGGTTTGTGGTTGTCATCCAGGTATATATATAACTATGTAATGAAAATCATGTACAAAGTGTGGGCTCTCAAATAGAGAGCAACAAAATATGGGAAAGTATATCAGCTAGATAAAACCTCACTCCTGAAGAAGAAAGAAGATGTGTACAATCCACTCAATCTGACATCATTCCTCACAAAAAAATTTCATGTATATGTGCTTTGTGAAATTGGTTCTAAGGATATATATTTTCTTGTCAATCTTGGGAATTTCCGTGTGTGAAACTCAAAGGCATTGCAACACTTTGGGGTGTTCAGGCTATTTAGTGTCCTTGGGTGGACGTTATTTAGAACATGTGGTCTTTAAGCTGTGGAAAGCCAGCCTGTGACACCTTGAAACCTTGAAGGCTGTTACAAGGGTGTTACTGAGGATTGGGCAATGGGGGTTTGAGGCTGGCAATGTCCACTATCTCACACAAAGGACGACAACAATGTGGGTATGCATATTAGAACATTGATGAATAGTTGGGTCGAGGGGCAGATTGGCTGGCAGAGGAGAGCATGGTGTCGATCACATAGACTGGGTGTAAGTTGTGCTTGGTTATGCTGCTGAGCAAGGACACTGCTTGCTTCACTAACATTGTGTGTGAATCTAAAGTCGAGTCATGTTGGAACAATGTGCATCGTCCTCTCATATTCTTAGCTATAACTTATTATATTTGAATCAATGTTCAAAATGCTTGCTTGGGAGGACCTATTCTTTCACATGCACGCTGAGGATCGCCTTGTGGTTATCATGCTTGCTTGGGAGGACTTATTCTCTCACATGCATGCTGCGGATCGCCTTGTGGTTATCGTGGAAGGAATAAAAGCCCTCAACGTCATGACCAAGGAAAAAATAACCAGGAGGGTGGCAGAAGGAAGAACATACTGGTGGGACCAAGGTTGGGGCTAGCCCTCACTTGAGTTATATTCATTGCTCTGTATTTATCTGTATTATTGCAGAACAACAACAACAACAACAAAGCCTTCCATTGCAGAACACTAGGTGGAAAATAAATGTGGGATGGAACATTTAGATTAAATTAACTAAAGAGGATTTAGACAGGATTCATTATTTGAAGGGATTAAGTGTCTTTTAACTTTTTTCTGAGAGAGCAAAAAGTAACTAATCTTATTGACATTGAAAGAATAATAACTATAAAATCTAATTTGGTAGCTTTATACATACAGTGTCTGCATGGTAAGAGGAAGATTTTCAGGTATTACTCCACCAATATTATTGTTGCTCAGGTCTCTACAACAGAATGAAAGAAAAAAAAATGAAAATCAAAGATTGAAACAGTTACATCCAAGTATCAGGTTGTTCAGTAAAAAAGATAATCATATCAAATAAGTTTCAACTACACAATGGAAGAATATAACTTCAAGACATGTCCCTTACATTGTTATAATTGTGGTGAAATTTCCTAATTCATCGCCTAGTTGGCCTCCAAGATTTGCAGCATTGATAACTCTAAAATAATAAAGTTGCTCAGAACAAAAAGTAACATATAGCATTCACATATCATGGTAGGAGGAAAATTACCGTACATTCCAGTTATATTTGGTCCGACACATTGGACACCTTGCCAGTGCTCTGAGCATGGGTCTCCTCCAGTGGCAATCCATCCAGGAAGAGGGGGTGAACCCAAGGCAACATAAAAGCTATTTATAGCATAGACTAAAGGATAAAAAGAACAAGTGCATGAATATCGACTGCGAATACATGGTTTGAGTAGAGTTACATAAATCATGTGTCATAATAAATGAAATATCAGGAACTCTTCTAACCCACTTTCAAAACGGAAAGAAAAAGCTCTTCTAACTGACGAAAGACATTATCACAGTTTCATTAGATTTTACAAAATTTACTATATTACAAAATAGCATCATTTTAATTATCCAGTTTAAGATTTCTGAATTCAACCTAATGCATAGAAACAATAATGTATTGCAGGGACTGGAAATCTTGATAGAAACATGATGATATAACTGCTATGTAAAAACAAATTCTATATTTGATGAACTCATAAATATAAGGTGTAATTTGTTCAAACGTGTCCAGTAGAATAAGAAACGGATAAATCAACATGCACAAGTTTTGGCAAGACCGTCACAAGAGATGACTTGGAGTTTAGACACTTTCTTAAACATCTAAATAAAATACATCTGAAACTTGACGTACAAATCATGATTCCGATCCATTGAGTTTATATGTCAACCATATGGACACTGATCATACAAATAATACTCAGGGTAGTAAAACAACAAAGATATTTTACTTTCTCACTGGCACAAAGTTTGAGAGCATCATGCTATTGGAAATTTTGAGCTTCACCTATGGGTTGTGTTACCAAGAATCCATCATTCTCCTTGGACAGCAACATTCATTAGAAAAAATATGGTTATATCTAATTGCTAACCGCAGTAGCATTTATCTCAATATCTTGTAAGATGGCAGCTCTGTTTACATAATGATTATTAATCTATTGACAAGCTTGTAAGTTGCAGTAACCATGTGATACATGAAGAAAGAAATATGACAATTTTTAGGTGTGTTACTGAAACTAAAGGAGTTTATTTCAGAATTCTTACATCTATCATGAAATACATGCAAATGTTACTTCAGTAGCCAAAATGTGAAAAAAATGCATGAAATAAAACTCACAGGGAAAATGTACTCAGTTTCAAATGAGATTTTTGTATATTGAAAGAGGATAAGTTAGCAATTAGCAGGAACACGTCTTTTCATAGAATAAACACAAGAGGAATCATAGAGATGGCAAGAAATTCTCTTGATTTCTAAAAGGAAAGGCCTTACTAATATTAAGAGATAAATACAAGGTGAAAACCACACAGCAAATGTGCTTCCAGATTCTACTAAAGACCTACAGTGTGACAAACAAGAAGTGGCAAAATATCGCACCGTCTTGTTCATTGGTGTATGCCTGAGAAAATGGCATCAAAAGAACCAACGCTAGACCCAAGGAAGCCAACCAGATTATCTCAGATGTCATGTTATTGGTTCTAGTAGTGTACGTCTCCTTAGAAAACAATGCTCCTGCACCGAGAAGATGATAATGATTAATGACGGATAATAGCATTGCACAATTCAGAGAGACAGTAGCATGAGAACTGAAAGAATCAAATCAGACACTGAAGAAAAAGCACCACTTAGAGGCAAATTCACACAGGGACGCATAATTTTCGTGTTACTGCAAGTTAGACAGCAAACTTAGAATGTTTTACATCTTTGAGCAGTAAAACGAGGAAGGCTAAGACCAAACTGTGAAATCTCAAGCCTTTTTGTCTCGTCTTCTTTTGCTATTTATTTCCCTTTTTCCTTTGGACATTGAAAAGCAAAACAAAGACAATTTCTTTACCGTATCTTCTCAAGACTGCCGCAACAAGCAAATGGCGTTGCATCTAAGCGATGCCGAGAAGAAAGAACCCAAATGGAGTGCACGGAAGCACGAAACAACTGGAGAGGACAAATTGAGGAAAAAAAGAGTTCCCCAAGATCCAGGTAAACAGAGACGAGAAAGCAATCAACAATGCCGCGGAGATGGACGTCCAAGATCCAAACTTTTTTCCTTCTTTGGCTGCAGGAAGCACTTGAGATTCCCCAACCACCTCACAATCACTTAAACCTCCCCGCGAAAAATCAGTTGAAATACAAGGAAATAACGAGCTAAAGGGGGAAGAAAGAGAAAGAAAGCAGAGTCCCAACCAGATCTCGCAGCAGTCCCCAATGTCAGTGTACCGCCATGGATGACGAGCAGCTAGCTGAGGAAGAAAGGTCTCACCTTGGAAGTGCTGCCAGCGATAAGATTAAGCTGCAAGGCAAGATTCCACCAAACCAGTAGCTCTCAGACTCTTCTCCCTCTCTTTCTCTCTCTCCTTTGGCTGGAGGAGGCAAAAAGGAGAGGAGGAATTGGAAAGGCAAAGGAGGACTAGGAAAGGCTACGAGGACTGAGAGAAAGAGACAAAGCAAGTACAGAAGAGTGAGGAAGGGACGGTGGAAATGTTGGTGGTGGCGTTGCACAACACCCTCTCTCTCTCTCTCTCTCTCTCTCTCATATATTAAACAAACGCTACATAAAAAAAAAATTAAAAAGCCGGCCACGGTATCTGTTTCAGATATACACTCACACCCACACACAAATCATTACATTTTAATTTTTATATCTCAATCTTTGGATTACAGCCTATAAAAGTACGTTCACAAGCCTTTTGCATTTTACATAAATCTAACGATACTGCCGTCTCTCTCTCTCTCTCTCTCTCTCTCTCTCTCTCTCTCTCTTTTTCCATGTGTGGCTGTGTGCTCTAACTTTTTTTTTCTTCCATTCAACATTTGGTTATTTTTTTATATGATTCTGTATTCTCAACTTATAAAAAAAAAGATTTTTTTTGAGAAAGTATCAACTATCAAGCAAAAGCTCTACACTTTTGAACTCTAGATTTCATTATGACTTTTCCCCTCTTTCAACTACTAAAAGAATCTTACTCTTACAACTTTTTATCTGTGTGTATATAGATCAATAATAATTTTGTAAAGTGGGGAGCAGAAATGCCATTTAATGAATTATAAATAATAGTATTACGAAATAAAATAAAATGAATGCAAATTGAAGAAATATTATAAAAATAAGTGAATATTTTTTTATCTTTGGTAATTAAATTTTTTGAAAAGCCGAAGAAATGGCTTCTTTTGAATATGCACATGCAGACCACTGAGCACCGTCACCGTTCGGGGGACCCCACCGTGACACTGATATGGCACATAAGCAGCAAAAAAAAAAGCATGCAAAGAATCCACCACAAAATAAAAATAAAAAAAAATAAAGAATCGATTTTTGTCCCTTTTCCTAATTTAATAGTCTACGATAAAAGTACTTTATAATTCATAAAAAGTATATAATATTTTAACTATACATAGAAAAAACAAGGTTAAAGAGCTAAGCTCAATTAAATCTAGTTCATGTATGCGCATTTACCATTAAATCATAAAATGGGGTTTATCATTATTAAATGGCTTTGCATGTCATACAATCTATATATTAAAGGATTTCCGTTGTGCGACAAAGGTATCGAATTTCATCTATTCGAGACGGTGAGTCAAGACTCTAATTCGTAATCAATACGCATAACTCTTTACGATAAGTACTGATTGAAGTGGCAATCTAAAAAAATATTATTTTAGAGATAAAATTGATAATTGATAAAAATTGAAAACTCAGTTTTCAAAATATTATAATTTTTTTTTTCTTTCATGGGAACGTCGTCTGGGGGAGATGATAAGGACCCTCGGTCAATTCGGCCTGATATTATAATAATATTATTTGATTTGATCGTATCATGTCGGATGCATTAATTAATTAACTAATTAACAAATCAGGAGGAGTCGCATCGGAGCGGGTGCTGCTGGTTGGTTGGTTGGTGTTGCTTTCAAAACAAAGCAAAGAAGGAAAAAAAAAGGATCGTGCAATTTTTATTAAAAACTTTATCCTTCATAATGAAAAGATTGCTACATTTTTAACGTTGTATTAATTGAATAATAGATCCAATCACCCCAAAAAAAGCAAATGGCTTTTTTATGTATCATTTTTTGTTCAAATAATTAAAAGTTAAAAGGTATCTGAAAATTAAGTTAATAAAGGAGACGAGTGTTCTTAATTATCTTAAGATTGCATTGCATCAACCTGGTGATGTGAATTGGTGTGACTAGGAACGAATGATATAACATCCCTTATGCCTTATCTACAACAATATTTAGAGGTGGCCAATTCACGTAAGACACGCCGACGATGTGAAAACAACGTCCACTTCTCTCTCTCTCTCTCTCTCTCTCTCTCTCTCTCTCTCTCTCTCTCTCTCTCTCTCTCTCTCTCTCAATAAGATAAAGCAAAACAAAAAAAAGAAGTGCTTCACTGCCAAGTTAGCTTCTAGTTTGTAGATGAAAAAAAAAAGAATTATATCTCTTTAATTTGTGGCATCATGAAAAGAAAGGAAGGAAGGAAGGAAGGAGGATGCAGACCAAGCTTATTTTGGCTAATTAACTTGTCAACCACTTTATTTAACTAAATGTTTTGCATCTATACCTTGTCAAATATTTTTAAAAAAAATATGATGAGATATAAAAGCTTCATCTCTCATTTTCGTTATTTAAATAAGTAGACCGTAATTACAGGTATAATAATTTGTTCTTTTTTTTCTCGCGAGCTTAACATTAAGAAAAATAATAATGATACAGTATAAATGATTGCATAAATATTTTACGATAGTAGCATTTTAACGCATTTTGGTCGACAAATTAAGAGGTGCATTATTAATTCAATATGTTTGTGTTATCATTATTACTTATAATAATCTGTCTTCGTCTCTCTTTCGCTCCACTTTTTCTATTGCCGCCGGATTATATATCTTTGATTTTTTTTTCTTTTTTCAACATTATATGGTCCTTAAAATGAGTGGAAGATAATTTGAAAAATGGCATATCCATGATTTTGTAATTTTTTTAATGACATAACATAACAACTTAAGGAAATCAGCTTTATTTTTATTTTAATATATGCATATATAATTTTTTTTTTCAAAAAATGGAAAGATTCGAGGCTCCTCGGAAAAACATGAGTTAATATATTAATAAGGTATGCAACTAAGTTTAATACATACATACATACATACATGCATACATATATATATATATAATGACATAAAAGTAATTTGTTCATTCCTAAATTAGATTTCTTCTACTATCAATGAGAAAATTTAAGTGAACAGACAATTAAAAGAATATTAAGAAAATTATACGGGAAAATTATTTTTAAAAATCGTGTAAAATTAATGGTAATGGTGTTTTAGTTGTTGTATTAGATTATTAATCTAACAAGAAAATAATATATAAATAAGAAAAAAAGTTATGAATGAATAATTAAAAAATGTACATATTGAAAAGAAATTATATATCTTCTTAAAAAAAAGATTATTCATCCATTAGCGGGATTAATTAACCTATCAAAACCTAACGGGTTAGCCAAGATTAAAAATCATAGCACCATAATAACTCGTTAAATATTTAATGAATATATCGAGTTATCAGAATCAGTGTTGTAAAACTCGGCCCAACCCGGCAGGTCGGATCGGTGTCCAGGAGAGAAAACGGGTCTTGGGTCGATTGAAACTCGGCCGGTCCAATATTTTTTTAAAAAAAATTTAAAATGGTCAAAAATTAAAATAAATGAATCGAAATCTCTATTCGTCGCTGCTCGTGTCATTTTAACTTTGATAAATTAGCCACACCCCGACGACTTCAATGATAGAGGACATCAAACTTTCAACATTTCAACTTGCTTCCTAAATCAGAAAATGAAATATGATCGGTCATGCATCATAATTTCATTAATTGTGTTATGAGTTATGTGATTAAAAGTACATTATCATTAGTAGTATAAAAATATATGTATGCTAATTTATCCGTATATTATATTCTGATTCGATCATTATCATTCAATCCCGATCCGATTTAACCCGTCGATTAATTCGGGTCGATGTCCGGGTCGAATTTTACATCCTCATAAACTGATTCCTTTACACGAAGATGAAAACTCCCCATTTATTGAAGTTTATACATTAAATAAAGTAGTAAGTAGGACCACATAATAATAATTGAAGTAATAAGTGAAACATGCATCAATTATTATAAATCTAATTAATCACCCCATGCATGCAGCATAGCATAGAGACATGACCCTCCAATCTCGGATGCCTCATGTCTAAAGAATGACGACCTACATGTCTTCCTAAAGGTTTTCATCCAACATTAAAAAGTACAAAAAAAGAGGTGTTCATTAAAAAAATTATGATTATATATATAGCCAGGTGAATTACAACGATGTCTGCCATTTGAATTGTTGTCGGCATTTATAAATTATATTATATTAAGTATGCAAGACATGTTATACATCATCATTATTATTATTATTATTATTATTATTATTATTATTATTATTATTATTATTATTATTATTATTATTATTATTATTATTTGGCAGGCATAAGATGATGGCACGTTAAAAAAATAAAAAAAAGTAACAATAATGACACATAATGCCACCTCCCTTATGTTGGCAGCAATTATACTGTTCATGCACGTTCCCATCTGCGTAATTTTTTTCTTTTTTGTTTTTGGGGGCGTTTGGTTAGAAAATTTTGATAACGAATTTTATTTTAAAAATATAATATTCTTATTATATTTTTTTGTTGAAAATAATAACTTTGATATTTTTACAATAAAAATATTTTACTATAAATAGTTTACATTTATTATTATAATAATACAAATTATAATATTATAATACATAATGAAATAAAAAAATATGACAAAAATTAGAAAACAAGGAGAATATCTTTATTCTATGGTTTTGAAAAAATAAAAATATTCTTTATTTCGTATGAAAATGAGTGATTTTAAAGAATTTAATGTGGTTTCATTGAAAATGAAATTTGACAATGTTATTCCCATTTCACATTGCGTTTATTATTCAAGTAATTGTCCCACCACTTCTTCCGTTTGTAGATTCTGATAATCGACTATTAGCCATAATTAATTATCCTAATTTAGCTTTAGACCTCTTCTAGATACGTTTTATTATTTTCTGTATTTGTTTAGTGGCTAGACTATTACCTGATTAATTATTTCAATTCGAGGTGGGAAATGACGAAACCTCTTAATTAGTACTTTTTTGTATGGCATGAAAATAAAACATGAAAGATAGCTGAACAATTGGAACAAGAAAGTTAAGAAAACAAGGAAACTTGATTGAACATGAAAAAAATATCCACAGAGATGGCTATTAGAAAAAATTTAATCTCATACATAAGCATTGGAAGAGTTTCGCCTTGAACCTAATGACTCAAGCCCTCAGCGTTTCATCACATATCTTCATGTATTTTATAATTTTGGATATAATGTATAATACTTCAAGACGCATGAATATTTCTTTATTATTAAAGGTTAATGTTTTAAAAGTATGAGTATGAAATTTAATCATTCTACAATAAATCATATCATAGCTATTCTCCCTATTTTTTTTAAGATTAAAACCTAATAAGAGCGAATGAGATAAGCAGCTGATCCAGAAGAATCGAAAGTGCGACTACAATTTAGGATCATTTTAAATTAAAAAAAATCTCAAATAGACCTCGGAAAAAATATTGGGAATCAAAGTTCCTTATTTAAAACTTTTGTTCTTCATATGATTAAATCATCATTTTATTGTACATATAATAGTTTTGTACGATTAAACTCTTATTTGATGTATTTAAAGGGTTGTTGCGAATTTATATGTTTTTACAGTCTTATATATATTTATATTAAATTTTATTATACTAATTTAATTTTAAAAAGATTATCTCATTAAAATAGGAATTCGAAAAAATTAATCCACTAGAGAATAAATTTTCGTAATTTATGATATTTTAAATTCTTTTCTAAACCGACCCGAGATATTTCGAATGTTTTCTTATACCAAAAAAATTATCCAAAAGAAAAAAGGATAAAATAATTACGTTAGCTTTTTTCATTATAACACTAGAAATTCACTCCATGCTACATGTTAATGAAAGAGTTTAGAGTGTCACTCCAATTCGTCTTAACATAAAATAATAAAATAAATCAACTAAAAACCTTTGATAAATAATTAAAATCCATTAACAGTCATATAAATGTCTACAACATGAATTTGGACATAAAATTTCTATATACCATCCATTCAAAAAAGCCTTCGAGTGAAATAGAACAAGTCAGATCAATTAACTCTAATGATTGAACTGGATTATAATAAAATAATATTAATAGATATATATATTCACTAATAATTAATATAAAAATATACATATCAAAATATTTTTAAAAAAATAAATTTTAATAAATAAAAGAACAAGATAATTGTCAAATATTTTTTTTACTTGGGTCTTGAATATATAAATGAATATATAAACTCATAATTCATGGACTTAATAATTAATATTTATTTAAGATAAATAAAAAATTTTAAATGGAAAAAAATTATCCACATTTTATTTTTCTCAAAGGATGAATTGTGCTATTATTTCAATACTCAAAATAAATATGATAAATCAAAAGATATTGGCAACAACTAATTGACACAAATTTTTTTCTAAATTTGAAGTACTTTATCCAAATAGATATTAAATCGTAAATTAACTATAAGATTAAACCTAAATAAAATAATGTTAAATTTAAAAAGCTTATAAAAGCCCGGATGACTTGAGTTGACTCGGGTTGAAATTTCTCGACCCTTTATTCGTCTCCATTAACGTCGAGCTTTAATCTCTAGCTATTATTAGACTAGACAAGATATCAATAATTCTCATGTCAAATGTACTTTAGTTCAGTGTATGTGCTGAAGTTCTTTCAAATAACTTAGAAATGCGTTCAAATCAAAGTTCATATCAATATTCCTAATAGCCATTAACCTGCCCAAGAAACAGTATTTAGTGTAAATTAATTGAATTGAATCCATTTGAAACTAATCTTGCAATAATGAAATACCAGTCAAAATTTGTCCCATTACTTCCCCAACCGGAAAGCTGCATATCACTTTATTCCTAATGTCGAGGGGCCACTTTAACTTGCCAATATGTTCAAATTAATTAAGTAGAATGTGTTGAATGATGCGATGGGTGTATGATTAGAAAAATCTATGTTATGAATAATAAATTGTATATTAACAAATATGAGGTGGAGTGATGATCGTTGACAATAATAAAAAAATAATTGAAATCATCATTATTTTTAAAATTTTTAAAATAATTATCCTTCATAATAGATATAATTATTTTTTATAATTTATTACACTATAAAACTATTTTTTATTATTATTCATAATTTTTTTAAATTATTGATGAAGAGAAATATGAAAAAACCTATAAAATCGCTTAACATGCCTTTCATATAAAAACGCTTTAACATTAAACTTTTAAAAATAGTACATACAAATAACAAAATGTTTAAGCCGAGCAATAATTTTGGGCGTCAGTGGGTTGGGCTAACATTCCATGCATGGTCGAAAGAGCAATCAAAATTTTTTAGCTCCACGTTCAAAGAGCCCATCAATCTCACTCCACCATTATTGTCTTTTTTAGAATAATATTTTTTTTTGTACTTGACTATACAAAAAGTTCAAATATGAATTCATTATTTAGAATTAATCGTATATATGGCATGAGATGAAATCTGGATCTTTTTTCCTCATAGAAGATATTTTTCGGGGCTGGTCTAGAAAGTTATTCAGAGTTTTTTTTTATCGACCAAAAACATTAACAAATTCATTAGTCGAGCTAATGTTTTCTTTTAATTTTAAAGGCAAAACTTTATTATTATTATTATTATTATTATTATTATTATTATTATTATTATTATTATTATTATTATTATTATTATTATTATTATTATTATTATTATTATTATTATTATTATTATTATTATTATTATTATTAATGATGATGATAAATCATATTATTATTGTTGTCGTCGTCTCCGCCACTTTAAAATATATAAACAAAATTATAAAAGTCATTGTGAGATTAGTTTTGGATAGGAGTGTTCGGTCGGATTTGATCCATTCCGTCAAGGAATCCGATCGGATCCAACTAAGTTTGATTAGGTCATCGGATTATCTAACTACCATGTTAATTTTTTTCTTTAATTTTTAATAAAAAGTATTTACTTTTTAGTTTTAATACAAAATAAAGTATTATTATATACCCAAAATATTATTTTAAATATCTATATATTTTATAGATTCAAAATGTTTTATTTTAAATGATATAAAAATCTTAAATTAGCTAAAAAATTATTTTAAAAAAGAAAAATTCTAATCATCGGATCGGATCGATTCAAGTCGAGTTGAAATGGATCGGATCAAGTGGGGTTGGAAAATTTCAATCCGAACCCGACCCAACCACCGACTGTATTTTTTAACTCACTAAGTCGATCCAAAAACGCCTTGATTTTGAAACGATCAAAACTTAATCCCTAACTAATCGAATTTAAACTCGATCGACTCACATTACATCTTGATGATTTAAGAAATTATATTTTTTATTGCAAAAATAAATAGTTTTCATCTAATTTAACGTGTAATGACTTTTTTTTATAAAAATAATTTTAGGAGCTAAAAAAACTTATATTCCTACTTTTAAGAAAATACAACTAATACTAACTATTTTAAAAGAAATGCAAACAAATTAATAATATAATTCAATAAATGTCCTGAATCTGATTCGATTAGATCCAATGAGATTCAAATTAGATCAAAATTCGATGATGTTTCTCACCTCAATCCGATCTCATTGATTTAATTAAAAATTTGCATGGCTTGAATTATATATAAAGTTTTTGCCCTTCGGTGATCTTCGACCTACGAACCTGCAACGGAGGCGACGATCGATCCGATCTGGAACTTGCGACATGCGATAGAGGAGGCGAGGGTGGGAGATTGGAGGCGTCACCGACAAAGTCTCGCGTAGAGTCGAGGGGAGGAGAGGGATGCGCGGCAACATCACATCGCACGCGCGGCGAACCGGATACGTAAACTGTTATAACCGACATGCATTCATCTGGATCGTCCATCTCAGATCAGACGACTCTGGATGTGTGGATGCACAATGACATCAAAGGGCCTGATATATATATATATATATATATATATATATATATATATAGGGTTTAATGATTGTGTGAAACAGCTTTTGCTTCACATCGTGCGAAGCGGGATTTGGAGCGTCGAGATGCGATCTAACGGCAGAGAAAAATGCGTCCCTTCAGATGTGATCGGACGGCTAAATCAAAATATCGCGATATTATAATTTCATTCTCCCGCTCTCATTTTTCTTTCCCTCCTCTCTCTCTCTCTCTTTCTCCCTGCATTTCCCCTCTTTCACCTTTTCCCCTGCCGGACCTTCCTCTCTCACTCTTTCTTTCTCTCGCATCTGCAGCCGGCCTCTCCATCTCTCTCTTCGCCTTCATCTCCGACGAGCGTAGGGGCGGGTGACTGTTGGTTATACTTTCTCCAAAGACCACATCTACCCAGCGAGCGCCACTACCTTCTTCTCCGGTGAACGTGAGATCCTCTCTCTCTCTCACCTTCTTGTCCGACATGGTAGGAGCAAGTGACCGTCTGCTCTACCCTCTTCTCCAAACCTCCCTCTTTGCTCCCGCAGTCAACCTCTCTCTCTCTCTCTCTCTCGCTTCACCTTCTTCTTCGACGAGCGAATTGTGAGAACCTGAGTTGTTTGTCTCTTAAGAATTTTAGCAGCTTGTGTGCACACATACATGTGAAAGAAAAAAAAAAGGAAAGATGAAAATTAATAATCTGCATCAGTCTTTCACTAAAAAGAAAATCTCAAAACTAAATCTACAACCAACCACAACTTGGGGGTGCATAATTTATAAACTTATATAAAAAATCTATAATTGTAATATTTTTAATTTCAATATTTTTTTAGTTACAACGTTCATTAAAATTTTTCAGTGCACAAATATGTACATCAATTTCACTTTTGTTTTAAAACTTAAAGAGAAATGAAAAAAAAGAACACTATGCCGATGAACAATCCTGAACTCATCTTCTAGAAAAGCCAACGAACAATCCTGAACACCGTATGGTCCCTCCATCAGCAAATGATCATGAACTCATCTTCTTGGGTAGCGGCATCATCAGGGCGCAGGGGTTGTCGCGGTTGGAGGAAGCGGTCGTGTTGCCATCACGAACAGCATCGTGGACTCTTTCTTTTTCTCTGTTGACTCTTCATGACTTGGGTCTTCATGACCGTGCACATGTTCTTGAAGCATTTCCCGTCGTCTGTCAGATCTGCAAAAAAGAGTCATCGCCCAGACCGACATATATGGAAATGACTCGTGGAAACTGCTAAAGATAAGGAATAAGGTAGAGGTGTAGAAGAGGGTAAGGTGGAGAGCAGCACCTGCACACATGCTCGTCGGAGAAGAAGGTAGAGGCGCTCACCGGAGAAGAGGGTAGAGCAGACGGTCACTCGCCCCTACGCATGTCGGAGAAGAAGGTGAGAGCGAGAGAGGATCTAACGTTCGTCGGAGAAGAAGGTAGAGGCGTTCGACGGAGAAGAGGGTAGATGTGGTCTCCGAAGAAAGTAGAACCAACAGTCACCCGCCCCCACGCACGTCGGAGATGAAGGCGAAGAGAGAGAGACTGTAACGCCCCCAAATCGCACTCCGCCACGTGGTAGAATACGCTTCGAGAATGCTACATGTCATCCTTACGTGTACATCATATTGACCAAAAGCAAGACTTTGACTGGTCAACTCAACATCGATAAAAATGGAAGACTAATCATCATTAAGTAATAAAAGAGTGTGACATCATAATATGTGGAAGACTGATAAAGAACTTAATGTGAGTTCAAAGGAAAGCTAGTACATCAAACTAAAGGACTCAAGATACCCATGTGCAACCATCTACGAGCTCGATCTGTCACCGTTGGTCACCTTCATCATTTTGACATTGGCTTGCATTTAAGAACATGCAGGGGAGAAACCTCCCAATGAGTTTTGCAACTCAGTATGAAAGTAAGATAAATATTATTATAATATCATGATACTAGACAAGAATCATAAGAATATCATCATCATATAGAAAGAAAATAGACATCATCATCATACGAGTAAAAGAAGTATTGTAACTTAGCATATGGATAGGGAAATCATAGATCATCATCTTCTTGAGATCGTAAGATCGAATATCATGATAGATCATGATAAATCATCATAAAAGTGGCATAAGTCGATCATCATGATTATGAGATCATCATCATAATAAGAATCATGAAGAATCATCGTATGAACATGGATAATCATGGAATAAATAATCTTTATTGGACATATTACTAACTGATCAAAAGATCATGAAAATGTCATCATATAAGTGGCAAGAGCCAATAATCATCATAATGAGATTTCGTTATTAATATGTTTCATCTTCTTCATCATCTTATTATTCATCTTTGACTTATAGTGGGGTATATTTCAACCCATGGGGAGGCCTGCCTCAACCCGTCCATCATCATCATAACTGGCAAAGCCAGCCCATAACTGACCGTAGTCAGCCCATAACTGACCGGAGTCAGCCCATAACTGGTCGTCACTGGTTCATCATAAAAGAACTCTCCATTTAACGATTTACGTCTTTTATCTTACATCTTTTAATTAAATAAATCATATTTTGATAAAAACTTTAAATCAGAATAAAGGACATAATCATTGAGAGTAAATCAGGGATAAAATCAACATCATCATCATCATACATAGACTATAATTAATCATGTGGAATATGGATTAAAAGATCATAAACATGTTCTTAATCTGATCGGAACCCGGGCCGAGTAGGAAAAAACTCGAGCCGAGTTGATCGGTCATCGTCTTCGAAAAAATCAGGGTAGAGCCCGAGCCGGTTTCTAGTTACACCCGGGCCGGGTCAGATCATCATTGAATCATACATATCAAGAGTCGTAATCATCATCATCGTTATATAAGACTTAATTGGAACTACAAGATCGGATCATGGAGAGGAATCATATGTGCATAACATCTTAATCATCATTATGACTTAGATCAGGATTAAGCACATGAATCAGAGGCCTAAACATCATAAAATCATCATAATTGGTATCGGAACCCGGGCCGAGTCAGGCAAAACCTAGGCCGAGTTCATCGAAAATTATTCTCGAAAAAATAAGGTTAAACCTGGGCCGAGCTCGGGTCACACCCGGGTCGGGTCGAGTCATCGTCGAGTCGGGGAAGTCATCGCTCTCGACTTCTTCATCATGGGTGGATCTCGGGCCGGATCATCATCAACCCGGGTCGGGTTCGTCTAATTGCAGAGCTTGAAGTGTCGGCCATGGCGGAACTGGGTCGGATTCCTACGAACTCGGTCCGGCGAAAGCCTTGCCCAGGCCGGATTCTAGCGAACTCGGGCCGGGGTTCGTCTTGCACAGAAACTATGCAGACACACATTTCGCAATCCGATCATCATATTTCGATGATGGCCGACACAATTATCATCATACAATATTCTACTATAATCAGGAATCAAGTAGGACATGCTTCAAGTCTAAAATCATCATTCTAGGAAGAATCTACCCTAGTTCCATACCTTGTGAAGTTTCCGTTGAAACCCCACGTCCTTTCTCCTATTTTTCGTATTCTTGCTCTTCCTCTTTCTCCTCTTTATTCCGACCGTTCCCCTCTGTCCAGGCTCGTCGTCCACGTGCGTCATTGTCCAAATCCCTCCGGCCCTGTTAGCGGCGACGGATCATGGACGAGAAGGAATGAAAAAGACGCACGAGCGGAAGAGCAACTAGGGCCGGCTTGTAGGAAAAATAGGGGGCTGGTTCGTTGGCTTGGCCTCATATTTATAGGAGAGGAAAAATCTGAGTTTTTATTGGAATAGATTTCCCCTGATTTGTTTCCATCTTATCTTTTGATTTGGTTTTATATTTCTCCTTTATTTATCTCCTCCTATTCAAATTTTATCCTTTCCTCTTTTATCTTTTTTTTTCTTTTAAAATTCCTCGGGCGTTACAGAGACGAAGAGGCCGGCTGCAGATGCGAGAGAAAGAGAGACTGAGAGGGAGGGAGGTATGGCAGGGGAAAAGGTGAAAGAGGGGAAATGGAGGGAGAAAGAGAGAGAGAGAGAGGAGGGAAAGAAAAACGAGAGCGGGATAATGAAATTATAATATCACGATATTTTGATTTAGCCGACCGATCACATCTGAAGGGCGCATTTTTCTCTGTCGTTAGATTGCATCTCAACGCTCTAAATCCCGCTTCGTATGGTGTGAAACAAAAGCTGCTTCACACAATCATTAGACTCATATATATATATATATATATATATATATATATATATATATATATATATATATATATATATACAACATACTTCCATTGATATCCATAAAATAATATATGTTGTTGTAATGCCCCCAAATCGACCAACACCACGTGGCGATGATCTATTCGAAGGCGTTACGAAAAACCCGATGACATTGACTTAAACTTGATCAAATCTCAAATAAAAATAATAGCATGCCAATGATAAGAACAAAGAAGGAAAGATAGAAATAACATAAAAATGAAAGTCCCAAAATATTACAAAGTCCATAATAGTCATAATGTCTGAATTACATCAAGCTCAAAATGCGGAAATAAAGATAAAGCTAACTAGGCCCTCTCTTAGTTCATGTGTTTTAGCATCGCTGGTCGTAGTACACAGTCTCGACACCATCACTGATATGGCCTTGTGGAAATCAACACAGGGGAGGAGGTCCTACCGTAAACTATACAACCTAGTGGGGATCCATAAGTGCATAATGCATAACAATAAATAGCAATTGGCAGAATTAATAATCACTTGCAATAAGATCAGATTTGAGAGTATAAAATCATTCACTTGAGATATCGATGGATAAAAGAGATAGAGATTATGACTCAATCTTATAATCATAAAAAATTTCAGAGATCACGTTGGATCAATAATCATGCTTTGTTCATCATATTTATGTCACTTTTCCATATTCTTTGTGCTCTTACTTTCACTTATCATTAGGTGCCTTTGGATGCCTTTAACATGGAGAATTTACGTCAGAGCGACCAAATACAGCTTTGTGCAACCAATGAAGGATCAAGTTATGGCTCAGGGAGCGACCCGTCTGATGAGCACTCAGCTTAAGCTCTGACCATCACTCCCATCAACATGTTCATAACTTTATTACTTAATCACTTTATCACTTTGTCATACTTGCATATCATAATAGGATTGGATCATAGGACAGATCAAAATAAGATCAAGGATTCAATCACATAGCATGCCAAACAGTATGGAGTAATACAACACAAGCATAGAAAGAATATAGATCAAATTAATAATAAAAATAGGAATCAATATGCAATCTGGACAGATATCGATCGACCGGTCTTCACAGGTCGGTCGACCATTTTTCGAACACCGATATCTCTAGATCGGTCGACCAGTTGGTTTGTATGCAATACAATTAGTTTCTACTACACCGGTCGACCGATATCTCTGGATTGGTCGACCAGTTGGTACTTAATCAAAAGGAGCTTCGATCGGCCGAACGATACAAGGCTCGCGAGGATTGATCGGTCGACCGGTCTACAAGTATCGGTCGACCGATAACCTCATCACCGGTCGATCGATATATATGATCGGTCGACCGGTCTGCATGAAAAATAGAAACCGGACAGAATGAGAATAACAACGATTTTCAATCCAGAATTGCAATCAAAACATTCAATCAACCATTTATGCATGAAGGACTAATATATAATATATCTACAGTCATAAGAATCATAGAATATGCATCAAACACAAGAAGTGCAATCAATCATTCCATTCCATATTTCTCTTCAATCAAGAGCACTATCCATGTAAGAACTCTAATTCCAATCAATTGATAATCATGTTATATAAGAGATTTCGGTATCACCCACCTTATTTCGTGATTGCTCCTAGCTTGAGCCTTTCCAATCACCAATAACATCTCCCCTTATTGTTCTCCACCTAGGAAGCCATTCAATTGGAGAGAAGAAGTGAGGGGATGATGCTAACACAAAAAAAAATACAGAAATGAAGGAAAATCTAGATAAAACCTTGCTGAAATCCTTCTCATATTGTTGGATGATGTGCTTTAGAGAAGAAGAGAGAGTGTGTGGAAAAGAAAATGGTGGCTAAGGGAGGATTTCAGGACAATAGCCCCTTTTTATAGATTAACTGTAGGACTATTAGGCTAATGGACTTACTAATTGGATTATTGTATTGATCTTTTCAATTGGGTTTCATTTTCTATTTTTTTGTTTTATATATATCTGTTTTTAAATGGTCGGGGATTACCGTTGTGGTCTTAGTTGGGGGCTTCTTTTTATTATTATTATTATTATTATTATTTTGGTATACAATTTATTTTTCTCTTGCAGTAAAATAAAAATAAAAATAGAAGGCAAGCAGCTGGCAGACAACAGGAACAAGTTAAAAAGGCTGCCTGCCAAACTCTTTTGTCCGCGGTCGCTTGGTTTGATGATTCCCCGCGGATGGGGCACGTCAACGCGTCTTGCGTTTACTTAAATCTTATTCTTATATTATGTATTATGCACCACCAATCCCCATTAACCTCTTCATTTACGCTTAAATAGTAGTCATTAATGCGTGCTTAGATATAATTGTTAAGTTTAAACGAGTAAATTAAGTGAGACTAAATCCACCTGCATTTATTTATGACGCCCTTGCTAATAATGTCACCATTCTTTTTAAATGTTTTGAAATAAGAATATATCATATATCTGATCTGTCCATCAAACTTTTCTAAATTCAAGTTTAATTTGATGTCAGAGACTGCACGCTGAATTGACGATAAAGTCTAAAACAAGAGGAGAGGAGGTGAGAGAAAAAAAAGAGTCTTCCATGCATTTAGACGTTCAAGAATTGTATATTGGATTCATTCGTATGCTTTGACTTCAATTCCCCATGAGCCATTTCACACACCGTCCCGAGATCTACTAGAATTAATTTTCAGATATTGATAAATTATTTCCAAATTGAAACGAAAGAACGATAAATATGTATTTCTTTAATTAAAATTATGACTTCAAGGATCATGATCGAATCGTATTTAAAATAATATCATATATATATATATAATAAAATATTAAACATATTTTATACTAAAAAATAAAAGAAAAAATAGTGATCCGATTCGACTCGGGTCAAATTCTACCTTAAAAAATTGAAACTCAATCCAAACAAACTTAATTAGGTTGGATCAAATTTTGTTCACAGTGTCGAGTCAACTAGACTATTAACACCCAACGAACTTCTTGAATAATAATATGGCTAATCAATTATATCAACCATTCGTTTCATACAAGATTTTGTACACAAATAAATATACTTGCAGTGCAGCATTAGCAGCATTGTGAAATATATAATTTATAATTAATTGTGACATTTAAATTTAATTTGAGTGATCATCGAAATAAATTTAATCTCAGAGTTCAATGCCGTAAGTACTGAAATTAAATATATTGAAATATTCTACTTAATTATCTTTTTTTCTTAAATCAAATTATCTTATAAGTTTGTTTTTCTTATAGGAGTGTTTATCTTCCGTTCGAACACCCAATTATTTTGGATGGAAAAAAAATGACGGAGATGGCTCCAAATGGAACATTCATCATATTTCAGATCTTATCATAAGAGTCGGCCATGAAAAAGGAAATGGAAAATTATTGGCCGAACTAAAAAAAAGTGTCATATCATTTCTCATAATATCATATTTTTATATCCGAAAACGATTTGATGACAATTCTATTCCATTCGTTGTGTCTGCAGTTGCATTGAAATAATTGCAAGAAAAGTCTAAACTGCGACGAGTCTATTTGATTAACACATAATTTCGTGATGCTGGATATATATCACACAAGTATTATTATGACATTAATTAATATAATCGTATAAACATAAAAAATGTAACTATCTAAACAAAAAAAAAATAGTCCACAATTATTATGCTATATATTTAAATAAGACTATTTAATTATCCGAGCACTATAAATATAAAAAGATAAAAAAAAGAGAGAGAGTTAGATATGATGCGGCTCATTGGAACAGACTCATTAGTCAACTAATCGAATCGGTGCGACGACAGATATCGCCGTATCGGAGGATGACTCACTTGAAGATATAGAAATTTTGGAAGCATTCATTTCGGGTGAATCGAAGACAAAAGGAAGAAAACTATTTTCTTCTAATATTTTTCCATTATAATTTTTTATATATAAAATTACGTTTGAACCCTGTTTGGAAAATATAGACAAGTCACTAAAATCTACCATATTAATCTTTTTTTATTTTTTTATTTAGTGTCAAATAGTAGATGAGATAATTTGTACTTATAAATTTAATGGATTTTTATTGGGTGTGAAGCTTCAAGTCCATGGTACTAATTGAGATGCGAAACTGGAAGTATCTATTATTTCTTAATAATGTCTTGATAAAGAGAGGCATCCACAGAAAAAAAAAAAGGAGTCAAGAGATCGAATTCAATAACTTTTAATCAAAAGTCGAGGGATTCGTCTTGTTTTGAAGAATATATTTTATTTTGTTCATACAAGTGGAATTTTTTGCATTTGTTTTTCATTATGTATAATATTTACGTCGAGACTCTAAAAACATATCGTATTTTTTTCTCGTTACATAAACATAATACTTTTATTATTATTATCATTTAACACCGACGGATCCAAAAAAAAGAAGCAAATACTTTTTTTATCATTGCCGCTTTCCTTCTCATTCTTCTTCTTCTTCTTCTTTATTTTCCGGTCACGTTGCCTTGTGGAGAAAAAGACGGACATCCTCCTCTTCTGATCTACACCACACCGACACCTCTCCATCTCCATCATCCCCATTTTCACAAAAAAAATATATTAAAACTGAATAATAATAATAATAATAATAATAATAATAATAATAATAATAATAATAATAATAATAAATGTTATAGTGACGTACGTGGTCTGTTCCTTCGTTTTCCTAGTCCCTCGGTTCTTGTACATGTTTTAACTTTAATTTTTTAAAAAAATAATGAATAAAATTACGTTAAGATGATGTGAAGTATCCTCTTAATCAATCAATCATTCTCATAAGATATGTTCAGTCAATTATGTCGTAGACGAACTGATTTAAATCAGCAAGTTGAATGGGTGGAATTAGATGATGGATATAAGGTACGTAGTCTCTATATATACATATATATATATATATATATATATATATATATATATATATATATATGAAATATTGCAGTGGTCTACGGGCGACTACGAAATCCCCTCCGCGTTCAGAGGTTTATTATATCTCGATTTTATTTTTATTGATGTTAAAATTAACTCTGGCCTTTTACATCATAATAATAACACAATTTAAAAAAATAATATAATTACAACAACGTATTAAACCATTTAAGGAGGTAGTGTAAGGATAAATCAAGTTTTTATTTCACACATATATATATATATAATTCCATTAATTTTTTACGTATGAAAAGAAAGATATTGGGGGACTGTACAGAGACCTATTAGTTTGATTCCCATAATTAAAGATATTATTTTGAGCTGTCCATAACAGCATTAATGAGATTACTCGAAGCCTCACTGCACCACCACAATTACTCCGGATTTAACCCTCAAATTAAGGAAAGCAATCTGGTTCGTTATTATATATATAATTAATAAAAAAACTTTGACACAGAAAAATAAATTTAGAGCCTAAAATTTAAAACTAATCAGTTCAACAAAATTTAAATACTGTTAACAATTTAACACGAGAAAAATATTTAGATATATACACAAACAAAGTAACAACCAATCAAACGAAGAAATAAATAAACGCACCCGGTTTTTCTTGCAGTAATAATATCTCTCACGTTTTTTGGCCCGCGTTTTTTCTTTTCTTTTTTTTTATTCACTTTTTCTCGCTTATAAAAATCCTTCGCCGTCTGCGTTGCTTCTCCTTTTGACTCGAATTTGCTCTCTCTTTCTCTCTCTCTCTCTCTCACACACTCTCTCTTCGCCGAGGGCACTTAGTTATCGCGGGGGAGCCCAAGATGGGAAAGAAGTCTCCGGCGTCGGCCGCAGGCGGCGGTGGCGCAGGAGGTGGCGGCAGCGGAGGCGGAGGAGGACGGGACTGGATGCAGATGTACGCCATATACGGCACCGACGAGTGGAACACCGTCGCCTTCCTGCTCTTCCACGCGGCCCTCTTCGCCGCCCTTTCCGTGCTCCTCCTGCTCTACTTCCCTTCGTTTCTGGTCCTCCTGCGCGCGTTGCTGCCGCGCGTCCCGCTCCCGCTCCTCCGATCCGCCGCCGGCTTCGTCGGCTCCGTGGCCGCGCTCTCCGCCCTCTGCCTCCTCTACGCGGCCGGCAACGTCCTCCACTCCTCCCTCGCCTTGCGGTGGGACGTCGCGCAGCGCATGCTCGCCCACGTGCCCGACTGGTCCGCCGTCCGCTCCGCCCTCGACGTCGGCTGCGGCCGGGGGATCCTTCTCAACGCCGTGGCGATGCAGATGAAGAAGCAGGGGAGCGCCGGCCGGGTCGTCGGGCTGGACCGGCGGCGGGAGACGGCCGTATCCGCGCTGCGGCGTGCCGGCGCGGAGGGCGTCCAGGAGTACGTCACGTGCCGCGAGGGCGACGCCCGGAGGCTGCCGTTCTCGGACGGGTACTTCGACGTCGTGGTCTCGGCGGTGCACCTCAGCGACCTCGGAGGCGGGGGGCGGGGATCGTCGTCCTGGTCGGCCATGGCGGAACGCGGGAAGGGGCTTGGGGAGATGGTGCGGGTGCTGAAGCCCGGCGGCTTCGGGGTGGTCTGGGACGTCGCGTGGGGCCCCGAGTGCGCGGCGCGGCTGCGCGAGATGCGGATGGACGACGTCCGCCTGTCGGATCCGGTGACCGCCTACATGGCCACCAGCCACATCGTCTCCTTCCGCAAGCCGCTCTCGACGGTCGACGACGGCGACTGGAGGGCCAACATCTGTTGATTGGAGAGGCGCAGATCAAACAGCGCACTTGGCATACAAAAATTACGCAAGTAATTGACGATAACTAATAGCAAAAATACTGCCACCCTCTTTTTTTTCCCCAAATCCTTTTCTTTAATGAGTAGCTTCTGCATAAGTGATGGCTGCCTCAATCAAGTGTAAATTTACTAATTTTGGTAGCATCAAATAAGTAATTATCCAACAACTACTCTTTCTACTTGTTCTTATCTAATTCTCCTCCATTTTTTTTAAGGTTCAAAAGATAGTCATAACTCGATAAATTATCTTAAATCCACAGTTATTAGATTAGTTCTTAAATCCTGGATTCTGAGCTCATGCATATGGGGAGTTAAATGTTTTGGCGAACCCTTTGTCGATTTCATTCCTCGTAGGCACGTTGCAGAGCAGAAGTGATGCAGAAAGAAACAAAGAACGAAAGATTAGATGCGTTTGGTCATGTCGGTCCAGCGCTGTGGGTGTTGGTGCGTTACTCCTCCTGACTCGGGATGGACGGTCGATGCGGTGGGACCACACTGGGAGGGGATATTTTGTACTGCGTTATCGAGGGTCCAATCTAACAACCAATGTTATTAAAATCGAATCGACCATCCGACTGGACGATCAACTGGATAGTGGTTGGACTGGTTTGATCGGATTCAATCGGGTTCAATCGGATTTTATTAAATTAATATTTTTAAAATAATTATATATATAATAAATATTACATAATGCTTAAACAAATATAATAAAATATAATAAACAAATATTTAATTAAATATTAATATTCAAAAAAGAGTTTGTTTTTTATTAATATAGTATATTAATTCTTTTATTTTATTCTACAATACTATTTTAAGGTGATAATATATTAATTAATTTTGACATATATCACTCTCATATTTATTTTATTTCTTTACTTTCATTTTAATATTTCTATTTTTTTATTTCCATTAATTTCTCTGTCCCCATTAATTCCCATATTTATTTACTTTTTTATAATAAAAATATATTAGAAATTTTAGTATTAATAAAAAACTTTAAATTATTGTTATTGATATACTATATTAATTCTTTTATTTTATTCTTTGATACTATTTTGTGATGATAATAAATTAATTTAATTTAATTTTTTCATACATCACACTTACTTCTTTTTATTTTCTTCTCTATTTTCATTTTAATACTTTCCTTTTTTATTTTCATTAATTCCTCTCTCATACTGATTTTTCCACATTTATTTCCTTTTTAATTTTTATCAAGTCTAATTCAAAATTCAAATACTTTCTCATTTTTACCTTCCTCTCTAACTTTTTATTTCCTATTCTTTTCACTTTAAATGTTGAACCCGGTTTTTTTAATTTACTAGTTGAACCGGTTTTTACTGATTGAACCGGTTTTTGGCCGGTTCAATTTTAATTCCGTTTTTTATATTAATTCAGACCGGATCAGTAACTGGTTCGTGGTTGGCCGGTCCGGTCCGGTTTTAATAACCATGCTAACAACTAAAAAAATCTACCTAACTATAAAATGATCACATCTGCTTTCTTCCATTTGCCCATGTCCTCTCTATCTCTCTCTCTCTCCCCCCTCTATTTCTCTCTCCGTGAATTCCTTACGTGCCCGTCTAGCTACACGACCATGGCCAAAGCCGTGGTGTTTGGGGAACAAGTTGAGTTGCGGGAGCCATGAGGACTACTAGTCTACTAGTATTGCTGCTAGTAATAATAATGTAATGGTGTGCCTGATCAGATGGCACGGAGGACGCGCCACCTACCGCTGCCGCTCTAAGTCATTGTGGCCTACCAGAGGAGGAGGGTTGGCAGATGGGCACTCCAAGTCGCCACTGCCCTCCTCCTTCTTCTACCTGTTAAAGATGGTGATGTGAAAGATGAAGGGTGGCGCCTCGGTCGCTAACATGTCAAAAGGTCAAGCTTTCTTTTTTAAAAAAAAATAAAGAAAAGAAGAAACCCCTCTGTCTTCTCGTTAGAAAAGTCGGTATATTTCTTCTTCTTTCCCTCCCACTTTCTCTCCCATCCCATGCAACAGATCCAGTACAAGCGACTGATTGCGACGCAGCCAAATTGATAATTGAGATAGAATGTGCATACAAACTCACACTACACACGATGCATGTGAATAACATGGCTTGCACAGGGGAAGGGAATCGTTCGTTCTAATTTGCACCCAGATGGGATCGGAGAGTTGGGCTAACGCACATGCACCCTGCAGGCCCGGCCATCCACCGAAATTGGCATATTGCATCCAACAAATTAATGGCCCTCTCTTGTTAAAGAAAGACTTCTCTGGAAGCATTGAATTGTCACAAATTACACGCAGACAAGGCCAAATGTTTTTTCCAGTCACTCTGAGGCATTATTTTTCAACATTTTAAAACACGATGTGCTCGAAGGGTTGCCAGTTTTGGTCAACGAGTTCAATCAAACAGCAAGTGTGCTTTGATTACTTCCAGGTTTTTCCTTCTGTAAGGGAAAAAATGTTAAATCCAGAAAGGGAAAGAGGACTAGAGGAGGCGCTCTGTAAATGTGTTTGGGCCTAAACGTGGAGCCCTGCACATTGTCAATTTTAAGGGCCCAATTAAGGTGGTGGTGTGCAAAATGGAAAGATGAGTATTTTTTTCGTTTTTATAATAGTCTTAATAAAAAAGGTAATTAAGTAAATAAAGAGTTATTTTCATAAATTACTCTTAAATTATCGTAATTTTTTACATCTAACTCAAAATTACGAACTTATTTTTTTATCTCTAAACTATCATGATTTTTTCGATTCAATTCTTCTGTCGACTTTAGTCAATTTTCTGTTATCTTCAAACTTTTTTTATTATGAAAAATCAACCCCCCCCCCCCCCCACCCAATTTTGAAAATAGATGTAGAATATCAAAATTGATCTAATTTCTTTTCTGCCTATTATTATGATATTAATCCCCTTTTTGCATTGTTCAGTGAACAATTTCCAATTTTTTTTATAGAATCAAAGGAGGTATAGGATTTCTTCCACGATTTTGAATAAGAAGAGAAATTTCAAGAAATGACAGATCTATTCATTCTATCAATAATCGAGTCGAATCTGATGTATCATAGGGGATTTAACTTCTCGTGCATTGGAACCCATGGTTATGGACCTGAATTCGTTAGTATGGAACATTTTCTTTTCCAAGTGAAATCAGGAGAAGGGGTGCCTCCTAACAAAGGAGGTCGCAGTGATCAGGCCCGGGCGACTGTATACCAAAAACACAGGTCTCTGCATTTCTCGACAAATATAATTTGTTTTGCTATTCTTAAAAAGTATGTCCAAAGTTTTTCTTATTAAATGGTCGTCGGTCGCAGTCGTCCCCCCTCTTTCCCCCCGAGCGACACCGTCAATGCGCAAGAGGAAAGAGGGGGGCGGTTGACCCCCTGCTGCGACCGGTGATCGCCGCTGATCGCGACGCAGCAGGGCTGTGGCCCTCTTTTCTTTTCCTCATTGTTTAATCCAAATTAAACACGACATCCATCGTTAATCACTACAATATAATCACAACTTAACCTTTCGATATATATTTATATATATATATATATATATATATGTATATATATATATACACAACTGATAACTATCTTCTTAACCGATCAAATTTTTTGTACGAGTTCAAAGTCAATATCTGCAAAATACTACGCCAAGATGAGTAGATAGAACCAAAATTTGCTGGTGGAAGGCAAAGGATGTGATTACAACCACCCACCAAACCGTCCGTTCAACACAGCTTCAAGTGGCACTGATCAATCCAAATTATCACATTTACTCGCAACTGATGAGTAGCACTCAAACCCCCCTCCCTCCGACGTATCACCGGCATCATCATCTCTAAACCAAAAGCTGAATGGGGGGGGGGGGGGGGGGGGGGGGGGGACCGCCGACGAAGTCCCGGTGAGGACCAACGTCGACGCCCAATCTAAACTTGAATGTGCCATTTTATTATTTTATACTTCTTCTTCGTCCTTAAGACACCGTTAACTAAACTAATAGCAGCATTACATCAATGCGTTTCTTTCGTTCATGAGTTGAATACAGGTTTTTTTATGACTCGGAAAGCTGATTTCTTTGCCACTGAAAACTTGAATTGGAAGCTCAACTGGCAAGTGCAGTTCAGTAAATAAATGGGACAACCAGATCATCTTTGAAACAGCAGAAGCGAAACAGTGATATGCTTCTTATTCATGCTGATAGACGTTTATATTTTCACGAATCAAGGGAGCTATGGAGAGAACAAATGCTGGCCTTCAAGTGAAAAGACATGACATCCAATGTGCATCGCAGTAGTAAGTCATAATAGAATTTGATTCTGCAGAAAAAAAAGAGAAGCCTTTTATGGATCAGAAGAGAGCTACATTGAGGTATGAAACCTTCGTTTGATGCATGAATTGTTTGAGATGGCAAATAACAAACGTTTGGACTGGTGTGTGTGAGATAAATTATCCGTCCCGTGAGGCGCTAAGAGCTGAAAAAATCAGAAGCAATAGATCCTATTACACACTAGGAATGCTTGTAAATTTCTGAGAATAAGCTGTAAGCATATATATGCAGTGAGCTGCACATTTTGGTCCAATGGTGTCAAAGCAATCTTAGAACCAGCCAATCCTTCTTCTCCAAGCCCAAGTCATGCAGCATTCGCCTGATGAAACAAAACAATGAGATGAAAATAAGGGTTTGGGTTTTACTTTATATTGAGTGATAGCATTTGGGTAACAATCTATAACGCCCTTAATAAAAAAAATTGAGGTACTTTGATGGAATATTTCCAGCAATCATCAATTCTTAGCAATTTCAGACGGATTACAAAATCCTTCCAAATATCGATGGAAGAAGTGTTTGATGGAAAAAATTTATCGGTGACTTATTTTTTTAGGTAAATTACACCCCTCCAATTTTAAGGTTAACTCACTCCAACTTCACTTTGTAACACAAATGTCATTTATCTTTTAATACGTTTTACCTGATATCCTCTTTACTTGGGATAGCCAGTTTTTCGATTTTTCGTCGACGTGGCGTCCACGTGGCCATCTCCTCTCTCCTCCACGCAAATAATCGTCTGACGTGACATGCTCCGACGTGGCACATAAAATTACATAAATGCCCTCCAATTTTAAGGTTAGCTCAATGATACCCTTCAACTTTACTTTGTACCACAAATACCCTTTATCTTTTAACACGTTTTACCCGATGCCCTCTTTACTTAGGACAGTCGGTTTTCCAATTTTTCGTCGATGTGGCGTCCACGTGGCCATCTCCTCTCTCTTCCATGCAAATAGTTGTCCAACGTGACACCACATATTAAATCATCTTACTTGCCGTAAGTTGACCCACTCACTGTTAAATTATTTCTTTATTTCCCTCTTTGTCATCGTTCGAATGAAACCTCCTTCGCCGTTCGCACTCCTTCGTCGATCGCTCTCCTTCGTCGATCGCTCTCCTTCGTTGATCGCTCTCTTTTGTCGTTCGCCTCCTTCGTCGTTCACCTTTCACGTTCGTCGACCGTCGTCTTTGCCCAAATTAGTGTAATTTTATGTATATTTGATGAGCAAACTTTAAAGTTGGAGGACATTTGATATAATTTTATGTGTCACATCGGACGACTATTTGCGTGGAGGAGAGATGAGATGGCCACGTGAATACCACGTCGATGAAAACTCAAGAAACCGTCTGTCTCAGGTAAAGAGGGCATTAGGTGAAACATGTTAAAAGATAAAGGTCATTTGTATTACAAAGTAAAGTTGGAGGGTATCGCTTAGCCAACCTTAAAGTTGGAGGGCATTGATGTAATTTTATGTATCACGTCGGAGCATGCCACGTCAGACGACTATTTGCGTGAAGGAGAGAGGAGATGTCCACGTGGACGCCACGTCGATGAAAAACTGGAAAACCGGCTATCCCAAGTAAATAGGGCATCGGGTGAAATGCGTTAAAAGATGAAGGACATTTGTGTTACAAAGTGAAGTTAGAGGGTGTCGCAAAATAAACCTTAAAGTTAGAGGGCATTTAGTGTAATTTATCCCTTGTTTTTTCTTTTGTACTTGTGACAAAAAAAGAATCATAAAAAAATTCAATGACTAAAGCTATCAAAATTTTCAACGGATTAGTCATCCTTCCGAATTCAAATTTATTATATATTATATTATATTATTATAATATTAAAGTAGCATTAGTATTAATGTTATACTAGGTTATTATTAAAGTTTCTAATGGTATAGCCGTCGTAACTTCTCTATCGAAATTCAATTTATATATAATATAATATAATATAATATTTTAATATTAAATTAATTTTCAAATTAATATTTTATTATTAAAATTTTTGACGAATGGAGCTATCGCAAATCTGAAAATATTATATTATAAATATATTTAAAATTTTATTCCACAAGATTCAATATATTATATTATTTTCAAATTTATGGCAGATTTTATTTTAAATTTGAGACAGATTCAAATTTGAAAATATTATAGTACTAAAAATATTTTAATAAGTTTAAATTTTAGCTTTTCAAATTTTCATATAGTATATTATATTAAATTTGCATCCCAGTTTACGATGAATTTTTTATTCATCGCAATACACACAAAAAAAAAATATTTACCACTCTTTTCTTCCACACCTCTCCTCTGCCCTCTCTCTCGTCTTACGATGATCTCTGATTTTATGATTGACCATGACTTATATTATATGTTTATAATGACGATTGCTTTTATCGTTACACTCATCATGTTATCACATGCTCCACTTGATGCTTATAATATGATAGATGTAATAATGTGATAACAATCAATTATAATGATATATCTTTTATCCGTTAATGTTTATCGATTACATTTCATGCTCCACTTGATCATAAAATCAGAGATCATCGTAAGACGAGAGAGATGGCAGAGATCAAGTGGAGCATGAAATGTGACAACAATCAATTATAATGATATATCTTTTATCCATTAATGTTTATCGATTACATTTCATGCTCCACTTGATCTCTTTATGATGATAGTTGATTTTATGATTGGTTATGTCTTATGCCATATGTTTATGATCATGAGTATTTTCATTGTTCACTTACCATGCTATAGCATTATTACATTTCTCGTGCTATGATGTTTTATGTTTTGTTCATTAATGGTTACATATTACATTTATGCTTGACATAATCATTATATACCGAGTATTAAAGTTCACAAATGATTTATCTACTATGTATATTTAATTACAAACAATAATCTTGCACGTCAAGGATATGATGGCGTATGTGATAGACCAAACTTGCGGTGGCAGACATAAGGACATGAGTCTCTATCTTATGCTCTTCATTTCTCAAAGAGTTGCATTTGATTGATCCAAAATCATTTTCACATTATGTAATAATTCATGGTACTAGTCATTTCTGACTACTCTAAACTTTTGCATTCTTCTATAATTGTATTTTTTTAGTCAATTGATATTTTTTCGCATCATTTACCATAACGCCTTTCAGATGAAGAAACAAATTGATTGGCATATAACTTTTGGGTGCTCATAATGCCACTTCTAAAAAATTTAATGCCACTTCAAAGTGACAACTTTATCTTTCGTTCATATTTTCTTGCCTTTTCATGTTCCATTCATTTTTTAATAACTTTTTTTTCTTCTCTGACCAATCTTTACCTCCTTTTTTATTTAAATATTATCAATATATTCTCTTACCTATTCATCTTCCATCTAATTTATATTAATTTAATATATTATCAATTTTATGTATTACTCTCTTTTTCTATATATCTCGTGGACACCCAACCAACTTATTAAACATAATAATATTGTATAAGATGAGATTGAAGAAATATTAAATAATGTAATATACATATAAAGTTTTTTTTGAAAATAAAAATAAATTAGTCATAAAAAATGGTGAAAATTGACCAATAATCAATATATGTAATTGTTTTTTAATGAAACTTTCACCTTTTTATCTATAGTAATTTATTTTCATTTTCATTATCTTTATTTTCATGTTCACTATCTTTATTCTTAAATAATTGTTTCTTTGAACCATTACTAAGTGTACGTTTTCTTTTCATTTTTTAAGAAAAATACTAATGATCAAGTTGATGTCAAACCTCTCATTAATTAATTAATTAGTTTGTTGACCCAATCCAATTCTTCTCCATGTCTTAATAAAAGATTTGCTTAACTGCAAATAATTGATTGTTCAAAACACTATTCAGAAACTCAATTATTTTAAAAAATATTTTTATAATATTTGTTCGCTCTTGTTATTTTTACTTTATTTTGTTACCTACTTTTTGTGTCTAATTTTATTGCGATTTTCATATTAATTAAATTAATATATTTATCTAGTAATTTAACTTTTATTAACTAAATAATTAATAGCATCAGGAGTGAGAGTGCGTGGAATGATTAAACAGTGAGGGTGGAAATTGATGAGAGTCAAAGAGAGAGAATAAAAAAATACAGTAAGATGAAATGAAATGTAAAATGATGAGTTTAAAGTAACATTAAGCATTTGAGAAGTGACAATATGAGCTCCCATATTTTTTATGTATTCAAATTTATATAGCAGCATTAATAGTTCTTAATTCTAGTGTCAACTCCAATATATAATAACTTTGTTAACACTCATGAGGGAATTGTCAGACGCCTTTGACAAGTGTTTAAAAAGAATGGGAATTAAAAAATTCATAACAATGCAAAAGGTCAACCTGTAAGTACCTATATGTTCGGAACTCACCGAAATATATATATATATATATATATATATATATATATATATATATATATCGGGAAGTAATGAATTGAAAGTTATAGCTTGATACGAAACATAAATAAAATAAATTAAAGATGAACGAAATATCCTTTTTTTTGTAAAAAAAAATAAAACCTCATCAATTAGCTCTTATTGCAATAGTATAAAAACTCTTCGTTATCATCTTGACCTTTTTTTAATGGGGGCCATTAATGTAATATAAAAGAAAAAAAATTTCATGTCTCACTTGAGTCTTGACTGACTTGAATCTTGACCTCTCCGGGAAGGAATCAAGATCCAAAGTAGGTTGATTGATTAATTATAGTGAGTAGCAACTAAATGCTCAGTGCCTCAGTAACAATGGCGAGATGAAAAATTTTGTGATGCGTGGATGGCATCCAAGAACAAGAACATCGAACTAAGGAGCCCCTCTTTCTCTCTCTGTCCCAAGCCCTGCCGACAAATTGTCAATTTGTCCCTCTTGTTCTTAAGCCTGACATGGACAAATGGAATGGAATTGCACTCTTTTTCACAGCTTATTCCTGTTCAATCTGCCTCTTTTTTCTTTTATTATTATTATTATTATTATTATTATTATTATTATTATTATTATTATTATTATTATTATTATTTTTATTTTTATTATTATTATTATTATTATTATTATTATTATTATTATCGCCTGTTTAATTAATGACACTGCCGGTGGGGTTTACGAGTTAACCGTGTTGCCCCATTGGAACAACTTTAAAGTACGTTAAAACTCGACTCTCCTGCTGCTGCCGTTGCTGGTTCTCATTCTGATATATGAATTTTTCTTCCTCTTCTTCCTTTTTTTTTGGGTTATATAAACAGAGGAGGAGTTGGATCATGACATTAATGTCAAGTTAGCAAAAGCCGCCAATGTCGATCCTGTCTATGTCGGGGCATCTTGAACGTGAGGTGGTCCAAATTAAGGATAATATGATAAGTAGAGTTAAAGGTACTTCTCATCGGTTAAGCAAGATTTTGAGTTTGAATTTTTTTTAAACGTAATTTTTTTTTCTTGGAAGCATTACTTGCGATGCCATTATTAGATACGCCGTACGGAGTGACTTAATTGGATTAATTAAACTCGAGTGCAACTTGCGAATAGTACACTACTTCTCAGAATAATATGAACTGATTATTGGTGAAGTAATTAACTAAACCTTTAATTTCCTTTTTGAAGTCTATGGTTAGGATCTCTAGAAAGAGGAATAAAATCTTCACTAGTATAAACTTTAGATATAGTTGTGTACGGGGTAAATTACACGAAATGTTCTTCAACTTTAAGGTTTGCTCAGTGATATTCTCAAATTTCACTTTGTAACACAAATGCCCTTCATCTTTTAACGCGTTTCACCCGATGTCCTTTTTACCTGGGATAGCCGGTTTTTCGATTTTTCGTTGACGTGACGTCTACGTGGCCATCTCCTCTCTCCTCCACGCAAATAGTCGTCAGACGTAGCATGCTCCGACGTGGCATATAAAATTACACCAATGTCCTCCAACTTTAAGGTTGGCTCAGCGATACCTTCCAACTTTACTTTGTAACACAAATGTCCTTTATCTTTTAACACGTTTCACCCGATGTCCTCTTTACCTGGGCCAGTCGATTTTCCGATTTTTCATCGATGTGGCTTTCACGTGGCCATCTCCTCTTTCCTCCATGCAAATAGTCGTCCAACGTGACATCATATATTAAACCATCTTACTTATCGTAAGTTGACCCATTCACTATTAAATTATTCCTTATTTTCTTCTTCGTCATCGTTCGCGTGAAACCTCCTTCGTCGTTCGCACTCCTTCGTTGATCGCTTTCCTTCGTCATTCTCCTCCTTCATCGTTCATCTTTCATGTTCGTCAGTCGTCATCTTTGTCCAAATTGGTGTAATTTTATGTGCATTTAGTGAGCAAACTTTAAAGTTGGAGGACATTTGGTGTAATTTTATGTGTCATGTAAGAGCATGCCACATCGGACGACTATTTGCGTGGAGGAGAAAGGAGATGGCCACGTGGACGTTACGTCGACGAAAAATCGGAAAACCGACTGTCCCAAGTAAAGAGGGCATCGGGTGAAACGTGTTAAAAGATAAAGGACATTTATGTTACAATGTAAAGTTGGAGGGTATCGCTGAGCCAACCTTAAAGTTGGAGGGCATTGGTGTAATTTTATGTGCCACGTCGGAGCATGCCACGTCAGACGACTATTTGCGTGGAGGAGAAAGGAAATGGCCACGTGGACGCCACATCGACGAAAAATCGAAAAACTGGCTATCCCAAATAAAGAGAGCATCGGGTGAAACGCGTTAAAAGATGAAGGACATTTGTGATACAAAGTGAAGTTGGAAAGTAATTTTGAGTAAACCTTAAAGTTGGAGGATATTTGGTGTAATTTACCCGTTGTATATGCAATATTTTTTATATATACATATATCTATTATAAGAATTTTATTATAATGAAATAGTTACAAACAATGTATGCTCTCTATTCAACAACTCTGATTCGAGATACACTAATTTGAATTAGTTGAATAGGGGAATATTTTATGTTAATAATGCCTTGAATCTGAACCCAGTTGGTCTCCCTATATAGTCAAGCGCTTCAGCAGAATTTCCCTACGGAGGGTGCCTATAAAAACTCCCTAGAGGTCTAGATAGATACACATCCTTGTAATCATCGTTATTCCATAACAAAGAGCCACCGTCATTTTTCCTCTTCGTGTTCTTCTGTATTTCGTGAGATTCCTCTCTCCCTCTTTTCGTAACATTTTATATTCCCTCTACATTATTTTTGTTGTTCAGAGAGGAGTAATTTTTACATTCTCCTCGTGATCTTTGCCCTCGATCCTTGAATCCTTCTTTATCTAATCTATCAAAGTCACTTTGATGCGCAAAATGGTTCTATTTTGATACTTCTCCATCGTTTGGTGGAAGTTGTTCGAATGCAATCAATTCAAATATTTATTAAGTGATCGTAATACTACTACTATTACTAATAAAATAACAGTAATTTGGGTTTTAAATATTATTATCGTGATTATGACTTTTTAAATACAATATCAACGATATTTGCTATCTTACCTATTATTATTATTATTATTATTAGGCAATGATCCCAGGGGGCGTTTCCGACCTTTCAATTATCTCAGTCCAAGTCACATGCCATGGATGGAAAAAAAGGAAAGAACAAATAAGTCACATGTTACTTAATAACCAGCGGAAAATAACATGGCTTGTGCGTACGGGGGTGGGGTGGTGTGGGGTGTGTGAGAATATTAAGCTTCCCCTTTTCCCCTTTAAAATAAACATATAATATATATATTTATATGTACTAATAACCAGAGTAAAAGTAAAAGGGGAGAAAGGAAAAAAAAAGGATAATTGTCCATCTCCACCCTCACAAAAAAGAAAGCGGATAAGCAAGCACTTCTTCGTGATAAATTAATGCAAAAACATAATAAACATATAAAAATGAAATAAATAAACAAATAATGAATAAACAAGAAAGCCCCCACTGCAGGCATTTAAAACTATCTCCCCCTCACTCCCCACCACACTTCTGCTGCACTTGCTGTTGGACTTGGATCTCCTCCTCCACCTCCTCCTCCTCTTCTTGTTGCAAGTGCGAGAAATAAATACGCACAACTCCTCCAATGTCGTCTTCTTCTCCTTCCTTGGCGTCTCCCCAATTTCTCACATAACTCTCTCCCCCCTGCCATTTCTCACTTCTCAGCTACCACCACCACCATATCTACGTCCATGATCTCCCACAACCCTTTGCTTCGCTCTCATACTTTAGTTGCAGCAGCAGCAGCAGAGGACTAATGTGGTCTTAGCAGCCTGCAGCAAGGAGCAGCATTTATATCTCCATGGGAGCCTGCTTCAGCACTGCGAAGGACTCCTCCTCTTCTTCTTCGTCTCCTACCTCACGTTCCAAGAGAAGGAACTCCTCCAAGTCCGCGGCCTTTGCCCGCCGCCGCCCGGCCGGGCTCTCTGTGCCGGAGCCCGAGGCGGAGGAAACCGTCAAGGAGGTACTTTCCGAGACACCGAAGCCACGGCCGCCGCCAAAGCCAAGAGATGAAGCCGCTGCCACAGCGGCCGCTGCGTACGTCGACAAGAAGATCAAGCAGCAGCAGCAGCAGCAGCAGCAGGGCCTGCTTGCCCTGGACAAGGGCTTCTCCGGTCTCCTGGTTCCTGTCGACGAGGGGTTCTGCCCCAACTTCGACGACAGATCCGAGGACGCGTCCGAGGCCTTCAGCGAGAGCCTCTCCGCCTCCACTGTCACCGTGACCGAGAAGCAGGACCCTGGGGAGGTGGAGAAGGTAAGGCGTCGGAACGACAGATCGCCGGCTCCGACACCACCGAAGAACCAGAGGAAGCGCTCCGTCTCCGGCGAGTTCGGGTGCCGAAGGGAGAGCAGCGTCGCCGTCCGCTGCGCTAGCGGCAGATCCACGCATCAGTCGCCCGCGAGGAGAGCTGCGGACTCCACGGGGGCCGCCGTGGCGAGGACGAACTCGGCCCGGGAGATGGGTCACGCCGCCAGGAGCCGGGTGACGAGTGGCGCGAGGCGAGAGCCGGGGGAGATGTCCGGCCGGCGGTCCGTGTCCCCGGCCGCTAAGAGAGTGATCGAGGCGCGCCACAACGCCACGGCGCTTGCAACCTCCCACGGAGGGGCACAATACAGAACTGCGCCGGGCGCGAGGACTAACGGGCGGGCATCGCCACGGCGAATTCCGCCGCCGGCGGAGGAACCAGTGAAGCAAAGAGAAGAGGAAGAAGGGCGGGAAGCTGTCGCGGGCAGCGGCGAGGAGGGGTTCGGGGAAGGGAACGAGTCGCTGGACAACCCGCTCGTCTCCTTGGAGTGCTTCATCTTCCTCTGATAAATTCGTACGTATGTTTTTTTTCTATAAAGTCCCAGAACCAAATCCAATCAACAGCCTGCTACTCGTAACAGTACACACTTGTTTGCATTAGAATCTTTGATCCTTACTTCTAAATCTCTGTCAAGCTCCACAAATTCTGTAACCTTCTGGCGGTAATCATCATCATCATCAATGTAAAGTTAGGTGACATGTTTTTGTTGATTGCCTCTCGTGTAAAACAGGAAGATTTAATCTAAAAACTTTGACACTTCTCGCAGCCATTTGAGCTGCATAGAAGTTGGAAAGTCGCACTCTTTGCTCCTATCAGTGACCACTGCGGACTGCAGTAGTTGTAGTGTACATACGTGCGATCAGGGTTGTATACTTTGTATGGTCCCTAATTAGTCTATGTATATTTAAAGCTGGCAGCTTTCTAGATCTGTATGCTCTGCAGTTTCTCCCCATGTTTTCATAGTGCATATATTGGATGGCTTGGGTTCTTACACCTAATCTAAACATGCATGACGAATGAGAAAATTTTGCAACCAACCCTGTTGGATGTTCAAAGCATTTCACCTGTACATGGAAATTGGAATGGTGCTTTACTATGACCATTCTGAAGAGAGAGAGAGAGAGAGAGAGAGGTGCATCTGATCGTAGTACGTGCGAGGGAAGGCGTTTCATTTATTTAATTTACTACTTTTTGTCAATAAATTTCACATTGCTTTACTTTGGAGGAGAAAAGAAGGAGAGAAGATGGAGAAGTGGTTCTTCTTTGACGTGGACTGTTTGTCCTTTCGGACTCTGTTATTTGTTTTGTGATCTGCGCCCACGCCCTGCGCCCTTTGCCTCCTCTGTCCCCCTTCCGGTCTCTGATGAATCCAGAGCCCGGGAAGCAAAAAGAGGACAGCACAAGGAACAGAGGAGCGGATAAAAAGGAAAAGTGGATGTTGACATGGTTTCGCCTGTGCTTTTACGAGGACAGGCATGCATGCAAGGGTGCCTGAACGAATGAGATATTTCATATTTGATGGTTGTGTGCACTCTTCTATTCCATCTACACATGTAAGCCTTCTTTTTTCATTCACCGGAGCAGGGCCGGCACAGGAAGGATTCTTCCGCCCAGCCACCAGTTCCAGCTCCATATCCGGTTCTCCGTGGGCCCGAATCCTCCGAGCTGAGATTGAAAGCAGCAGCTTGGAAGCAACAGGGCAGAAGCACGGCAGCAACTGACGGCCACCAGCAGCAGGAGCAATGGCAACCGGCTGCAGTCAATCAGTGTGGACTGTGGAGACTGGTCCATCTGGTCCACCATGAATCTTCTTTGCTTTCTTTTTTTTTCTGAATTTTTCATCAATTTTAGAAATGATAAATTATTGAAAATTTCAAAAATTAAATTCTTATAACATTTTTACGCAGAAACATTGAAACGTCATTTTAAAAAATATTTATCAAATACTCAGCATTAATATTGTTAAGAATATAAAATATTATTCTTAACGATTTAAACTTTTTGTCATAATATCAAAGATGACACAACTCAATTCTTAGACTCAACATATTATGTTAGTTTTTTTCAATTAAAAAAAGTATTTTTTTTATGAAATTTGAATTCGTGATTGTTTTTTTTTTCATTTTCGAAAGAGTTGAAGTATGCCCACTTGAGGCCCTTGTTCCATATTATAATTCTGCTAGTTTGCTTACTTAGAACATGTATTGATACATCCTATCTGGTCACATTTTCGATAATCCTTCTTCATTGGAGATCCCGGCTAAAGTTTGGGGACAGCAACCCCGAAATCCTCCTGGGCCAGTGCCGTAGAGGTGGCATCCCTCTCCGCCCCCGGGGACAAAAACTACGGTCCCCAAGAGCAAAGGCCTCGAGCGGGGATTCCCGGAACCCCGGGTCCCTGACCACAATCCTGCTGGACATTTCGTTTGGGGACGCATACGTTCGTACATCACAGGTAACAAAGAAACTATAAAGACGGGGCCTTCAGGTTGTTCCCACAATGCTGAATAAAGTAGAGATCGAACAAGAATAAAAAAACAGCGTCGGCATGGAAAAGGATGAATTTTTCCAATGTTTCTTACACCGATGGACACGTTGAAACAATAGGTTCAAAGCATCCATGTATTCCACACATCGAATCAAAGAGAAAGCCACCTCTCTATTTCTCTAAACAATAGGGGCAGCATGGTACCAACATGATGAAACATAAAGAGGAGCTAACTATACACAATGGAAATATGTCCATCTGACTGCGGGACAGCAGTTAATGACTGGTCGAGCAAATCCTAGTTAAGAATCCAGCTGACTGCTTCATGGTGTAACCTCTAATTCTTGGACTCGAATTGGAAGGTGAGAATCCAGGAATGCTGATTTTTTAATAGCCTATAAACAAAGCTAAATGGTGATACCTTGATCAGGAGGCAGGAGAAATTGCGTCTATCCTGTACTAAGTTCCGTGCTTCGTGCTGGAGTCGGCTGATGAGAGGGCCATGGATTCCGTTCAGGTGCGCAGGGGGCAGGAGCAGGGTGGGCAATGAAGGTTGGTATGTCATGCCCAGGCATCAACACGGACACCCCTTTCGAATATACCGACATCTGTACGTGTAGGAAGATAGTCACAACATATTATTCATCTTGACAAGACCAAGTGGCGACAGTAAAGAAGAAAATGTAAATAAGGAATATTAACCACATCCATCGGCAACAACATTTTGAGTAGATCAATGAGTATGCATTTCATCATTCCAGTCATTAGACACTTTGATACAAGTTGTGAGGGAGCATTTTTTTTCTGAGGTGGCATTTTACGTTAAGGAACTTTTAAGACATCCTATGCTCAACTTCAGAGAAAAGATGAAGTTTTCTTGACTAAAAGGTCATGGAATGGATACAATAGTCACATAAGAGGATTGACTTAGAAGAATGAATGCAAAAGTTAACCTGTATGGTGTATAATACCATAATACCAAAAAGAAGCCAAGAACCCCAAGACAGTACTGTCAAAGTGGAGCATACTGGCTTCTCACTGAGCTGTCTGATGAATTAAAAAATGTTAAAGTGACTAATGCCATAAGCGCAGGTAGTACCAGCAAACTAATGATTCAAACATCAACTTGTTCTCTTGATATTAATTTATTGGGATAACAAAGAAACTGGATTTTACTAGATAAGCTATACTTCAAAGTAACTTGTTCAGATCATTCAAAAAGTAGTTCCCTGAGAATACCATAAAAAAGATAACTTCATGTCGTCAATCGGGTTTTACCTTCTGAACTGCAAAATGATAAGAGTCCCTCTTCTCCAACACAATTAGTGGATTCATGTTGCATAATTAAACAAGCTTGGTCTAAAAGTTATGTTGATTTTTTTTCCAACCATAACAGAAAATATGCACATGTAACTCATCATCATTATTAGTCAAACCAAACCAGAAAAAGCATCAAACAAAGTTCTCAAACTAGAAGACACTATAATATAGAGCCTTGTGAAAATAGGCTTAACTTGATACCAGTGCAAGTTTTTCCTGGTGAGGAAGTAAAAACCTGGATTAACATATGAATCATCTTATTTGTAATCCTTTCTTGATATGATGTCATCCTGTCAATCTCTGCTAGAAATACATCAGCTTAGATGGAAAGCAATTGTGGTTTTTCAGATAAGCAGTCACTTTTGTAAGATATTTTGCAGGCTAGTTGTTTGTGCTTCTTGAGGTCTGAACAAAGCAATCTAGAAGAACTTCCTCGAAAAAAAAAAAAAGAGGAAATTGATTCAAACAATTTTTGTAGCGAACAAATATGAACAATTAAGTTCTAAAAAAGGGAAATTAAGGGGGTCTTTACTGCATTACTTTTCCACATTACCTAACAATATACGTTGCCTGACATAAAGTTTACTCCTCATTAAATTACCATCAATGTGCATTACCTTCTTTGGCCTTATGTCAAAGATTAACTGGCTAAACCTTGAATTGTCAAAGATTTGGCCTTATGTTGATGAGGTATCTTGTACCATCATTGTGGGATGATTTTGTCATATGGAACTCTTTGTACCTTATTTTAGCACATTTACTATTTGATTGGTTGCAGACAATATTCTACTTTTAGCATTGGTTTTACTTTTTGATAAATTTATTTGTCAAATAAAAACTCCGCCTATGTTTTATAGCCGGTCCCAAGCCCGGATAAAGGAGGAGGGTTGTGTTAGGCTCCGACAGCCAAACCCAGTCGAATCTTATGAAAATGGATCAACGAGTCGTATGATCCATGTAGCCGACCCCACCTAGTGGGATAAGGCTTTGTTGTTGTTTGTTTGTTTGTTGTGCATTACCTTCTTTACTATGTACAAGTAATCTCTCCAACAATTCAAATAACATTTTTTACTAAATACTTATAACAAAAGAATATCAAGTAGTATATAATTTTTACTAAAACACCCTTTTATCACTAATGTGAAGTTAAAGTTTATATAATCCAGCTAAAAATTTGAATAAAAATTAATAAAAATGATAAATTAAATAAATCTAGTTATAAATATTTTATATATTTTTAAATAGAAATAATGGTATAAATATACGTAATATTCAAAATAATGGTGCCAACCCCTGCTGCCTTCCCTACAAATGCTACTTATTTTGGTATTGAGAAATCTTAAGGAACCAACTCCAAATGCATTCCCTAAATGTGAAACTTATTTTGGTATTACAAAGAGGCTTAAGTTTATAAAGCGGCTTAAGTTTATTGCATGACAACATAGCACTAAAACCAAGGTTGTAAGACCCGGACCGGACGTCGACCCGGATAAGTCTCCGGGTCAGGTTGGACCGATCGAACCGGTTAACCCGGACGGTCGAACCGAATAGTAATAAAATAATATAAAAAGATAAATTATATTACTTATATATTCTTATCAATAATTAATATATTTCTACATCAAAGTACATATGATTAAATCATTTTAATTAAAGTTAAGAAATCAAATGTGACATATTTAACTATTGATATGAGTTTTATGTGATTTTAATATATTCAACTATAATTTACAAATTCATATTTCTCAAATTCAACTATTAATATTTTCTTAAACTAGAAAGATTATTGTAGTTTCTATTTTTTAAATTTAAATAGGTAACTAATCTTTTCATATTTAATATTTGACATTTAAAAATATTATAAATTTTCTTATTAAAAAGAATAATTTGATAAATGAGTGATGATAAGTTTATAACCATTGTATAATGTAAAATAACTTAGCATTCAAATGAATGAAATAGCATAGTGGAATGTACACAATTAGTTGTTTAAGAGGTCATGGGTTCAAAACCCACTACTCACACTATTATTCCAATATTTCCAATTTTTTAAACCGGTCGGTTGGCCTAAAACCGCCGGTTCACCGGTTTTAACCGAGTTTTGACCGGTTCGAAACGGTCCAAATGCCAGTCCGATTTTGGGGTCGAATCAAACCCGTCCCAAGTGACGGTCGACGGTTGGACCGGTCGGACCGGCCGGTCCGGTCCAGTCCAAACAACCTTGACTAAAACCTAGGTAAGCTAACCCCTAAGAGTAAATGGGACATTAGATCCGTTTTAGGCTTGAACTTTTGACCCTCCAAAACGGAAGCTAAGCTCTAAAACATTCTAACAAAAGATGCTAATCCTCGACCCACAATTCAATTTTAGTCAATAAATCAGGATGGGATGTGTCCAACAATGCATGAAACTGTTAATGTATCAGTAACAATCACATTATAGAATCTAACCTAAACTCACAAATTAGTCTGATAATCCTGTCGGTTGTTTTTAAAAACCATGTTGTGGTACAAGGCCATAGGAGTTCACTACGTTTTATACAAGTGCACTAAACTAGACCACAACATTGTGTGTCTCCTTACTATTGCAGCAAATGAATTAACATAGAATGATGACTCGTACTAGCATCTACTCTCTATTTGTCTCCTTCAACAAATTTTGTTTTGAACCACCCTTCAACGTTATTGTTTGCCACTCCAGTGATCCCCCAAACCAATTTTCATCTGCTTTGAATCTAAGTTGAATATGTTACAAAGGCTTCTTAAAATGGCATACTATTCCTACAAAGGGCTCAAGTTCAAAGCAGTGGGTTTTCTCAGGTCTGTTTGGTTCAAATTTCATTAAAGGGAAGTGTGACCCTGCCACAACCATTGAGGCAGATTCACTATGAGCAGAATTTGCTCAGTGGCAAGGGTTATTGTCCTGTTTGATATTCTCACCTTAGCACTAGTACTACTTACTACGACAAAAGTAGATTAAAGATAATCAAATCTTCTTCCTATATTGTACAATCAAATCATGTAACTGGATTGTACACATTATTCGTACATATTAATTATAACTCCGCCTATGTTTTATAGCTGGTCCCAAGCCCGGATAAAGGAGGAGGGTTGTGTTAGGCCCCGACAGCCAGCGTAAAACCCTGTCGAATCTCATGAACATGGATCAACGTGTCATATGATCCATGTAGCCGACCCCACCTAGTGGGATAAGACTTTGTTGTTGCTGTATTAATTATAACTCAAACACTTAAACCTATGTAATTAAAAGCATAAAGGAAAGAACAACAACAACAACAAAGCTTTATCCCACTAGGTGGGGTCGGCTACATGGATCATACGACGCCATTCCACTCTATTAGTAACCAAACCTTTCGGTATATTATTCACCAATAGATCTTGCTCTATTAGTTCGCCAAGTGTCCGCCTTGGCCTCCCTCTCCCTCTTTTAATCGGACTCCAGATTATTTGATCTACTCTTCTTACTGGCGCATCTAATGGTCTTCTCTGAACATGACCAAACCATCTCAAACGATTTTCTACCATTTTCTCACTAATAGAAGCCACTCCGACTCGTTCACGTATATGGTCATTCCTAATCTTATCTAATCTTGTATGACCACACATCCATCTCAACATTCTCATTTCGACTACCCTCATTTTACGTTCATGTTGTCCCTTCATAGCCCAACATTCACTACCATATAACACTGTTGGTCTTATAGCAGTACGATAGAATTTTCCTTTAACTTTATTGGGTACTTTTCTATCACAAAGAACTCCAGTGGCTTTCCTCCACTTACACCAACCAGCTTGAATTCTATAATTAACATCGTCATCAATCTCACAATCTTCTCTTACAATTGATCCTAAATATTTAAACTGTCACTTGAGGAATTATATCCTCCCCTAGCCTAACTTTCAAATCGTCTCTAAGTTGTTTATTTGTGAAATTGCTATGCATATGTTTTGTTTTATTCCTACTTAAACGAAAACCCTTTGACTCCAACGTATTTCTCCATATTTCCAATTTTGTATTAATCTCTTCTATAAAGGAAAGAACAAGAGTATATATTAATTATAATCAAACTCCTAATATAAATAAAATTCATCATTATTCTTAGAACATACTTCTAAAAATCTCAACTTAATTTGTAATTTGCAAAACATGTTAATTTATCATAGGAACAATACAAAGGCAAAAGCATTTTGGAACAACATTCTCAAAACATCATGATAAATCTGTGTCAAATCTATAGTCTCATTTGCAATCCCATCAATTATGTCACACCTATTATTCCTAATTACAGGCAGTGGTGTAACCCTTTTTATATAATATTTTGGTCAATTTATATATGGTTTAATATTAAAAACATGACAAAAAATTACTTCATATGCAAATAAAGTTTGTGATGGAAATAGTTTGTTCTAAGCCATCAATGAAAAATCATTTAATTTATTATGGAATTACAATCTACCTATACTTTCAAATTAAAAAGAAAGATGTCGAATGCGCAAATAATATGTGCATAGGATTAGCTTCTTTCTTATCGCTAAATAGTTATAAAAAAACCTTATTCCTTAATTGTTACAAATGTCAAGCGATGTTTTATACAGATTTGAAAACTATAGACAAAATACCCTGAGCCCCCACAGGGAGGACCACCATGGACCCAGACCCTCCCTTGAGCTGTTTGAGATAAGGCTAGCGAAAGCCGCCCCTGATGGTTGCAAATCTATGGGGGATACTGATTAGGATACAAATGGGAATAACACTGAGGGTTACATGCAACTCTTAAATCTTAATTGCACCCTACACCAACTGGGAGACCCCAAATGTCACATGATGTAAAAAATAAACAGAATCCTAACAAAATAAGAACATTGTACTAATTGATAGAAAAATGAAATCCTAACCAATTAGGCTATAGATCAAGCTCTAAATCTAATAAGACAGAAAACTATCTAGAAATTCTAGTCAATCGCTTTGAATTTCCCAAAAAACACAACTATCATACTCTACCAAAAAACTGCCTGGTTCTCCAATCCGCATAATTGAACCAGTCTTGCCTCTTTTTTTTACAACAAATTAAGTTAGACATGACCCATATGGCTTGCCATTCTATAAATTGGATAAGCAAGTCCATCTAGCAGATGGGCATGGCCTACTTGACCTTCTCGTCCACGAATGCAAATGGATACAACACAACCTGTTTGTTTAGCCCGTCCGCCCACAAATCTGGATGGATGTGGGCCTGCTTGACCTACAAATGGATGTGGCTTGTCTGGCCCACCCAGATTCAAATGGATCAGACCATCTGGCCCATTCAAAACCTCAGATGGCCCACAATGCCCATGTCAGCTTATAGTAGTGCCCGTGGAGGTGCCCTCACATTGCTGATTGGGTGACACATGTAAGGACCCCGTATAGAACCTATACTGACACTCAGTTGCCACGCCGGTGTGGCGCCTCACCAGCCCCTTGTCTAAACCTACCTTTGTCATGGTCAACGTCAATCATTGTGATGATCACCATTTTTCTAAGACAATGGACAAATGAACTCAAACTCTAATACTAATTTGTTGCAAATATCAAAGAACATCACACAAAGATTAACACAAGATTTAACAAAGTTCACCTTTAACTAGACTACATTGTCAGGTTACCATGAAATTTCATTCCAATTTTAAACTTTTCAAACAAAATACCCCTGAGCCCATGTAAGGAAGGTCATCATGGACTCTGAAGACCCTCCATTCACAAAATGGTGGCAAATGTATCCTAAATAGGATAAAAACAAGGATTAGTAAGGTTACATCTAACCCTTGTTTCTCCTCTCTCAATTATGGAGTCTTGCACCAATCGGGAAACTCCGAATATCATATGGAGTAAGAGATAAAGAAAATCCTAACAAAGTCAAACAAACAACAAACAAACAAACAAACAACAACAAAGCCTTATCCCACTAGGTGGGGTCGGCTACATGGATCATACGACGCCATTCCGCTCTATTAGTAAAATCCTAACAAAGTACAAAGATAAAATTCTAACCGAAAAGAAAAATAAAATATCAACTGAATACATTCTAAGAAAATAGGAAAAACAAATCCTAATCAAATTCCATAGATAAACAACAGAAAACTCCTTAAGAATCTAGTACAATTCTAACACTAACCAAACTTTCCACTAAACCACATCCTACAAATAGCAAACAAGAGAGATGACAAAAAACAGGAGATTGTATAAGGTTCATCTTAATTGGGCTATGTCTGATGGAAATTTTATTCTATTGATGCTGCAGAAAGCAAAGAAGGATATGAATACCAAATAACCCAAACTCTACATTTTTTTTGAGGAGAAAAAGGATGACCACCAGAGTTGTGATTGTCATCCAGCTATATATAATTGTGGAATGAAAGTCGTACAAAAGTATGCTCTCAAAGGGAGAGCAGCGACAGAATGGAACATATCTCATCAAGCCAAAACCCCGATACCCAAAAGAAAAGAAGATGCGGTGTACAAAAATGCTCAACTAGACATCGTTCCCCACCCAAAAGCGGTACTGGTGCCAAAATGGCCAGGGTACCAACTAAAATGTCGTCAGTGATGTCTTCCACCTCGATCTCCGATGTGGCCGAACACGAAGTGACCTCCACACATTCTCCAAGAACTCGCTGGACCTCCAAGTAGTCATCAGGCACATCGATCAACCACTCATCCGCCCCCCGAGGCCGACCCCGTATCTTCCAAGTGATTACCATCCCCCTGATGTAGGGCCATTCCTCTTGCCCGAGGCCGCCGATGTGTGTGACAGAGGATGGCAGCCTCCGCAACCAAGCGGACCTCCTCATTTGACCATCCTGCGAGGAGGTGCACCTCCTCATACCCATCATTGGTGGCCAGCGAGTCCAGCTTGGTCAACGGTGCATCCCCCACCACAGGTTGTTGGGGCGGTGACAACAATGATTGTGCGGGCGACTCCTGCCTCGTTGGCGGCGACAGCGACGACGGCTGTGTGGGCTGCTACTGTCCCTCCGATGATGACAGTGTTGGACGCTTCTTGTGACTGTTCCTAGGGTGGGCGAGCAGGTGCTGTAGCGGACGGTGTAAGGCCACGCCCCTTACCAGTACCCATGGGTGAGTATGGCGTAGGTCGATAGCTTCCGCAGCAAGGCCAGACCTCTCATCCACCCTGTGTTCCCCATCAGCTTCGACATCGGCATCAAGCGAAACCGACCCAGTCTGCGGAGCGTCACCCATGGGCTGCTGGGGCAGCGGTGCGATGGCGACTGCATGGGTGACTGCTGTCCTGTTGGCGGCGGCGGCGTGACAGCCTGTGCGGGTCGACGGCACTGGTAGCAAAGGGGAGGAGCTGCAAGGGCGTCGCGGGTGGGTGTGGCCATCAAGGGGATGACCACCGGGATGCCAATGAGTGCGGGCGGTGAGAACCGTAAGTGCGGCAAGGCTGGAGAGGTCTGACCAGGGTCAGGGGGTGGGGCGAAACTGGCTGAGATGGGGTTATGGGCGTAATGATGGTGGCCGACGCCGGAAGGACTGGGGTGAAGGGAAGGAGGGGAGGGATGAGGTCACTTTCAGTCTGGCCCGGAATCGATCAGACTGGGTGGATTCGGCCTTGGCCAATGTTGGAGCTGGGTTCGAGGAGTGAACAAGACTTATGGAGCATTTGAGTTCAGGTTCGAGCCGGGAAGGGATTGAGCCAACTCGCGAGCCAGATTCAGGAGAAGGGTGGCAGAAGAGTGTTTTTAGAAGCGGATTCAAAATTTGAATTGCAGTACTGCCCCCACGTGATGGGTCAGGCCAGTCTGGCCCCGGTCTGCCAGCGCATGCAACGACCGAGATTGTCCGCCGGTGACCACCTCTGCCCAGGATGTAGAGCCGGCAGAGGGCTGCAGCCGGAGAGTAAAGTTATCGGGGCCAGCACAGAGGGTAATGGATGTAGGGAGGAGGTAACCTGGACGGATCTCAACGTCGGCAGAGGTGGTGGAGAGTTCCGGCGAGCCGAGAGGCAGGATGGCGACGGAAACTGGATTCCTGATTGTCGTGTCACCACCATCACAACCTCCGACTGTTGGAGATGGAGGGGTAGCCCTAGAATGTCAACTGACCAGTGAGTCCAGGAAGGCGCCATGATTGCTCCGTCGTCCACCTTCCACAAGCGCCATGAGACCCTGGTTTGCGGCGGCAGACAGGTGGGAGAGGTGAGGAGGGCGTCCCTTTGTTGTGTGGAATGGCGGCAATGCTCCCACCATAGCGATGACCGCAGAACGGAGGGCTGCTGGTGTCGGAGGGACGCCGTCAATCTCGCCGAAAAAAAACAGAACCCCTCAAACTAAGTCTCCTTATGATCTTCAGAAAATAGAACTCGTACTAACAAACTTGAAAGTAAATCCAAAGCTGACTAGGAACCAAAATTTTAATTTCCAGCTACATTTTAACCATCGTCAATGATGGCCGAACTTCATGCCCAGTTGTAGGGCATTTCATTACAAGGGGACATCAAACATGCATAAAACTTGGTTAAGATTCAAGAATCAATCTATGATCTATTATGTGCCCATTGAGCTTTATCTTTGTTTTAAAAATATAAAACGATGGAAATTACCATAGTTAATTTTATTCTTTGGCAACTGCAAGTAATGACACTGATGAGATTTGAATAAAAAGAATTCAATGAACAAGCAAGGCCATGTGTCAAGACTTTACAACCCCATTCATAGATTTGTCTTCTTCTAGGAAAACCCTTGCTTAAGAACTCCATATATAACTACTGAATGGGAAATTATCACAATTTAGTCTTGTAAGCACAACAAGGAGATCGATAAAACGGTACAGTATACCTAGAATTACTAACAATCGGTTGTTTGTGATATCTCATCTTCTCCAAAAAAGGTTTGTTGTACAACAATAACAACAACAACAAAGCCTTATCCCACTAGGTGGGGTCGGCTACATGGATCATACGACGCCATTCCGATTCGTTGATCCATGTTCATAAGATTCGACAGGATTTCACGCTAGCTGTCGGGGCCTAACACAACCCTCCTCCTTTATCCGGGCTTGGGACCGGCTATAAAACATAGGCGGAGTTGCGAAGGTGTTTATAAATAAATAAATAAAAACCATGAAGACAATGTTCAATTTGTTCACTATACCATGTCTGACACCAATGAATCAGATGGGTAACAAACAGTAACCCAGGTCTTTGTTAACGAAGAAAAGTATGTATGATTTAAGTTCCATATATAGGTTAACACTGACTAGAAATCTTAGGTATTTATCCATATTTGCTAAAATTAATTTGCAAGAACAAGCATCTATTGAGAGATTGCTAAAATTAATTTGCAAGAACAAGCATCTATTGAGAGATTTCTTTTCTTTTTCTTTCTTTTCAAGGAGGATTGAGAGAAATGATTGTGTCTGAGATGTTAGAACATGTATCTAAGTTATTTCATCTAAACAGAAAGCACCAAAATCCCCAGGAAAGAACAGTTAATTCAGCATGCTCTCTCGACACCAGCAAAGGGATTCACACACTGCTAGCTACAATAGGATTACTTCAACAGAACCTCGTCACAGTTAACATTCAGAAACAATTTAATAAAAAAACAGGAAGATTTTAACTGACCTAAATATGCTTCCTGAATTAAACACCTTAACCTACCAGGAAATGTTTTATTCCACATCCAAACTAATTCGCCAAAAAATTAGATTTCTGGAACGTAAATGGTTAACAATCAGCCAAGCATCAACTTGAGGTTCCAACCACTTGTTGTGCAAGGATAGGGGGCAAGGAAGGGCCACCAGCAACCATTTGAATGGCAACCTGGTCAGATCAGTAGCTATCATAATGTTTATTTTCAATTGAGACTCCAAACACACACACACACACACACACTTTATATTTTGGTCTTGATTAGAAGCAGACACTCGTGTCCCCTGACAGGGATACCATGTTAGTTGTTAACTAACTGCGACCTTTGACAACCATTCCCTCTCTGTATCCTTTATAGATGGCACTCCGTTAGGTGCCTGTAGATCAACATAAATGCTGCCTAACTTTTACTATGTCAATTGCCCGTATGGAAAAGTTAGAACCAAGTCAATTAGAAGGATTAGGCAGTAAAGATATAAATTCATGATATATCTTTATAGTACTCCTGTCCACATATTATGACAAATGCTCTATATCAAATGCAGTGGAAAATGAGAGGTCGGCACGTAGAGACATCAAAGTGCCAACGCCTTCCGACTTCTAGCATGACAAAGCTTAGGATACCCTATCGAAATGATAAAAAAGGACGATGTTTGGGAGCAAGCGCATTCTGTCCAAAACCCCTTTCTTTTTTCTTCTGTTCACTCATTGCAGGCTTCCCAATGTTGTAGAGAAATTTATACGGATAGAGCTATCGAAAGCAGAAGTTTACCGACAGCAAATTGATCCAGACTAATTGCAGAAAGATGCATACAAGTTTAAAAGAAAAGAAAACAAAGAAAAGGGGGAAAAGCTGTCATTTTTATTCCTGCTTTATCAATTACCTTGGGTGAAGGATAGTCGAGCTTCGCAGCGAAGCCGCGGCGCTGCTGAGCCTCGAGGTCGGCGTTATCGCTCCTGCCGCGGCGCAGGCGGCGGGCGGCATCCTCGTCCGGGGAAAGGAACGCGGAGCGGGGTCGGAGGAAGCGCTCGAAAATGGCCATGACTAAGAACATGGAGATGAGGATGGCGGTGGCGACGAAGCCGAAGGAGACGGCGCTGACGGAGTTGTCGAAGTGCCTCCACCTCTCCTCCCCTCTCTCCCCTGGCACGTTCAGCGGCGCCACGGCCGGCGCCAGCCCGCTCTTTTCCATGGCTCACCAACTCCTGCCCGACGCTTCGAATTCGTCGCACGCAGTAATCTTCCTGTGGCAGTTCCCGCTACGACGCCGGCATTGCAGTGGCAGGTTGCGATCGCCCTCCTCTGCAGCTTCTGGTCGTGGGACAATGCGAGCGAAAAAGATGCAATCTTTCTTTCTCTTCGTCCTCCGGCTCCGTTCAGCAGCGCTGCTGCTGTTGTAGTTGGCTAGCTGCGAGTAGTAGAAAGGGGGATCTCTCTCTCTCCCTCTCTCTCTCTCTTCCCTTTCCTTTTTTTTTTTTGGTTCTGAGTTTGCTGTTTTCGAGGAGGAAAAGAGAGGAGTAATAAAAGGAGAGCTACTGTCCGGAGCTAGCAGTAGCAGTAATGAGAGTTGTAGACGTAGCATTGCTTTTGGTGAGCAGAGCAGATGGAGGAAGACGTGACCACGGGGTTGCTGGACATGGGGGACCCGATTCCACGTGAGATCTACCCGATCTCCGATATCATAATCGTATTACAATCTCTCCCCAATATCTTGTGTATCTGGACTCTGTCTAAGATTAATGAAATATATTAGACGAATCTATGTTACAGATATCAGTGATTACAGCAGAGTTATTTTATATTAAAAAATTATTCAATATTTTTAATACTTTTTTCTTAGAAAATGCATATTAAATTATTTCTTTATACCTTTTCCTAAATTACCATAATTTTTCACTTATACGAACTTAATGTAGCGCCCCATAAATTATTTTATAATTTTCAATTTAGTTTGTTAATTTTTCTTAAAGATGGACAAATGGGTCTTGTCGGGCGGTGTTCGGGCTGATCAATTCGTGTTTGATCGTGCTGCGGGACGTGTCATGCCAACACGACCCGTTTTCAAAATAGGTCATGTCGTGCCCTAACACGGTTTGGGCTGGGCTGGTCGGACCGGGTCGAACGGTCCGTTATTTTTATTTTTTTGCCTTTCATGAACTTTTATAATTTTTAATTTACTTATTAAATTATTATATAATATAATTAGTATTATTAATTATTCTATAATATATGACTTAGTGAGTAGTGAGTCTAGTGACTACATTAATTATTATATAAACAATTATATAGTTAAATTTTTAAATACATTAAGTCATTAATTTATAATTATTAAGTAAATAAATTTGTAAAATGAATAATTGAGTACTAAGTAATAACTAATAGGTTATGACTTAACTTATAACCTTATACATAAAATTAATTGGTAAGTATTTAATAAATATATATTAGTAGTATTAGTATACTAGTAATCTAGCATAGATAGTTAAGTACTAATTACTATATACTAAGTTATAACTAGGTTATACTAAGTAAATTAGTATTTAACTATCTTATAACCAAGATACTATATATTATAATAGTATATACTTTATTACTATGTTATAACTAAACGAAATTATACTAAGTAAACTAGTACTTAACTATAATAATTATATAGTTATAATTTTCAAAATCATTGAGTAATCATGGTATCATATTCACAACAGCCGTTATTTAAATCAATTTAAAGAGAAAAGATAGTATAACTCGAAATGAGTATAAGAATGACTATTATGAAAATGATATCTTAATTATTTAATGAGAGAATATGAGATTGAGAGAGAAAGGGAGGGATGTGAATGTAGCCATTTGGGGAAGGAGGAGAGAGAGTGTGTGAGAGTATGAGAGAGATGAGAGGAAAAATAATGAGAGTGATGAAGAAAGGAGAGGAAGTTCGACCGCATTTTATAAGTGACAGAGGGGGTTCAACACGGTCCGTGTTGCTTTAAAGACGGCCTATGTTGTACTCATAACGCGTTAATCGTCGGACCGTGATCATGTTGTCAAATCGAAACAACATGAGCCGTGTGATTTCAGCGCGGACTGTGTTATGCATCATGTGTGGTTTGTGTTCGTGCCAAAATGAGCGGTGTCGTGTCGGATCCGTGTTCTACGTGCTCGGGTCGTGTCGTGTTCACAGTGCGGAGGACCGACCCGGCACGGAATGGCACGACATGGTCCGTGCTTCTGTGCACACGCCGTGTCTATGCCGGGCCGGGCGGGCACGACTTTTGGGCGGGCGGGCGGTACATCGGTCCGTGCGGCCTGTCCGAAATTCCATCTCTAATTTTTCTATTATTAAAAAGGGATATCATCATATCAGTATCATGTTATCATAATTTATTTTTTGTTATTAAACTAAACGTCGTAAACTTTTTTTGAGAACTTTAGTGTTTCCAAAGACCCTACGGGCCATTTGGTTACAGAATAAATGGCAGAATATCCCCATATTCCGAGAATATAGCCAAACGCGACGTAAAATAGGACTATCTCGGTCAAACCTCGAAAAGTACGAAACCATGTTGGAAAATGTAAAACCGTCGTTGTATTCTTGCGAAATAGAATATATGTATTCTTCTAAAATAGAAGAATATACTTTATTCTTATTTTTAAAAATTTTTGACCGTATTTTATTTTTTAAAAAAAATCAATCATATATTATTGTATAAATATTTTTTTATTATTATGATATTGAACACCACATATGTATTCTAAAATATTTTGAATATAAAATATTATACTTTAAAATTTTATTCTATGTAAACCAAACGATAGATAGAATAAGAATATTTTTACTTTTTTTAGAATACGATATTCTTGTACTTTATTCTCCTCAACTTTATCCTGCATTCAAACGGCCCTACCAGTTGATACAAATATGATGTTTACTTTGTCATCCCTACTATTTCCTTTTATTAATAGACATTCAATATTTTAAATATAACGCCCCCAAATCGACATACGCCAAATGACGAAAAGCAACCTGAAAATGCTATGGCATTGAATATTATGTTGAGCAAGTCTCAGTCAACAATCGAGGCACGTCAGCAAGAGGAAGGATAAAATAAAGAAAGGTTACATCATAAGGTCAACAATCGAGTTCAAAATGGCTATATCATCTCTAAATAAATATCATAAGGTCTACATCATGAGTTCATAAATGCGGAAGAAAATAATTAACCAAATTAGGCCCTATAGTTAATGTACTTTTCTAGTCGCCTAAGCATTGTCGCATCACACTAAGTCCTTGTGAAAATCAAACATAGGGGAGGAGGTCCTCCCGTAAGTTTTACAACTTAGTGGGGAAACCAGTAAAAATATACAATGCATAACCTTAAATAGAATAACTCATAAATGATAACATAATTTATCTTGGACAAAAGGGGAGCATAAGATTATCATGAATCATAATATGGAAGATCAATAGATGTCATAGTCAATGAATAACATATGATACATGATAAACTTAAAATCACTAGCATACCTGACTTGATGTTTATACTTATTTTACTTGTACATACTTCTTAATTTTGAATCATGCTTAGAAACTTGGTGACTTTAGACGACTTTAGATTTTTGGGATTTTGCCGAGCAAAATGATATAGCCTTGTGCGGTTCAATGGGTGATCAAACCATGATCAAGAGGGCAACCCTTATTTTGAGGCACTTGGCATAAGCTGGCAATCCATTTTTCATCTTCCATCTTCACTTATTAATCATTTTAGAATTTTGTCATTCATTATTCTTTGTACCGTGAAAGCAATTGGATCAATAGGAGAGAAAATCGTAAAAAGGGTAAATATCTCAACTATGGGATGAATTTCTATGGAATCATAACATCAATTCAATCGTAGCAGCGGTTAATCATATGAGGGACACCAAAAATCAAATTAAAATCGAAGGTTAATGATGGATCATAATTTGTGGATCGACCAATTTTGTCGAACGGTCGACCGTTCTATGGGGTGATACGGTTGTGCCAGCCCAGTGGCACAGGCGTGCAAGAGGGGTGGCACGAGCGATCCGATCAAGTGGCACAGGCGTGCTGATAACGTGTGGTTATGGAGGGGGTGACACTAGCATGCTTGTAAAGTGATACGAGCATGCCCGAGTGTGAGGGCGATTGATCGATTCAGTGGATCCGTTGATCGGTTTGAAAAGCATATGCGACCATTATGAGTACAAGCGTGATAGTAGGGTGGCACGCCATGTAGAGGGGATAACACGGGCATTCTGGTAACATGACACGGGTGTGCCAATAGGTGCACGGGCATGAAGGACATGTTCATGGCCGTGACGACAAGGTTCCATCGTCGATTTCAGTTCAAAATTTCAAGTAGAAACATCAATAGTGTCATGACAGATTAATTCCTACATTTTAGCAATTATCAAGGAAAAATAATGAGAAGGAACAATCAAATTACTACAAGAAATCAAACATACAATCATATAATCAGGAAGAAACATATCAATCAAATTCCTTTTGTGAGACATTCGTTTAACATGATCCGACCATAATAGAGGATTTGATCTATCCAAAATCATGCAAGGTGATTTCAAGTTTCACTCACCTTGTTTCGCATTCATTCCTTGCTTTGATTCATTGAAATCTCTATCGTTCACGTCCTCCCTGATCTCTTCGTGCCCCTTCGTCCTCCAACCGATCACAATTTGCAAAGTGATCTGGGTCAAATAAGGGTGTGAGGAGTATGTGTAGTAGGTGTAACAATTAGAGAACGCAGCATGAAGAAAAGAGATGTTGATTGCTCTTGCTTTTGGGGGAGACAAAGGGAGAAATCCTTCTTCACCGCTTGAACGAGATGACAGAACGAAAGGAAGGGAGAGGAGATCGTAGGAAAAATTAGCTTTCTTGATTTGTTTCTTTTAATCTTGGAGATCTGAATTCCCTAATGTTATCTTCCCTTAATATTTGGTCCTTATCACTTATTATAGATAAACTCAATGCTTTATCTCTCCAATTGGCCGTTTTGATTTAAATCGATTTTTTTACTGTTGTTATATAATCATTAAAATTGATACATATACAGATCAAATTTATGCATGAATAGTTTGAAAGAGTTTAATAACCATGACATATATGATTATCATATTCTAATGGCTAAAAAGTGTAGGAATTATATTGTGCTAAACCTACATGTAACTCAAATTTAAAGTTAATTACTTTATATTATTCACCATACATATATAGTTGGTTTTAAAATTAAATTCTATTATTGAGGTTGCACATTCCTTGTCCTATTTAATTAAGTATATGGCTTCTCTTTTTAGTTTGATTTTCAGATGCTATTGTGATGTTTGGCTAGATTCCGACCTGATATCAATTAGTATAATAAAAAGTTTATTTTGGTCTTGATCGGGGTTTAAAGAAAATGGAACAAGAATAATATTGAGACGTCTTAATTTTCTTAAAATACATATATAATAATATTATATATAATTAATAAAACTGAATTAAATATGCACGTAATAAATAAGAAAATGATTTAAACTAAATTATAATCGAAAAATGAAAACGTAATATTCTCAAATGATTTAAATGTTATGATTTAAATATTTTTTCGGTCAAACCTTTTTTATTAAGGTCTTGTTTGACAAAATTAATTATTTTATTAGAGAATAGCGATTCAAATAGTGATTTGATTAGAGTATAATAATTAATTATTAACGACGAATAATGATTTATTTATACATCTAATAAAAACTATCAGTTAAATTAGTGTATTGTATAAAATAATAAAAGTAGACAACATATATAATTTATTATCATTTATACACATCATATTCATAATAGTTCATTTAAAATATCTTATTATAAATGGTAATATTTTTAAAATATTATTTTAGTATTGATTATTTCAAAATAAAAAACTTATGTAGGTTGTAAGCAAAATTAAATATGTGATATATTAAAATAAAAAAGTATATGATATTTAATAATTAAATAAATTTTTTATTTTAAAAATAAGAATATAATGGAATAAATATGAAATCTCTATATCTCTATAGTCTAATAAGTTAGTAGAAATAGTTTATAACATTTTGAGTTCAAATCTCTAAACATTATTATAACAAAAATATTTATCAAACACTTATATTTTAATTTAAAAAAACATTATCCACTACGAAATAATTTCTTTTTTTACCTCTCAAATAGTGCCTAAGTATATATAATTATTTTTTGATCATAAAGTAATCACTTTACATTATACATACACAAACACTGATAATAAAGTTATATATTAATTACATAGCTAATAACTAGGGACAACCTAATAGCCCGACAAAGGCAGACCCATGAAACACGTAGTGCATGATACATGCACGATCTTGTTGTAAACAACACCACGACCACCACTGCAACAAGAACATCCATATAATAATGCATGCAATCATATGATTACCAATAGCTAAGATTGTCAATTATTAATTGTTGATGTGTTATCATCTTATTATAATCAATCTCTTTTTAATCTTAAAATTTAGCTAGTAAGATATTTAATCTTTCACAAAAGCTCACGATGCTTAATCAGCCTTTGATTAAGTAACTCTCTTACGGTCCTAATTAAGCTTCTTTTAACCTTAGAATTTCGCTAATAAGATCTTTACCATATTTGATCTTTCATAAATCTCGCGATTCTTATTTTCTATTATGCAAATCTCGGTCATTAAGATCTCTTACTTATATTCTTAATTTTTTATTTGTTTATTATTATTACTATTAGAAAAACAATAGCGACACTAAAGAACGACCATATTTAGCAATTAAAAATAGATAAAATCAGGAGCTAGTTCTATTTAGTTTCGTATCTATTTGGAGGTGGAACAATCATGTGACTCTCGTTCCACCAGGAACTATTCATCTTTTTCTTTTTTTTTTCAACCTTTGAGACGTTTTTCCTTCAACCTATTTCTTTTTCTTTTTAGATTTTTCTTTCTCTTATTTTTTTATATGATATAATTTATAGATTTTTCTTTCTCTTAATATTATTTATTACTTATCATTTCACTAAAAAAGTAATATTTAATTAAATATAAGTAATTTAAAAATGTTTTTATTTTTAAATAATATATTTTTAATAAAAATATTAATTTTTACTATTATTTTTATGAGTCAACAAAATTAAAATTTACATTTTTAATACTTATGTTTTATTCAAATATCCACTAAAATTAATTTATTATATTAACTTTTTAATTTCTCATCATACATTTCATTTCATCGAAGTAATTAATCTGTCAATTTCACTACTGTTCCACTGACCATACGTTAGTTATACATATCACCTGAACGCTTACTCCTATCAAAATGTATTTTTCCTTCGTATCAGTTTAACATGCTTAATTTCTATATATGATACGGTGTTAAATAATTCATTGATTAAAAAAAAATTCTACTTGATGCATGAAAAAGATATCGATTCGTTACCTTGACAAAAACTTAAAATTTTGAGAAAAGAATATTTTCTCCGTTCTAGTACAATATTTTTCTTCTTGATATGGATCGATTATTACTATTCGATAAAATTGATATTTACGTGAGAAGACAATAATAAATAAAATTTCAGAGATAAAATCCAAAATCCACAGCTCACTTATTCTATTTGCGATTACTAAATTTTATGTGAAAGCTTTTACCTATTTGATTCAATATTAATTTTTACAGTTTTAACAAGCGTAAAAAATTAAGGGGAAAAAATGGAAAACATACATATTTATAGTTTTAACAAGCGACAGTAGGTGTAATTAATAACGACGTTGAGAAGGGTGACCACAAATTTAAGGGCGGGGCGGATGCCGACGTCGGACTCCCCCCACAGACCGACCACATGGATGGGGGGTCGCCGGATCCCGGCGAGACCCTCAAGTCCTCCCTGGCAGGACTCCGGAGGGCAGGCAAAAGGACCCCAAATTAAGTGCCTTGCCCGTTCGTACGCGTGTCTGCCGACAGAGCCGCATGCAGATGGTACGTCGTGCTGCTGCATGCTTGCCTTCGCCAGCTCGTACGTCATCACGACAGGCCGCGATAAAGACAGCAGCAGCAGGCGGCGGCACAGCGACGGACGGCGATGGTTTTGCTTCCGGCCTCTTGCCTTTCTCATCCGGCGAGGCGAGCCGACGATTGGAAAGGACTGGCGGGCGAATTAGAGATGGAGCTGGCCGTGGCTACGTGCATGACATGTGCTGTGGGGACGGAAGAGAGACGACGTAGCGCGTGCCTGACCGGTGTCAAATCACAGCTATAGATTCGGTCAGAGCAGCAGCAACAAAGGAGCTAGCGGAGAAGCGGGAGAGCTCACGTGCTGTGCTCTATCGCATACGCTAAAGAGAGAAAGGGGCATAGCCGCATAGGCGCGTAGCATTGGGCCGTGTAGGGGGGTTTGGGAAAGCGCCATCGACTTGATTCCAGAGTAAATTTCAGCTATTCACCTTTTTAGTTTTATTCTTCAAGTACGTAAGAGTGTTCGTCGGGTCGGGTCCACCCGTGAATCCGATGATCTGACTCGACTCGAATCGGTTTGATTCGGATCAGACCCGATTCGAACCGCATTTGACTCGACCATGGGTCGGGTCGGGTACGGGTTGAAAATTTTCAATCCGACTTGACCCGACCCGACCCGATTAACCCGATTTTTTATTTTTTATTTTTATTTTTTTATTTTTTATTTAAACTTAAGGCTTATATTTAATTAATTTTTTAAAAAAACTGAAATAAAATATTTTAATCATAGAAATAATATTAAATAGTTAAAAATATATTTTATGCTTTTAAAATAATATTTTTTATATTAAATAAAATATAAAATAGTAAGAAAAAAATTAAAAAAAAAGAAAATTGGGTGGTCGGGTAACCCGACCACCCGACCCGACCGGACCCGACCCGGGTCGGGTTGGGTCGGATCCAGCCCCCCAACCCCCCTAACTCGACCCGACCCGACCAACGGGTCGGGTCGGATTTGTTCACGGGTCGGGTTGGACCCGACCCGTGAACACCCCTACAACTAGAGAACTCTCTCGCGCACAGCGCGATTAAAATAATTTTAAAAATAGAAAACATAATATATATTCTAAGGTTAAAATTAGATTAAAATGAACCAACATCTTTACAATAATTTGTTGTTAATTTAAATGAACTATGATGAAAATGAACATGCATGTATATCTAAAACAAATTAATATATAATTCATTTATTTATTGATTGTATTGAAGATAGTAAAGTAATTAAGTAACGATGAAAGTTACTTTTCATTAAATCACTATCTAATAATTGAATTAGTAGCATATCTAAATACAATCAATCAATATTATGTAAGATTTTGACACAAATAATAAACAAAGAAAAAGAATAAGTACCAAACTAATAAACATTGTGATAAAAAATTATTGTCACATATCATAATAAAATGTTCTTGATGATTATGTCCCTTCGATTTCACTTGTTTTGTGCATGGCAACATGATTCTTTTTTTTTATGATCCGAAAATTAGTTTCTAAAAAAGAAATGTGATTCTTTTTCTTGATGATTCATTGTATGAAAATTAGTTTGCTAAAAAAGAAATGTAAAACATTGAAAATAATATGACCACTATCCATTAAAGTTTGAATAAAATATCATTAATAAGTCATAGGTAATGCTTTCTTTTTATTGGCCTTCTGTGTATAACTATAGTTTATTTATAGTGCAAAACTATTAAAAAAATTTGTTCATCCTGTATGAAGATTTTGTATAATTCAAGTGAAGCTTGAAACTAATACCTAAACTAAGTTACATTACTTTAATTTATCAAAGATGAGTCCTATTGATATATGAATCTATTGAAAAATAACTTTAAATAATACAATAAGATAGATCATTAAAGAAGACTGTGGGGGCTTCTGCAATTTGAGATTGATAATCTCATGTGAATGATTGCGTAAATGTTATAAAAAATCACATGCCAAAGAGAAAAAGTCATCTTTCTTGTAGGAATACATAAGTTTTGGTAAGACCATAATAGATATACAAAAAGAAAAAAGAAAGTTATATATAATGTGATGACACCAAAGATGCCATGCTCCTCTCCATCGTGCTCCATCAACTGTGTGTAAAATGGCTGCAATAGTCATAATTGGGGGTTAAGTCATATCCTCACTATATATAGGCTCCATTATTAATTGTGTTTGCTTTAATCTTTGGGCGTGTCTTTTCATCTATTCTTTTTCCATTGGTAAGTGGTGCAAACTTTTAATCGTATATAAGTCATAGAGGTTATAACGTTAAAAACTTATTATAATAAAAATAATTAATGTTATATATTTTTTTTTGTCAAGAGGGAAGACAACATGACAAATATTAGTGTGTTATAATGGTATATAAGTGCTGGGGGTTATAATGTTAATGGCAAATATTAGTGGGTTATAATGGTATATAAATGGTAGGGGTTATACTTTTGATGATAATGAGCTATAATGGTATAATAATGGTAGGAGGTTATAATGTTAATGATATTTATGACATGAAAAGATGATTACAAAAAATATAGAAAATAATAATATATATTTATATTATAAGATTTTGTGTGTCTTTCATCTATATCTTTTGATTGGTATTGGGTGCTAAAGTTTTGTTATGTTAACAAATTATTGAAATAAAAAGTAATTACTGTTATAATTATTTTTGGTGGAGAGACAATATAACGTCAGTGGGTTATAATAGTGTATCGTGTTAGAGGTTATACTATTAATGGCAAAGAATAGTGAGTTGTAATGGTACATAAGTGTTGGGGGTTATAATGTTATGGCAAGGAATAGTGGGTGATAACTTATAAATGGTATATAATTACAGTAGATTATTAATGATAAAGACAATTAATGATAAGATAGTTTTGGGAGTTTATGTCATTTACTATTTAAATCAATGATATTAAATGATATGTTTGTTATGAAATACATAAGAGAACTCAAAAAAATAAGAAAAAGATAAAATGAAAAGATGAGACTCTTGCTCCCTAAAGAATTGGAATAAATTTATTGAAGGTGAAGAGACATCTCATTAATTCGCATTTAAGTAAGAGACACCTCATTAAACCTTATGATATGACATTAGAGGGAGGAAGGAAGGAACTCCAGAGAAAAGTTGAAAAATAGTGGAAAATGAAGAGATCAAGTAAGAACGAACTCATTATTGATTGTATGAAGTTAGTGAAATAATATGAAATTGTTACATTAATTGAGTTAGTGGGCTAAAACTTAGGAGTCTATAATTTAATATTTTATTTAATGATATTAAATAAGATACTCATTAATGGATGAAATAAGCTAAAAATTTAAAAAAATAAGAAAAAAGATAAAAGAGAAAGACGGATGGAGGATGTTCCAATGCATCAGCTTTATATATATATATAGATTATAATCAAACTGACATTTAATTATTAAGTTTTTTTTCATCAGACAATTTATCGATTATTTTATTGACATAGAAAGTTATTAAAAATAAATAAATGTAAAATAATAATATAATAATAATTAAAATATAAAAAAGTAAAAGAAGGGGACAGGGCGCCGCCCTCACACCTCAACCTTTGACGACTTTGCTGACATCGGAAGGAGGGGAACATCAAAGCAAAAAAGGAGAAGCGTCGCCCTCCCTTGCGAGCTTAGAGGAAGACGACCCCCCCCCATCATCGATGCATGTAGGAAATGAGGGCGTCGCCCCCTCGCCCCTTCATCCAACCTCTAACAAGCTTGCAAACGTCGGAGGGCAAGGCATCCCCTTTTTCAAATCATCGGTGACGCGCAAAGGGGCACTGCGGGTGCCGATGAGACCGCCGAAGGTTAGGGAGAGGTGGCGACGCTCGTCTCCTTTTTTTTAAAATTATTATATTATTTTAATATTTTATTTTTAAATGTTTTAACACCTAAGCAAAATGATTAGTAAATCTCTTATATGAAGTGCAAAGCACACTTGAGGGTAATATAGTTAAGAATTAAAAGATCGAATAAAGTCCAAGTGTATTTAATAAAATTTATCCCCTAATTCCGTCACGTGATATTTAGTGCAATTAAGAATTAGTGCACCGAATTCTCACCCTTCGAAACTAAGGCACTATAGCAATTGCCACTTTTTTTTCCTTTTATTAGAACATGATTTTTCTTTCTTTTTTTTTCAAATCTTCTTTTTTTCTCTCTTCATTAGATTTAACAAAATAATTTACTTATTAACTATAAGATATTTATTATAAAATAAATAATTTAATATTAGTTATCAATTTGGGCAAAATATATTTTTGTTAAATGTAATTTGTTATAAATAATATTTATTATATTGAAATAATATATTATTTTAAAAAACTAACATAAAATTTTAATATATACTCAATATTTATTACTTAATAAAATTATATTTTATATTTATAATTTCTACATTTCATTCAAATACCTAGTAAAATTAGTTTATCACATCAACTTTTTTTTAGATCACGTCAACTTCCTAATTTTTCATATTCCACTACATCCTCAAGTTCATCTTTCTCGCTCAGTCCAGGTTCTATGTCCTTATCAACGACCCATCTGTCAGACCAGGAAATCGAATAGATTGTGGATGGAGTTTTCAATGACCTTTCTCCTATCCTCATCGGTTTGGGTGTCATCCCGCTTCCTTCCTCCATCTCCGACAAGGAGAGTTGCCACCTCTTTTTTTTTCTTTTTATTGATTTATTATTATTTTATATTATTTTAATATTTTTTGTTGCACCGCATCGGTAATGCAATCCGAAAGCCTATTATTGACGGTCATGAAGACAATGCATGCAAGAATTCCAAATTTCGAGGATAGCTGAAGCAGAGGGCTGAATAATTATCTCACCCAAACTTGGAAGATGATATATGTAATTTATCTCATCATGCACTTATATGTAGGTATCACATTTACTTATCAAGAAATATTTTAATTTCATGTGGACCAAAAGATTGAAAGTAAAAAATATTTTAATTGGACTGGGATGTGTTATAGAATCATATATTGCGCCGCAGCTAGGGTGCGGCCTTGGCCGACCAGGAGGAGCGATATTCTCGATGCAACGTCGGTGTGCAGCCGAACCACGGCCATGAACTGCTCTTGCCTAGCCTTCATTGACCGACCTGACATCGTCGTGACCAAGGCACATCCGCCGATCCGCGTTCTGACTTCTGACGATCCACGCATGTGCCCCTGTGGTCCTATCTTTGCAGTTGCCATAGCGCAAGGCCGGGGGCACGCTCATGCCCTGTCTTGGCCGGCTAGCTCGAGGCACGCGTGCCCATCTTGGCCGGCCAGCTGAGGGTGCGCTTGTGCCCATGTCTTGGCCGGCCAATCGGGGGCATGCTCGTGCCCCTGTCTTGGCCGGCCAGCCGAGGGCTCGCTCGTGCCCCTGTCTTGGCGGGCCAACGGGGGGCATGCTCGTGCTCATGTCTTGGCCGGCCAGTCAGGGCGTGCCCTTGTCTTGGCCAATTGGCCGGCCAACCAAGGGCACGGGCGTGCCCTTGTTTTGGCCAATTGACAGGCCAATGTGTCCCTGTCTTGGTCAATTGGTCGGTCGGTCAATGCATCTCTTTTCTCTATCTTGGCTGTCAATTCCCTGTCTTAGACCGGCCAGCTATTAGATTTTTAAAATTTAATGTATGAATGTTTTATTGTTGTTTTACAGACATGGCGTCGGTAGGAAGTAACTGTAGAGAATCGCAAACACCTATTGGATAATCTCAGTCACAATCAGGAACTGACAGCACTATAGCGGCTCCTCTAAGTTCTCAAGCAGTACGATTAAAAGCGGATCATGCATGGGAGCATTGCCAGGTTTGATTCAAAAGGAAAGAGATCGTTGAAATATTTGTATGGTGGAAAAATTTTAAAAGGTGGAGGAATATACATAATGAAATTGCATCTTCCAAGAAAAAAGGAGAGGTATTATCTTGTCCTAAAGTTAGTTATGAAGTTAAATATCAATTTTGAGAACATTTGAAATCTATAGCTTCATAAAAAAAGAGCACATGAAGAAAATGAGGCTACAAACATTTCAATAGAGCCATTTGAAATAAATGTACAAGAACAACATGCTCAAAGAATTTCAAGTGATGTAAAGGGGAAAGGAAAAGAAATAAGTACTTCAAATTCAAATAGTTTTTTTCCTCCAAAAACAACTCCAAGTGCACAACCTTCAACTAGAAGTATTTTGGCAGGTAAAGAAGTTGTTCACCGAGCTGATTTAGCTGTTGCAAGATTCTTTTATGATTATTGCATTTCTTTCAATTGTGCAAACTCCGTTTATTATTAGCCCATGATAGATGTTATTGAAGCTATTGGTCCAGGGCACAAAGGTCCTAATTATCATGCAATTAGAATTAAATTATTGTATGATATTAAGAAATAAATTGGATTGTTACTTGATACATTTAGAAATGCTTGGTCAGAAATTGGTTGCACTATAATGGGGGATGGTTGGCAAGAAGACAACTTATTAACTTTCTTGTTTATTCTCCAAAAGGAATTTGTTTTGGTAACTCTGTTGATGTTTCTGATATTATAAAGGATGCTACAAATCTTCGCAACTTATTTGTCGGTTTGGTTGAATTTGCTAGATCAAGTAATGTTGTTAATTTAGTCGCAGATAATGCTACAATTTATAAAGCTGCTAGTAGGTTATTGAATGAGAAGTATCCCTCCATTTATTAGTCTCCATGTGCTACACATTGCTTGAATTTTAGGAGACATCGGCAAAATGAATTTTGTGAATAGTTTGACTGAAAGAGCATTAAAAGTAACAAAATTTGTCTACAATAATGATTTTTTGCTTGCTTGAATACGGAAAAGACCAAGATGAATTGAAATTTTACGTCCTGGAGCAACTCGATTTGACAACATTCATTGCATTGAAAAGCATTCACGATCACATGGTTGATTTGCAAGTTTTGGTGGCGAGTATAGACTTCACAAATTCAAAATATTATAAAGAAAAGAAAGCTAAGGTTGTCATTGATATTGTATTGGATAGTAGATTTTGGAATGATAGTGGCATTATTGTGTAAATTGTGATTCATTTTATTTGCTTATTGTGACTCCTTCTTGTTCCTATTAATTATGAGAGTATGGACAAGATTGAGTTTTGGATTATGGTGGAGGAAGAGAGTCCAATACCTGACTATGATGAGTTAGAGAAAGTGATTTACAATGATTTGGAGAGTCCAAAACTTGATTTGCAAGAAGGTAAATGTGCTTTCTTTCTTTCTTTTTTAAATTCAAATTGTCGCATTTTAAAAAGTTTATAGTTGTGAGTTTAAATTTTAACTCTTCTTATTTTTACTTTGTTTAAGATGATATGAAAGAAAACAATTTTGAAGATTTGGAAGTCAATTTGTATTCTTTTCATCAGGATAAAAGATTATTGAAGAATGATTCACAAGTTTGATGCTATTATTGAAGAAAATTGATCAATTTTGATGTTTGAAGGGATAATCATAAACTTTAATCATTGTTTAAAACAACTTGGTCATGAACTTGTTTAACAATTGTATTTTATTATGAACTTGTGATTGATTATGATGTTGTGCTATGTTATTTTATGAATTTGTGTTTAATTTATATTATTATATTATGAACTTGTGCTTGATTATGATGTTATGTTATCTTATGAACTTGTGTTTGATTATGTTATTGTTATATTAATTGTGAACAAGTATGACATTTCAATTATTGACTTTGTTATAAATTTTGTGACTAAAAAGATTAATATAAGATATGTATGCTAATTTTATTATATTTATTGTATTCCGGTCTGACCATTCCAATCCGACCCGTTGATCAATTCGGGTCGATGTCTGGGTCGGGTTTCACATCAATGCATGAAACCCATAATTCATCCTTGGTTCTTTTCGATGGATACTTTGTGTAATACACTTATTGTGCTTATTTTGCCAATATGAATGGATCGTATGATTGAAGTCTGGGTTAATATCCACCAATTTAAATTTTGATCGATCCAAACTCCTTTCTCTGAATCAAACCAACAACATTTTAGCACCACAATTTTGTTCGATTTTTTTCAAATAGGACAACTCTATGATATATTCTATAACACCATAGTAATCAACCTCGTTGTCTTTGTACATGCTTACTAGAAAACATATGCCGCTATTGATAATTGAATGTTCTCGACTATATTTTTGTATGGAGTCTATATCCATTAAATGCCACAATAACTAAAAACTTATTTCTATGGTCCATGAACTAAATCTCGAATTTTCAAATATGTGACAAAGCCATTAATAACCTATAAAATATTGAAAGAGAAAGTTAATAAAAATAATATTTACGAACAATCGGAAAGAGATCTCACTTCACATATCAATCAATTAGTAAAATTATCGTCTTTTAGTTTCAACAATTCATTGTTTGAAAGTAAAGGATTAATTTCTTGTTATAATTGTTCAAATTTCTTGAGTTCATAGTTGTCAATTAATAAAATCATATAGCAATAATTAATTTCAAATTTTATAATTTATTAAAATTAATAGACTTACTTGAGATACGACATCGTCTCGCTATAATTTGCAAGAACATAATTCAACGGCTATGAAATCTCTTTCATCAATCTTTTACATTTGTAAAAATTTGTTGGTAACTTTTCTGATGTGGGAAGCATACTCTTAACAACGGCCATCCGGTCAAAATAATTTTCACTCATATTAAATTCTGTTTACAAGTTCATCAGTTGTGCCACTGCAAAAAGGATACTTTGCTTCACGCATCCATCTCACAAAGGTTCGTCGGCTTCTTTGCGAAGATTGTAAAAATTATAAGCCTAATGATTTGGGTCTTCTTCAACAAATGTTTTGCCAACATTTTTCGCTAGTATTGCATTTTGTATCTTGTCCATGTATGGATTGCTCGGCTCGCCTACATTGGTATCTCTGTCTGCATAACCTTTATTTCTTTAGCCCATCTTTCGTCGTCATGAAAGAACCAATTTATGTACTTCTTTAAAAACCATTGGAATATAAATCCTTCTCCACGTTATATCTAACTTTCTATATTTCTGACATGGGCATACAATTTCACTATATGCAGTAACAATGCTTTCTTTCCATATGCTATCTTAATAAATTCATTGACACCATCTTATTCTTTTGTTATTCCTGCCAATGATGAATCTAACTACGATCAGGCCTCGTCATTTGCCAAGAATGTGGATCTACGTTCTTAGTAAATTTTACGAGAATATGACTAAAAAGAGGCACCAAAAATTGATTTCAAATTGACATATGATTTCTTGCATGTTATTAGTACAGTTGTCACAACAAGAAATCAATACTAAGATTTGTTTTTAAGAATTGTAGTTTCTACATATTATCATTTTGTTTGCAATTATGTACGTAATATTTTGTAAGGATATAACTAAGCATAATAGTGGCATATAAGCATAAAAATGGGTACTTATTGTATATATATAGCTTTAATGATGTTTGTTAAATGTCACCAAAGCTTTATAAAATGTCACAAAAATTCTTTAGTGATGTTTATTAAACATCGGCTACAGACGTTACCAAAGTCATTAATTAAACGTCACTAAACTCAAACTTTTGGTGACGATTAAACGTCACTAGAGACATGAATGGGTGACGGTTAAACGTCACTAAATGTCGGTTATAACGTCCATTAATGATATTAAAAACGTCACGAAGGACAACTAATGGTGACATTTTCTAAATGTCACTAATTGTGATATTTGAACATCATAAAACATATTTGCTATAGTTTATATAAATTTGTAATTATCAATTTCACACAACAAATCGTGATATTTTGTGTATATAGTCAATTACAAATATACATAAATGGAAAAAACATATCGTTATGAAGAAATAATTCAACATGCCTTTGTTTTCCATTCCCGCAAAAATAAAAATAGTTCTCAAAGCACTCTGTACACAAATTTGAGCGTAGTATGAAGTTAATCACATGAAAAAATTAAACATTGTATAAAAAATTATTTCTCCTTGGATTACAACATAAAAAAACAACATTGAGAAGCCCTCTAAGAAATCATATTTCAATGGATCTACATGAATATTTACTGGAGGAGGAGCATGGCGTCGGGATCATGGACTAAGTTCTAAACTATCATGTCAAGTATAAAGTTTCCTGCAGAAGAATATTTACTATCATTCAAGTTCTAAACTTCTCTTTGATATCTCAAGCATAAAGCTTCCTGCAGAAGAATATTCGGGTTTGGCGATCTCAATTATCGAATTGATTTACCATACGAGATCACACATGAACTTTTTTTAAGGAGTGGACTATCTTGATCACACATGAACTTTTTTTAAGGAGTGGACTATCTTGACTGAAAATGATCAGGTAAAGCCCCCATGTAAGTAATAATTTTAGTCAGAAATTAGTTACAATCCTATCAACCATCTCTTGTTAGTAATAATAGACTTAAACCTTCTTTGTAACATCCAGAAAAAAAAAGACCAACCTAATGTCTAGTGACAATTTAACTTTGTCACTAAAACATGGAAGGAAAAAAATCACTGATATTTGTAAGAGGTCTGTGCTAATCACAGTGATAATTCTGCTAACTAGTATGATATAAATAAGACTATAAGAAACCCAACCACTTATGAAAATGTATGCTTTGCAGAATGCATCTTGTTTATGTAGAACAAATGTCCACGTATACAAGAAACCCATCCCCTTATGAAAAGGTTCAATGAATTCTTTCAAAGTTATACATTTAAATTACAGCCGTCACAAATATTTTTTTTAATATAAAGCATTTAATATTAATTTTGCCATTACACTGATATGATCAATGTTTTCAGATCCGGATCGGCGACAGGACCGGACTCATCACTGGGTCGCGATTAGACCGGTCCGACCGGGTTCGACCGGATTGAACCGAATTTTATTAAAATAATATTATTATAATAACTATAAAGATATAGTATAAGTTGTATGATATAATATATGAATATTGTACTAATAACTTATTAAAAATATTTAAAAATAATATAACATAATTTTTATTAATTAAAAGTTTTATAATGATAATATAAATAGATTATTATAATTTAATATCTACTATTTAATGATGATAGATGTTATATTAATAAATTTTATCTTGAATTATTCTTATTTCTTTTTTTTGTTTAACACTTTCCTTTTTATTTCATTTATTTTATGCCATTTGATAAGTTTTTATTCCAATATTATTCAATTTTAAATACTTGCCTTTTTATTTCAATTTATATTTAATTGTATACATATGATATTTTCTCATCTTTAAGTTTCCTTATATTTCTTTCCTTTTTTCTCATTTAACTTTCCTATTTTTATCATTTTTTAAATATTTTTTTTTAAAATCTGCATTGAACCGGGTTGAACTAATTTAACCATCTCGGTTTAACTGATTTTGTCCGTTTCAATACTAAAATAAATTTTAACACCAAACCGAATCGGACCAAACCTCTAAGTATGAGTTTAATTCCACAAACTATATTAAAGATGATGACAAAGGTGGAAGAAGAAATCCTGCATGGTAGGAACTCATGAAACTCTAGTTATCTGTGTTATATATTTTCTCTGCTTTTTCTCCATCTGACAATAACAGTATGAAGAGTCCTAAAGCTATTTTTTTCTTAGGGGACTTGGCCCAGGATTACTGTATAAAAATTCCTAATATAGAAGCATCCATTTTCATATTGCAACTGGAAAGGTGATCATGCAAGTCAACTCAGCACATTAGTGTTCCCCAAAACGTGTTATCTTGTTTAGAAATTGTTGAACGGATAGTTCACTTATGCTTAACAGATGGATACTTATCTATATGATAGTTTGCAAGTGAGCTTTCCTAAATTGATGGGAAAATTCGAGAACAAGGAGAGAAGATCGTAGAGAGATTGCAGAAAAATAGAGGAGACACACGAATTTATTCAGGTTCACCCTTGAGATTAGGGCTACGTCCTGCAAAGAGGTTCTACTATATCATTTAGGTTTACAGCCACCACACAGATTACATAAAAAATTAGGCTATTAATAGTCTCTCCAAACCGAGTTTAAAACCCAAACAAACAGAGAAAAAACTTAATCCGAACCACACGGGCCGGCTAAACAAAAGTTCAAAACCCGTCTAGGTTTCGGGTAATTGGGTAATACTCAGATTCCCCTAAACTCACGTGGGCGAACTCGGTGTGAAAAACAAGAGGCCCTGAAGTATTCACCAACTCCAACATAAATGAGTTTGTTGAGTAAAGAAGATACATTCATGTGTTGTTCCATGATGCACAGATGGTTCTATTTTCTTGCTTGCTTTTAACAGTTCAGAGAACATAATGAAAGTTTGATAATTAAAGATCATTAAACTATGTTTTGAACTTCTTTATTCTGTTGCTGAACAAGAAACCAACCATCTCATACCAACTTTAATTCATGCGACACTGAATGCTTGGGTAAAATACTGAAGTCTTAGCTGGAAATGCTTTAAACAGAACCAGAATCTTAGCATTTTCCATGTCTAACCCATTGGCATAAATTTACTGAAAGTAGCAGTCAACCAAAAAGTTACCACGGAATTGACCAACAAATAATTTCTAAACCCTGCATTGACCTGATGTGCTCTCTTACGTCTCTCTTCGCTCTACATTAAGCAAAGAAATAACATTCCTCCTGAATTATAATTCAAAATAAGATAAGCTTTTCGGCAATGGATGGACCGAAGGAAGAAACTCTTTAATCCGGCACATATATGCCGAAAAAAACATGGCCCAATTGTTAGCATGGTTCTGGGCAATCAGCTGTGCAGTCTTAGGCGGAGAGCCAGACTATGCTAAGAATATTATCCACTATGCCAAGGCCATCCTTCGGGAATGGAAAATACATATGTAATTGGGTGTTTATGACTAATTGTGTATCCTACAATTTTCTTTTGCCTTTTGGACAATCTGTAAGCTAATTTCACTATCGTGATGATAAATCTCGGATGGCCATCTTGCTGACCATCTTGATTGAGAGAGAGAGAGGACGCCGATGGATGGCAGTGGAAAGGGCGAACCGAGGAATCCGGGGAAAGGCCAAATGGAGGATGTCGGCAGCCTAGCAAATTGGAGTACGTCGACGGACGTGGCGACGAAGATGACGGCACCGGCGAATACAGATGGCGACAGCGGGTAAACAGTGAAATTGAAGTAAATAGTTAAAAGTTAAAATGACAAGAAGAGTCAGGGATTTAAAGTGAAAACGTTAGCGTCTCACGAAATCTGTTGTAGGATTCCAAAGGGCATGAAGAGGGCGGAGGGTGAATTGGTGTTCAATCCGAAATATCGATTTCACAAAAATAGGTTGTGGAAGCACAAAAACCGATTCTTAAATAAAGCAATTCATATCATAACATGAACGGGAAGAGAGAAAAAAATTAAACGTAAAGACACAGTGGTTGTTGACGAGGTTCGGTCACACCTTGACCTACGTCCCCGCTCCGACTTTTCGACCTCGAGATCACCGGAGATTCCATTAGCACTTCCTTTATTTCAAATGGGGCAAGGAAGAAAGCCCTCTATACCATCACCTTTTCTCCGCTTCGAGGGGTAAGGCACACCTCTCCTCCAATGAAGCTAATCTATTTTTCTCACTCAAGAGGTAAGATTTTGAACATTTTTTACACAAAAACTCTCTCAATTTTTTGAACAAAAGTGTTTCTCTCTTTTACAATTCTATGATTATAAGAAGAGAAGAGAGAAAGCTATGAAATGAAAACTTCAAGAAGTAATCTTTCTTTGATAACTTGAAGTTTTTCTTCAATAAGTGAATGTGTACTTTTTCCTTTGGCTTTGGCACTCCTTTTATAACATTTAGTGTGTGAGAAATTCATTCAAAATTTGCTCCACAAATTCCTCTTTCAAATTTGATCGTTACTATTCATTTGACTGAGGCCGATCAATCGCACATCTGATCATAACTTTCTGCACAGATATTCAAATTAGATGATCTTGGAGTCTATGGAAAGCTAACAGAATTCTCTACAATTTTGATGTGTATCATTCATCCAAAATATAATTATATCATAACCAATTATGTAATCAAAGTTCGTGTATAAAGTTATCTCTTTTTCTTAAACTTTTTTAGCATTTTAACTTTAATCTTTTGAGATTTGTTTCATCAAAATATAATTTTATATGTCATTAAAATTTTGACCCAACATCTGTGACACTAATTAGACGCCATGTTGGCGCCGAAGCAAAAACTACAGGAAAATCGAATTCAAAGAGTAGCGTCTCAAAAAAAATTAGTACGCTATCCATACAAAATTAAGAGTTTATTTGGCAAATAACTAAAGGAGGAATGTAGTGGGATGGGGTGGTGAAGTGTAGTGTGTCATTAGAATGTCCATGTTTGGATAATAAATTATATAAGATATGTGGTGGGGTAACGAAGGTTTTATTTGTATAAAAGTTATTTTCCATTATATATTTAAGTATTTATAATCATTAATTAGGAATGAGCATGGGCCGGGACGACGTGATCTCCCGCGCTCGAATGGCTCGGATTTTTTGAATTCTTTTCTAACCCGATGGATAATTGGGTTAGAATCGGGTCTCATTTCTTTGAGACCCGCGGGACTGAATCTGAGTTTTATGTCCTGACCTGGTTGAATAGTAAGATGTAAAAAATAATGATATGAGGGATGAAAGTTTTATTTAGTAAAAGTCATTCTTACCCTTTAAAATAAAAAAATGATATATAAATATGTATTCACATTAGAAAAAGATAAATATATGAGAGAGAGAGAGAGAGAGAGAGAGAGAGAGAGAGAGAGAGAGAGAGAGAGAGAGAGAGAGAGAGAGAGAGAGAGAGAGAGAGAGAGAGAGAGAGAGAGAGAGAGAGAGAGAGAGAGAGAGAGAGAGAGAGAGAGAGATGGTTCTATTCCTCCTCATTTGTGGAATGAAAAATGTGGTGTTTGAAAGGCTTAGCTATTCCACCATACTCCTCTTAACTTAAATAAAAAAATGTAACCAAACATGGTTTAACTAATTTCACTCCCTCATATCCCACCCCACCCCTTCGTATCCCTCAATCCAAACAGACCCTAAAAGAATTCGATTAATTTTGAGGTAAATTACATCAACTGTTCTTTAATTTTGACGTTTGTTTAGGGATATCATTCAACTTTATTTTTTAACACGATTGTCCTCTATCTTTTAACTTATTATACAAAATGCCCTTTCACCGTGATCACCCATTTTTCGATAGCTAGAATGACTTGACACCGACACAATATATTCTCTCTTCACAACGCGAGTATTTAGATCCTGTTTGTCTAAGCTTATAAGTCACTTATAAGTTGATTTAAAAAAATCTCAGCGTTTGATACTTAAAATACGACTGATAAGGAGATATTAAATATACTTATAAGTTAAAAAAAATTAGTAAGGGGAAGGGTGCTTATTTTTTCTAAAAGTAAATCAGTTAGTTGTATCATAACTAACTAGTTGTTATTAATATAAGTATTTTTATCCAAACATATAATTGTTTATTTTTAAAAGTAAGTTTCAACCAATAAAATATTTATCAGCACTTCAACTTATCAGTTATTATGTATCAGCTAAGCCAAATGAGCTCTTAGTTGAAGTGACATCATTAAAAAATAAAAGAATATTCTCTCTTCTCCATCCCCCTTCTACGAAGGTCGCATGGAGGCCACCCCCAAACTTCGCACGCTGGTGAAGGTCGCACGGGGGGCGAATCCCCAAGTGTCCTTCGTGTGTCGATGAAGGTCGCACGGGGGCGAATCCCCATGTGACCTTCGTGTGTTGGTGAAGGTCGCACGGGGGCAAATTCCCCCGTGACGCGCGCCGACAAAGGTCGCACGACATTCCCCTGCGACCTTCGCGCGTCGACAAATGTCGCAAAGGGGGCTCGCCTTGCAACCTTCATGCACCGACAAAGGTGTGTGTGTGGGTGGGGGGGGGGGAGGGTTCGCCCCCCGTGCGACCTTCGTCGGCGTGTGAAGGTCGAGGGGGAGGTTTCTTCCCCCTCTATGACGCGTGAAGGTCGCAGGGGGAGGGGTTCGCCCCCCTGCGACCTTCACCGAAGCAAGACGAGGTTTCGCTCCCCTGTGCGACCTTCTTCGGCATGTGAAGGTCGAGGGGGGGGGGGTCACCCCTGTATGACTTTTGCTGGCCGCGCGAATGTCGCAGGAGGGCGCTCCCCATTTGCTCTTCGCTGGAGCGGGCAAAGGTCTTTGCACTGCGTAGGCACAAGCATGGGGCCCGCCCCTCTCTTGTTCGCTGACACATGGGAGGAGAGAGGTTTTTTTAGTTATTTTATTTTTTAATGTTGTCATGTCGAACGATCACTTATGCAGAGGAGAGAGAAAATGGCCGCGTGGACGCCACATATACAAGGCAACTAGGAGACGATCGATTGCAGGTGAAAAGGGTATAGGTGAAGCAAGTAAAAAGATGGATGACAGTTTTGTTACAAAGTGAAGTTGGATGATAACGCTGGGAAAATGATCAAAGTTTGAGGATATTTGACATAATTTACCCATTAATGTTGTGACGCTAAAGCCGCGTTCAAAAGTGACTCTAATTTAGCGTCGCAATATTGCGACATTAACTCGCGACTACCGTGACACCGATCAGTTATTATTTTATTTTTTCTAATTAAACTATGGAGAAAATTATATCCCTTAATTCAATTATCATAATATATAATTAAGGACATATAATATAATTTATAGACAATTAACATTTTAAATTAATTGGATCAATTTATAGATAATTAAGATATCATATGATATATGTTAGACATATAAATTATATATTGAAATACGTGTATGTATATGTGTATGTGTAGATATTAATATTAGATGAACTATTTTATAAATATATATAATATTTATATTGACAAATGTATATATAAGTTTATATTACCTAATTATATTAACATATATGTATACCTAACTATATCAATATAGCATATATAAGTTTATATCAACATAGGCAATATAAGCTTATATTACCTAATTATAATATGAACCGATACACATATGTATATACACACATAATGATATCAACATATATATATATATAAAGTTTATATTACCTATATAAATATATTAACATATATGTATATCTAATTATATTATACCTAATTATACCCACATATGCATATATACACATATAAGTTTATATTACCTAATTATATCAACAAATGCATATATATACACACATATATGTACGTTTATCGATATACATATATATGTTAAACTATAGTATATATAGGTAACATATATAGTTATACAAACATTACCTACTTAAATACAAATCAATATAGGTGTGCATATGAATCTATTTAAATATATATGTACTTATATTTATGTATATTTGATTAATTTATTAACAAGTTTGCACCACATCAGCGTCGCAAATAGCTATGAATTGAAGATAGCATCTCTTCTATTCTTATACATCTATACATACATGTATATTTGTATTCTTTATTAATACAATAATAATTAATATTTAAATAAATTAGCATTTCGTTAGCATCACTTTAGCGACGAACATCAACGTAGTGCCACATTAGCGACACCCTAAATGCGACACAAGTGATTTAGTACCACAAGACTGATGCCATTACAATGCTGAACATCAACTTATGAATCAACGTCGCGTTGGCGACGCTAATGTCTCAGCATCACAATATCATCAACATCATTAGCACCATCAACATGCGATGCCAACACGAATCGATAATACAATTCAACATCTATTTGGCATCACCAATGTGGTGGCTCTAATCTTTGACACTAAAGTAGCACCGAGGCTTACCGCGCGCTTGGTTTTTCGCACATCCAGTATTAGTGTCTCGGTAGCATCGATATGGCGTCAACGTTGCAACGTCTTTTCGTAACACTAACACGATGCTAAACCCACACAAAGGAGAGGCTATCGGCGTCTCCTTGGTTTCGACAATGTTGTGAAGTTATTGACTCACAAATGATGCCGAGTTAGTGTTGCTGTTGTCGAGACGCAAATGTTCGTGGCTAATCAACAGTTTTCTTGTAGTGAGCGGCAACAACGAGCGGCGACAGCGAGCAGTGGCAGACTAGCGGAGGCAATGATCAAATTGCGCATGTTCCTATGGCTCGTCAACTACACACGTTCAAGCGTAGTTTCTTGTGTTCGTTCAAGCGACGAGTGGGCTTCGCGAGTTGCTGCGATCTGCTGTGACAAGGAGGGATCGACGCGATCTATAGAGATGAGAACCAACGAGCGGCGGTGGTGATGAGGGGAGGAAGCCCCCTCCTTTGACTCCGACATCGAAAATGGAGGAGGAACTGTTATAGATGAGATGTTGCCGAACAGATCCGAACCCCTCCGGCGAATGGGGGAAGTTGCCATAGCCGGAGATGTGGCTAACGGGGATGTCATCATCCAACTCGGATAGACGGGGCTCATTCGGCGATGGTCTCCTCCTCTTCGTCTTCTTCGTCGTCAATGGGTGCGACGAAGGAGGAGAAGACTTTGCAGTGCTAGGAGGGGAGCCGAGGGTCGTATACGAGGTAGCTTGTTAATAACTCTCGCCGCCGCTGTTGTCGCTCCCCACCGCTGCCGCTACTCCCCGTCATTGATGCAGTCGCCACCGGCACCGCTGCCGCCTCCACCGGAATAGAGAATGAACTGACCAATTTGTGCTCGCCAATTTGATCATGATTTGACACGCTATGAGCAGGGCTCCTACCTACTTGAGTAGGTAGCCATTAAATCCAAACATAAATCATATAAGTAAAAATACCATTTTATGTTAATGAAACTAATAATAATATATCTCAATATTTAACCACACTAGTCCCCCACCCCACCCCTTCTCCTAAAAAAATGAAGATTAATTTTCAATTTGTAGTTATTATATTAAAGTGATAAACGAAATTTACTCTTAACTCTTAGGCAATGTTTGATTACTGAAATTTGGTCTAAAATTTGTCCAAATTTAAATAAGTTTGGGGCAAGTTGACCTTTGGCTAAAATGTTTTAGCACAAAGAGTTCTTGCTGCAAGAACTTTCGTTTCTTTCTCTTCATTTTACTTTTAATTATTTTTAATATATATTATTTATTTACTAATACATTATTATTTATCTTATAAACTACATTATTAAATTTTATTAATTAAAAATTATAAAATATTTACTTATAATAATTAAAAAGATTTTATTAATTAGTTAAAATATTTTACTTAGTATTATAGTATAATAAAATTAATAAAAAAATCGTATTAATTAAGTGAAATATTATAAACATTATAATTATATTTTATTGTATTATAATATGAATTTAATAAAATTAATGCAAAATCTTATATATAATATTATATTTATTACAATTGAATTTTATTAATTAAAATGTTCAATTATTTTTAGAAAAATATATCATATTTGGAACTTAAGATTTACATAAATTTTAATATTAATAACATATAAAAGATTTAATCAAAATTAATATTAATATATTGCAACACAAACTTTTAATAAAAAAATTAAATTAATAATTACATATAATATTTTTTATGTGTTAGTAATTATTATTTTAAATAAATAAATACATATAATATTTTTTTATTATAATTATATACTTATAAAATAATAAATTATATTATTAATTCTTACTTTTTATTCTAACACTCACTAAAACTTATATATCAAATCAAAATTTAAATTCTTAACATTACATTTTTCATCTAAACATCAATTTAAATATTTCTATCTAATCGATTAGTTGTTAGGTACTAACTAAAAAATTATCCAAATACAATCTTAAATAATAATAATAATAATAATAATAATAATAATAATAATAATAATAATAATAATAATAATAATAATAATAATAATAATAATAATAATAATAATAATAATAATAATAAAGCTCGGTTATGAATAAAAAGGTTGTATGAGATGCGTTTTTTTTATTTTAAAAGTTGGTTACGTGCCGTGTTGAACTGCTATGACTTCCATGACACCACAGAGAGTAACTAACCAGTTGATTATTAAAAGACATGATGAGCGTGATATGCATCCATAACACATGGGCGAGAGAAGAAAATTAGGATATTATAACTATCACACTGCGGACCAAAAGAATTTAACATTGTTAATCATACTATTTACCACATCCAATTAGTGGGGCTCTTTTGTTATTTATAGGGAAGAGTGAAGTTTAATTAATTAATTAATTTATTAAGAAAACATTCAAATTTAATCGATTAGTTAGAGAGCTTATTGTAAAATATTTTAATTTTTTAGATTTATTTAAGGCTTTGTTGGAAACTTTATTTGAAAGAATAAAAAGGGATATGGTTGTGTTTCTAATAATTATTCCTTCTTATTATCAAGAAGAAAACAGCGAATAGTTTAAGTTATTTCTGGCCAAGATCAGTCATCAATTTACAAAGTAACTAATCTTCTGAATCATTACTTTTTATATTTTTTCGAATAATATCAAATTAATTGTTCTGAACAAAAAGGCATAAAGTCCATACAAAAGGGCCCAAGGCCCAATGAGTCCTTATGAGAATTACACGTCCATCCATCGTCGGCGAAGTGCCAAGTAGTCTTAAAAAAAGGTGCCAAGTAGTCAAATGAATCAACCAACCAGATTTTTCGGCCGGTTACGAATTATAATTTTAAAAATTGAATATTTGTATCTTTAATTTCTTTATCCCTTAGTTATAAACGAAAAATAATGTATTTAGATTGAAAATATATTTTTTTCGGAAAAAAATTGAACACTTGGTCACCGGATAAAAAGGAGCCAGAGACAAAATTTAAGAGGGACAAATTATATATTTATACTATAATTAAATTTCCAAAATTTTTAAAAAATATGTAAATAATTAATAATTGAATTGAGAGGCAGGTGAGAAGAGCTCCGTCCCTTCCTAAATGAACTAAATCTAATGATAACAGCGTCATTTCTTAAGAGCTAAGGATTCGTTTTATTGGTTCAATGACCAAATTATACAATATTTACGTTTAAATAATATTTTATTTTAAATTAAAAGTTTATTATAAAGGAATCTCTATTTAAAATAATAAAGAGAACACTTTCTTTTTTTAAAAAAATGCATAACATTTGTATCGATCGTTTTACCGAAAAAAAAATTCTTCATTTATGCTTTATCAATTGAAAATGATTAAAAATTCGAGCCTTCGACTAAGAGAGTAGAAAACATGTTTTCATTTTTAATTTAACATACAAAATAAAAAATGTATATAATATTCACATTAGGATTTTATCAGTACACACAAAAATATACAAACATGATATTTTGGTGCGAAGATTCTCGAACACAAAGGATTGAGTGCAACAGAAGTCTTCTCTTTGAAAAAAAAAAATAACAAAAAGATTCCGCCGACCATTAAATTTGCGTTCTCACTTGTTGGCATCGAAGTCTTTGTCTTGGTTTGGACTTTGGAAGTCATTTTTTAGTTATTTACTTTATTTAACTTGCTACATAAGTAAATTATTAATAACAATAACTTAATTAATTAGCTGATTACCTTTTTTAACTAGCTTTATTAGTGAATTATGAATAACTTAACTAATTACTCAATTATATCTTCTATTTAACTAGCTTAATTTGTGTAATATTAATATCTTAATTAATTTGGAGATAATCTCTCTTATTATCACGGACAGATTAATTCCTTTTTTTGCACTTTAAAATTTAATGCTAAAACACTTTTCTCATAGCATCTGCTGTCACAAATCAAAATCATGGAAATATTCTACTTTGCTTTTGTATTAACTCTACCATATTTAGAAATTTAATAAATGCAGACACCTTTCGATGCGATGCCAAAATTCAATTTGCTGTAAAAAAATTACATACCTTTTTTTTCTTTCTCAGGTTCCTTGGTTTGATTTATCACTTTTCGTATTTATCATATTGCATTCAAATTATAAGTTTATTGTTTCTGCATAAATTATCTATATAAATAAATTTTACTTTATCGCATCTGTCCATATTAAAAATTATTAATTATTTCACATGTTTTTGAACGACTAAGCCCGTAATCTTATAAAATTTAAATTACTACACGGTCCTAAATTTACCAATAAATTACGAAACCAAATTTTGAAAAAACGAAATAAATAAAAGAAAAAGGGCAGTCTCCTCTCTCTCCTAAACCAACCCCCGGTTTTTCCCCTTTTCTTCTCTTTTGTATTAATTTTTCTTCGCCTCGTAACGAAGACGTCGTCGTCGCAGTCGGCTCCTCCTCCTCGCCGTCTCTGCGTGTTTGCAACTTCCTTCTCTCTCTCTCTCTCTCACTCACTCACTCATTTGGATGATTGGATCCCTTCTCCGTCTCCTCTGCTGCGACGGGAGAAGCGCGTGGCCGCTGCGTGCCGGTTCTATTGAGAGGACGAAGGCACAGGGAAGCTTCGCGGAACCCGAATAGCATTTCTCGATCGGATTCCTCCCACATGAACCCCCCTCCTCCTCCTCCTCGTCATCGCCTTCTTCGTCTCCTGCCGCAGCGAGGACGATGATGAACGACGCCGCACGGGAATTCCGAAGCGACGGCTTCGGCGACGGAGACTTCGCTGCCGACGACTTCAGCTTCGACGGGGTGTGCCCCGACAACCTATCCATCGAAATGGATATGCTTTTGGCTCTGATGGAGGAGGGTCCAACGGCTGCTCCTCCACCTGCTACTACTGTCCAGAGCACGTCCGAAGTAAGCCCTTGCTTCCCTGGTTTCTCAGTTCCACTGATGTTTGATTCTTACTTAATATTCTCTTGTATATCATTTCAACTATCACAACAATAACACAGGTGTTTTGTATCGTAGAAAAAGGAATAAAACAAGGAATATAATGCATAGATATACTTGGGCCTTCGAGTTTTCGAATCTCTCAGTTTTATGTATGACCTTTAATTTGTTTTTACAAATGTATATTCGATTAAAAGATCCAGGGCCCTCAGTTAACTATGTGGTACCATTTATTTATTTTATATGTTTATGGTTAAGGAATTGAATGAACAAAGTTAAGGAAAAGCTCTGAAATTTGTGTGGTCTTGTTACAATATGCCAAAATCTCACAGCCTTCATGTTGCATATCTTTTCCTCGAAAGAATGTTGTATTTCTGTCTCATTTGGTAGCTACCCTTTGGCTTGGTTCAAAGGTCTGCGTTATTTTGGTTAATAAATTTTTTTGGAAGAAATGATTACTCTTCGAAATCATTATGTTAGATGTACAAATGTCACTACTAGAGGGTTTCGCTTATAAAAAATCATTCCATTCCTTACCCTCAATAAAAAAATGTCATTCCGTTCCCAGGGCATTTCTCTAACATAAAAAATCATTATGTTAGATATTATCAATATAATATTTGTACCCCACCCGAAAATATACTTTGTGTAGTCAGATCCAAATAATCCTAAGTGAACATTGTCACTTATATCCAACGAGATCGGGATGTGTTGCACCATATATTGACTATTGGTATCTATGACCTATCTAGCCATATATGTCTTGGTGAGTAGTTCCCAGTCATAAAAGCTACATAAATAGCTTGATTTTCAGAGGTGCCTTAATCCTCTGTACTGGGTATCAGTCCAACTGTAGGTCTTCATTTGTTTTAACTCGTCCCCATAAGAGAGTATTCACTGGCTCTATTAGGATGCAAGTTATACAATCAATATGCTACTAACAGAAGCTCCTTCATCAGAAAGGGAAAAAAGATGAAGAGAAACTCCCCATATCACTGATTAAATGCTGAACTGAATGATGACTTTCGACACACTTGATATGTATTGATTGCTCAACCAATGCTGTTTCTGAAGTTTGCCTATTCTTTGCTAAAGTCAATGTGTGCAAAGCACACAACAATATGTCTTGGTTGGATTACCAATCATCCTAGAAACAACAGAAATCTTTTCCATAACCCGCGCTTCAAATAGTGGCTCAATCTTAGGGAGGAGAAAAGACAACTCCCAAAAAGTGAGATGGCCCCCTCCACATGCCCCATAATTGATGCCCAAGATAAGACTCTAGCATAATGCTTGAGGTTGACCAATAAAGATCAAATGCTGGTCCCGTTATGTGACATATCCATTTAATAAAGAGATCTCATTCATTCTCCTATGCTGTATGAACCAAGCCACTAGCCCATGAGGGTATACAAGCACCTTCTTATGGTGTTCTCTTTGAACTACTAGTTTGCCACAAAAACCACTTCCCCAATAAATTTGTACGTCTTCCCACTTGTGTTAGAATGTGAAAGAGTAACATGTAGAAAGTATGGATGGTCTTATGAAGAAAAAGTATGGATTGTTATATGATTTATTGACACCAACATTATAAGACTCCCCATCCATCTTAGTGATGTTTATTTTTCCCCACTATCGAGGTTTATTAATTAGAATCGACATGCATAGCAGATAGATGAAGTGCCAACTCTCAAATATTTAATTGTTAACACACTTGAACCCCAAAGTTTCATAACACACATAGAAGCCTCTCCCATGCGCATGGTTCAAAAGGGCATATGATGTCTTGTCACAATTAAAAGCCAGTCTAGGAAAAATTGTAAAAATTTCAAATAGGTCTCTCCTCTTTGTGACATCTCCTTAGACCCTTAGACCCTTGGATGAAAGTTAAGGTTTCATCAGCATGTTTTCTTCTTTGAAAGAATCATTGACATGCTATAGTATCGACAAAAGGGTGTTACAATTTGTCCTAGATGAGAACTTTGAGAACAAGGCATCGTTACATGCCAAGAAGGTAAGCCATGATGATGCATTTGTTGCCAACATCAAGCACACTAACGTGATAATGTCATATTGTCTAGTTCTTTGTTATTTGAAGATTGAGAAAGATGCAATGGCGATGCATCTCTTCATCCAAGGTATCCATTTGCATTGGGGAGATGATACATTGAGAATAATATGCATAATATCCAATTTTATATATGAGAGTGGGGGTGGGGTAGTTTGTAGTCCCTCATCACTCCCTACTTTTTCACTTTATGATCATACACATGCAACTTTCTAATCTCTTGATAGTACTTACATGGATGACTAGTACATGTCTCGTCATCCATTAAATCCCCAAAAGCAAGATATCAATAGCTCGGCAAAACCTTGGTGACTCATGAATTTTCGCTAGAAGTCTAGAACCACAAATTGGGTAATATGCCTTGAAAAATCAACCTCTAAAGAAGCTCTTATTCTTCATTCTTTTCTTGTATTCCACACTTGTGGACAACATCCGAAGGTTATTCCAATGGATTTTCCTTGAGTAAAAGTGTACTTTGTAGGATGTGTCAATTATCAATTCATCTAACACATCACAACCTATTTGCGGAGGTTCTGGATATAATAAAATAAATAACATCCTTTATATTGATAGGATTGGTAATCAATATGTTCAAGAGAAACCTAAGTTGATATAAAAAACAAGAATTTGTTTGAAAATCAATACTCAAAGACTTTGTTCTCAACTACAAACTCCTGATATTGCCATGATGTTGCACCATTGTCCAAAACTTGCAAAGTAACAATATGAAAAGTTACTCTGGTTAGGTTAACCCTCATTGTTTTTTTTTTTGAAAGTATAGGCTGACTACCAAGGATGTATTCATCCGTTTTTATTACTGCAGAGGATTAAACTACATCACTTTTGTGTAAGTACATAACATTACACCAGCTTCTATTGCAAGTGATCAAAATTACAAAATTTTTCTAGAGCCATGGAGGACCATTCTAACTAAAATTTAAAAGAATTTAATTTCAAATTGTTTCCCCTCAAAAGAAAATTTTCAAATTGTTTAATATATATTTTTCTTTATTTGCTTGCTATTTAGATTCATAATATGGGAGGATAAAATTTATAATTTGCAGTTGTGAACTCTTAGTCATGTCTATAGACAAGTCAATAGAACATGTTTTATTGATCCTGGTCCTACATTGTTTGATTTGACGAAGTTGTAAAGATCACAATTTTACCTAGGATCATGAGGGATTCCAAAAAAAAAAAAATCAAAGATTTTAGAGTTAAATAGGATCATAGCATCCTATTATATATATACACGTTTCAACACACACACAATATATGCACAGATGCACCTTACTTTTTACTCGTATATATAATAATATGTCTACATATAACAGATATGCTGTAAAATATTAATATATGGTCCTAGTCAAGATCCCAATCCAGATATTATGCGAATCTTGAGTCACTAATTAACCATGATCTTACTATGAAGATTTTACGTGTAACATATTAGTAAAATCTTAATTTTAGCTGTACAATTTTACGATCTTATTTGATCTTACATCTCATATCTAATTAGTTACAACAACAACAACAACAAAGCCTTATCCCACTAGGTGGGGTCGGCTAGATGGATCATACGACGCCATTCCGCTCTATTAGTAACCAAACCTTTCGGTATATTATTCACCAATGGATCTTGCTCTATTAGTTCGCCAAGTGTCCGCCTTGACCTCCCTCTCCTCTTTTAATCGGGCTCCAGATTATTTGATCTACTTTTCTTACTGGCGCATCTAATGGTCTTCTCTGAACATGACCAAACCATCTCATATCTAATTAGTTAAATGATATTTTTTATTTGGATTCCCTCCATTTTTTTCAGTTTCCCTTTGACTTCATCTCATAACTTTTTAATACTTTTTCTTGAGTGAAGATTGAAGGAAGGATGGTCGTCAATTTGTGACACCATCCATGTACGTATTACTATTAACGATTAAAATGTATATGTATGGGCTCTCCAGTGAGAGCAACAACAACAACAACAAAGCCTTATCCCACTAGGTGGGGTCGGCTACATGGATCATACGACGCCATTCCGCTCGATTAGTAACCAAACCTTTCGGTATATTATTCACCAATAAATCTTGCTCTATTAGTTCGCCAAGTGTCCGCCTTGGTCTCCCTCTCCCTCTTTTAATCGGACTCCAGATTATTTGATCTACTCTTCTTACTGGCGCATCTAATGGTCTTCTCTGAACATGACCAAACCATCTCAAGCGATTCTCTACCATTTTCTCACTAATAGGAGCCACTCCGACTCGTTCACGTATATGGTCATTCCTAATCTTATCTAATCTTGTATGACCACACATCCATCTCAACATCCTCATTTCGGCTACCCCCACTCCAGTGAGAGCAACAAAAGTAAAGAAAACTATGTGAGCTGGCTACCCGAATCCCCACTCTCGAATAAGGAAGGAAATATGGTGAAAAATGTTCTCAACATAACATTTGTCACCACAAAAGATTATATGGTTATGTACCTGCTAAAAAGATTGCCAACTGCATCTTCAAACTCTGACAATCCTATTTTACCTTGTACACCTTGATAAGAATTCGGTTGCATCTCATGAGCCAAGCCAGACGTTTGAGGGGCACACGAGATCTCCACACAAGCCTATAATCATCCTTGAGTGAAGTGGAGATAATGCTTTTGGGAATGAAACGGATATGATATAAGACCTAACTTTTAATACTTATCCCTGCTAACATATAAAATAGGAAGATTAAACTACAAATTTTTTTAGCTACAATATTCTACTTTAATTTTTTTCTTCTATGGAAATAGTGCAAAACAATTATACTCTCACATAAATTGTTTTGCACTTCATAGAAAGTTATATTGGGTGCTACATTATTTTTAACAATAGTTGAATAAAAAGTATTATTCTTATATCATCAAATTTTTATTTGTTTGACAACTTTTAATTACGTCATGTAGATGAACAAAAAAATTGAAAAGAAGAATAAATTTATTTATCATGATTATTTACTATTACATTTAATCTAATCAAATTTACCTTTAAAATCTTAATTTAATCACATTTGAATGATATAATAATAAAAAATGGTAATAAATCAAATGAACAGTAAATGTAATAAAGAAAAAAATTACAGGTACAACTAATTTTTGGCCTATTAACATCCCACTCTCTGTGATATTAAGGAAAAGGCAAAAAAAGTCATTCTGAAATGATAAATGTTGTCATATTTTTAATGATACAAAAAGATAAGTGTAAAATAGGTAATGAGTCACATTAAGATTTTAAAAGTGGCAATAAGGGCACCATTTTCGATACTAACAATTAATCAATGTGTTTTCTCATTTTTTATTGTTTATCACTTTTATTGCTATATTTTGGCTTATGAAATAATGAAACAAGTTGAGCATTGCATATGTGTAAAAGATATTTATTTAGCTATCATCAACTAAATGTTTATCATGATTGTTGATATAATTTTTTTGGAGAGGATTCTTGATATTATGTTTTAGTGGGTAGGATACTGTGATTTATCTGTCAAAAACTATATATTTATTCTGGTATCTGTCAAACACAATAGCTAGGATATTCTGATTCTTCATCTAATTTTACGAATCTCGATCATAATATCCTCTTACAATCTTATGCGAGAGGCCAATCTTCTTTTTCATAACCTATTTTTTTAGAGGGTTAATATTCTATATGTAAGACTGAAATAAATTAATCAATAATCACAAACACACAACTTAGTTTATTAAAAATGTGTGACCTTAAAATCCTAATATTTATATTAAGGTCGAGATTCAGGATCACTTTGTATTTGTGGATCTTATCATCCTATAATCTTATCACATTCTTTTTTTTTAGAAGGGGAAGGATGGTTGCCAAAAGGCGCAACCATCCAGATTTATTGATGCAAAAGTCAGTTACATTGGATCATATCATTACACAAAACATGTTGTATTACACCATCCAACTATGCACCATATGCTTAGCAAATGCCTCAACATTTTCAATGTAAATTCGTTTTCCTCTAAATGTGACTCCATTGCGTTGAGACCATATGGACCACAAGAATGCAATTGGGATTGCTCGTTGTTGCTTCGATGTATAGATGATGATATCTTGTTGATGACCTCCAAAATGGTATGTTCTCCAAAAATCATGTGCTGAAGTTGTGTTCAACGAGTGACATCCTGCCTCCCTACATACAGCCCTTGCCATAGTGCAAAAAAAAAAGAGACGATCCGGATTCTCATCACTATCCTCACCCAACGGGCACGTGATGTTTATTGTAGGGTACCATTGTGATGTTTATTGCAGGGAATCTTATCACTTTCTTGATTACCTTGGTTGACTAGAAAATTTGTAACTTGTTTACACTTTGCTTGTAGCCACTAGGAAGTATTTATTGTAGCATCTAGAGGACTCCTTGGTTCTCGGAACTTGATGTTCCCTGTCTGAAATTTGTTTTTGAAGAAAATATTGACTTCTGCGTAATAGAATGGATATCTATGTTATGGGGTGTATTGTCTACTCTGTTGTACTTGTAACAGAGAAGGCGCTTGGTTGTCCTTAAGGGGGTTCTGGTGACTCAGAAGGAAGGACTCTGAACAAAAGACTTGCTCATGGACGATCTTAACTTGGATCTTTTCATTCCACTCTTATTCGCTTCACTCCCTCACAACACTTGAAATTTCTATTTTCTGGTATAGTCATGGGCTCCATAACCATGACAAATTTTTTGGAATGGAAGAATAAAAATGGGTAGGTGGATGAATGAATGATTCTCTTGCTAGAAATCTCAGCATAGGCCACATTCTTCCAAAATTGAGCACTTTTCCCTTTAAAGTTGTCATACTTGAGGCACTGACTTAAGGATGGAAAAGTTGAAATTCTTCTGAATGGTCCAACTAGCATACCTTACAAATTCTGTTGGCTTCAATGTTTGTGTGTGTATGTCAATTACTAATATTGTTGTTGTTGATGTTGTTAGATGAACCCTTTAAATATTGTAAAAGGTTGTGCAGGTTGGCTGTGGAAGTTTCTACCAAGATGAATCATCTAGTGATCAAGTTCAAATGGATAACGCCCTTAAGCTGCGACCTGGTACTTTATGCATTCGATTTAATATTCTCCTGCTCATGAGTTTCTAGTATATTGTATTCCTATCAAAGATTATCACTTTCTAGGACCTGATCCTTTGGCAGTGGAGTTAAGTGGGGAACCGGGCTCTTATCAGTTGGATACATCAGCTTCAATGTGTTTAGTTGGTTGTAATCAAGCCAAACTACAGATCGACAATGATCCAGTAAAGATGAACTCTGAGGTGTATCATGTCCCCGAGAATCCTGAAACTCATTGGTTAAAACTTTCTACAGAAGGAAATAGATCGAGTATAATGAGCCTTTGCCATGGGTCCTCTGACAGTTTGGTTAGCAGTGACTTTGAGCAACAGCTACAAGGAGACTTAGCAAATTGTAATGTCCCTTTAAATGCTGCTATGAAAACATCCCTAATTTACTCGTACAATTCTGATTTTCATCATGGTGTAAACTCAACTATCATCACAGATAAAGCACCTTTGCAGATAACAGGTGACAATTCGGAGAATGTGAATGAAACATCTGCTTGTGGTGCATCAACCGGTGAAGACTTCTTTCTTTGTGATCCTATCTTTAATTTGATGAAATTGTCATTCCATTATATGATTGATTCTTACATTTGTTGCAGGTTCATCATTTATTCTGGATGCTGTAAACTCAAATTTGAAGAGTGAAATGAATTACATTATGAGATCAACTGCGTACCCAGATTCAATGGCACATGAAGAGAATTTCTGCCCCGCACTATTCAGGTCTTCATCCATGCTCCCCTATGAAATGCTGCAAGATGCATTTGACTCTAAGAGGAATACCACTGGTGCAGATGTCATGCACACCACGAGGGATAGTAATTTGACATCCCATATAAAGTCTATAAGTGATATTCCTGAGAATGGTTGGACAGAATTGTTTTCTATTTTGTGTCCTCAATCATCAGTAAGTCACAAAGAGGATGTGTCAGAAAGCACGAGAGTTGAAGCAGAGGGAAGACTGATTTCAGCTAGGAGTTCATGTGCTAGTGCAATGGATCTAGGAACGGACTGTTCCTTATTCGCCTTTTCTCCAAACTCACCAAGCCTGCTTTTTGATGAAATTCTTGGAGAAACAAAACCTGTTTCGAATCATCAAATGGATATGAGTTTCTGGAGTGAATCAAGCACAGATTCGCCTCCCCTTTCTTCAAGTAGAAAGACAACATCTGGAAATTTTGATATGCCAAGACAACTACGTACAGATTCTAAGACAACTTTACATAGTAAAGGATTAGCATCATGGGAGAGTGACAATTATGATAAAAATCTAACACTTTTCCGGAGACAAAAAAATAGACGTTTCATGGGTCCTAATACTTTTCTTCATAGGTATCCAGCAATAGATTCTGTAGACATGAATGCGGATTCTGACATTTGGGTTTTAGACGACATCAGTTGTCCTGCAAAGCCACCTTCATCCCTTCCGCTTATAAAGCCTCAAGCAGCATTGGAGCATTCTGGCTTTGGAGACTGTTACCGTCTTGGTTTTGGAGCAACGAGGCTTAAAACAAGTAATGAAATGCTAACTCTCCGTCTCGCATTAGAGGTATCAAAATACCTTCCTTTCTGATGGCTATTTTGGTCAAGAGGGCCTTTCTGATTGATATTTCAAGGGAGCTCGATTTTACTATTGTATCTTTTGCATACATGTTTATATCTTGTTCTTCTTGTATAGTTGTTTGGTACAACATATGTCCATCTTATGCCTTCTAATTTAGCATATTGTTCTATGTATGCTTGGTATAGATATGATCATTCAACTTTCTGTTTCTATCTATATCAATGTTGTCAAACTTGTAAATCGGGAAGAGGGGATAAATATGTAAACATAGGAGCACACATCCTACCAAATTTTATTATATACATGACTTTGTCAGAAAGTTTTTTTTTTCCTGGGAGGAGGTATTTTGCCATAAAACAACCACTGTTGATTTTGCTCTCAAAATATAAGCCAAATCCAAGTTACCAAATTAACGAAATATCAAATTTCCAAATACTTTGGCACTTCTAGTTCCTGAATCCAGACGACCGCCAGTAGCAGAAGATATCAAATTCTGCCTAATTCCTATAGAAAACATATAAATCGAATCTGGGTCCTTTAATGGTTTCATAGTGTGATATTTTATGGTCTTTTGATTCTTGTGTTTTTTGTATTACAGGATTTATCTCAGACGTATTCTGAAGCTAATCCTCCTGATGGGAGTTTGGCTGTTCCTTTGCTGAGACACCAGGTAAGTTGGAAGTAATTCATTCCCTGGCCTAAAAGATGCATATGTTCCCTATACCTGATTGTGGATTTCATTTTGGACAGCGAATAGCCTTGTCATGGATGGTGCAAAAGGAAACTCGCTGCCAGCACTGCTCTGGTGGAATTCTGGCAGATGATCAGGTACGTTTGATCCTTTTATGTGTTGGTGTCTTCTCCATATCACTGAATGTCTTTCATAGTTTCCATCTATCTGCAGGGACTTGGTAAAACTGTGTCTACAATAGCGTTGATTTTGACGGAAAGGTCTCCACCATCTTATTCTTATGCTTCAGCAGCTAAGCAAGATAAACCGATAGCTTTGAATCTGGATGATGATGATTACGATGACGATGATGATGCCTCTGGGCGTGAGGTTAAAAGGAGTCAAGTTTCTAGTTCATCGATGCTCTTTGGTTCAGAAATGAAGAATAACTCCCTGACAGTTGTGAAAAGCAGACCAGCAGCTGGAACTTTGGTTGTTTGCCCAACAAGTGTTCTTAGACAATGGGCTGAGGAGCTTCGGAATAAAGTTACCAAAAAGGCTAATTTGTCACTTCTCATATATCACGGGAGTAACAGAACAAAGGATCCTAATGAGCTGGCAAAGTATGATGTTGTATTGACGACCTATGCCATCGTTAGCATGGAAGTTCCAAAACAACCACTAGATGATGAAGACGTTGAAGAGAAAATGAAAGTTGATCCATCTGGTTTAGTTGAAGCTATTTCTAACAAAAAAAGGAAAAGTTGCAAAGCAAACATGAAGAGTGGAGATATGATGGAGGCCTCATTCCTTGAGTCTGCTCGGCCACTTGCAAGAGTTAGATGGTTTAGAGTAATTCTGGATGAAGCTCAAAGTATCAAGAATTTCAGGACACAAGCGGCTAGGGCATGCTGGGGTTTGAGGGCCAAGAGAAGGTGGTGCTTATCAGGAACACCCATTCAAAATGCAGTCGATGACATATATAGCTATTTCAGATTTCTGAGATATGAGCCATATTCTATTTACAAATCATTCTGCTCCAATATAAAGATTCCTATCAGCCGTAATCCTGTTAATGGGTACAAAAAGCTACAGGCTGTTCTGAGGACAATAATGTTACGTCGAACTAAAGGTGAATCAATTATCTTTTCACTCTATATTCTTGACCATTTTGAAAATCTGCTTGTTGTTATTGATCTGAGACTTATTTTGTAGTAATCCATATCCATTGGATGTTATTCTTTTATTTTTCATCATAATTTTTGTTGAAAATGTTTTTTCATTCTGTCTCTTGCATTAACTTGTGCATATGATTTGGTGGCACGGATCTCATACTATTGTATTGCTATAATTTTCTCTATCTGGATTCTTTTCCACATTTAGGCTTTATATAAAGAAATATCCAAGCATGACAGTACATGGAAAATATTCATTTATGAAGGGACATTTGGTGGCATATCATTTTGCGATGAGATATCACTATATGAAATAATAATATATGATCATTGAATTCTATAGATCTCTTAACCATTGAGCGACCAATGAGAATGGTCATACAGAAATAACTGGATCAATCTTCAACTCTGAGTTCCTGTTTATAGGTGTATAAATCATTCCATTATTTTGTCATGATACTTCTCTAATCACGGAACTCATTCAGACTTTGCATGTCGGCACTTTCACCAACATAATTATTGGTTTTCTCTTGGTAGGTTTTGTTATATTCTGTAATAAATGTTGTACATGGGAATTAAATGATAGGCGCTTCATTTTTGCATGTTGTACTTCATAAAGCTATTTTGCATTTCTTTTGTGTTTTATTCTAATGTATTTTTTTCATTTTTCCTTTCTCTAAGGAACCCTTATTGATGGCAAGCCTATCATAAATCTACCACCAAAGATGGTGACTTTGAAGAAGGTAGACTTCTCAAATGATGAACGTACATTTTATTCAATTCTCGAAGCTGAATCTCGAGAACAATTCCAGGTGAGCTATTATTTTTCAGCAATTCCAGGAAGATGTATGATTGTTCTTGACTTATGCTTTTCTTTTGAATGTTTATAGGTTCTGATTTTTTGTTTTGAGAGGTATGATAGTGTTCTGATTTGTAATCCATAGTTTGGAAACTCCTGCCTTCTGTGTTACCGTCTTAAATTTTCATGCTTATAATGCTTTAATTATATCTATTACCTAAAGTTCGATTAGTTCTCAGCATTTTCATCTCCTAGGCATTTACCTGAGATTTGTGATTGAAATTGCACTGTGTTCAGGTCTATGCAGATGCTGGGACAGTCAAGCAGAACTATGTCAATATTTTGTTGATGTTATTGCGCCTGCGACAGGCTTGTAGCCATCCCCTGCTGGTAAAAAACCATGACTCATATTCTGGCTGGGGTTCATCCTTGGAAATGGCTAAAAGACTTCCTAAAGAGAAACAGAATGATCTTCTGAGTTGCCTAGAAGTGTGCTCAGCTATATGCACTATATGCAATGTAGGTCGTTGTGCGTACTATTGTGTGTTTAATTATACTAGTATCTTAGTCTGATTTTCTTCATATTCTTTATGTAATCTTTTATTGTTCATCATGACAAGCTTCCTTGCATGTATCGGCTACCATCGGACAGATAAAACTGCACATTTTACTCTTGTTTCTTAAAAAATTCACTTCTGTTTCATTTAGTTAGAACCCCCACAAAGAAAATGTTATGAGGATACATTAGGGAAACATCCTTATCCTGTATGTTAAGCAAATTATGAGGACCATTTACTTCTACTTTACATTTTACTTTGGTTCTTTCATAAATTTGGACACTGAGGACTTTGATATGTATAAGTTCTTTGTCTAAAAAAAAGTGTATAACTTCCTTTCAACACTTAAAAACCAACTAAAGTGGATCTTAGCATTGGGGTTCTTGCTGTACTTTTCCAATAACTTCACAGAATGATCAATTTCTAATGGCATCGTTTCTTGGATCCCTTAAATTTCTAGTAAACTTGTCTTTAGGTCATTACATAATAGATCGAGCTTTCTTATGGCCTAAGTGTCAAATTTAATTTTGTGGCCAAGGCATGATCTACTGTAGCATAGTTATGATAGCTTTCTGGCTAAACTATTGAACATGACAAAATAATATTTCATTGATGCAATTATCAAATAACCTTGGGAGTCATACATGAGGCTTTATGAATCTCAATTTCCGCTCGTGTTTAGTTGAGTTGAAACGTGACATTTTTTTTGCTGGTTGAAGAACTTATGTTGAAATTCAAAGTTGCTTGAATTCTAGAACTGTCTGCCATGGACTGGTTGGTAGAAAACCATAACTGAACTGAATTGAACTTGTAATACTTTATCTTCTGCAAGTTGCCTTTCTTTTCTTTCATCTTGTGTGCTGGTATGGTATTTAGTCCTCTTTGTGATGTGTTGATTCTATTCTTCAATTGTTTATTAAGAAGAACAAAATGCATTGTAATAGATTTTAACAGAATCTAACCCTCTTGCACTTCTAATGATTTTATGTAATTAGCTCATCAAAATGAGCTGCTGTTAACATAAAACTTTGACTTTTGCAGGACTCACCTGAAGATCCTGTTGTCTCTATTTGTGGACACATCTTCTGCAACCAGTGTATATGTGGACACCTTACTGGGGATGAGAATATCTGCCCATCATCTAACTGTAAAGTTAGAATAAATTTTGCTTCAGTGTTTTCGAAAAATACACTTGCTTGTTCTATATCTGATTTACCTTCAGATCATTCTGGGCTTGATACGAAAGGTTCAGTTGTAAATAATTTTTCCCCTGATTCTTCAAAAATTAAAACAGCTCTTGAGATTTTGCGGTCACTTCCTAGATACGAATGCCCCCTTGAAGCTAGTTCTGTGAAACCAGACGACTCTTCTGAGAAGTCATATATTGAAGGCAACGCTTCCCTGCAAATTTTTTCTGGTACCAATCTAGGGAAATATTCTCCAAGTACGAATGATATAAGAGTTTTTGATAAACAAAAATGTGCAACTCGTCTAGTATCAGAGAAAGCCATTGTCTTCTCTCAATGGACGGGAATGCTGGACTTGTTAGAAACTCCTTTGAAAAACTCCTCTATAGAGTATAGAAGACTTGACGGGACAATGTCTATTGCTGCTAGAGATAAAGCTGTCAAGGATTTCAACACACTTCCAGAGGTCTGTTTTTATAGGGTAACTTTCTCAATCTTATTTCTTCTGCATGTGTTTCACCCGAGAGCTATTATTATCTTGCAGGTCACTGTGATTATTATGTCTTTAAAAGCTGCAAGTCTTGGTCTGAATATGGTAGAAGCTTGTCACGTTCTTCTTCTGGACTTATGGTGGAATCCTACTACTGAAGATCAGGCTATTGATAGGGCACACAGGATAGGGCAAACACGTCCTGTCACTGTTACTCGTTTAACTGTTAGAGATACTGTAGAGGACCGCATCTTGTCACTACAGGTATTATTTTGGATGTTTTTCTTTTCCTCTTTTGTTAGTTCTTTTCAGACTGTGGACTGATCATGGTATCCGTTAGCAAAGATGAAGCACAATACCATTTCCATCAATTCAAGATGATTATAAGAAAGTTATGGACATGCACAAAATTATTGATAGGATCCTATACCTAGTAATAGTAGAATTAGTTTATTTTCTTTAATTAGAATTAGGTATTTACTTCCTAGTTTGATGGCCTAGTTTGATTAGCACTTTAATTATTTACTTCCTAGTTTGAGTAGCATTCTTTTTATTTTATTTCTAGTTCTACTAGGACTTGTTTGGGTTACCCTATAAATAGGACCCTCTTGGAACTCTTTTTAATCATATATGAGAATACAATCTTCTTTTGATATTTGCTTGGAGCAACTATCTTGGAGGCTTGACCCCCTCGAAGTGGTCTATTGGAGGCTTGATCCCCTCGAAGTGATCTAATTAGGATCCTAGTTGGACTAGGAACCTAACAATTGGTATCAGAGCTGTTCGATCTTTTTCGGACAATTGTGATATCTCGGGTTTTTGGTTGGACCAATAACCTAGTTATCTCCATCTTCCACTGCCATCTATCGTCTTCCGTTGCCATCTATCGCATCCGCTGCTGCCACTATATCGCCATCACCGCCGCTTACTAATATTCATAATCTAATATTTCAAATGTGCAGGAAAAATCTATGGCTTCACAGGATTTATCGACTTCAGAAATTTTAACACTAGCCGATCGTCTTACTCGAATCGAAGAACGATTTCAACAAATTTTACAAGTATTCAACGACGACAACAAATATCAACGAGTAAACAAGGGAAATCACGTAGAAGATAAGCTTGCAAATATTCAATAATTAAGTACGGTCGAGGAGTACCAGACTCGTTTCGAATTATTATCAAGTCAAATTAAAAATTGGAGCGAACATCGATTGGTGGAAACTTTTGTTGAAGGACTTCTCCCCGATCTTCGACGAGAAGTAAAAGCTCGACGGCCCATTACTATAGTTGCTGCAATTTCTTTTGCTCGATGGGAAGAAGAACGTTTAAATGAAGAGAGGCATAGATCAAGTCGACACTTGAACAAATCACTCCGAAGCACAAGTGCAATAATATTTTCATCAAATGCAGAAGAGTCCAACACTTCAATTTCTTCAGAAATTTTTACGAAAACTTTATCTCAACAAGAAGCGAAGGATATTGAAAATAATTCAGTCGAAGTTCAAGCTTCAGATTCATCTGTTGAGACATCTTTTAAAGATGAGACATCTATAATTCAACCGTCAAAGGAGCAAACAACTTCTGAAGAATCTAGTGCAAAATACATTGAAGAATCATATATTAATAAGGACTTATTCATGACGGTTAACTCAGCCTCAAGAAAATTTGAAGATTGCGGTACTCAGAAGGCTCAAGGTCAATTTTATTCATGCGAAAAGAATTTGATCAATTTCAAATTCTCTTTCTTCAACGAATGCAAGCTTGTTCCAATGCTACCGATGCATAGTCAAAGCTACTCTCTGAAGAAGAATCTCTATTTTATTCAAGTTATCAAGAGACTTCGTCTGATCAAGCATCGAAAAGAAAAGTTCTCTCACATGTTTCTGTATAGCCTTGAGGAAGTTGTGCTCGGTATTGAGTGGTTACGTACATTGGGAGAAATCACTTGGGACTTCTCAAAATTAATAATGAAATTTGAATTGGAAGGCCAAAATGTGATATTAAAAGGAAAACGTTGCAAAGTCAATTCTATATCAAATCATCGCATGGAAAAAATACTTCGAAAGGAAAAAAGGGGTTATATTATTCAACTCCAACTTATGGGAGTAACACATTTACCGTCAACTGTTGATAATGGACTTGAGCCCTTGCTTTCAGAATTTTCAGATATATTTGCAGAACCAGAAGGACTGCCACCTCAACGATCACATGATCATCGAATGCCCCTCTTATCAGGCTCTTCTCCGACTAATGTTCGGCCATATCGTTATCCTCATTTTCAAAAGGCTGAAATTGAAAAAATAGTTCAAGAAATGCTTGAAGCAGGAATAATTCATCCTAGTGTTAGTCCTTATTCTTCTCCGGTGTTATTGGAAAAAAAGAAAGATGGTTTATGGCGTATGTGTGTGGATTATAGAGCTCTCAATAGAGTCACTATTAAGGACAAATACCCTATTCCAGTGGACGATGAGTTGCTTGATGAACTTGGAGGTGCAAAATTATACACTAAGCTTGACCTGCGTTCTGGGTATCATCAAATTCGGGAGCACCTATCACATTTGAAGATAATTTTTACTATACTTCGGGTGCATAAACTATTTGTTAAGAAATCTAAATGCAGTTTTGATCAACCGCAAGTAGAGTACCTTGGCCATATTGTCTCTTATGAGGGCGTTTCAGTGGATCAATCTAAAATTCAAGTAATGCTTGAGTGGCCCGTTCCTCATACAGTTAAAGCACTTAGAGGGTTCTTGGGCTTAACAGGATACTATCACAAGTTTGTGAAGGATTATGGTAAGATAAGTGCACCACTGACATCTTTGCTGAAGAAAGATTCCTTCAAGTGGAATGATGATGCAAAAAGGGCTTTTGATCAACTTAAGCTTGCTATGTCCACAACCCCAGTCTTAGCTTTGCCAAATTTTGATAAATTATTCGTCATTGAATCTGATGCTTCAGGAGTCGGGATTGGTGCTGTGTTGATGCAAGAAGGACGACCAATTGCAAATATTAGCAAGGCTCTGATAAAAACACATCAGTTGGTCTGTGTATGATAAAGAGATGCTTGCCATTATTCATGCTGTCACTAAATGGAGACCTTACTTAATTGGTCATCGATTTCAGATTCGTACAGATCATAATAGTTTAAAACATATATTAGAGCAAAGAATCACTTCTATGCTACAACAAAAGTGGGTCTCTAAATTATTGGGATATGATTATGAGATTACTTATAAAAGAGGAACTGAAAATCTTGTGGCTGATGCTCTCTCTCGTCTTCCTGAGCATGGAACCTTATCTGCTATATCTATTTTGTCCACTGCCCTTTTGGATTCTATTCATCAAGAATGGCAAGAGGATGCTGCTATCAAGACCTTAATTCAAAGGTTACAAGATGAACCTCTTTCAGTTTCACCGTATTCTTGGCACTCTAGAAATCTTCTATATAAAGGTAGAATGGTTTTAGTGTCAAACTCAGCTCATAAGTTAACATTACTAAAGGAATTTCATGGTTCCCCAATGGCTGGGCATCCTAGTGTACTTCGCACATATAAGCGTAATTCTCGAGAATTCTTTTGGACGTGCATGAAAAATGATGTCAGGAAATTTGTTGTTGAATGTGATGTTTGCCAGCGTCATAAAGGGGAAACAATTGCAAGTCCAAGTTTATTGCAGCCACTCCCAATTTCTATTGAAGCATGGGTAGATATATCTATGGATTTCATTGAGGGTTTACCCTCTTCGCATGGAAAAACTACAATATTTGTGGTAGTGGATCGCCTTACTAAGTATGCCCACTTTTGTGTCATGTCTCATCCATATACGACAGTTATTGTTGTTAATGTTTTTGTTGAAAATGTTGTCAAGTTGCATGGGGTGCCACGATCAATCGTAAGTGATAGAGACAAAGTCTTCACTAGCCAATTTTGGAAGGAACTTTGTCGTTTACAACAAACTCAATTGACAATGAGCACCGCTTATCATTCTCAAACGGACGGACAAATTGAAGTTGTCAATAGATGTTTGGAATTTTATCTTCGTTGTTTCTCAAGTGATAAGCCTAAAAATTGGGTGAAGTGGCTTCCTTGGGCAGAGTGGTGGTACAACACAACTTTTCACTCTTCAACAAAACTTACTCCTTTTGAAGCTATGTATGGATATCCTCCTCCTGCTATTGCCCAATATTCAACAGGCGCTACTACTGTTAATGCTGTGGATATTGAATTACGTGATCGAGACCAAGTACTAAGGCTATTAAAAGATAATCTTACTAGTGCTCAATCTCGAATGAAACAAGCTGACAAAAAGCGAACTGAGAGGGAATTTCAAATTGGAGACTTAGTTTATTTACGTCTGCAGCCATATAAACAACTTTCTGTTATTGTTCAGAGTTCAATAAAATTAGCACCCGATTTTATGAGCCTTATAAAGTTTTGGAGCGAATTGGGCCAGTAGCTTATCATCTTGATCTACCTTCAACATCTCGTATTCATCCAGTGTTCCATGTTTCTTGTCTTAAGAAGAAGCTTGGGAATAATATTTCTGCGCTACATCATCTTCCTGAATTGGATTCAGAAGGCAATGTTCGTGCAATACCTGAAATGGTTTTGAAGCATCGTTTTATTCAACAAAAGAATCATGCAGTTACTGAGTGGTTGATTAAATGGGAGAATTCGCCAGTTGAAGATGCTACTTGGGAACGTTATCAATCTCTGCAAGGAGGGTTTCCTGAGTTTGTTGCTGCTCAGCCTTGAGGACAAGGCTAATTTAAAGGAGGCGGGAATGATAGGATCCTATACCTAGTAATAGTAGAATTAGTTTATTTTCTTTAATTAGAATTAGGTATTTACTTCCTAGTTTGATGGCCTAGTTTGATTAGCACTTTAATTATTTACTTCCTAGTTTGAGTAGCATTCTTTTTATTTTATTTCTAGTTCTACTAGGACTTGTTTGAGTTACCCTATAAATAGGACCCTCTTGGAACTCTTTTTAATCATATATGAGAATACAATCTTCTTTTGATATTTGCTTGGAGCAACTATCTTGGAGGCTTGACCCCCTCGAAGTGGTCTATTGGAGGCTTGATCCCCTCGAAGTGATCTAATTAGGATCCTAGTTGGACTAGGAACCTAACAATTATATATATATATATTTAAATCTCAAACCAGCAATGCATAATATATGATTTGTGTGCATCTGTTCCTCTCGACTCAGAGTTGCGATTGTCCTAACTTAATGCTTCCGTAATGTTTGGCCACTCTTCTGACCTTTACCTTCGAAGTCGCGGTTGGTCATCAATATTGTTTAATGTCAATTCCTTCTCCCTCTTATATATATATATATATATATATATATATATATATATATATATATATATTTAAATCTCAAACCAGCAATGCATAATATATGATTTGTGTGCATCTGTTCCTCTCGACTCAGAGTTGCGATTGTCCTAACTTAATGCTTCCGTAATGTTTGGCCACTCTTCTGACCTTTACCTTCGAAGTCGCGGTTGGTCATCAATATTGTTTAATGTCAATTCCTTCTCCCTCTGATACAAGTTTGCCCTGGATGCCCTGCTCTGATGTCATCACTGCTTCGTCGTGGATCTCTTATTTATTTCTTCATTTGGTTTCAGGAGAAGAAGAGGGAAATGGTTGCTTCTGCATTTGGCGAAGATGAATCAGGAACTCGCCAAACTCGCCTAACCGTGGAGGACTTGACATATCTATTTGGGTCCTAGGGCCTTCACCTTCCTTCAGCGTAGTTTTGATCATTTGGCTGACATACAGGTTTTTTTAAGGGATGGTGCCCCAAGGATCCTTGCATTTCTTTAGTGTATATTTCTAGCGGATTACTTAGTAGGTGCTCAGGTTCGCAGAAATAACCATCGTTTTGACCATAACAAAATTGTCTGGAAGAAGGGCGGTGTTGCTAACAAGCAGATTTGTGAATAGCTGTTTCAGATGCTGTACAGTATTTATTTTTCCTTTACCCATCTTAAATGTTCTTTTTTTCTGGGCTGATTGTCTTGAGCTTGATAGAAATAGTTGGACTTGCATAGGACATACAGCAGGTTGTCAAATTCAAATGGGATGGTCACTTCTGTTTGTGTAAATTTTTTATAGTGAGAGCATTCACCTGAAAAGTTACATTTATCATCATGATGTTGCTTTTGTCTTTCGATATAATATAATTATATGAACTGATACGAACAGAAATAAAAAATAAAAGCCTGATTAATACCTGAGCTAGAGATCTTTTGCGAGCTTTTTGCTCCGAGGATTCATACATCGTGTATATGTATTTCCAGCTCTACGATGTTTTGTTGAATGAATCAAAAGTAAACACTGAGAATTGAAAAAAAAAACAAAAACAAAAAAAAAAAATACCGCCCACATTTTTCTCTGGTGGAGTGGTTTGACGCGTCGGGCGGTCCGCCTGCGCACGTTGTATTTGATTACCATCACCATGTACAAACCATTTCTGCCTACAGCAGATGATGCATGCACCAACCACCCACCCCCACCTACCCACCCAACCCACCCAACCCACCTTTTACCCCCTGACGAGCCTTTGCACCAGGGGCAGGCATCACCACCATTAGACGTAGCCAACATTGGGGTCCCACCGCCGGCCACCGAGTCTTGCACGTACCGGACAATTGTTAGGCTGCGGTGTCCCGCCCTCTCCTGCCCACAGTGCCGCGCACAGCGTACGACGTCCACCGCCTGCGCCGCGCGAGCTTTGTTGTGATCTTTACAGGGCCCCATCGCCAATACCACGCCAAGTTTGAAATTTTAACCCCATATATATATAGTATATATATATATATATGTTATAGGAGAAAAATAAATATACTTTTGGTCTTCCGGTCATGTAATATAGATATCCATATGACGTTTTCACGTGTGTGTGTGTGTAAACTGTCAAAGTGAAGAATTAAGGGAACCGCTCGACGTAGACGTAACCATGCATATATGCCTTGGATCCATTAGCTGGCAGCTGGCTTGTCATCTCAATTGTACTGTTATCTTATATATTATTAAAAAATACTGTTACAAACATAAAGGACGTGGCGGATCGTGTTTTTTTTTTCTTTTACCTCCTTTGGGCACGAGCACGATATTACACACTATGCATCCATTTCTTTCTCCTCTTTTTTTTTTTTTTTTCTTTTGGCGCTCCTGAAGGTTATGTATATCCAAATTACCTTTATAGACCAAGTTTATGAACTTTGTTATTTTTGTGAAAAAGGAAAAAAAACATGAATTAGTTCTTTTAGTGCGTCCTGATTTACGAGAAAATTTTAATGTCCAAAAGTGTTAGCATATGAATTAGTTGATATTATTATGAGTAGTAAACCTTCAAATATATATATCCGGACTTGATGGCCATCGTGATGCCTATGTGCGTACAGGTCGCAGTCGGCCAATCGAATGGATCAGTTTGATCTGCATTGATCGACCACCAAGGTTTTCTTTTTGAGATCACATTGTCGAATAAATATTCAATTCATTATAATCGGTGTCACATCTTTGATTATAATAAGTGAAACCTTCAATTAAAATAGAATTCGAAATAAACGGCTTATCATTTGATCTCCTTGATGCCATTAATTTATCATTCACACAAAAATGAGATATAGTAAGTAATGTCTAAAGGAGAATATTTTTTAAGAATAATAATTTTATTTTAGAAAATATAGTTTAATTATATTCTTATTCTACTTGTAATTTGGTTGAAAAGAATAATTTTCATATTTTATAATTACAATATTTTATTATAAATAGTTTACATTTATTATTATTATAAAAATTATAATATATAATTAAAAATGAAAATTTTAAAAAATAGTGAAAAAATGAAGCAGTACAATATTTTTATTATGTTATTTTAAAAAATAGAGATATTCTTCATATGATGTTAGAAGGATGATTTGTCGTTCTTTTAGACGGTTTTGAAAAAAAAAATGACAAGTTAATCTCATTATCATCGTGTTTGATTATTCTCGAGAACATCGAGATTCAATAGTATGAAGGTTAGGATAGTATTTTTTAGCAGGTTTTAATTTTAATATTTTAGTACGTAGATACTATTCACAAATGAACAACAAATAGATTGTGTGCTCGGCATGAATTAAACCATATGAGTATGAAAAAAAAACATATTAAAACAATAATAGGGACCTTGCATGCATTGCACCATGCCATTGACAAATGCACCTACAGCAACAACATCATATAATGCATTCTCCGGGGGGGACCGTGAAATTTAATATGAACCATCGATCTGTAGGTACCAGCGGGGGCCAACTTTTATTTCAATTATCCAGAACTTGTCCCCCCCCCTCTGGCCCCAGTGACCTAATTGATTGATAATTGATTACAATATCTTTCATATATATGGAGTGCTGCTTTAACTACAGTGTACACACATGCAAATTAAGTCCAACAACATACAAATTTTCACACCTCACCAGCTCGAAATATTAATAAGGGCGTGCTGAGACCTCCATCTACATTAAATGGATTATTAACTCTTCCTTGGGTGATTATTAGACATTGTCATATGTCGAATCAAGATTAACCATCATGTGCAGGAAAAGAAAACATATTAACCATAAAATTTTCCGGTGGCTTTAGAATTGATTGAGCACACCGAGTACGTAAAGGTACAACACATGTCATCATTGTTTTTTGGGTTATTTTCATAAATCACCCTTAAACTATTATGATTTTCTATATCTAATCTTAAACTACTACGAACTTATTTTTTTAGATCTCTAAATTATTGCGGTGTTTTCAATTTAATCCTATGATCGATTTTTGTCACGTTTTCCGTTAAAGGAGGGGGGTGGGGGGTAGGTAGGAGGCCGACGTTGTCGTCCTGTACGAACTCACCTGGCTCGCGAGCTCATACAAGGGGGCGCCGACTCTCCTCATGAGCTCGCTGATGTCGAGCTCACACAAGGGGCGCCGCCCGACGAGGAAGAAAAGGGGAGGGGGGCTCGCACGGGTGCCGACCCCCCTTGTGGGTCTTCCTCACACACGGCGAGGAAGAAAAAGGGGGGCCGTCACCCCTTATGCGAGCTCACAAAAGAGGGCACCGGCCCCCCTCTCGAGTCTTCCTCAGGTGCAACAAGAAAGTAAGGGGGGGGGGGGGGGTCGGTGCCCCCCTGTGCGAGAGGGGGGTGCCGACCCCCTTTTTCTTTCTCATCGGCGTGTGAGCTCTCACAAGGGTTGGGCCCCCCTCGCGAGCTCACGTAGGCGAGCTCAGGGGGCGTCGCCTCTCTGCAAGCCATCGGCGGTGATAGCTCCGCCTGCATCTGCGGCGATCATGGACAAGGATGCGCCGCTGAATCGGCCACCGCTGATTGGACAGGGGAGGAAGTAGATGGCCTCGCGACAGCGGCGGATCGCCGCTTGTGCCAGCGACGTTCGTGGACAAGGATGCACCGCTAAACATGGCAGAGCTCATGGATAATTTTATTATTTTTATATTTATTATTATGTATTATTTTAAAGGTTAAAGGATAATTTTAACTTTTCATAAAATGGGAAAAATGAAATTAACAAAAAATGTGACAGAAGTCGACATAAAGATTAAATTGGAAAAGTCATGATAGTTTAGGGATGCAAAGAAATAAGTTCGTAGTTTAAGATTAGATGTGAAAAATTATGATAGTTTAGTGGTGATTTATGGAAATAACCTTTTTTTGTTTGTTTCCGGTTGTACTGTGTATGTATGAAAGTGTATATTTATGTGATTAATTTGGAGATATAAAATGAAGCATTTTTTGTGATTGAGGGTATAGCATATATTTGTGTTATTTGTGCGGCATAGCATATTTTTTCACACAAATATAAAGTAACGAATTAGTAAATCTACCGCTCCAAATGTCATTTAGAGATGGGGATAAGGATTATATGAGGTAAAAAGTGACCTATATATATGGGCCACCATTGGATCGTGATCTAACGTTTCACAAATAAGTATCATCAAAATATATATAAACAAATGTCTAGTTGTCATCTGTCAAATTACGATCCAACGGTGATTCATATATATGGGTCACTTTTTTCTCCACACAATCCTTATTCTCTTTGGGATATGTTTGTCATTGATGAGTAATGATTAAATTTTGATAATTTAAAGTTAAAATAGAATTGTTTGATAAATGTCATATTTGAATTCACTGATAAAAGTAAAGTGACTCGATATATATATATATATATATATATATATATATATATATATAAATTAACAATCCAAATAAGTTAGTCATTATTGTTAAAATAGTTTTAAAGTGATTAAATAATTAGTAACTAATACAATAATCTTTATTAAGTTAAATAATTAATAAAACTATTATAATAAAGTATAAATTGTATTAATACTTTGACGGTCAGAATATTTTTTCAAGCAATTATAAATTAGCAAAACGACAAATAATAGTTTGAAGTGCATCACATGTTATAAAGAATAATTTTATCATACATAAAAAATTTAATTAATAATGAAATAGTTTTAAGAGTATATATGTAATAAATTTATAGATTCCAATTGCCAACTTCTAAATATTGATCTTGCGTACATATCAAAACGTTAGGTATATACCAAACGCTTGCCTCATATTTATTATATTTATCAAACAATTAATCAGCATTTTGATCAAATCAAAGTGCTCGATGTTATCTCAAGAATTATTTTTAATATAAATGAAACAACGTTTAAGAGAGAAAGGAACATACTAGGAGTTAATATGTGTGTATAATTTACATAAGATGAATAAAGCTAGCTAGCAAGGTACATACTCAAATTTTCTTTGAAACGATGCAACAAAACTTATCTTCCTTCATTCCTTATGCAATGCGTATATACAAAACACTATCTAGTTGGAAACAATAACATATATATAATAGATATAATAAGTGGTTTGTTGGTTAACATGCCTCCGCAAGATTAGCATTCTCAAAGACGAAGGTGAAGCTTGTCACACCATAAGCCGAAGCACGATTCAACCAATAGCTGTAAATATAGTTGTCACCCTTGAACAAAGTGATATAACTAATCTAATCAAACACATATCCATCGAGCAGCCACTTCCTCATGAACAAAGTGATAATCTACCTCGATGTTCTTAGTTCGAGCATGAACGAGTTCGCTAATTGCCAATTTTCTTGTAGTGTAAGTGTCACCAAGATTGTCACCATAAAATATGAGCTAAGTTGTAATGTAGGAACTCCAAGTTCATCAAGTAGAGAGTGCAATCAAATTAGCTTAGCTATGGTATCCATTATGGACTTATATCCTCACTTGGATGGTGATTGTTCAACAATTCTTTACTTCTGTGCTGACCATGAAACTAAATTTTTTCCTAGATATGGCATATCCGCTTGTGGGTGAAACGACAATCAATACTCATGCTTGTCCAATTCGCATATGAGAGTGCCTAAAGATTTGGTTTCACCGAGAACTTGTGAACAAACCAAGGAGCATGGTTTATTTCAAGTATTAAGTATCCTTTTGGTGGCTTGCTAGTGAAATATAGTGCATGAATAGGCAGACATGGTGAACAACAAGCTGATATGGTCACATATTGTAGAGTGCCAATAATTTTTGTATGTAACACTGGATCATTGAAGATGTCAGCAAAGGCAAAAAAGGCACCCTCATTGGTACATGACATTGGAGAAGTTACACCCTTGGCATTAGTCATGTTTGCACGAGCAAGGATGCTCTTGATATATTTATGTTGCGAGTGAAAGATTTCATCTTTATGATGAACAAACCTCATACCCAAGAAGAAATTAAGAGGGCCCAAGTCCTTGACTACAAAGGAGTGTTGGAGATGGCTCACTAAATTGTCGATCATAGAGGGTGAGCTTGTGAGAAGAGTGTCATTAACATGCACCAAAGCATAAATGATAATGTCCCCTTTAAGATAAATAAGAGAGATCAATTTTAGATGACTAAAAATCATAACAAAGGCGAAATGAAGATCATGAAATCACAAATGAGGTGTCAGATTGAGGCCATACAATGACTTTTGAAGTAGATAAACGTGAGATAAACGATCATTGTCACAAGACCTAAGGGGTTGATCCATATAGACGAGTTTATTGAGTTTGCCATGAAGGAACACATTGCTAATATCTATTGACAAAAAGGTCACTTGGTAGCAATGGATAAAACCATCCGAATAGTTGTTGGCTTGATAATTGGGCTGAAGGTATCATGAAAGTGTTGTTGATGGAGCCCTTTGCAACCAGTTGAATTTTATAACATTCAACAAAACCATCAACTTTAAATTTATTTTGAAACAATCACTTACAATTGATTACATGCATGTGTGGTCGACAAGGAACCAATGTCCAGATGCAAGTTGAAATGAGTGCATTATTTTCGTTTGCCATAGCACAAATAGAACTATACCAAAGTAAATCAAGGGTCTTTGAAAAGCATGTCGGATCCTGAGTAGGTGATGTCAAGAGCATAACTTTCCGAGGCTAAATTCCAATAAGGGAACGATAGTCCATAGGCTTTCAAGGACAAAGTTGCATGTGACGCAAGTTAGAGACATTAGTTGAAGTTGTTCGTGGTGGAGGGGGTTCAATATTATGGGGTGGCATAGACGAAGATGGTTTCAAGATGGGGAGAGAGGAATATGAATGGTGAGCCTTGTGGAGAGGACGAACAAATTAGGTGAACTATGTTTCTAACGAGAGAAAGGAAAAAGCTGCTCAGCAAATGACACAAGCCTCGCAATGTATGCAACTAATCAAGACAACGGTAGCCAAGATAATTATAAGGTTAGCCAAGAAAAATGTATTCTTTTGAACAAAGGCAAGTTTATGAGATTCCAAGGGTGAAGTAAAAGGTAAGCCGTACAACCAAATATGCGCTAAAAAGTATAGTTAGGCCGATTAAAGAGAAGTTCATATGAAGATTTATGTGCAAGAACGGGAATAGGAAATCTATTGTTGAGATAAACAATCGTTTCAAAAGCCAAATGCTAGAAACAAAGACGGATAGATGCTTGCGCAAGAATTGTGAAGACAATATCAACAATAATGTGCCAAATTTTATGTTCGGCAACACCATTTTGCTCGTTAACATGAGGACAATTGATGCGATGATGAATTTTAAATTATTGCAAGGTGGATGAAAGTCATATGAACTCACCTCCCCATTCATTTGTAACAAACGTAGCAAAGTGTTAAATTATTTCTCAACGGGTAGTTTGAATAGAGGAAAAATGAAGAAGACATTGATTTATTAACTAAAAAACACTAGAAAATAATGATGACCATGATGCATGCATTTTCTAACACTTAATTTATGTTGCATTTAGATTCATTTTCATAATTTTCCCGTGACATGCATTAATTTTATTATAATCTTTTTCTTTGAACTCTCTAGTCACCTAAGTCTACATAATTTTATAGGAATGTCTCTAATTTTGGTGGAAATTATTAAAGAAAATTATCCGAACATCAAAGGAGGAAGAAATTTCTTTTAAAGGCAGAAAACAACTTGACTTACGGGCCGTGAAACTCCTATAACGACCCTTCAACGATTTCCCACGGCCCGCCAGTTGTGTCTCACGACCCGCACAGAAAGGATTGCTTACGATCACATATCTTCTTTATCGGCCGTAAGCAGCGTATAACGCCACCAGGATTGAAGACACAGATCGTAAGAGGCATTTCACGAAGCTTACAGAGAGATATTTAGCCTTCATGGAAAGATTACAGGTCGTCATGAAATCTTCACATATCCCATAATGGACCGTAAGGAATTATTCACGAGTTTCGCAGATTGAAGAATTGAATCTAAGAAGATTCATAACGGGTCGCAGCAGAACTTAACTTAAGCCGCACCGGCCGTAATATATATTTAACGGCTCTTGCAGAATTGATGTAAATCAAGCGCACATACGTTACGAGGCGTAAGGAATCAATTACAACACATACAGAAAGGTGTAAAATCTTGCCAAAAATATTACGGGTCGTAATGAGTATGTAACGACCCGTTATATCAGCTATCGCAAACTTCGGCCAAAAAGAGGACAAGTCAAATTCATCACCGGCCGTAACATGACGATCAAATATAACTAGCGACGGTCCAAATCGTCATAATTAACGACGGTTTTGACCGTCGGTAACGATTACCGACGGTTCAAACCGTCGGTAAAATTAAAAATAAATATTATATATAACTAAATATATTTTCGACGGTCACAACCGTCGGTAATTATAAAAATATTTAATATTTACATTTTCGATGGCCGAAACCATCGGTAATTAAAATTTCGTTATCTCGCTTTTTTTCCCTTTTCCCGCTTTCTTTCCATTTTTTCCCTTTATATATATATTCCTCCTCCTCCCTCTTCTCTCTCTCCCTCCTCCATCCACTCTGACTTACGAACCGTCACATGACAGTCACGGCTCATACAGAAGCCAAATTTAGAATCGCTCGAGTTACGGGCCGTAATATTTATGTTACGGGGCGTTATGCAATTGAGAAACTTTGAATCAAAATCGAAACAGGCCGTGAATAGAGCATTATGGGTCGTTAAACGTGTTGATTCCTTCCGATCGTCGACCTTTCGAATGGATTTTGATCAAATCACGAAGCCAGAGCGATGCCCAACCTTCTAGAAGATGTGTCTGATGATAAAAGCTCGGAATTGAAGATAAAATCATGAGATTTTTGGATTTAAAAAGAGTTTAAACTGTAGACCCTTATTTGGATAGAATTTGAACTCTCAACTTCTCAGAAGTTATCGGGACACTTGATACTATAAATAGAAGACCTCTGGAGACGTGAGGAGGTGTGCTTGAGACCTTAGGAGCCGTGCATATTGCAGAGAAATTCAAGTTGAGGGGGATTGCTGGAGAAGAAGAGGAGCAACTCAGCATCAGGGCTCCTGATTCGTTCCAGAAATCATCCAAACCAAGGATCTCTTAATTCATTTTATCTTGGATGCTCTCTTTCTCTTATTATTTTTTTTTTTGTTTTGTTTAGTTGAGATAGAGATCCATATTTATTCCTAGAAAACTGCATGAACCAGTTTAGTGATTGGATTAATTCAATTTTTAATTATTTCAAATTATGATTGATGTTATTGCCTTCTTTTCTTCTGAGAGTATCTTGCTGTTAATTATTGTCACAAATCAGTTTTGGAGTGACTTTATTTAGAACATCATATTTTTCAGACTATTCAATCATAACATAAATCGTGTGATCAGCGTTATACATTGATTTATGCGGTCTAATAAATTGTGTCCAGCGAGAACAGTTGTTAGTATAGGATTTACAAACTAATGCATCTTCATTTCCTTTTGATTAGAGTTCTACTCATCGTTAGAGATATCTGAAATTTAGGAACGAAGATAGTTCGATCTAATCAGTGCATAGATTATTACTGCACGTAATCCTAATCCGTCAAGATAATTAACATCTAAATTTATTCAATCATTGCTGTTTCAGAAGTTAACCTTATTTTTTATCGTCCAGATTCTTACGGTCTCTTCACCATTTATTTGATTAAATAATTGCAACATTTATGTTTCTGTTTCCACTATAAAATCACTTGTTCTTCTCTTAGTAGATTTTTAGGGTAGAATTGATTTAGATAGTTCCTCATGGGTTCGACACTCATTACTCGTTTCATTATATCACTTGATAGGACTAGTGCACTTGTTAGCAATTTATTATTACAAATTTTTACACA